>JAQIBA010000002.1:68980-668980 GCA_028293925.1 Brueelia nebulosa
TTAGTTTATAGATTTTGGGTGATGCCCCCCAGTGGGACACCAATGTTTTACTAACTACAACAGTATATATTACTAACTATAATATTGGAGTATTAGGGTATGGAATCAGCGAAGGAAGATTCGTCGTGGAGTTCTTTTCAAAAGGTGAGTGTATTTATTATAGTTTACTTTTTTAGTTGTTTAATTTGGTTTTTAGAAAATGTCCACTTGTGAACCCAAAAGGGTGATTTTATTTTTTGTTGGCGGGCCCAAACCTCTTTTTACTGAATTAAATGAATAATTATTAGTATTATTATTATTGTAAATTATTAGTGTGATATATTTATATATACTTTAAATTTTATGGCCGACATTTTCAGGTACAATGAAGCGGCACTGCAATATGGAAATCAGCGAAGGGACGTCCACGGCTGGAAAATCTGCGAAAACGGGTGAGCTTGTTCCTTTTCCTTATATTTTTCATTTTTTTATATTTATATTTTTGCTACATGTTACCGTTTTTTTGTATGACCTCCTAAAGGGATCCCTTTAAGGATATATCAAATTGTAATGAATTTTCTGGCGTTGCTTGACTATGTTTCACTTGTTTATTAAAAAATGCTCAAAGTACCGTAATATATTTATGTATTTTTGTCGTATGTAGTGTGTACTGTATCGTAGTTTATGGAATCAGCGAAGGGAAATCTACGAATTTGTATTCAGTAAAAATTTTTCGGTTTGCTTTGGTGCACTTTTTTTTTCTAAATTGACAAGTGTCTGCGTCCTCATGGGTGAGTCCCCCAGTGGCTCTAAAAGGGGTAAGTAAACGAATTGTCATTGAAAACTGAATGTTTTTAAATTACATATTAATGATTTACATGCTTATTAGCATATACTGTGAAGAATCATGATTCTTCGTTTATATTTTTATAATATTTATAACCAAGATATATATTATGTATGCAACTTATAAATCAGAGGTGGGAAACCTGCGGCCTTCGAGAGGTTCTTGTGCGTTCTTGTGAACCTAGGAAAATTGTCATTACAGTATGTACTTTATTAATTTATTGCACTATACAAAAAAAATAAAGGTATAGAAAAGCTATAATATTTTCATAACAGTCACTTTCTTAGGTCAATCAGATTATGTGACCTCTCATACTTCTGCATAATTTAAATGTGAACACTAATAGTAAAAAGATTTCCCACCTCTGGTATAGATGTTACAGATTTTATATTGTATGTCTTATAGATGTTATAATGTATATTAAAGTATAGATGCATGTAACGAACATAATTCGTCCCCGAACTGCGTTCGTTCTAATGGTTGTTCGTTGTGTGAAACCCGAATTCCCATATACTTCCGTATGAAATCGAGCGACAGCAATAAATTGTGAAAAATCAAGGTGAAGCGCTGTTATATGAGGAATAAATATAGGAAACACCCACGGGAGCAAAGAGATAATGTTAGTAGACCATGAGGAGAAACCCACACTATGCACACTTCTTTATTCATACACTTCAGACGCACACAGTCCTTTCGAAAAAATTAAATTCCCAAAAAACAAAAGTCCATTTGTTATGTGCCCGTTACTATTCATTGTATGAGTCGCATTTTTTTTCCATGCATGGCGTTCGTTATATGGGGATTCGTTAATGTTAGTAGTAATTTTATAATGTATATGTAATATATCAATGTATATTTTTCTTAATTGGTAGAATACAACTGAAATTTTGTTGTTCAGTTTTTGTAAATGTGAGAGGTAGTCTAGAACAGGGATGGTGAAGCGATAAGACTTTTGATAATGTTGATGGAGCCCACAAAAACAAAATTATACTTTTTACAGGTTCTTTTATTTGATAGAAATGAAAGATTATTGGGCGTGAAGATGCTTCGTCAAGGATGACTGTAATTTTTTTAGTTTGCATTTCTTGATTTCTAGTTTGGAGTATAAAAATTAATAAAATTAGGTTATTATATATATATTTTATATTTTATTATATTTTATTTATTTTTTAATTATATTTAGAATAACACAATATATTAATGTGCCCGATGGCTAATTATTTAACATATTTAGCATTTTTTTTCACTACATTTTTTGTTTTTTTCTATTATATTTATCATATTATACATATTTAGTAATTATTTCTTTATATTATTTATTATTATTATATTATTTACTTATATTTGTTATTTATTATTTATTTTATATTTTCATTAATATTATATATTTATTATTTTTAAATATTTTATTTATTAATTATTTTCAATAAAACAAAATTATTAATCGACACTTAATTTATAATTTATGATATGAATTTATATTACTGAATACGTACTGTATTTTAGTACTTTAGAGCCGTAGAATTATACATTTTATTATTAAAACATCGCGCGTAAATAATATACTATGCCTTATTATTATGCACTTGAAAAGAGGTTCCCCATCCCTGGTCCAGGATATATGTATTTTTGAATGTATATATACAGAATGTATGTTATGGTTTTTCAAGCTCGCACTGAGACCAATTCTTATTATATTCATAAGATAAGATAATTAAATTCTTTCTTTCATAATTAAATTATATTCTTACAATAATTAAATTCTTTCTTTGATAGTTAACTTATGTTCTAAAAATAATATGAATTTTTAAGATAAGATAAAGTTAAAATAAAGGAGGAGTTGGTGAGGGCCTCTCCTCAGTTCTTTGCCCGGCGGATGGGGTGAGAGCCATCTTTGCCGGAAACCTTTTTTCTTTATTTCCGGTCCAGTGTGGGCGCCCGAGGGATCACCCCAACGAAATCGTCCACTCTGGACGAGGCCGTGGGGCCCCTCGATTGAGTCACTCCCCAGTTTTTTAGTGGGTAGTGGGCCTTCAGCCTGAGTCCCACATACCCCAGCTTCCTCCCTCAAAGGGGCTGGGAATGCTAAATACATTTTTCTGGGTTATCAAAAATAAAAAAAAAACCAAAATGGAACATCTTAATTTTGACTTAATATTTTTTTGGTGAACCTCCCTAGGAATATGTATTTTGTTTTTGATAATATGAAAGCACAAAATGGGGAGACTGAGCTACAAATGACATGCAAAAGAGAACGGTGAGAAATTCAGAATGAAAAAAGCAGCACACAAGTCGACAAAGAGTCCGCAGAGATTTGGACTCGGAAATTTGCTGATTGTATCATTCATTATTCTAAAAAAGTGCGCTCTATCGAGGTGTGACGGGAAAAGCAAAATAAATTTTCAAAAGCACTTTAAATCCGTCAAACGATAAAACACCAATCGAAAACCGTTAAATGAATTACTTATTAATTCGAAATACAGTACGTAAATGTAATAGGGACACGCGACATTAAACAGTAAATGCGGCAACCAAAAGTCAATGTCATTCCCAATAATCAGCATTAATTCTTGTGCAAATTGCCTATTGCATTGGAAGGTGATATGAATCTATAGGTTGGGGCATCCTTTTTATAGTAAGACAATAATATAAATCATACTGAAAGCCACTTTTGTTTGCCATTATTTATGTACTGTGCGTTCTTTTGATGACCGTTTATTAATTTCGGCATGACCGGACATTTTCCTTTTAATTCAATTACGGTAATGAGAGCAAATTGTTTAATGTCTTGTTAATATAAATTGTTCACCTCATTTAATTCGCATTTGGGATGATTTCGACGGCTGATGAGTTCTAATTTCCTCGTTGAACTTTCTACGGTGAAAGGCTACAATGTTTTCCTTAATTATTTTTAATTAAAATCAATCGATTCTTTATCTTTGACTCCTCCGTACAAAGGATCATTTGTTTTATTAATTTTTAAATCCAAGTCAAGGCAATTAAAATTCTTGGAAAACGAGTCGAATTTGTGAAGCTTTGACTTTTTAGATAAATTGGTACTGCATCAAAACCAACAAAAAAGCAATATTACAGTAAAAAATACTTTTTACGACTTCGAATCTCAGAGAACAAAGAAAAACAATTGGCAATGGGAGATAATGAAATTAACTGATGAATTTTCAAAAGCTTTTCCCCCCAAACCGATTTTTCTTTGCATGTCATCGTCCGATGAAATTTACTCTCATCAAAACTACCGCAAAGTCCGATGAATTTTTTATAGTCTTTACCGTAAGGTAAAAAACTGTAAAAAAATTCTCACACCACTTTGCCGCGTCCTAATTGTTCTCGGAATTAATCCCCAGAAATTGCAACTTCTTATTAATTAAAAAACTCTTAATTATTATCATTTTTATAATTTTCTAGGAACGCCGATTTCAGTTACCTCCCACGTTAAATTTTTGTTTCTTTTTCAAATCGAATCTCATTACAAATATATAATGATTGCCGTCTTTCCGCCAACGAACGCCAACGAACCCTCCGCCGAAGAGAAAAAGGGTAGAAAGTTACCAAGACAAAAGATGGAAGTGAAGCAAACAAAAGGTGCGAAGAAACCTAAAAAGAGCGCGAGATGGGAAGGTTCCTCGCAGGCGAACGACGTCTAATAAAGAAGGCAGCCCAGCATCTTCCCTGGACCGGCGGATACCTTAAATCTCTGTGCCGTATCAGGTCGTCAGTGTTTAATTATGTTTTGAATGTACCGCATCGGGTGCCTGAGTTTTCTCCGTAACGTGGTGCCTTCGTGTTTTGTGCAGGGAAGTGTTCCGATGATTTAGTTTGCGGGATAATCGGTGAAAGGCTGTAAGGTTTAATTGGTGTGACAGTGAGTGCAAAGAAAAAGTATTCATAGTGATGGTTTCGATTCCCGGATGCAGAAACTGTCGAAAGGTTCAACCATTTCTTTCCTAATTACTTAAATTCATAATTGTAAATTAAGACCGATTTTTTGAGTGAACAAAAGGGTAAATTAAACTCTCGGAATTAATTAAATTAAAATGAGGCTAAAATGACACAACTAATTTAAAAGGAATTTAGACCATAAAATTTAAGTAAAAACTCTTTGTTGGTCAATCGTCTTAAAAACTACCCCCAAAACAGTAACAATTCAAAAATGCCGATTTTAATTTTTGCTTGCAAATTCAGCAAAAGAAAGTCTCTAAAGTAAATATTTTTCTGACCGACCTGGATTTGTTCAATGAAATTGTATTAGTATCAAAGGGTTTGTTTGACCTGAGAGAATAAAATAATAAAAAATAAAAAACCGTGAAAGTGTGAAAAAAAGTGATGTGGTTCGCGGAGCACTAAAAAGCGTTAATAGAAACAACAATTAAAAGGGCAATTATAATTTTTATAGACCATCTTTAAAATTATCTATGTCACCTTCAGAAACCAAAACTAAACAACAGTAAGTCCTTCGATTATGAACAAAGCGAAATAAGAAGTCAATATGACGCAGTGGAGACATTGAATTCATAACTGCAGATATATAAAACAGAAATTATAAAAAAACTTCGATGTAAGAAGTCTCCTTTTGTTTGAGATTGTCATTCGTTGACTGACAACTTAAAACGAAAAAGTGCCTTTTTAAAATCCGTAGGAAAGAAAGTGATAACACGTGAGCTCCTACTCTTATTCTAAACTCGAGTTGGAGTACCCCAAAGTACCCCCGACAGAACACAGGAGAACACTGTCTTACAGTTCGACAGTTTTTCAAATAACCCAAAGATTAAAAACTTTGGTTTTTAGTTCAATGCTGTTCAAAATCTGTACTATTATTAGCGGGCCCACTTATTAAGGTTTCCCATTATAAACTTTATTAAAAGTTTATAATTACTTTTATAAATTTTATATTAGCAGTAACTTTTAATTACAGTAATTACCATTATGATTATGATCGCCATTATGTTATGACGACTGCCATGAAAAAGTATAAAAAATCACTTTTGATGGTTATTTATATAAAACTGATCTTTAACGGAACTAGTTTTCTTATTAAAATGTATAAATTTTATATAAAAGGGATAATATAATTTACAAAATTTTATATAAAGGATAATAAATATCAAACCTTAATAACATATAAATACTTAATTATTTTTTTTATATTTTTAAAATAGATGCAACTCGAAATAAAGAATGTCAAATGAAAATGATAAAAGACTAAAAATGCTGAAAAGGGAGAACCAAATATTCGCAGAGCACGGCGATAGCGGTTCCGACAGCTTCCACAGCCCAGTGTCCAGCCCCGAAAGTTTCTACTCAAATTCCTTCCCCTCCACCCCCAGCCCCTCTCACGGCTATGACACATACCTCCCCAAAGTCAGCAGTCTGGGGGCCGACAGAGAGAGGACACTGCGCGAGTCGGATTCTTCGAGAGGATTCACGGAACTGCAGAACTGCTCGCTGACAAAGGTAATCAATGGAATTTTTTTTTGGGGGGGAGTTAGTTGGGGTGACGAGGGTGTGAAGGCACAGGGAGGGGTGTAAAAATCGCAGAGATGCTGCCTCCTCCCGCTGTCATGGGCAGTTTATTTATACAAAATTATAATGCAGCTTTCAGGAAAGCACTATAGTCTCTTATTTCAATATCATTAAATTATTGTTCCAATATTTTATAGAAATCAATAAAAAGTATTTATGTATTAGAATTAGTAGTAGAATTGCTTACAATTCAAGCAGCCATTTCTCATAATATACGATACCAAAGGCATGTATCCCAGAATAAAATTTAAGTTCACCGATACATTTTGAATTTACTAAATTTTGTATCCTTCCATTGAATATTCTTCTTTTTCAAAAGAAGTAAAAAATACAGTAAAGGAAAACCTGTATAAATGAACATAGCGATTATTTTTGTGCCCGACTGTACCGAATAATGCAGTAATTATTAATCCGGGCAGGTAGCATGTGAAATCTTTCTTTGAGATTTCCACTTCATTTTTCTTAGCTCAACGTGAACTGAAAATTTTCTTGGTCTCAAAAGATTGATTGGTTGAGATCCTCAATCAATTAATTTTTATTTGATTTCCCGTTAAATTCAGCGGTTGAATAAATAAATATTGTTATTCATTAGTCGTTTTAATTGCGAAGAATTCATTTAATTAATTAGCTTTGAAAAGAAACAGATAATAATCGAAAGATTGTTGGATCAGAATTGAGATTATAAATTTTGCTTTGATGGGAATACTGTACACTATTCAATGCACAGAAATGGGAAAAGCTGAAAGAGAAGATCTCTTTAGAAAAAACTGATTACTTTAAATGATTAAAAGAGAGTTTCTTTCATGAAATTTAGCCTAAGCAGTTCGTATTAATCCGTTTGGACAGATTTTGTGAATTTATTTTGCACTTTGATGGATGAAATCTTAAAACGGTACTTTGGTTTTTAAATAAATTAAATTTCTAGTAAAATAATAGGTCTAATAATAATAGATACTGACAAATATTAAAGAAGGGTGCAAATGGTTCATTTAACTCTTTCCATTGCATTTCTAATTCTGATTGTCGCCAAAAACCCCCGCCTTTGTACCGAAGCAATTTTACTAAGATCTCATTTATTTTCAGAGTGTTCCTAGGAAACTTTTCAATTTAAACGCCAAAGAAAACAACAACAATGGAAGCCAAATTAATTTGGAGGAGTCGGTGCTGAACCTCACTAAAGATCAAACTCAGGATTTGGACCCGACCAACTCCTCCCATTACTACCAGTCCGGCACTGCGGACGCGTTCAACTGCGCCAACAAGTGGCACTACCAAAACAAAATCTACTGCCAGAGACTCTGGAGCAAACCAAGAGAAGAACTTTGCCAAATTTGTGATGTGAAAAGTGAAAACCGAACAGTGGGGAACGAACTCGGGCATCTAGCGCATAAAAGTTTCGAGTGGGGGGGAAAGCCTTCGAACGATAGTTTCGGGTGTTTCGATTACAAAAAAAGTGGTTTCATGGACCAACAGAAGAGGTACTCAAAGCTGAGAGGGGAGAACCACAACGGGATAGAGGTGCTGAGGAGGAGAAGATTAGCGGCCAACGCCCGGGAGAGGAGGCGGATGAACAGTCTGAACGACGCCTTCGACAGGTTGAGGGACGTCGTGCCCAGTTTGGGAAATGAGCGAAAGCTTTCTAAATATGAGACGCTGCAGATGGCTCAGACATACATCAACGCACTCCACTCTTTGTTAAAAGATTGATTTTTAAATAAATCTATTCTAAATATTCGGTAGAATTTTCCATTGTCACCTGCATCAATCACCCAAATTGCTTTTCAAAATAATAATATAAAAAGGCTGTCGGTTGTTAAAATCGACAGTTTGGCAGCTTTTTAAATGTCATGTTTTGAGATAATAAAACATGAAAAACCTGGCCTTCTAAGGTTAAGGCCAAAAGTTTTTGCATAGGTTTCTGATTTATAGCAAATGCCTGATATTTCCAAATGCAGAGCCGTAAAATGGCCTTCAATAAACCATATAAGTATGAGCTTTCTCTCAAAAGCTCCGGTGGCAGCCATTCCCGGTGAAAACTCCAATTGGGAATTTTCCTTTCAGTTGCAATAGAAAGCAAAAACGGGTAAAATGACGGAAGAACTTCGGTGTTTTCGAACGTGAAACGGAATATTTCGACATGTGATAATAACTTGAATGATTTACGTTAGGTAGGAGCATTAAATTGTCAGGTACGAAGACCGCTAATTATTGCTTTCAATAAAGATGTTTTGTTTTTTCTAATTATAGGATTTGGAATTGACTATTTTTGTCACTGACTTTGTCGGGATCGTTAACCACTGCCACGTGTCTTCTGGCTTTGTTCCCCGTTTCATTGCAAAACGTAATTCTCCTTCGGAGCGTATAATTTGCTTTTATATTCTTCTCTGTTTTCGAGTTGTTAGCGTAAAGGAAAGACTAACGAGATAGTCACAGCTTTTAATTATCCAAAAGCTGCAGTCACTGTCCGTAATTGTCTGAGCTGAGAAAGGCTTCTCGCGAGAGATTCACGACGAAATGCGTTCGTTTAGAGGACTGACCGAGTCATTACTGAGATTAGTGGTTTGGCATTTATATCTTTTATACTGTTGTTTACTCTTACTTATTTGGAAGAGAAACCCCGAATCAAGAGCCTCGAGGTGCTTAAGAAGTTCTTTAGTATCACAGGGCACAGAAGGAGCAGTTTCATCACTTCCCCACAGTTTCAACCCCATTGGTCGCTGTTATCCACCGAAATTCAAACAATTGTATGGTTCACTGTCAATCCTTTCTTTAAAAGTTCCGTCTGTGATAACAGTTTTCTGCTACTTTTCCACTTTCGTTAGGATTTAGTAAAACATCGAAATGAGTGAAATTTCCCCAAAGATTCGATTGAGTCAACAAAGAATGTGAATGAATAATGCATACGTTCATCTCCTCCTACAGCCGCCGGGAGGCCCAACTACTTTATTAAAAGCCAACCACCCATTTGTTAGCATTGGAAACTGATAACAGCCCTAAAGCAGTACGACAAGATTTAATGAAATTTAAACATCTTTTAGTTCCAACGCCATGTTGAGAAATTACCGAACCTAAAATGGGGAGGTCGCCCCCGGGGAAATCGGATTTAATTAAATCCAAACGAGTCTGAGTGTTTTAGGAATTTCTTGTGTGTAATTGTTGGAAATCGAATGACCGTATCTGACTTGTTTCTATTTCTGATTTAATGTTTTAATTCGAAGAGAGAAAAGTGAAGACATTATTGCAATGCTGACGTGGAAGAAGATAACAGCCGTCAAACTTGTTTGGATTGTTTTCGCAGGAAAATGTCTTCTTTTCGCGATAAAATACTCTAAAATCAACTTTAGGGATAAAATTTGTAATTTTCTCAAATGTTAGGAAATCGAAAGCGCGATTCATAAAATTAACAACCACAGAATTTCTAAGTTCCCCGTTTTAATTATATCAATTGCCAACCGAAACCATAACCTGAGAAACGACCACAATCCCGGGAATGACGACGAAGATAAACTAACACTAACACTGAGCCGCCGCCAACCTAATTGCCGACTAATTGAAAGAAATTACTTTCGAGAGTTAAACCTAATTCAAACGATGGCCTTTTCCCCTGCCTTTTGCATTATTATACTAAACGAGTCTTAAAATTGATTTATCAGAAATATCATTTTGCTCGTGACAAGAAGCTTTCGCCAATAAATTATTAACGGAAACTGTTCGTTACTTTAACTGTAAAACGCAGCACATTTAATTGCCGGTTGAGGGTCAGTTCCCGAGTTCAGTTTCCATGAAGAAACATGAATGCAATGAGGACATTAAGACTCAGACATCCTCGAAGGAGTTCTCAATGAGAGAAAACTTAGACTGATGGAAAAGCTTTCGAAATTCGGTACCAATGCGGCATGAGGACCAGTTGCTTCAGGTTTGAACATCTGCAGCGCTATTCCCTGGCTCTCTTCCACCCCGGTCACACTGGAAATCCACCCACTGACTCCCTTCGCCCTCTGTCAGCCACATGGATGCGAGTTATTCCACGCCCAGTTGCACTTTGATTCCGACCAATGGATTCGGGTGCGGGTCCGTGCATTTAATTGATAACCCCACCTCCAGTGAGAAAACTCCCTTTTTGTGCGAGGCAGAAGGGCAAGACGACCCACCCTCTAGCGAGAATGGTAATTATCTTAACGGTCCATTTCATCAGGTATATGATGCACAAAGGAAACGGTTGTGTTGACGCCTCGCCGTTTAGCCCTGATTACTTTTGTGCCAGAAGACAGGTTCGCACTTTAGGAGTGGCGTGCGTTCAATTAATCTGCTATTAACCGGATTTGCTTCGAGTGACTTCCAGGCCGGAATGAGCGCTTCATTAGCTTCCCTTGAGATGATAAAAAAATTATAAGTTTTGGGAAAATGTCGCTTTAAGGTTTTAAGGTCAGCATTCTTTTGTATGAAAATTTCCGTTGGTAATTCATTGTTATTTCCGGTTTTAATATCGGCGAAGTATCAGATTTTTTTAAACATAACGCATGCCTTTTTATAAGTTCTTTTCGTTTCATTATTAAAACACTCCAAAAAGTATTTAATTCTATGTTGTACTATCTTTGAATTAAATCTTGAAGATATTAAATGAAAAAAACTCCCGAGAAATACAAAGGGAAGTGAGAAAGCGATAAGTTTCAGTGCCATCTTAAAAAATATTTTTTTCAATGAGAAATTAATATTATCTTATCAATCGGTCATTACTGTCACATATGAGATTCACCGCAGCCATCGCTATGTGGTGAAACGTCGTCAGTTAAAATTGGTCACTTTCACTGTCTTAATAGGCCGCCGAGGAATTACAGATTCTCAATTCTTTTCTTAATATCGCATTCGAACAAAATACAAAACATTTAACGGTCGTGTAAGAAACAAAGAACCAAAAATTCAGAGACCGTGGACGGCTTTTGTCTTGACGAGAAATCTCCTTGTAAGAGAAAACAAACACGGGAATGACTGCGTCTGAAGAGGAGATTCGGAGACACCAACCTGGAAAGCACCGCTTCTTTTATTACTAGCTGAAAGTGCTTTCGTGTTGGGCTCTGTTATGAAGCTGTATTGAAGAAATGAGAGGGAAATGGTGAGTCGCTCGGGGAGGCGGGAGGTTTTAATCGAGAGAAACAAAATCCACGTTTCGTTCCAAATCCATCGTTATAAAATTGATCGCCTTGCCATTAGGACTTTCCTTCATTGTAATTATAAAAGCATGGGAAACGCCTTTTCACCGAGTGGCTGTGATTTATTTGCGGTCCATTACCATCTCAAACATTGGTCGCGAATCCTTGAAATCATCAGCCACGTGTGGAGCCCCGATTCCATATATCACCTGGTCCAGCCCCGATTTCTGTGGAAACTTTTCACGGCTAAATAATGAAAGAAAACCATCTGAAAAATGTGAGAAGGCATTATGCACAGGTGAGCCATCGATGATGAGTGAATTCGATTTATTTCTCTTTCTTAAACCGAATAATTAACAGAGACAGGAGCGGGGGAAAGAAATCGTGATTTCTCTTGCGATGGTTGATAAAACCGTGATCTCAGGTATCAATACACAAATTACACACCGATAATGGGAATCTGGAAAGGAGGTTTTGTTTTGGTACAGCGAATAGTGATGTGGCCGAGAGGGCAAAGGAACAGCATTCGCCAATATCGCTTACAGGGTTTGTAACAATTTGATTGTGTAATTATCGTATTTATTAGGAATACTTTCAAATAGAACGTGTTTTTTGCAAGTTCTGAAAGTCTTTTCTCCCCTTGAAAAGATATTGACTGTGACCATATATTTTATAAAGCTGATGTGACCGGTGGGTTGGGCACTCGAATATTATAACCATATTATTACGTGTATAATTAAATTCACATTACACCCGAATCAGTTTTGTCTTTAATGGAGATGTTCCCAGTAAAATCGTAATTTTTAATCATGTGTTACGCTATCAAATGCGCATAAAAGAAAACCTTTGTTTCATCCGATACTCGCATTTGAAGACTCCGACTCCTTTAGTGAATAAGAGCAACAGCAACCTAACCAGGCGTTTCCAACCCGTTTTCGGTTCAGGATCGCTAATTAAATCTAACTCTCTTCTCTTGAGAAACTCATCTCATGTGAAACTGCAAGGGTGAGACAAAAGACTGCCTTCTCGGAGGGAAGGGGGAGTGAATGATGAATATGTGTGTGAAATAAAATGCTTTTTTTCTCATAAGACATAAATTGATAGAAGGAATTTTCTTAGAGCAATTATAAAAAAGGAAGAAAAGAACGAAAAGAACATAAGCTGAGCTTATATGCAACTATATTATAAAATGAAAGCATTACCGGGAGACATGAAAATTAAAGTTGAAAATCCTATGTGAACTGGAAAATCCAAATTATTTTGGTCCGGAAAGAGTGCGACAATTCGTCGTCGCCAATTGTATAATATTAAATCATTTAATTAAAGCAGAAATAAAGAGTAATGGAAACAAATGAATTTGTTGGGCATTTGCTTTTTTTCCAAGCCCCCCCGAGTCCTCTTTCCTTTCCCATCCTCGTGTCTTCACACGAGGTTTGCATGCTCTCCTTCCTCGAATTCTTCCAAATTCACTTCCTTAGAATTTCTACAATCATCTCAGTGAATTACTATAATACACTAATTTTTCCCCAGTTGATGAATCGGTACCAGACGATTGTTAGAGTAATCGAAGAGTAATAACCTTCCGTCTGGGTGCGCTTTCTTCTCGAATTGCTGCCAGAAGGGACCGCCGTGTTTTGACCGGGTTTAATGGCTTTCTATGAGCTTCTTTGAACTCTCTTTCGCCTCGATGCCTCGCACAGAAGCCGACATGGCAGCATGTTAAGAAGGGCTCATTAGGCAGCTTCGTTTCACCTCCTTGTTTGTACTGAGCACTGTTGCCTCCCATAGTTTTAAAGCCATTACCACTGATGTTCGCAAGAATTATGAGTCATGTCATGTGTCAGTCAGGCCGATTTTGTGCACTTGGGAGCGCCTTTTCCAATGCGCAAATGCTCAGTGATCTTTCTGCTCTGAAGCGATCCTCGGAATGGGGTCGAGGGCAGATTTCTCTTCACCCCCAAGCCGTTTTTTTTCATAAAAAATGAATCAAGATAATGCACCAAGTGCAGGAGTAGATTTGGTGTAGAACTCCCTTTCCCAGATGGGTGCCGCTGATAGAAGTAGCAGTAAGGTATTAGTAGCAAATTCTATGTTAACACACACAATGAGTTTTTCTGACACTTCGGAAACTGTGGTTTTGCTACCCTTTTGAAAACCAAACTAGATCTCTTGATAAAAGAAAAAAATGGCTGTGATCATTTGTCTTCTCCCTTTTCATAAAAAGAAAAAACAAAGTGGGGATTTCTTTTGTGTAAAAAATTACTTCCGACCTTTTCTTCATTAATCAGAATTTGGGTAGAGGTGGGAATGGTGGACTGTCCATATGAGGTTTCCTTCGACTATGATCTGTCCTTCGTTTCTTAGATGGTTCCTCCCAGTCCTCCTTCTATGATCTGTCAGCGGTCGCAGAAGATTTGACGGTATTTTTCTACTATAAATTAAAGATTTCCCTCGGTGAGAATACTTTTGATTTATAAGTTGAATCTTGAATTTCTTCGTCTGCTGTTCATTAAGTTGTTATCCATTAAGAAAGACACCTCAAAGGTCGCCCATAAAAATTATATTTTTTCCCAGAGTCATGGTGTTGTATTAACACTCGGAAATTAGTGGTTCAGAGTGGCCTCTTTTGTGACCCATTCGCTCCGGTCCCTTTTGATGAATTGCCCTCATATTAAATTATACTCATTTTCGGTATTATTGATCTTCTTCGATCGGCTTTCCGTACCTTGTTAGTTCGTCGGGACACCTTCATTAAAATTATTTATCATCTTGTTATTTTTTCGGGGTGATTTACTTTAGGAGTGATTGTTTTGGTTTCAACCTTGAAGTGTTTCTTTTCTTTTTAATTTGCGTCTTCCCATTGTTAGTGAATTATCAAAAAAACCGCCTCGGTGTATCGATTTCGGTAACCCGATTCTCACTGTCTGAGCTGAATCATTTTGACACTCAGTCTGCTTTCCTTAGTCTAAATCAATCAAAAGGTTCTTTGTTCAATTCGCAAATGCAAAGTTACAACTACGATTAACAGTTCTGCACTAACATCGTTACCCGAATCCATAGCAGTAAAAAAAGGGTGACAACTGTTATAGCGAACATAAATACTACTTTGGGCTGGCCGAACAAATCAAATTATAGTGAAAAATCCAAGGTGTTTCCCTAAGTATCATCCTTCCCCATTGTGCATCATAGTTTTCCTAATAAAAGATAATTAGCCATAAGTTAACTGGATGATCCGGTAATAATGATGAATGTTTATAAATAAGCGTATGTGACATGCGGCACGCGACATGTGAACCCTCCACCCTCCTCGCTTGGCCGCCCAACCGTGGATGCCTGTTACTTTATATCGTGAGAGGCTAATTCGATCCTAAGGTCCACCTCATTTCCAGGGGTGCTGACACTTCGCTGTAATTTATCACGAGCCCTTCGGTTAACCTCGCAAAGACCGTTGAAGAGTGGAAATGGTCGGGGCTTTGGTGGGGGATTCCGCCCTCCCGAATTCTCAGCGCTAACTCGAAAGTCACGCTTTTTCCACTTTGACCATTGGTACTTTGAGCGGTTTAATGGCTTAATTATTCAATTAATCGATTATTTATGTGAAATATGGCGTGGTGCATGAGGATAATAAAAAAGAAAACTCAATTATAAGTTTATTGATCAATTTCATGGCGTCTTTTCTCATACAATCGCCGGTCTCATATTGAGAGCACGCGCATCGGTCATACCTAACGCCACTCGGGTGGTATTGCCCTTGAGGAAAAGCTGACAGACCGCCCAGTGCGGGGTAGTGAACCGAATGTTCATGTTTACACTTTTGTAGTGGCTTTCTTAAGCCTTTCCGTTTCATTGGTTCCTTATAGATGTCTCGTCTTGTTCTTCCCGACAGACGAAAAATTCATCAGTTAATATAAGTCGTTATTCCTTTAGTATAATAAGTTTTTCATGAGCTGTCTCTTACAAAGATCCAAACGTCAAACCGGAGCGAATTTTTATTTCAAGCCGCCAACTGCGACAGTCCGGAGCCTCCGACGCATTCGGTCGACATCTGCGAAGTTCGTTTCACCCCAGAACAAGGCATAAAAATAACAAACCCTTGCATTATTTTTTTTACATAATAATTTCAAGAAACGCAAAAGTTGATGATGAGCACGCGATCGCGTTTAGCATAACAAGGAAGTCACGACCATGCTTAGCTTGCGGTTCAGTCGGTCCGCCCCACGGCAGACCCACGTCAAAGTCTGACCGCGCACACGTCAACGATCCTGAAATATTCATTTATCGCTTCTTTTATTGCAGCAGTCCTTCAAGATCCCGTACCTAACTTCCGGTATTTCAAACCGGAAGCGGTTGAGTTTTTATTGAGTCATAAGTCATTGTTGTGGAGTTTTTCGATGCACCTGATTTGGGCTGAGGGTGTAATTGCTAGGTTTGAATACCAGAGCCACTATTTTCGGTTACCTGTAAAACCATTTCTGTTGGGGTTGTGGGATTAATGCAGGGGGTTAAAAATCAGCAAAACTTGATTCCATGCTTCCAATAGAAAAACAAGCTTGCCATCACTTGGACCTAAAACAAGCCGAATCGCACTTCTCGAAGTTTCCACTTTAGCATTTCATATTCATTTGCCCTCCCTGCCCTGTGCTAACTCAAAGCGGTTTCTGCAGGTTTTTTGTCTTCCATTGCAGGATACTTGGTATTTTATATGCAATTAGGGTCCCTCGGAACATCGGTTATGTGTGCCGGAGGTAATGATAATAAACAACCAGATGCAATTCAAAATTATACTTTTATCAAAAAGAGATGATTAATTAGCCTTGCGTGAATTAAAATATCATCATCAGATAAAACGGAACACGTGCCTGGGTCCAGGGGTCAGTTCTGTTATTATAGGGGGTGGGTAAACCTGAAATGAGTTCATTCGCACTGAAGCGGAGCATTCGAACCCGAATTTCTTTAGCTGTCCCGTCGTTATTGCGTTATTTCGTCTATCAGTTCTGACAGTTCTTTCTGCTGCTGCAGTAATTTAATATTATAATAACTGGAATTTTGCTTTCTTCTTTCTCCTGCCATGGAAAAAATCAATTAAGCAACAGTTGCTTTTTTCCTTGCTTCTCTTCTTCGTCTTCTTCTACTTGTGAACTTTGAATTAGTTCTCATCATCTGTTTTCCAACCTCAATAGTTTTAAAACAAACTCAACTAATAATAAATTCAAACAACTAATTTTTAGCTAAAAAGTTTTTGAGTTAAGAAAAGTTTCCTTCATCGCACACTCACGCTAACTTTATGCATTGCCAAGAGAAGATGAAATAAAACCACATAAGGCAAACAAAGCAACAATCATCGACTGACTATTAGGGTATATTCCCTCCACCTGCTACCTGTTGGTAGTCTTCCTGCGAACTGCCGCCGACTAATAACAATTTTAAATATTTTGTCATAAAGGGAAATTGAAATTCCGCACCCCTATTTTGATGATTTGATTTCAAATTCCTCCGCTCTAGAAGATTCAGTTTTTTCCCCCGAAAAGGAAATTGCTGATGATCTATAGAAATGATAAGTGGAAAATAGAGAGATGAATTTCCTTCTAAGGGTTGAATTCTGTAGAAGAACGAAGACATAGAGATATGTAATGCAAATCGTCCAATTAACTTTTTTTAGTCTGCAGCGTCACCTCTTCACAGTCCACTTTCGAATGCTTCATATCCGGGTTTAAAAGATGAAAATTAATTAAAAAATTCCACTCGTTAATTAATTATTCCGGTATCAATCAAATCTTGAAAAAATGAGTGATATTAAGTGTTATTATGCTAATTCATATCATAATCTGTCTCCCACAGTGAAATCCAAATACAATGAGCACTTCATTTGTTTACAAATTTTGTAACCAAGTATCAACTATACATTTGACCAACGAATCTACCGCGGGCTGTGGGATTTATAATTATTCAGAATCCTAAATATGCTTCTTTGTTAATTGGAGCGGTGTAAACAAAACTGATGGATGTGAGTGAAGTTGAGAAAAATGCGTTGTTGGCCGTTCAAGTGCTACAATTGAATTTCGGAGACCGAAGTTACGTAAGAGCATTTTCAATGGCGCAGCGAAAGCATCTGTTGTCTAAGACACCCCTAAAACCTTATTCTTTTTGGTAGTATTTGAAAAAGTATAGCACTCGGACATCCACCGAACAAAATTAAGTTTTTACCAGTTTCCTTTTGCATTATTTAACTGAGAGAACTGACAGTCACTCTACATGCGAAACCATCTGGAAGCATCAACGACTCTTGGCCTATACAATGATCCGTGAGGCCTTTAATAAGAGCAGACCGGTGGAAAGCATTTGAAAAAGAACATGGTAATGACCGCAGAGCCAAATGAGGGCGCAAACTGGAATCATTTTCGCCGGCATTTTACACCAAATCGTTTGGCTCATTAAAGGATGCAATCTCAGCACGCAGAATGGCCACAATGTTATTTATTAACAATTGGTGGAAAATAAAAATCAATTTGAAATAACCAAGTAGCATAAGTGAATTCATTTCAAGTGAAAAGTATACCATTATTAGCTCTAATAGAGCTAACAGCCATAATTTTGTCATCTCGGCCGAGTTAGTCGACTCAAATTATATTTGTCATGGAACAATTGAAATAACTTCGTGACTGACGGTGCTCTTTTTTCCAACGAGTGATTGACGCTCGTTTACTTTGTCTTCGTTAACAAACACTGGTCAGCTCTTAATAACGGGATGGATAGTCTTCGTTTCATTGACGGATATTTGCAAAATCTCTCAGGTGGCCAATTAGAGCCTAAGAAGTGCGCGGTGAGTTTGTTGCCAAAGGGAAGAGTTTGGGATGAACTCCTTACGAAAAAAGAGGCCCTGTGTATGTCTTCTTTCCCCAGAACCTCCATTGCTCTTAACCTCGATGAGCGCATTTCCGTTCTCTGTTCTAAGTAGATTTAGAGAAGCAACAGAGCCACAGTACAAAATTTACTTAAATTATATAAGTTCAGATTGATAAAACCAACTTAAAAAGCTCATTGACAAACAAGAAATATTTCTATAAAAGACTTACATAAGTTAACTTGAAAACCTCAAAAAGGTATAAGGCATAAGCTGTTCATGTTTCCGGGGCAGATTTCGCTACCCAAATTTGCTCCCCAGCAGAGGACGACAAATTTCTAAACAATGGTTAATCTCCAATGCAAAGGAAATAGGAGGAATCCCATTAGAAGAAGCACTGGTCCCCGCAGAACAATTACCAACAGTTGCCGCAAAAAGTCCGTATAACGGTTTCTTCCGTTTGTTTGATCAAAACAAACAGACGGGTTGACCAAACATAAAATCTGCTCGGGTAGTAAATTCAACAAACACAGATCGGTTTCTTTTGACTTTTTGTTTTTTTGAGTAACTCGTGTTGCAAAAATTTTAAACGTTGCCCTCAAAACTATTTATAAATTTTGAGAAAATATTGAGGAGGAATTCCGAAGCGGAATGAATAATAGAAAGTCATTAGAGATTGAAGGGAACGAAATGGTTCCATTTAGCCTACTACTACATAGCAGAAGCCAGCCACTTGAATAAATTATGTTTAATAATTATAATACCATCAACCGTAGTTCTCACTATTACAAACAACTTCGGTGACGAGAATGATTGACTTTTAAATTGCAAAAACAGTTTTTCTTTCTTTTTTTGTCCAAAGAGTTTCCCTGTGATAGTGTACGTAAAAGGTCGGTCGTTAGTCGCTAATGACGAGAAAACGAATCGCCATTGCGAATTCTTACAAGTTGATATTTGGGCACACTGTGACTGGAATAGCCAAATAACTGCTTATCATCGAAAACGTGCCCCAGGTCGTGAAACGACAGATGCAGGCCATGATCTTCAGTCGAAGGTATCTGACAGAAAGAAAATACACCTGAGAAGGGGATGGAAAAAATTTCCAAAAGCAATCCTGACCTGAGCAACGACAACCTGAGCAGTGACTTCCAGACGGAACTTCCTTCTCCTCCTCCGCCCTCGCGTTGGGTCTTTCTCACGAGGCAGAATGCCTTCAAGACAGGTTCATTCATTAATTGGCCAGCCAAAAAAAGAATTATGTCGGATATTGTTTCGAAAGTAATTAAATCCGTTAGACATGACATCCAGTGAAGTAAGATCTGCTGGACCGTGAAAATCTTTTTCTGTTGCCACGAATAGGAAGTTCTTCTGCCCATTCATCGACTCTTTCAAACCTCCCCATTCATCAACACAAAAAACCCACCAAGTCATTTCCCCCTACCAGCCTCGGAATTCCTACTATTCACCGGGGCGTCTGTTGTCATCCTCTTTTTCGCGCAGAATAAGCCTTTTCGACTTAGATAAGTACACCCAGATCAGACTCAACTGTCACGATGATTAATTGATGGTGGGAATCCACCTGTTCTTCCCGAGAAGAGCCTGTTTATGGTTTATCCTTCATTGGGGGTGGTTACCATTCGCAGAAACCAGTGGCGCCATCGGGAAAATAAGGTCTTGCCGAGTTATATATGCAATGGTGCCTTTGATTTCCACTAAGGTTTAAACCCACTGAGGAATTCTTCCCATTACTCACACCATTACATTTGCATCTTCCATAAATCTAATAACTTCGAGGAGACATTCACTTTTAAGCGTTAAAACAAATAAAAATCGTCCCGTCCTTTTTAGCAAACCCATAAATATTATTTTTGAGCTCTTTACTTAACTTTCACCATTTTCTCCCTTCATTTCCTGTAAATTCCTCAGGCTGTAATCTCAGTTTTCTTGGCCTGAGTCCCATTCCCTTAGGATTCTTATTTCTTCTGCTCCATTTTTGGTCGGTTGCCCTTTTCTCTTCGTCTGTGGCATTTTGCAGCGCACGTTCCACGCGGTGGAAGTTTAAGGGTGAGTCATTCCGGTGAAGGTTTAGCTTTAACCGATTGTAAACAAACAGATAAAGGCAGAGAAAAGAAACGCAAAATCATTTCGTTAAATCAAATGACGGGTTTTGCTTCAGCCTTTCCTGGTCCAATTACTCCTCCGCTTCAATTGATTTTCATTTTGCATACGCACTAAGACCCAAACAAATTCTCATTTCCGTTAGTTCTTTGAAGACTGTGCTTCTCTTCAGGGCATTGTCATAATCAACCTTCCCACCGTCCTAGGTCACCCAGTACACGTGTTGGGGGGTTTAAAAGCGAGATTCATAGGTAATGCCCGTGGTGAGATACTGCTGTTACGACAAACTATCACAATTAGAAAACAAAAGCATTGAAAAGAGTTACAGATTAAAAAGAAAATTGATAACTCCTCGTAAGAATGTGAAGACAAGTTATGGCCGCCTCCGCGTGGGTTTCTTAGAGAGGTAATTGAATGGAACAACAAAGCGATGATTTCCTATGAAGCTTAAATACCTGTGAAAATTAAGTGATAATTGCAATGAAAGGCGGCAAGAAGAAAAGGAAAGAGAAAGGGAAAGAGCAATAAAAGTTGCTTTTTGTGTGGCTACTCCGCAGTGTAATAACGCAATCATTCAAATATAAAATCATTAAACACACTAAACTTCTTCTAAAAAAAACCTGCCATCATTTTTCAATCAATCACATCAGCCAGTGACCGATACCTGCTTTTTATCTTCTTCCGTAACCTTTAAAAAAGACCGTATTGTGTTGATTCCGGATTCACGGATTCACACGTGAGTCATTAGATATTTATTTCACTCTCAGTTCTGATGACTTTGATTGTTTCTCGAAGAAAATGAGGAACGATTCCGCACATCAAAGCCTTTGTGTGGCTCTGTTTTGTCTTCTCGTTCGACTTCATTATTAATTATTCCCTGTAGCCATCTGAAAGTTCCTCCACTTAAATTAATATTCATCTGCAAACTGAATTACTTAAATTGAAATAAACCAAAGGGAAAATAGGTCGTCGAATAATAATATTCCAATTAATATTTTAATACATTATAAATAAGTATGTTATCAGAGCAGTGATGTACCAAAGCTCGCAGCCGACAATAATTATTTTCTTTCCGCAGGACCTAACCACAATAATTATACAACAAAGAAGATCCGAAAGATAACGTGCCTTAAGATTTTGTGCACTTCCGTGCACCTTTACGGCGGAATATAATGAATTCGGTCCAAGTCCTTCCAGACCGCCGTTTCCTATCGCCTGCACAGAACCAAAAACAGGTGAGAAAAACGTTACAAAAACACTCGGACACCTTCAACCTTTTTTTCAGGGCAACCATTTAAATTGTTTATGAAAAAAAGGGGGTGTCGAACTGCTCGTCTTTGGTTGGTAATAAATTTACAATGGCATTTCTGTGATGAAGAAAAGTTCTGCGGTACTGTACATGAATGAACTTTTAAAAGCTTCTTTATTACAAATAGATTTAGGGAAACGAGAGAAAAAGTCAGCCCGTCAAAGAGCAGCAAGCATCAATCAGACAATTCCCACAACTGCGTCTCAAACTTCCAAACAATGAATTGGGCGATTTATTAAAGTACAAAAAAAAAGTTTTCATCCCCCGATAATCGGGTGGGAAATAATTTAAATTTTGTTCAACCCTAACAAAATGTCAACGAGATAATACGAGAAATAAATTCGATGGGACTGTCGGGGTGACATTTTTAATTTTTAAACTCATTGCGATCACATGTTGGTTTTCCCTCTTGTAATAAAACCGTAATTCGGTCTTGCGATAAAATTCATTTTAATTTACAATAAATTATAATAATTTATTCAATCTCCTGCTCTTGCAGTGTTTAAATAAATCAAAAGGAGAGGTGACATCGTTCCGCCCGTTAAAACCAAAAAACGAATTTTCGAAAAGTGGGGGTGTTTTGCAAATTACCGTTGAATGACAAATAGATGAGATGTGCGCGTTGTGTTTTTGTTTTGGGGCGCTCCCCAGTAGGTGTTGGCAACCCCTGTCATCGCGTTCATGATTAATGAAGGTATTCAATTTGCCCATGGCTCTTTTACGATAAAAGGGAGCCATAACGTCACAGTTGGTTAGTCATAAAAAAATGATACTATACCACCTTTTGCGAATGAATTTTTGGGGGTTGCAAGAGAGGAGCAAAAGATCCTTATGGTTTTGCTTCTTTTTTCGCTTTTCTCTGACTCACTCTTTTTGGCATACTCAGTCACCCACCCGTTAAAATTGTCGTCTTCTACTCTAAGATCGCCCAACACTTCACTCTGTAAAAATTTTTTACTGTTATCTGCTTCTTCCAGTGCCCTAAACCTCCCCCAGCACTTAATTTTAACCCTTTTTGTGTTTCCAGCAGAACTCTTTCCATTTGCACGACTCCAAGAGCCCGCTACAGAATGAAAAAACAACTAATCAGCTCCACCTCTTTTAAAAACATGTAATAACACCAAAATAAGCTACCCACCGTTTTATGCCAGCTTAATGGGGTGAGTTAATTGCGGCAGAATGTCATTCCTCTGAAAAATATGGAGCACCCTTACCTTTATGGCTTTTCCTTTTTTTTTTTTTTTAATTTAAACGCGGCCGCATCGGGTGCACGAAACTTTCATCTGCATCGTCATCCATTAATTTCAAAACCTTCCATTTTCTGTAAATTATTTGCTCGTTCGGATATTTTGCGGCGGGCAGGAGAATCCTCCCCAATCTCCTCCCCTGCACCCTCGAATCCACCCGACCGCCAGCCCCTCAAAACAGTTTTTTCGATTGCCCCGATTTTATCAGCTCTGAAATATGTCCCAAAAAATTAAAAAAAAATAAAATGAGGTCATTCATTTTAACACGGTTTTAATTAATTAGCACCGAGATTACTCCGACATCTTGTCCATTTTTTCATCCCTTAACTTCCTTTTTTTATTTAACTTCGTAACCGATTTTCTGTTACGATAAAAGAAATTATAACTTCCTGATGTCATTACGCTTTTGTTTTCATTCTCCATCTTGATAATTCGATGTTATCTTCTAAAGTGAGTTTCTAAAGAAACCTGCTCTAAGAAGAAACCAAAAGTTTTTGGTCTCTCTTTCGTTCCTTTATCTTCCGTTTCGAAAGCAATTTTTTTTGCAGTTGCAATTTAAAGTTTCGAGGCGGAAGATCGTAATTTTTTTAGATTTTTAGCCCTGACACTATCGCTCTTAAGCTTCCAGTGAAAAACTGTTACTGATAGCATAAAACTTGTATTAAGCGATGTGTAGAATTTTGGTCGGCGTCGCATAAAAGTTATACTGTTATACTGTCTATCTGATATCAGAATGCACGGCAAAGAACCACTGCCGCAGCCTGAATTAGCAGAAGAAAAACGTTGCTTTCTACAAATATCATCAGTTGTTTGTTCAACGACTCAGAACGCGCAACAGCTTCTTGTTGGGGCCGGCGTGGTTTGCACCTGAATGCAAATATGTGGGAGTGCTTATTAATTTGGAATCCATAATAAAGTCCAGGTTTAGGTGGCCGCTGCTTTTCACAGCGATAGCATCTCTTTCGTGAGCGTTTCTATCGCAAGCTAAGCATAGTCGTCAATTGTAATCGCATTTTAATTTTAACACGCATTGTATTATGTATGATTATTTATAAATTAAAATCGGGCGTTTTGGGTTTCATTAGCGGTTGAGTGTTTTTTAAGTCATCAATCTTCCAGAATGATGAAGTGAGTCATTCTAACTCGTATTTGTGCAAACAAAAATTGATTTGGTCATTGGTCAAGCTGGGATTTATGTCACTGCGACGATTGTGCGACCAAAGATGGGCCCTCTTCCCAGAGGATTTCGCTTCTGTTTGGAGGCCCTTGTGCCCCTTCCCTACATTGCCATTGTTCCAAAGTTTGCGTCTGTTAAGAGACAATCGGTCCTTTTGGTTTTTTTCATGTTCAAATAAATGTCTCCCATCTGCACTTAAATGAATCCGCAGAATATTTTAATTTGCAAACAAAAATACAGAGAATTTTAAAAATATTTTAATAAAAAGAGTAACTTGAAGTCCTAAGTGCTGATTTTCAAGAAATACTGATTATATATTAGTTCATGCAAATTTCTACACATTCAATGCTCAAATTCCTCAACTTCAGGTTCATAATACAGCGGATGTTTTCTAAAGCTTCTTAGCTTTTAAATGCTGTGGAGAAAGCGAGAGGAATGCCATTTTTTGAACGGTGTTGAATGAACGAGATTTTAAACTGCTGAGTACTTTTTGAGTTAAAATATTCTTTCAGCAAAGAGCAGAAATGGTGATAGTCTGTGGGGAACTGACCTGCAGTAAATAGGGATAACGGCCCTTTGACCCGAGGGCCTTCTGCAACTCTGACATACCCCGTTCTTCCACAATGCCACATCTCTTCCATACTTTTAAGGTACATTCGCCACGCGATGGAAGTACATGATTGGTCTAAACGGTGACACGTGACTCCGAAACAATAACTATCTTTATACTGAAAAAACAATTGAGATCTTAAAGGGCCCGATGTTAAGGGTGTTTTGGTATAATTAAGAAGAAAAAAAAGAAAAACAGTTGGCCGCGTTTTATACGACATTTGGTCGATAGACGGGCTTAATTTCGTACGAAAGGTTCCGGCAGCTTTGGATCCTCGAAAGAAAATTGATTTCGGGCGGTTCTTGTGATTTTTTGTGTCGAGTGAGTGATTTTTGTCTTCAGTCTTTTGTGGGCACACCGCCGCCAAGGGGATTAATCAATGAAACAAAGTGCGAGTTGATGATAATGACCTCGTTAGGAAACTGCCGGATCAAACTGCTGTTTTTGCTTTTCACTGTTTTTATTTTTTAACAAGTATCATTTTTTCAAAAATAGTCATTTTAAGGGGGCCGCATTTGGGTCAAGTTTGACTGAGCTTTTGACTTAAAACAGCTCGTCGAATGCCTTTGGTATGTTTCAAGTAGCTTCCTAAATTGCCAAGTTTTTTCTAGTAAAGGTTCATAAAAATGGTAACTACTCATCAAATCCAATTTTTGATACTTTGAAATATAAAAAAGGAAGAAAAACAATTTGCAGGAGCTAATTAAAAACAAATATTTCTAGAAAAGCTCCCCTTTTTATCTTGAGAATACATAGGCAATAAAAAGGGAATAATATTGTGATTGGGCAACATTGTCCTCTTCGTCTACTCCGCTATTCTACTGTTCCCCCTTCTATCTAATTTGCATGAGCTCTAGATTTCCCAGAATTTCCAAATTTTCATCTTTAGTTTTTTTACCTTTACACTTTTAGTCCTCATTTTTTTTTTTAAAAAAAGATTTCAAGTCTACATCGCATTACGTCAAAAATTCATGTAGCGACAAAATTTTCTTTAAATGATCAAAATCTAGTAACAATTCCGAGGAATCAGAAGAAAATGAACAACACAATGAAAAGTAATTGCAGGGCTTCAACGTTACCTGAGAATAAAATTCCCACGACATGCAGACAGACAGACAGACAGACAGGCCGTCGGAGACAGGTGTTGCCATTTCTTAGGAAATCGTATTGACCTTGCAAATTCACTTTTCCTTCTTTTTCCTTCCTCCCCATCATCTGCATCGGGCCTGTCTTTGCATCGTTTAATTTGGATCTCCTCATGTTTTCACTAATTCTTTTCTTTTTCTTCCTCAGCCAATCGTCGTCGTTTAGGAAGGAACAGATTAACCAAATGAAGCGGAATCACGAGGAGTCATGATTGTCTTTAAAACCGGTGAGTTATCAAATTGCCACGTGAATGAAGCATCTGTATGCTTAACTGGGGCCCATTAAAATTAACTGAAGGGGGCCAGTTTGTATTAGTGCAAATGCTCACCCCGTGCAAAGGAAAAAAAGGAAGTTGAAAAAGAAATTTCTGTAATGGTTCTTATGCGAAGTAAAGGAGAGGCTATGAATTATGTTTATTACTGTTACCGCACAAAAGGTCGCAAGAGAAAACAATAAATAGGAGCACAAGCGATGTAATTCTAAAATGGCTTTTACCGCTAAGCTCTTTATTTATGTACTTCATTTAGGGAGTATCAAAGAGTAGGCTCTAATTCCTAAGAAAATTTCTTAAAACATGTGGTATATGTAATTACCGTTAAAGGGTGGAGTCAGGTATTTCAAAGAGTAACTAACAGAGTTAAAATGTATAAAATTATTGCATTCCACAACTTATCAAGTTTATTTTACCCAGTGAAAATTGGCGGATCATTAGAATACAGCAATTGAAATCGGTTTGAACCGATAATTAAACCTTTATAGCTCATAATATATATATTTCTTTTATGCTTTTGGATTATAAATAAATTATTTTTAAAATTATTTATTTAAGAAAGTATCTAATCTCAAAGTTTAGAATAAAACTGTAAGAATAAAAAAAAGTATCTGTGATTAAATTCTGAAATTTTCATTTGTACTTAACTAAGTGCTTTTAAACTAAGATTAGGATATTTTAAAAAACAAAATAATAAATAAATATATTATTTTACTTACAGTAAATAACTATAAATTTTTTAATGCACTATACGGGCGTACATAATATGATGTACCATCTTGTGGTTCTTTAAATAAACTGCAACATAATTTAAATTAAAATAAATTGCAGAATGAGGACTTATAAAATTAAAGTATTATTATATATTATATTACTTGTTTGTGTGCTCCGTCCTGGAGCTTAACAAATACACTTGTAATGTACAAATGAATCAAAAGAAACACGAACAAAGAAAATACAAAAAAAATCCAAAATATAAAATACAAAAATACAAATTAAATTATTAAAACTGCCTCTGGCGTTGAAATCACAATAATAAAAAAATGGCTTTTCTCTTTCAGAAATCAGCCTCATCCACCGGAATGGATTACTTGTTCTGCGACGACATTAAATCTTCCCGATACGAGGATGTGTTCGGGTTTCAGGCCGGTCAGGAGTCCTACCTCCCCAGATACAGTCACCCGGAGCCCAAAGAGCCAAGGCTGACAGACATTGCAGACCCTTCTAGTCCAAACTGTTCAAAGCTTTACGTCGAACCAAAGACAAAATACGCCCAGCCCTATTCCTCGTACTACCCCGAAAACGTCCCCAAAGCTGTTTCCGACCAGAGGTACTCGGCTTTTTCAGCGGTGATAAGAGACCGATCGGACCATCTCAACGCGAACTTATACGCGAACCAAGAGAGGAACAACAACCAAGAGGAAAATTTCGTAAAACCGGAGTTTCCAATAAAGAACGCCAGTTTTCTGAAACTTCGGAAGTTTCCAAACTACAAGGGAAGAGGACGGGGCAGAAGAAAAATGACTGTGGACAGGACACCACCCCCGGCTGTGCTGCGGAAGCGGCGGTTGGCGGCGAACGCCAGGGAGAGGCGTCGCATGAACGGGTTGAACGAGGCGTTCGACAGACTTCGAGAAGTGATTCCTTCCTTAGGGGCCGATCATAAGCTCTCCAAGTTTGAAACCCTGCAAATGGCTCAGAGTTACATCCACGCTCTTTGCGATTTGCTGGAGCGAGAGAAGTCAGGGTATGCCTGACAGAGAATAGGAATAAAATGCATTTTGGGAGAATCACCGGAACTGTTTTTTTGTGTTCATTTGCTGCACCAGTGTATCAACCATCACTTTCTAGTCAAATTAAAATTAATTTGTCATAAACTGTAGTGTTTTTTCATCCCAATTTCAAGAAATAACCTTTCAGCCCATGTTTGACTCGGTGGGGAATAGAATAATGGCTCATGTAAAGTCCTATTGGCCTTCGTGCCCCTGTCGTAATCTCTTTAGCCCGATAATAACTCAGGGGTATTCAACAATTGCAAGCCTTTTCCGATTCTACAGATTGAAAGGTAATCTTTAAAGCTGTATCGTTCAGAACAGATTTTCGGTTTTTGGGATTTTCTTAAAAATCACAATAATGATAAGTACGAACTTTGTTTAACTAACAAGTTATCTATACTACACAATTATATGTATATGTATGTGGGCCTATCCTACAAAATTTTTATTTACACTTTTTTGGGCTTTTGAAGATTTTCTTTCAAAGGAAAATTATAAATGACTTGAGTGGATTCAGAACTTCCTAATCTTCGCTGTTATTTTTTTTAAATAGCGTAGTAAAAATCGAAAAAATAAGCCCACATAAAATAAGTCGGGCCTTATATAAATATACAACCCTCAAAAATTTTTAAACTTGAGGGATGTTGGACACCCCTGACATAATCCGGCAGCAATCTCTTTTAATCGGACGCTCGAGTGGCGCGCTATTTCCAAAGGTTGTTTCTACCCTGCTCTGCTTACGTGGCCGAGGTGAGGGCGTCATGTTATTTTCCCATGCTGAAGAGCAACAAAATCAGAATTAAATTCCCATCCCTCCATTAATTATGCTTTTTGACGAATCCGAGGATTTACACCTGAGAAAAATTACCAAGTAATACCCCCCACGAACAACCGTCAACGTCTCAATCTCTTCCGTAATTATTAATGAGGCATAGCCGCAATGGGAGTCATTTACTTGCAAAATCTGAATCAAAGGGGAGGTTCAATTTGTTAAATTTATTCTTTTATTAAATTTATTGGCCATTTATTTAAATGTTGAATTCTTATTTTCGAATTTCGGCTTTAGCACAAAAGGCGACCCCCGCCGCGGCTAAAATTCAACTCTTTTTAAAAGTCCCAAAATAACTTCCGCCCTTATCCTGAAGGATGAAGAAATATGAAATAATCATTTCTGTCTAAATGTGCCATTAAGACATGCTTTATTGTAAAGCCTTAGAAAACATTTTCATGCTAACCCTGATTTTCCATATACTAAAGTTTAAGTGTTTCTACTCTCTTTGGGGGTTTAAAGCCCCTACTGAAAATTACAGCACGAATGACCTGAGTTTTGTCTGAACTTTAAATGAAGACTCAAATGAGTATTTTTGAAGAAATCAACAGAAAAACCTGGTTACAAGAATTGCCGCTGGAGGCGCTCATCAGAACTCAGCCGGTTAACACTAGTTTTTTATTATGCCGCTAGGAGCGCTCGCAATCTGTAATCATATTACCACAAAGGTTTTCCGGAAACCTAATTTTCCAACTTCGAAACTGAACTGGAAAGCCAGTTACGGCGCTGAATAGTACTAACTTAGCATCCGAGAATTCGAAACCGGTCTCGGTTTTCAAAGCACCTCGTGCAATAATCCAAAACATGAAATAACTTTCAAAAGCAAAACAAGCAAAATGACAGTTTGAAATGCCGGGAATGGAAGTAGGGCGAGTCTGGCAGCAAGGCCGTGAAAATTCAGTCAGTAGGACGGGTAAGCAAACGTGAGGAGAGTCGTTATCATCTGGCAAGAGTAGCAAGGTCGAAGGTATTAAGAGCTTTGCTTTATAATAGCAATCTTTTAACGGACTCTAATTCCCAGATCTGAGTCGACGACGGCAACCATTTTTTAATCGGCCAAAAGTGTGCGGTTTGTGCTGTGGGTTGGGCTGTCGTCAGTCAGCCCTTGGGTCCCTCAAACGCGGAGTGTATCGGGTCGGGTATTGTTCGCAAACAGCATGATTAAGTTTGACCCAACAGCAGAAGGAACACACTTACTCTAATTATTCTCCAGAACAATCAGTTAACCTACACACAATAAATAGGTTATTTTAGGAGATAATGTTATGAAATAAAGTAAGTTTTTAAATAACTTAACTTATTTTAAGTAAAACCGAACAATCGTTTACGGTTATGAGTTGGTGGGATAACATTTTTATTAATTCTCTGACCTAAAAGGGGCACTGAGTTCATATCAGTTTTTTGATTAGAGTTTAAATGTGCAGGGCCGGACTCTACACGAGTGAAGCTTTACTATGCTCCCGATTACTTCTGAGAACTGTAATGCAGTAAAACGGGACTGAACGGTTCAAAGAAAGCCGTCTTACAGCAACACAGTCAAGTTTTGAGGAGTTATGGTGGTGGTTGTAATCTGTGGATAGGACGATTCGTTCTAACCACGTTAAAATCAAAAGGAGAGGGAAATGTCAAAGAGTAGAGGGCGATAGGAATAATAATAAATTAATATTGGCGTCCCATAATGAATCGGTATGCTAATGGCATATATTAATTAACGCCTAACTGTACATGGCTCAAGTTTTATAAAATAATTATAGTAATAACGAAATCTATTCGGGACTTTTCACGAGATTCGCGTTAAATGCCTTCCTAACTAATGTTTTTACAGCAGCATTTATTTAATTCATGAACCGGGCGAAGGTCAAGGACTAGGAAGGTGTAATTTTATTGTTTAATTGATAACCTTCACAGACCCTGATTTTCCGATGAGTTCAGTGTGAAATTGTTTTGTGCAAATCACCTGACTCCGTGTGGAGGCGGCTTGTTTGAGCATGAGGACGGACTTTAAGCCCCGACATTGACTGGGACCGACCCTGAACACTTTGAACACTCGCTTGCAAGGGGCAGTTGGTTCTTATGCATTCTAAAAGCACGTGGTGTCATTCGATACAGCTGTAGGTGCCTTCTTTTCCCATGCGCACGGACAATGCATTACATAACCAATAATTTTCTGCACATAGAAAAATTATTTGTTTTTAATTTAAGCAGAAAAAAGAGCAATTCTGAAAGAGAACGAGTTTTGCACTTTCCATTACCCCACCGTCCACGCGGGCGTTATTTTCGCTTTTCAACTTCCAGTTTTTTTTTCAACTTATTGGATTACACTTGATTTGTGTAGCAATCACGTGGTTTTCGTTAATGAGCCGAACGTTTATGAATAAAGAAACATGCAAATGAGTTTTGAAGTCCACCTTAAGTCAACTTTTTTTAAACACCTCAGTTCCGATAAATTAGCCAAATCTAACTGTGAAAAAAAGAAACAGATTAAGAGAAGCGCTGGATTTCCAGTCTGGATATTGTTCCTAACGAGTTAAGTCGAATTAGAAGGGTTAAGGCCGTAGAAGAAACGACATTTGTGTGAATCTTACAACGGTTTTGTTGTGTTAATTATCATTATAATTAATTGTAATTAATCGCCGAATATGTGAGAATCTCCAGCCCCGGCTGCAGGCGCTGGATGTTTTTTATTTGACATTCAGGTACTGGTGTTTGTCGTGGGCATTCAAATTTTAATGAGGGGTTTGCGCCGTGGTCGAGAGGTGTTTACACATGTGGTGATTCTGAATAATAAAACCGGGTTTCATGGGTCGCTTGTGCTCGCCCTGTTGCTGGAAATGCAACTGTGTCCTCGCAACGTGGTTACGACCACCGGGTCACCGACAGCTGAAATGGATCCTTTTCAAAAATGCAACCGAACATTCGTCTCATCCAGATTTTATGCACCGCAACAATCTCCATGCATCGGCATTGTTCCTTCACATGCGGCGAAACATAATCATAGCAAATTCATTCTTAATTCAAATTTAAAATTTACGAGATAAATTGCATGACCTCGACATGAAACATCGTTTAAATGAAAATGCTGCGTCCACTGATAAGAAGGATAGATGGACTCTACTGTCGCCAGCGCTTTTCTCAGTTTTTACACTCAGCGGTCTCAGTTTTTGGCTTTTAGTTGAATTTTTTTACAATCGTATTTTCTTTAAAATGAGACTAAAATTCAATCGCTGAAACTACTGTCTCTTTCTTTATATTTTCTCGCCTTTTTCCGGTTTGTCCCGTTTTCTTTTCTTCATACGTTTTGAATTCTCTCATTCTAATTTCTTTGTGCAACTATCTTTAACCCTTTCTTCTTTCCTTTTCTTCAATTCACATTCTTCGCCTCCCAAAGTTCATTTTCTGCTGTCGTGGCCACATATTTACACTGACCGACAATTTCCGAGCCAAAATAAATTAATTCATTATTACAAAACAACAAAAGACTTGAAGGTCACTTCTAAATTTTTGAATTTATGAATGATATTCCGAAATTGGACATGAAGTGGTCCGCAGCGCGGTGCAAAGTAGGAATTACGAAGGGATTTTGAGGGAAGGGGCGGGAGGCGGGGTGGGAGAAAAGGGAAAAAATTCCCCGCGACCTTTGTTTTCTTTTTCCATTAAATTTGTTTTTAATGCCAAAGATAACAAATGAAAAAATAAATAAATCATATTTAATATAAAAAAATTGTTCGTTCACCTTTTTACGTGTTTTTCAGCCCTCCGTAACAAATCATGGTTTTTGTGGCTGGTCTCGTGGGGATCATTATATTCTATATCGCTATTTTGGGAGTGGGGATATGGGCCAGCAGAAAGGCCAAAAACAATTCCGAGGAGGAGCTGATGCTTGCGGGGAGAAGTGTGGGCTTCCTGGTGGGAACGCTCACGTTAGTCGGTGAGTATTTCCCGTAAGGTCTGTGCAGCAGTGCCAACCTTGGTGGGGTGTCAAAACAGTTTACAATGCTGCAGAAGGGGGAGTGTATTTTAACACCTTAAGGATTATTTCAATTATATAAACTTATTTAACACCCATTCAGTAGAGAGAATTTGCCACAGAGCTGATTTCTTAAAGGCTAACTGTTTTTTTCTTGCAGCCACATGGGTAGGAGGCGGTTACATCAATGGAGCAAGCGAAGTTATGTTCCTGCACGGCCTAGCTTGGGCACAAGTGCCGATCGGCTACAGCATCGCACTACTCGTCGGTAAATAATAGTTAAAAACCAACCCTCGTTCGCAAGCCTAAAATTTGCGGGATAACTGACGATAAATTCTGTTCCAGGGGCTTTGCTCTTTGTCAAACCTATGAGGGAATTAAACTGCATCACTTTGCTGGATCCTTTTCAGAGAAAGTACGGGAATAAAATTGGAGCTTTTTTATTTATTCCAAGTATATTTGGAGATCTATTTTGGGTTGGATCAATCCTAAACGCATTAGGTAGGGAACCTAAATGAAGCTGTACGGCAAGAAATAAGGTATCTGACGGCCTTAACAATGGAAATTGTGGGCTCACAGCTCCTGCTGACAACAGAAACTTAATTAAATATAGTAAGCCTCTTTTCCTATGAACTACAGAAAAGTGTCTTCGCTGAAATTGGACAAAATTTCTTTCAGGTTCGTCATTAGTAGTAATAACAGAGCTGAGTCCAATCACTTCAGTAATCATCAGTGTAATTTTCGTTGCCAGTTACACCAGTGTCGGAGCCATGTACAGTGTTACATATACAGATGTTGTTCAAATGTTTTTTATTTTATTCGGTTTGGTGAGCGAATTCAACAATTTTTTAATATATTTTTTAGCCAAGGGTCTCACGACCGAGTATTGTTTTTCAGATTTTGTCAGTCCCATTCGTGGCAACCAACCCTCATTTAAACAATGAAGAATTAAAAAAAGTGTCCTGGTTGGGATCGATACCCGAAATGGATGTCGGGGAATGGGTGGACACCATGTTGTTGCTCATATTCGGAGGGATCCCTTGGCAGGGCTACATGCAGAGGATACTTTCCATAAAAAGCACCAAAACTGCGCAGTATTTATCTATGATTTCCATGGTGGGTTGCGCTGTCATGTCTATTCCTTCCAGTTACATCGGCGTCGTGGCAAGGTATCCACCTGGACGTGTCTTATGTACTTCTTTCTTTTCTCGGTGTTAATCATTTGACTTTTGCAGAGCTGTCGAGTGGGACCAAGTTCCTACTTTTCAAAGAAACATAACTCATTCTGATGCCAGCAACATTCTCCCGCTCGTTCTTCGGCATTTAACCCCTGACGTATGTATCCTTTATTTTCAGGTTTAACAAAGTTAAACAAAAGCTTTTATTTCATAATTTGTCTTTCACCTTTTCAGGCTGTAGCCTTTTTTGGGCTCGGCGCCATTTCTGCAGCGGTTATGAGCTCTGCTGATTCAAGTGTGCTGTCGTTTAGCGCTATGTTTTCCAGAAACTTGTACAAAAATCTAATTCGAAAAAAAGTAAGCGGATGAGCATGTGTTTAAGTTAACTTTTGCCCTCGGTGTCAAATGTAAATGAAAACTGCTTCAGACTCGCATTTAAATATGTCTTCTGCATTTCAGGCATCAGACAAAGAAATAGTTTGGGTGTTGAGAATCACAGTCATCTGTATTTCCATATTATCCGCAGTTATTGCTCTCACAGTTCCCAGTATATATTATCTCTCGTAAGTGCGATCGCATTATTTTGCTTTCCATTAGGCCAGAAGTTAAATTTTTATAATTTCCACTGGTCTTTTCTTTCCAGAGTGCTTAGTTCAGATCTAATTTACGTCATACTTTTCCCGCAACTTCTGTTAGTGATTCACTGGAATAAATACGTAAACTCCTATGGATGCGTTGCATCTTACGCAGTCGGAGCGCTGCTTAGAATTTTAAGTAAGTTGACCGAAGGGCGCCTTTAAAAAGAAAGACGTTCAACATCGTTTGTTATTTCATTTGAAATTGCATAAGCATTGTTTGAAAGGGGCACTTGCGTTATGTCATTCCTGCAAATTATGGCCATCAATTCAATAGTGCAAGCAATATCTGTCAAACGAGTACGCCTTTGTGTTACAGTTTTGTCTGCATAAAAATTTTATAGCGTATAAAATGTTATCCTGCCTTTAATTCAGTTTAATTATAAGATTTAATTATCTATTATAGGTGGGGAACATGCTCTGGGCATCCCAGCCGTCATAAAATACCCAAATTTTGATTACGAGAAGAAAAAGCAGAAGTTCCCCCACAGAACTTTAGCGATGCTCTTCGCTTTGGCCACTCACATTATTGTCAGTTGGTCAGCAAATCGACTATTTACGAAGAAAATCATCCCTCCGAAGTATGATTTCTTCCGATGTTTCGACGTGAAAGACTCGACCGTTCCTCTAACAAGTTTTCAGGGACAATCAGTGGACCAGCATGAAAAGCAGACGAATGGGAAGGAGACCAAGTTACAAATAAAGGACAGCGGAATTGCAAACCGTAACCAGGGTAAAGAGAACGGCGTCTCTACTCCCGGTAACAGTAAACCGAATTCCGGTAAAAATAAAGGCAATAAAAAGGGTGAAGTCAGATGATGAACCCGTGAAATTTTGAAGAAAATTCGATTGCTCATCGAAATCGATAGCAATGGGACTTTTGCCGGGATATATTTGTGATGAGTGATAGCCGGAGCTTTCGACCTGGAGCCGGAAGCTATCTGTAGACAGTCAAAACTTTTATGTTATTCCGGAAAGGCAAACCACCTTTCGGTGACAATCAAATTTCCTTATAATGGGGGCCTCAAAACAATACTGTTGTTCCGTCGCAACACACAGAGCAAACCTAGAAAGGTAACCACAAATTAGCCGCCATTGAAAGAAATAGAAACCCCACATCGGTGCTTCGGTATATCGAAGGTAACCTCAATGAACGAGTGCTGTTTTTTGGAGGAAGCCTAAGCCCTCAACAACCACAATAATAATTCTTGTCATGGTTCCTCATAACAGCGGCATATGTTTAAAAAAGATGAACGACATCGTAGCTAATCATTCATGGCAGTGCTGGTGTTCAGTCAATTAATTGAGGTCATGATAAGGAGTAAGCAAGCAATCAGATAAACCGCAAAAATCTTACAAAAAGAAGAAAATTTTTTTAAATTGTTGAAAAAGGTAAATAAAAACCTGATGAAGTAACAAATTATACGAAGGAAATTAATAGATCAATGGGAATTAGTGAAAATGAGCAGAAAGCTAATTATAAACGGAAGACAAAATAAAAAATAAATGGACTCATGTTAGTGTCAGAGAAACAGAAAGAGACTAACAACATCGGAAAGTGATAGCAGAAGCTTCATTTTAATCCAATCAAGGTTTTAATAGGGAGTGGCATAAAATAATTGTACTACAGAAACACCAATGCAAAAAACTGTGGCAGATAGTACAAAATATAATCCCTAATTATTATTTAGTGAACCCTTCCCTATGTTCTCCCCCTACATAAGGAACTTTGAAAAGCAATAACTCAGTCACCAACTCAACAATAACCGAAATAATTTTAAAATGCAAATGACAGTAAGAATACCAAGTAAATATTTTTATACCTCTTTATTATTTTAATATTTTCAGTATGTTGTGTTTTATTTTTTTTACAGTATAATTTCATTTTAAAAATAAATTATTAATTTCATTTTTCTCACATCTTTTTTTCCCAGAATTTACAATTTTAATGAAATGTATTTATTTGCGCCTAAGAAATATATTTTTTTAGGCAGCATAACATGTTATGTTGTTGAATAGCCTAAAAGGTACTTTCAAGGAGAAAAATTTATGATTTCGAGATCAGGAGATTTATGAGAAAGCCTTCGCATGTTCTCAGTTCAGTTCTTTTACTGCTCAGAAAACACCAATATACATCTCCAAATTTTGAGCAATTAATCTTTTTCGTGTATCACACACAAAAACATAATTCAATATTAAAGTTCATTTAATTTTTAAAGGCGCAAATGCACAAATGTATTCAGGTATCAGCTGACTAGACTAAAAATTTGTAACGCTTTTAATTATAGGGTTTAATTAAGTTTAATTAATAAACCTGGAAATATTTTTTTAATTAAGCAGTGAGCGAAATAAGCAGCAAGGGAAAGGCGGTCTGCAGTGGAGCGTGGGAGGTCCGCCCCTGGTTTGTATCGAAAGCCCTGAACTGGCCAAAGTCAGCTGGAGCTTCCGGGGCCGCCGCTAATTTTAGGCAATTATGCGACAATCCGTTAAACACTGTAATTAATAATTAATAACCGTTGCAATCAGTGTGTCTGACCTCTGAGTGTTTCTGCCTTTTCTTTAAGAAGTTTACTTTTCAATGAAGGAACAGTGTCCGTGGGTCAGCTGGCATTGACGGCTGTTTGCTTTTCCCTCCCTCCGTTCGGGGTATTTGCGGTTTTACCGTTAAACCCGAATGATAATAAAATACCATTTATCTGATAAATTAAATCAGTTATGAAATACAATCGAGGAACTGGTTTAACCTCTGAGTAAGTGAACTGCTGAGAGGTTAAATTGGAGATGTCCCGCTCTGGTCAGCTATTTGCTTTTTTACGTCGTACTGACTTTAAAAAATTTAATAAAGAGAATTCGCTAAACTGCAATCTCATTCAAAGGTTCATTAAATTTATCATTGATATAATCAAGTACAGTTATGCTTTGCGTGAATTAATTTTTTTATACGTTACAAGTTATTAAAACTTTCGGGAATAAATGTGCTCATTAATCAAATTCATGTCTTTACTGATTAATTACAGTCAGTATTAGTAATTCTCGTATTGTGAAATTATTCGAGTGTAAAATTTCTCACACAAACATCCCAAAAGCCAGATTTGATTGAGAAGGTGACAGCCTCAGGCTTATTAAAAAAAATGTTACTTTTCCGTTAGCACCAGTCTAAGTTTCAGGAATTACTCCTATTGGGGGACAAAAAGCAAAAAAATCAAGAAAAGGGAAAGTAAACGCTATGTTTACAAGGTGTCACTGTGCTGGAAGCGGGAGCTGAAAAACCGGGCTGTTCTTCCTGGTCGAATCTTAATTCAGGTAAAGTTCCTCTGGTGATGGTATCTCCACTGACGCAAATTGTGGGGGTTTTCGCTCTGAGAATGTAAGGTCGCCAATTTTTTTTAATTCGACTGAAATTGCATGATAAAAGCCGTCAGAGAATATTGAAAGACACACAAGGAAGGGTCACCAATTACAGAATTACAAAAGTACGTTATCTTTGTTCTTTGTTCTTCTATGATATCCCGTTGGCCCCAGCTCTTATCAGGAATTGTCATTTACCTTCTCTTTCTGTCTTGCCCAGTTATCGTTTACACTTTTTCGATTTCCTTGTTTTTTATTTCAGGATTTTATTCAATTTGGTAATTCCCCTTGAAATGATCCAGTCGAAAAGATTGGTGAAAAAATTAACAAGTGTACGGGATTTAAAGTAGACTTATCTTTTGTCATGGCTGCTGACAGACTAAAGAAGAACAAAAGAAAGCCTTTATTTGTTCTCTATGGATAGATGGCGCTTCGAACATGTTGATAATCCAGTTTTTTCTTTATGTTTCGGCCGACTTTGAACCACGATTGCTTCAACACGTTCCAATCACGTTGAGAGATTATTTTTTTAGTGACATTCACTTTCATATCCTATCTTCAACTTTTAACCACCAGAATGATTAGCTTTTGCTGGGGACGGAAGGGATAATATGAAGAAGGGAATCATCCCAGGATTCCGGCTCATTAAATTTCATTTTTATGGTATTTTAGCTTATACCATCTGCGTATAAAATACTTATGGCTATTTAATTAGTACTACCGGGTCTTTAGGAAACCCCAATAAGTGGAGAGTCGGCATGATTATTATAAACAATGCCAGAGATACAGTCAGAAGTGTTGACCGATGAGCAAGAAAGGCCGAAAAACGCGGAAATAGAAGGGAGGAGGCCTAACAAAAAGACCTTAGAAACGCTGTATTCAGGAAACTTATCGAATTGTCCTAACTGGGGAGAAATATGAAAAAAAAACGGCCACGAATAAAATGTGGGATTTCAACAATTGCTTTGGTTTTAAATCTAAACCCAAAACCTTGGCGTCTTTCTCTTTACGTGTTCGATTATTTATTAAATTTAAAGGTCGAATGATTTTTATTTAGCGAACGATTAGCCAATTAGTGATGCAAATTAATCCAACAGGGGTGGTGGGCTCTTTGATTCGGGCTGAAAGTCAGCCTTTCATTTGCACACATTCGACCCTTTTTAAGGTAAGAACAAAACTTGCTGCAGTTTTCTCATTGATTTTGTGCCCATGCAGTGCAGTTCGCCTAAAACTGGTCTGCTGTTTTAAAAATATACCCCGTATTGTAAGTTTTATTAATTAGGTACTTAAATCATTTAATGATTATAATCATTCTTTTTCTAATTTGAATAAACGCTGATAGTTTATCCAATTGCTCGGTTGGTTTAAGAAATTTAATTATTTATATTTTATGGTCGAATGAACTATTAAAGAATTCCTTTCGTGCCTTCTGGACCGTATTCAGGAATTTTCTTTTCTTCCACCGATCCTTTTTTTCCATTCATTTACTTATAGGAATTTTTTTCAATGGGTTCATTTAATTGATCTATGCGTCCCGATGATGGCAGAACCGGTTTTGGCCAGCGTGAAGTCTATTAAAATATTTGTTATAATTTGTTTTGCTCTCATCTCAAAGAATCAGAGAGGAATTCAAAATTATAAAAATGAAGATGTTTGACATATTACGAAAACTTTGAAGGCAACCGAAGAGAGAAGATTCACTGCCTCATTAAGCAGTTATTCGTGCATAAAATTGGGACTTTTACACAAATCAAATGCGTGAGCTCATATAAATAGAGACAAACTTGTAGTTAATGACACAATGTATAGAGAAAAGTAGGCCAACTGCTGAGAGAGTCAGAAATGTGATTGCAGATTTTCCAACGTGACCTTAGCTCGGGATGGAAAACCTTTCGGCTACTTCACATCGGAAACAATGAATGAGACTCTTAGTGGTTCTCCGGCGAAGGTCAATGGAATGGACCATCGTGTCCATTGCCCAACGGATTGCCTTGGTGGCAGTGAAGGCGGGAAGTGCTTTCTGATCTAAGCCCGAAATAAATCCTTCTTCAGGGACTCCATCAACTCATTTTCTAGAGCTTTAGGCAGCCCGTACACCATGGCTTCGCAATAAGCGCTTGGGAATCCTCATTTAATTGATGCTCTTATGATCTGTTCAAACATTTTAAAATAAATATAAAAAAACAGGGACAAAAAGGGGAGAAGAATGAGTCTGGCCAATCTCTGTCTTCTGTCAATGCTGGAGAAAAGGTTTTATTTGCGAACAGATGAAGAAAAGTTGATGAAGTTCAAGCCACCCCGGTTTGATGCTGCTTCCGAAGAGTGGCCTCCAGCTGGGCTTTCAAGTCGCACACTCATCTTCATTACAAGACAAGTCGTCATCATTGAGAGTTACTATATATAAAAACTGGTCTTTCTCGGCTTTTATTTAATTATCATAGCTGCCCACGTGAATCAACTCCTGTTTGGCTTCCCTCCCCTCGGGTATCCATCAAAAAATAAATGACATATGACGTTAAGGCCCCGATAGAAAATAACTTTCTTCTCCTGCCCGAGTGTCCCCTCCCAATCGGAAAACCTTGGGCACGGCCAAATGAATGTATTAATTAACTAAATAGAAAAATGGGTTTGATCATTAAAACATTGCTACATTTGATTGCGTGTATGGAAAGCTGTTTTGGAAAGGAACACTCACCCTGTACAGTCTACTTGCCTCCGAATCACGAACCAAAGGTTAAATGAAAAGAATTCAAATTAGAATCTATTAAAAACATTGTACTTGCACCAAGTAGGAAAAAAACTGCTGTAAAAAAATTAACTAAAAAAATATGCACATTTTGACAACAAAACGAATAAGAGTAATTTGGGAAAGCGACGATACATTAACTAAAAAAAATTGTTGATACCTTGGCTAAGGCAGCCCTCAGCCATCTCATATCCGATTCAACCCAATAAGAAAGGCCAAATATTTGGTAATATCTATTGAAGGGTGTAGCGCGCATACTTTTAATAAAGATTAGGCGATTAATCCCCGGGAAATTGCGAAATTATCAACAAGCGTTGAAGTCAAGAATTTTAGTCAGGTGCCCAATTCAGGTATTAAGACCAATCTACGACATTTTCATCCTGAAGATGTCAAAATGACTCTTGCACCTGTCTCAAATGTCATTCAATTCGGCAAGTTCAATGATCCCTTTGCAAGGAATTTGGAAAAAGATGACTTCTTGCATCAAAAGCTCTGTCAATGGCAACTTTCTTCTACTTTTTTCTTCTTTTAGACTTTTTCATGTAATTTTCATAATATTTTATCTTTTTATTAAACGGTTTTATTTAACTTGGTTTACGTGTTTGTCTGTCTATCTGTCTGCAAAGATCGAGAATCAAAACATTGAAGCGAAATTTGACCCGTTTCCCTCGGACCGATTTCTTTCGAATTTTGCACACACTTTCATTTTGGTGGCGAATTCAAATTTCTGCAATTACTTTTTGAAATAATGCTCAGGTAAAAAAAAAAATTCCCAAAATCTAATCATTGCTTAACTTACGAGTCCTTAAAGGAAATAACCTTATCTCAGGCAGATGAATGAGCGGACCGCGCGCATTAAAATAAACATATTCTGCTATCACTCTTTTTAAACGGTTTTTTTACAACCATGCTCAGATAAAAATAAAAATAATAATAACACTCTGCGGATTGCTACCGTCCGCAGTTTTTGTCCGGAGATTGGACTCCACACAGAGTGCTTTTTAGTTTTATGTTTTTTCTTGTAAAAGTAAAAGAAATAATAACACAAAACTAAAAAGTAAAGAATTTAAAAAAAATTAAGAAAATATTTTTAAAGTTAAACGGTTTTATTTCAAATGCACTAAAAAGTACAAAAATAATTTGTGATCAATTTTTTTGTCCATAAAACCGTGGGGCGGTGTTACACGTTCTGCGACCTATAGATAATGTGTAACGCCCTACGGTTTTATGGAGAAAAAAATTGGTCTTTTTCTTTGTCACCTATGTATTTATTAATACTCTTACGTCACAAATTATTTTTGTACTTTTTAGTGCACTTGAAGTAAAACCGTTTAACTTTAAAAATATTTTCTTAATTTTTTTTTTTAAAGTCTCATTCGATTATCTTATTTTTCCTTTTTAATTATATTTTGAGTAATTTTCCTTCATCCCTAATGTCACTGGTTCCCTCCATTTTTTTTCTAATAAACTATCTTCATCGTCCAAACAGGTTCATGAATGGGTCAGGTTTATAAAGTAAGGATCAAAATGGGAAGACCCACTTTTGCATAAAAAAACCTAATGGATTTAGAAAATAATGCGATTCATTTAAATAAACAAGTGTAGCTGACATAATGAAAATAATTAATTCCATCGTGTTCGTAAAAAAATCATTAACATTGGATGTGGAAAATTAAAACGCAGTCTTCGAGAGAATAAACCTACGAATCTTCGAACGTAAAAGCACAGTTAGGAAAAGATGTCATGGCTTCAGCGGTTCAGTTCACCTGAGATGACAGCTGTGATCCCCCGCGAGGCCAAATGCAGTCCTCGTCACAGGAATGACCCAACTGCTGGAGTCGAATTGTGAGACCTCTTTTCTGCAGACCGAAGTCGATCAGAAAGTTAAATGAAAACGTTTCTTTGTGTGACAGAATTGGGAGCCTGTCAAGGACGGTCACTGTTTGCTTTATGCCTGTCTAAGAGTTTCAGAGATTAGCCAAATTTTTACTGAAAACGACATTAAAACTTTATTGTAATTTATTATTGGGAAAATTCACCCGGATGTCGCTGCGCAAGGGTTATGCAGAGAGAAATATTTCTGATATAATAACTTTTTTCGGAGATATAAAATCATAATTTACTGGACAAGGCCGTCAGTGCGCTGAGCCATAATTTCCTTGAACCTTCCGCCCCCGGCAGGTAATTGATCATAAAATCCATAATATGAAAATTTGCCAAAGAGAAAGTGAAAAAAATTAAAAATTTACTGCTAGTAAGAATTAGTGCCAAGTCTGCCGCACGCGAAATTCAGTCGTAGGGACTCTCCTGATGTTCATAAAAATGGCAATGCGATCACATTGTGGAAGGCAACTAAACTACCCACTTATATGGGTTTGTTTATCAGTCGGAGAGTGGGAGTTGCCTTCAAAGGCAAAACATTAAAAAATTTAGGATTTAAGACCTCGACACTCAACATGTGACCCACCGAGGCCTACCGAGTAGCCCAGTGGGGCAGTCGAGACTCCATATCTAAAACTATCTTAGTGAGGCATTATTCTAAAATGAAATAGTGCGCAAAACTTATACCGGAACAAATTGAGGGTGGCATGTTCATAACAACTTACAAAAACGGCTTACATCCATCAACCATCTTATTCAATTGTAACTTTTTTTTTGGTTGGTGGTCCAGCAGCAATGGTTCCAACGTAAATGTGGTCCGAGAAGAGAAAAGACTGAGTGCTTAGAATTTAGAATCTAAAAGACTTCCCAGTGTACCCTCAATAGTTCGGCAACCTAAAGTTCATTTCACAAGAGAAGACGTTCGACTTCCACGTGGAAAAGTGTAGCTCGCAATAGACTGTTTCAAGACAACCACAGAGAACATCAATCCCGCATCCCTGGCCCACTTTCAACCCGAACAGTGAGTTACTATTTCGCAAGTCGAAGAAAAAAGGCAGAAACTGGAGGAAGCAGTTAAAAACGTGTCATAAACAATGACCTCGAAACTTCGGAAAATTTATCTCATTTTCAAATTGGGGCGAAAACCTGTAAAGGTCGTTCCATTTTGTTTTCAGGCTAGGGATTGCAAAGTCCTGGCAAGGTTGCTTTACCCCGAAAACCGTAATTTTGCGCAAATTTCAAGCAAATTTTGCAATGGCTCTACATTGTTTTTGGCACTGTTTTGCCCAGCAGTGGTTTCTCATATCCAGTTACTACTGAAGACTCTTCCAGTAAACCGCAGGAGAGCTTGTGGTCTTCGGTATTATTATTGCAAAATCTGCTTTGCCTGTTGTGACTACAATTCGAGTAAACTGAGTTTTTTAGAAGCGGGTTCCCATTTTGGAAGGTGTCGGAGTTTATTTCTCGAAGCGTAGAAAATTCTAAATCAGAGCTTTCTATAGAAGCTTTAAGCATTTAAGTCATGGGAGGAAAAGAAGGGCGCTTGTGCGGCCAAAATAAAAACCCCAAAGAAACTGCCACTTGAAGGGGTTCCCCAACCAGAAAAAACTTTCAAGTCTTTTGAAGGCAAAGAAAGGCCAAATTTCCTGATAGGGCGGAAGGAGCAGCAAGGAAAGCCGTGGAGCTGAACGGTTCCGACACACCGACTGCCGCCATCCCCGACAAGTTTGCTTCTTTCGAACCTTTCACGGCCCAAAGACTCGCAAGGTTCTTCCAAGAGCTTAGGGAATCTACGAAAACAAATGAACAGTTCGCACGTGGCCGTGAAGAAAAGGAAGCTTTCCTTTGACCATTTTCTCATCTGGAAAGACGATTTTTGGTTCCAGGAAAAATTAACTCCAATGTCAAAAGAGACTACAAAATAGAATAACTAAATCGAATATGATCCCGATCGTAAAGAATTTTTATCTAATGACATGAAAATAGAAAACTGAAAAAAATTTTGGCTTTCACATATTAAAAACTTTTCTTTGATATTAAAGTTATGTTTGAAATCTGATTTAATCAAACTTAATAATTAATTTTTTAATTACCATCTGTACTGACCTTATTTTTTCAATAATTTTTCAGTGATTTCAATAAAATTTTTTTAAATAACGATTACATAATTTATATTTATTTATTTAAATATAATTATGTAAAATTTAAAGATAAATATATTATAAATAAATTTTGGAAAAACCCTGGGAATAATAGGTGGAACGAAAGATCCATATTTGGCCTAAACAAAAAAAAAATGAAATTGAATTATATAGCAATACAAATTACAAAGATAGCTAATAAATTAAAAAAAACAATTAATATTAATTAAAGAAACTGTAATGTTAATAATACCATAAAAAGAGAAAAGCAAAATCGGGAAATTAGGGAAATAATGCCAACACTGAAAAACAGCATTCAATTAATGGAGAGGAACTTTTTCCAAAACAACCCCTAAAAAAAGCTTCAAACGGTTCTGGATCGTTAAAAACTAAAAAGGATTCCAGGATCTGTTTTAGAGTGTCAATTTGGGTTTTTTTCAGTCTGCAATAATTAGCCGTCCTTAGAGTCCTAAACGCCGTGCAATATTTTATGACATTTTGTTACTTTCATTTCCTTCTATTTCATATCATGGAGTTTTTTTTTTATTTTTAAATTCCATTTTCTGGTAACGCTTTAAAATGTTAAACCGAACAAATATTTTTTACGTGAAAATTTATTGCGATTTCTAGTCTCCGTAATCAATCAGTCTTCATTAAATTAAAAAAAGTAAAAAAAGATAAGAAATGACAAATGGCGACTTTACAAGGGGTGGGACTCAAGCATAAAGTTGAGCCAATATGTGAACCGGGCAATTAAAAAAAACACTATGATTACTGCCATTCATTACGGCTAATGCATGATGACTACACTGTAACTTGATACTTTGAAAGAATAACTGATGGGCGTTCTATTAGAAGCACTTTTACTGATTACAGGAAAAAGAAAAGGCCTTGAAAGGGAATTGCTTGGACAATAAGCATGCCCTTGTCAGCTCTTGTTGCTGATCTAAGCAGCAGCCTCGGAAATTGCACGGTCTTTTCCCCTGCAAAGGGAATGTAAGTTGTATAAATCCTGGGAGACTTGTATCCGATTTTTGTTTCATTATAACACCCGTAGACCCATTAAAATTGAGAAACCTGCAGGACCGGGAATGCCTAAACAGGGAAAATGCAGTCAGATTTGCGAAAGTTTTGGAAAAGTGCCACTGCTTTAAACAGGAGAAATACTGAGAAGAAACGCAGGAAATAAAACAACCCCCGTCAACTCCATAAGACGAATAATGCCTTCGAGTTAATACTTTTTAATAAAATTAAAATTGACAATATTTTTTATTTTTTACAGCGTTGTACCTTAAAATGATTTCAAATAAAAATTTTCAAAATCGATGTTATCTTAATTGCCAGGCTAATAAATAGATTGTTTACAGGTGCAAGCACTGCAATGTAAGAAATCAGTTGCAAATACCCTGGCATCCCTCCAAAATGTTTTTAAAATTTAAGTAAAACCTTAAGAAAGGACACAAAACAGTCACCAAAGATTTTTGGAGACGATGAATAATCAAGTGCAAGAAAAGTAATATAAGCAATGCGGCCGTGGGACAGCAGTAGCCCCTTTGGCTTGGAATCTTAATGAAAAAGTGAAGTAAAACTCGCTATCTTTTCCAAAAGAGAGAAATAATTCGAAGGTTAGACTAATAAAAACGAAACTTAGTAAACCTCTAAATGTGTTGAAATGTTAAAGAGATATTCTTAATAATGACCTTTATCGATAAATTAACAAAATTAATGCGGTTAAATTCCTTAAAAACCGGATCTGATAGGTGTGAAAAGGACATGCCAGAGCGACAGCAAAACAATGTGAAAATATGAAGGGCAATAAAAAGCCTGGTAAAAGAACGGTAATAAAAATAAACGTAATAAAAAATAAAAGGCAGAAATCCATCAAAACTCGAAACTAATCCCATAAAATTTTATATAATCAAAAAGATTTCCATTTCTATTACCATTTTTCTGAAGTTAAAATAAAATGCATGGGCTTCTCATATCTGTAAATAATTGGCCTTTTATTTAATTGAGGACTTAAGACAAAGGAAAAAGCTAATTAGCAAAAATAAAACTTATTTCAAATCCGCTTCGCGGTTTTCCACGTCAAGGGTACGCAAAATCTAACATTAACTAAGAAACATATGGAAGGAAACGGTTGAGGGTCAGATCCCGAATTTTCAGTTTCTTTTTAATAATTCCACTTCTCGAATCATTATCAGTTTGATAAAATCTGAGAAGATGTGATTTAAATTTATTAAATTAGATTCAGTACATTAGCACACAATCATTAATGATTGTATGGAAATTTATTGTGAGCGTGCAGATGATCTCAACCAAATGTATTTCTGTATCTTCCTGCACTCAATTTACATTTCTTAGGTCTTTCAGTAACGCAAGTTTTAGTGGAATGCTCTGAAATCACTCCCATTGGAATATTTTTCCTGTCTGAAATTGACATACAGTTGTTATATCACTTAGTCTATACTTAATGACTTTTCAGTTTCATTTTCAATCAATTAGACTTCGTTGCAGCAATTTTTCCCTCCTTTTTGCACTTTAAAAATCATTTAAAATAGCGATCTAAATCAAGAAAGAGAGGAATCAAAGCCATATAAAAGCACACCAAAATTGTATATATTTTCCAAATCGCACCCACACTCCTAAATTCCTTCAGAGACACCAAGACAAAGTTCTTACAAATGTGCTCTTTCTCGATTGCTACTACACTCCGGAAATGAGTGTTTCGAAGGACACGTAGCTGATTTCAAAGCAATAATTTATTACACTCCCCGGGGCTAAATATTCACCCAATAAGCTTCTCCCCCCAAAAAAATAAACAATATCGAACAAGTTAATTAAAAAATACAGTTCACTATTAATTATCTGCAACGAGGAAGCATGACGCAGACAGGGCTTTTTCTTCCCCGTAACTACCCACTATTCAGGTAGTAAACAAATACTGCTGGATTTTGCACCTGTTACGTTGCAAAATACTTTACAGGCAAACCCTATTTTGCAGTGTCATTTAGTGGGAATTTTGCATTTAAATGAGAGCGGGTATGTTGCTCGTAAAAATAAAGTGATCTCAGAAAACAAAAATACGAATAATGTTTTGCGTCACTTGTACTCGCAGATATTGTAATAATGCTTATACTGAAAAGTACCCTTTTACTCTATTTCCCCAAAAAAATTCCAGAACAAAAATTGTCTCGTGTCGAAAACTACAAGGATTATTTTCGAAACGAAATTCTCGATTCAAATAAACTGCACCCTTTTTAAACCCCTTCTAACCCCTCCCCATCCTCTCCCCCCAAAAAACCGTAACAGTGCTTTCTTTGAATGAAAAGTCGTGACCGGCTTCCAATTTTACGTCAGTGTTCAGTTAGGGAATTATCTGTTTCCGGAAGTCAAAGTCTCATTATCATCATCCACGTGATCACAAACTCGTGAACAATCGAAGTATAACTCCTAGGTCAGCTTGTACGGGTTTGTAGCCAGAAGTGTTGGATGACACGGAGTTCCTTTCCATGGGGAATGCCAGATTGCAGCCTCCACATGTTCCAAGTCTCGGAACACTGCCCAGGCACGACAACACGAGGAACCGAGAGAATTCTTTCGGTTCATTTGATCTCCGATCCCAAGGCCATTATTACTCATCGCCATTCGGCCTTCCTGGACTGCTTTATATTCATCAATGGATTAAATGAATCACGACACGCGGACATGGGAAACTCCCGGAAAACTTTCTATTCCATCACTGCGCGTCAAATATATTTGACGTCGAGTTCAAAGCGACATGGATTGGATAGACAACAGCAAGATTGGAAAACTGACGAATTGTCGAGAGGAGATAACGGAATTTTGAAAAAACTATCATATTCTGATTTAAATCTTAAAAAGTGTTCATATAAAACTGACGAACCGTTAGCAACAACCACCCCAAAAAGGATTAACCAGTCCTATTTCTTTTATTACTAGTCGAAGAGAATTTTCCGCGAATAACAATTATTTAAAAAATTTATAACCCCAGGGCCAAAGGACCAGGCCAAATTCGGCTGGAACATTTAATAAAAGTGTTACATCATCAAACCGCTCCAATGAGGTTAGCAGTGGACGCACAAGAGCCGTCTCAATCATAAATTTGCCACATTTTAAGTAAGGAAATAAACTTTTGATTGCAAAGACCAACAAGAATTACTGACGCGTGGTCATTGGTCATCCTTGACGCAAAAGTGATTTTGTCATAATTTCTAGGTTCACCGTTTTTTAGATTTACGTCAAGCAGATGTTGAACTCTTCTAAGAAATTATTAAAACAATTTAACGAAGTTAACTCTTAAATTATGGATTTTACTGAATTTAACGCAATTGAATGACTCGAAATTAATTAAAAATTAATTAAGGCGGAGAAAAGCAAAACCTCGCCTAATTTGATAAGTCTTTGCGGAATTTCATGGATTTTACTTTCGTTATTTGAGACAATGACGTGACCGCGTTCTTTTTATGACGATTGATCCCAACTTTTGCGAAATCTACCCAACTCTGCCTCCGCTTGATACGGGCCCCGTAAAGGTGATATACTGACAAGGGGAGTGTGCAAGGGATTGATTTCAAATTACGGGGAGATGGAGAAGACTAGGGGATATGAAAAAATAAGTATAAAAATTAGTTGAACTGTTCCAACTGTTGCAGAGTCGCACCAAGAGACTGATGTTTGAGTAAAAGCCTCGATTGATTGGTGTCGCGCCGCGGGGTGAAATCCACCCCCGCATTTTCACACTTACCCAAATACATAAATTTGAGTCGAAGTAAGGGGAGCTATTCGGTGGGACGGATAAATAAAATCCTTGTCACTTTATTTATCTTTCGGAATATGTAAATGAGAATCGGAGTGAGGAGCCCAAAATTGGAAAGAGAAGGTAATACCAGGTCGGTTTCGAGTGACCCGGTCAGGTCATTCTTTCCTTCTACAAGAAAAAGGTCGAAAAAGTTACTTTCGAATTGGAGAAAATTTGTCGCTCGTGACCCAATTAGTCATTGTCGACAATAGTGTTACCTTTTCTGTCAGATTCCAACTCCTGCTTCTTTTTTTCATCTTCTTTTCAAATTTTTAACTTTTTTGCCTTAAACCCTGACAGATTCTGGAGCCCAGTTCTCCAAAAAAAATATTTTAGAATTTCACTTTAACTGTTCGACTATAAACTTCCATCAGAAAATTCTGAATTTTCTTGTAGAAAAAAGCTATGTAAGTACAATGTATTTGTTTTTCAATGACATTTTTAGAGGAAACGTGACTTAAATTAATCATAGCAAATACAATATATCTCCCTTAAATCTCCAGACCCGAAGCAAACCGTTAATCATTTTAAGAAAGGAGGTATTTTGCATTGAAAACGAAACAATAAATAATTCGGAAGGTTATACCTAAAAATCGTGTTTTTTAAATCGAAAAGAAAAAATTTGCACTTGACCTTCCCTAATCTTAACTTCTTACTGTCCAGAGTTACTCAACAAATGAAGTATTTCTTGTTTTTAATTCAACTCCAATATTTCGTACCTCACTCTTTCCCTATCTCACTATGGTTCACCTGTACGAAAACTCCTAAGAAATAATTCGTGTAATTCCAGATTAAACCGTTCAGTATAAGTAAAATGGTATTGAAGAGTCTTTTTCAAGAGTCATTCGGTCTTTTACTAATTCGCGATTAATCTTGCTGGAAATGTCGCGGATTTAATGATTCGGATCGGTTTCAGTTTAAAATTTGCAATATTTAAAAAAAATTTTTTAGAAGTTTCTGTCTTTAACCTCAATATAATTGTGATATTGACTTTTTAATGGGACACCATTGATAGTTTTTGTGACTCCGAAAGAAAAACTATTAAATTAAAATTAACATTTGTCAAACGCATTATTTTCTCATCATTAGTAACCCTGTGGTCGTTGTCAAACTACCCATTATAAGTTACCAAACCTTTCACCATTACATAGTAAATTTAAATAATATTTCTGGTAGAAAATCAAACTAAATTTTCTTCCAAAATTCTTTAAAGAAAAGTTTGCATGAAGCAGTTTTACAATAAAAGTAATAAGAGTACAATGACTTTTAATCTTACTGACCTTCCTTTATGGACAAGGCACTCAGGTCCTGAAAAAGGCATGAGAATCTTGAGCTGACTCCTCAACAGGCTAATCTGAAATTAAAAAAAATTTTTGGGTTACATGCCACGTTTTGCACATAAGTGAACGGTGAAAAGGCTCTGCGAAAGGCCCCAAAATAGGATACCGAATAAAGAAAGCAAATTCTCAAGAAATATTCGGTGGAGTTGGTTACACCTTCATTCCACCGAACAAAGCAAAGTTCAAAGGCTTTCACAGCCTGGACCTCCCCTCCTCCCTCCACAAAAGCACATCCCGAAGTATAAGAGGGAATAAACGGAGGCGAAGACGCCCCATCGATTGCCGCCTCCGTCTTCTAACGTTTGTTTTCAATCGATTGCCTATAATCCGCCATTGCGAATTCGCGAATCGTTAAATCCGCCCTAATTAGGCCTAGCAAACAACTTAAACACTTCAATTGGAGTCTTTCTTCACTTTTTAACAGCTCTCGGGGGAAAAATAAATAAAATAAAAGAGAAGAAATAAGTGACAAGAACGAACATGCGTTGCGAGAGACAAAATCGAGAGCTGCGGCTTTAGTGAATTCTCGCGGGTTCGAAGTGTATCGTTGGGTTTTTCCGTTTTTTTCTTTTACTTCTTCGTCTGCTTCTTCAGGTCCGCGTTTCGAGCCGTTTACAGCAACTTTTTGTGACTTTTATAAAAATGAATCTCATCAGTGACTGTCATAAGTGATTATCCTCAAGGATGTCGAAAGGTATTTCAAGTTTTTGATAGTTTGTCTATCATTGAAATTTCTTGCCGGCTGCTGTTATTTTAAAAAATTGACATTACGTGTGACAAAATGATAATTCGGGGTGTTAAAGAGTCGTGGCGAACATAGGTTTGTTTTGTAATTCCGTTTGTTTATGTTTGTATTATTGCCCTCAAATTGGTGTAATGGTGTAACATCTTGTAGCGACGTGTTTTAATTTAAACCGAAAACCTTAAGCAATGTTTTCATTAATACTTTTATCCGTATAATCCGGTGTGTCTCAATAGTTTCCAGTGCTAATCCAGGGAAAGAGGGGTAACTTTAAGTGGTTTTTTATTTAAATGCGGTGTTTTTCTGTTTTAATCACGGCAGGCAGTCGTGATTAAATTTATTTGGTCAAATGATATAATAAGAACAGTTCTTGAATTTATTGGGAGTCAGATTTAACAATCAATTAAAATTCTTTTGAGTGGTGCCATTTGAAATTTCAAAGACCAATTTTTTGCAGAATTTAAGATTAGGCTATAAATTATTATGTGTCAAAGAAATATATACTTCCTCCGTTTTGCTGCCGGTGAGAATCGGATTTGGATAAATGCGAACAGGAGTTGGGAGTTTGTCAACCTTTTGAACTCCATTTTTGTTTTCATTTTACCTTAACATACTTATTTTACTGTCGATAAAATAAATAGTGTATACTTAAATCAGCACACCTGTAGCGCGATATTGATTTCAAAAACCACCGAAGTAAACATTTTTTGCCCGAAGACAGACACCCGAAACCTTTAATGAAGGTTAATGTCCGGTTCTTAAGTGAAATGAACACAGGATTGCCCAAGAGGATTGTAATTTATAAATTAATTAAGAAGTCAGTTGCGAAGACCTAATTGCGTTATTTGTTTATGATTTCTGTTTGTTACTCGTAACAAAACGATTGTCAGCATTGACGTGCTCTATCTTTGTTTTCTTCATTCCGAAGAATCTCAGAAAAGAAAAAACTAATTTCTTCTTTGAGCGCAGAATGAGATATAGAAACAAAGCCATCTCGAGTTTCTTAAACTATGTTATAATCTGTATAAACTGTTTATAATACAGAAATTTGAGACTACCGTAAACTACTAAGCAAATGTCAAAATAATTTCTCATAATTTCTAGGTTAGATAACAAGTTTGTTTTAATTGACAGATTAAATTTAAATTATTGTTAATTCAGCAAAGTATATCTAAAACTAAAAAGCAGCACTTAAAATATAAATTTTATGAATCCATATATTATAAATAAATATATTACATAAACTTTTTGAGGGAATTATGCCTTCTGGAACAGCTGAAAGACTGAAACCGAACAACTGGTTTATGGTTATTCTGACTCTTTATTGAGCCTTTTTGAAAATTCGCTGTTGTCAGCGTGTCAATGTCAACCCTATCGATTCAATATTACTACGGCACGCTCTGCTGGGAAACCAATACCGCAATTTGTTGTGCTGATATCATAACTGGAAAAAACCAATAACGAGCCTCGTAAATGCGAGGTGTAGAACACTTCCTTTGAACTTCCTTTTTTTGATAATTTATGAAAGAGCGAGGGGGTGGGAAAGCAACAGAAAATTTGCTATCGACTGATCTACTTTTACACTCAACTTCTGAATAAAAGACAGCATGACCTCACGCGCTCCCTTTAGTTGTCACAATGCAAAATGCAACATGATTTTAAATAATGTCTTCCTTTAAATATTAGTTCCTCAGATATTTAAGGAGCACACTGAATATAAGAATTATCATCAAACAAAATTCCAAAGTTTCTTTCTTGATTTGCCGGTAATAATTACACACGTGAATCATAAGAATCGAACGAAGGACATAAAATATATGTCGGCGTCGTTAATTAATCACTGTTCAGTTAATTAATTACATGCGGAATATTTAAAGTACTTTGATAATAATATTTTATGTTAATTATCAAAATCTTTTCTGAAAAACGTTAGTCATAAAAACTTTACTCTTGGCGATGATCTGGTATTTGAAGAGATGTTACTACAGTGTGCTTTGAAAGAAAAAATAGCACTCTTCATATCCGCATTTTGCTGCAGAGATAGTTTAATATAATTAGTTCTCATCAAATTTGATTTTTCCAAAATTCAAAGCACATTATTTTTAGTATACAAGCCATATCATATCAAACCGTTTATTATAAAATATTTTCCGGATAATAACAAGCAAATAGTCATACATTATTTAAATCTACATTATGGATAAATGTACTACCTATTAAATTTTCTAGCACTGGTTGCTATATTCAGGCAGAACCAGAAGGTTCGAATCGTGGCAGGTATTTCTGTGTCAAACCAGCTTCAGTCTGGCCGGTATTCCCCTCGGCAGATCTTGTACAGACTAAATGAAAAAGAAATTTTTCCTTCAAAGGAAACCTTATTTTTGGATACTATCGATTTATAATTTTCTTAAAATACTGCATTCATTGTATACTTCAATTAAAAAAAAAGTAATCGCTAAGAATAAGTAAAGAGTTACATATATGGTTATATATGTGGTTGATTTCCTACACTCTAGAAAGCCTCAATAAGACCGTCCCTCTAATTCTTATGAGCAATCAATGAGGCATATATGCCTAGAGGGTTATGACCTGCTCGCATAAATCAAATAAGTGTTACATGCCCGGAAGTATTTGAACTGAATTTCAACTGTAATACTGAGGATGATGCATACTTGACATGGTCTAAGGTCAGACAAAATGCATGTAATACTTGCAGAGGCCCACAAGATGTGAGGAAGAAGACATTCCGTAGACATTTAACCTGCTTAAGGCAGCACAGGTTGATTTATTGCCAAACAATTTCACACCCTGTCTCAAGGCCTTTAAAGGTCGTTTGGGAATTCGTGGGCGGCTTTCTCACCTGTTGGTTCAGTTTATTCACTGACTAAACATTTATGCGAATTTGGAATTTTGATGGAAATTCTCTTTGCGATTTTTTTCTTTATTTCGCCAATATCAAAAGTTACATAATTCTTGAAGGACCTTGAAGGCAGAGTTTTTTATTAATTTAAAAAATGCTACCAACGTGATTAAAGGCTCAATCAAACCTGAATCATACAGGAGAACTTAGCGGCAAAAAAAATTTGTCATTTAAATTGTTTGTTTTTCAGTGAGCTAAAACTGAAGTGTTGGGAAAATAGCGAAACTCTTATAAAGGCCTCCCCCGGCATTTAGTGATTTATCAGTGAAACAATGTATGAGTGATATAAAAGAGAAAAATGCCACCGCAAGAAAAACTACCGAAGGAAACAGAATCCCGTGACGTCACAGAAAACAACGAAATCCTGCTGTCCGGAAGCGGACACGAGGATTGTCACGACAGGGAATGCTTCCAATGCAACAATGGCTATGTGAACGCAGCTTTCGTCAGCGAAAACGGTAAGTCGGCTCAAAGTCAAGATCAAAGTCGTATTTTTCATTTCGTAAACCCTTTGTTTTTTTTGGCGGGAAAATCAGTCACGAGATTTCTTAGAGCAAATGAACGAGGACGACAACTGAGAAGGCGTAGCCTTTCACGAAATTTATCCAGGCGAATTCCATGAATTCCCACCGGGGCTGACAATCCCCAAATGAAACTTCCAAGGTTAATGAGAGATAGCCATGCCCAGATGGGCCCGCTGTTTTGGTTCTTGATTTCTAATGTCTTCAACGTGGAGTTAGTAGGCTATCAGTTAGCCGTTGGCATCTCTCAACACCGCCCAAACGCGTTTTTTTTTCTTAACAGTACTCAGTACTGTATTCCCTTTGCCCTATTCTCGTTCCGCCACCTTCGAGTGTCCTTTACATCTCGCAACCATTGACTTTTCTGTTTTTTTGCAGAAGGAAACTCAAAAAACTCAGATGATAAACCCACCGATGGCGATCAAGCCAAGCGCAATCTGCGCCAAGTAGACTTAGTTCAACCGAATTCCCTAAAAAATCCCAAAGTGTCGGAAATTTTCGAGAAAGAAAGCCTGATGGATTTCGACGAATTGCTCCCGTATATCGGCGAGTTCGGAATGTATCAGAAAATTCTGTTCCTGCTGATGATTCCGTTTGCATTTTTCGTCGCATGGGTTTATTTTAGTCAAATTTTCATGGGTCTCACTCCGGAGAATTATTGGTGCCTTATTCCGGAACTTCAGGACTGGAATTTAACTGTGGAAGAACGGTGAGTTATGAAATTTCAGGTATTCACTTGAAAATATTTATCATAAAACTTTTGGAGTCTTATTTTTTATGAAGGCCTCCTCGGAAAACTCATAAATGTACTTCCGGTCATTTTATCCGGTGGATAAAATAAAAGAAAAAGGGTGACTGGCCTTAACCCTTTTTGACTCTTCTCAAATGAAAGCGCCACGCACGTCCTTGCAGATGAACTAAATACTTTTTATATTCTATTTTAATTCAGAACATGCAAATAAATGCAAAAAACTAATTTGCATAAATTGTGAAACTTGTGCAATAGGAAGGAACTTATATAATTTTCGATCAGATTCTAATCTCCCAACATTAAAAATAAAATTGGAGGACAGAAAAAAAATGGGGAGGTGAGAGGTAGAAATTTTCATTAAATGGAAGCGAAATGAGTTACTAAAAAGAACATGTTTAAAAGAAAACATCCACGCATTTAAATTATATACTTATCAACTAATTAAGGCATTCTCATAAAATTTTCTTAATATAGTTATTCGTAAGATATAAAAAAATCGCACAAAGGTTGGAGTTAAGAAAAAATATTGAGAACAATTGGAACAAAATCCCGTGAATCAAAAGAGAATAGAATGAGGAATATTCATCACTGGAGAACAAAGAATGTCATTAAAAAAAAAGATACGATAGGTTTCGATAGGGAGAAAAAAATTTATTCCATGAAATTTCGCAAAAAAAAATGGCGATTTTCCTATGAATACGCCTATCATAGTTATTTTCAGTGTGATGACAGATGCATAGTTTTTGCCTTTGAGATTATGAAATACCTTTGAGCAGTTTGAGACAATTTGGTAGTCTCGGGTTGCCTTAGGGCATTTGCCAGTCTGAGTTAGGTCTAAACCTCGATTCACAGTTCAAACACCCAAAATGGCAGTTCGGAGAATTTAATAAAATTAATCGCATTTAATATTATATTATGATTTATATGGTCGTTTCGAACGGTGTGCAGAAGAAAACGAAAATTGGCTTACAAAATCCAAAACAAGACTAATTTATCATCGTAATTAATTCAGCAGCCATTTCTAATTTTTTGCATGACAAACATTTGGGTCAGTTATTTCGCTAGTTGGACCTTGACATCCAGATGCACAATGTCAAGTTTCTCAGGTTTCTCTTCCCTGCCCCTGCATTATACCTAACCCGGGTGTAATTCCACTCTTGGCGATGCGGGGTGTTTTCTCATCGGCTTCGTCAACGCACTGCACCTCAAAAAGGCCGAAACCCCACTTGAGTAACCTCAAACCCACTGGTCAAGTACCAACCGTCCTTGAATGTTGGTAACTTTAAACTGAATATATTTATTTTTTATGGTGGCGAAGATGATACGGATAAAACTGGGGTAAAAAAGTTATAATTCGAAGACTTGTTGCAAAATTTATGCAGTGAAATATGAGCCGCCTAATCACAAACATTCGAGTCGCTACTAATTAAATGATTAAAAAAAATACCCCTGGTAATTTAATTTAAAACCGGAGGTTGACAATATGCTGCCTAATTATTAATACAGAAGTTCTGTTATAAGATAAATCCCCCGAATTCATTACTTGAGGGTGGTTTAATTTAATCAGAGAAGCATTCAATTCACAGTATTCATCAGAATATCTACAGAATAATTGTTGTTTCTGTTTCAGAAAGGTATTATCGATTCCCAGAATGCCTAATAGCAATGAATTCGACAAATGCAGAATGTACGGAGTGAATTTCACGGAAGTGCTGGCGGCAGGGATAAAAACTCCCGATCCCGCTTGGCCGAAAGTTCCATGTCAGTCGGGATGGGAATATAATTTAAGTGATATACATTATCCCAGTATAGTCACAGAGGTATGAGACAACCTTTACTTAAATACAATATTACAATTCGTGAAATGGTTCCCGAAGATGACAATTTGCTGCTGTTGCAGTTGAACTGGGTGTGCGATCAGTCAGCTCTTCCCATTGTATCTCAATCCATCTTCTTCGTGGGATCGATTTTTGGAGGACTGATATTCGGTTGGGTAGCCGATCGATACGGAAGGATACCCGCACTTGTTGGTACAAATTTGATGGGTTTTGCGGCAGGGATGGCAACGTCAGGGGTCCACAGTTTTTGGTCCTTTTGTTTTTGCAGGTTTCTCGTTGGCTTTGCTTTCGATAACTGCTTCACAATGATGTATATTTTAGGTATGTATTTTTAGGTAATTGCTTTTTTTTCTAAAAGCACCGGTTGTTTTCTTCATCATTATTATCTTTTGATCTTCTTATTAGAACTCTTTTCCTTGCAGCAGTGAATTAGTAATTTCAAAACTTTACTGATTAATTGGGCTCTAGTTGTTTTTATACACTTTCAGAAAAAACTTTTTCTTTCATCATTAGAGTAAATAAAGTAATTGATTTTCGAATTATAATAATAACGTATTCAATTTTAAGCGTGAAATTAATTGTTTTTTCTTTTTCTTTCAAGTCGAGTATGAAATTTCTATTAATCTTCAACTTTCCGATTCGCTCTGAGTTACTCATTTCCCCTTATCGTCGGAAGCATTTTAAAACAATGACTTTGATTTCCCAAAAAAGTGGTAATGACCCACATATCCATTCCGACTTCTCAGTCAGTTTATTATTTTCGCACACTTAAAGTACGCAAATTAATTAGGACTGATTACATCGAAATTCCAACATCACGGCTCCTTGATGCTTCAGGATTGTGTTTGAAAACCTTCTTTCAGATATTTTTCCTTCCTGTTTTTCTCTTTTCAAATTTTACACCGTTCGCAATCTTTTATTGAGAACCTGGTTTTTGAAGAAATTGTGATCAGTGGCGGATTCCGCGCTTGAGAAAACTCGGATGTAACTTTTAAGGTCATCAAATTTTTTTCACTATTCCCATTTTCGTACTATTTCCGCTTTTTAGCCACGTTAAAAAAATGAATAGATTAAAATAATTTATTTTAATGGACTTCGTGATTTATAAGGAATATCTGTTTACCGAGTAGTCGTTGCCTGTAGTATTCTCTCTATTTAATTTAAAGAGTATTTCTTTATTGTTTTAGAGTAGTGAGTTTCTTTATTGTTAATTAAATAGTACAATTTTTTATTTCTGCGTTGAGTTTTAGGCCTCAGAACGCGCCTTTATGAGTCTGTGCAGAAATAGGCCTCTGCTAGTGACCCGGCCCTTGTCCTGCACCCATCTGCTCCTCCCTAGTTTACAGTAACATAAGAAAGGTTTCGTAACTTAAGAATTTTCATCTCTTTCAGTGTTAGAATACGTCGGTCCCAAATGGCGGACATTCGTTGCCAATATGTCAATTGCCATTTTCTTCACATTAGCCGCATGTGTTCTCCCCTGGATGGCATTATATGTTTCTGACTGGAGAATATTCTGTATTATAACGTCATCCCCGCTGGTGTTGGCGGTGTTTACTCCTTGGATTTTGCCCGAGAGTGCAAGGTACATGATTTTTTGCTACTGCCGTCGAAGAACTCATGAAGGCTAACCTTTTGAACTTGCTTACAGATGGCTGGTTTCTCAGGGTCAGGTTGACAAAGCCATAAACATTCTTAAAAAATTCGAAAAAGTAAACAAAACTCACGTGGATGACAAACTGTACCAAAAATTTCGCGTAAGTACAAAAAAGTAATTTTTTGTGAGCAAATAAGAGATTTCAGAAGTGTTAACTTCGTTATATTAATTGGTATAATCAAATTATATTAAATAAAAACCTCTCTATAGTTAAAATTATTTCGAAGTCAAATAATGACCGTTGAAAGTAAAATTTCTCATAAAAAAATTAAATTTGATAAAAAAGCCAATTATTTTTCCGAAAATGGGCTGGCTAGGATTGCGATATAATAATGCTTTATTAACAAATATAACAAATGTGATATAATAATTGGTTTGCTTTCTTTCAGGAGGATTGCCAAAAGCAAAGCAAAATAGATGAAGTGGGAAAATCATACTCTGTTCTTGATCTCTTTTCCAGTCCACGACTTCGAAATGTTACCATTCTATTAATATTAATTTGGTAGGTCTTGCCTTACAAATTTGGTAAAAATTACTATAATGATTTGGAATAACTTGGCTTCAACTAAAATTGAAAGAATAACTTATGTTCACAATTCAATTAAATTAATTAATTAAGCTAGTGAAAGTTTCCTTCTTCCCCTAGAACTAATCTGAAGAAAGATCTGATCTATAAGTTTACCCCTAATCTCTGGTAAGTTAATTAATTTCCATCGAACATAAATATTAATTATTTTGAACTTGCAATTAGGATGGCTATCGCATTGGTTTTTGATGGTCACGTGAGAAGCGTCAGTGGTTTAGGACTGGATATATTCCTCACATTTACAATAGCTTCGGCGACAGAATTTCCCGCGGACACATTCCTGACCCTAGTACTGGACAAATGGGGAAGAAGGTGGTTAGCGTGCGGAACGATGGTTGTTAGCGGGGTGTTCAGTATATTATCAACGGCAGTTCCTACCGGTGAGTAGGTCTCTCTAAAAGATATGTGCGGATACTGAGCGGATTAAACCGGCACTAACATTTGATTTCAGGAGTGCTTTCAGCTTCCCTAGCAATAATTGGCAGATTCGCCGTTAATGTCTCCTATAATATTGGACTACAGTATGCGGCTGAAGTCCTTCCTACTGTTGTGAGGGCTCAAGGAGTGGCTCTGATCCATATAATGGGCTATGTTGCCAGTATTTTGGCACCTTTTGTGGTATACCTGTCAGAAATCAACCCTTCCTTGCCCTTGTTAATTCTCGGAATGTTGGGGATTGTAGGAGGAATCCTATCTTTATTTTTACCGGAAACTCTCGACCAAGAACTTCCTCAAACGTTGGAAGACGGCGAGAACTTCGGCAAGGATCAGAAGCTGTGGGATATGCCCTGCATCAAAAGGTTTATCATCTTTTCTTAATTAACTGCTTATTAACAAATCCTTCAAGTAACTTATTACATCTTTTGCCATATTAGTTTTTTTCGTTTTGCCTTTAGTTTGTTCCAACAAATTCATCAAAAGTTTTTTCCAGTCGCATGATTTGAAACAAAATTGTTTAGTTTTATCAATTGTTGTTTTTTATATTTTAGAAGGGAGGACGATTCCCCACCGAAATCATTTCAGCGTTCAACAACCACAACCTCATCGATCGGAAGGGTTTCGATTAGAGGAGAGACCTACAGGTCGTCAATGATTTTAAGGAATTCCTTGAGGTCGAGAAAAAGTGTTCAAATAGCAGAATAACAAAATAAAAGAGTATTGTTGAAATTTTTTTAGTGTTTTGTAGTAATTAACAATATGAATGAATTATATGATGATCGTGTGAAAAATTTTATTTAATATTTGTAAAAAATTAGACTGTCAGACGAGTATTCAAAAAGAGTGAGAAAATTTTATATCTTCCTATGTATAGTTATATTGAACTTGTTTTTATAATTATATTCCTAGAACGATCTTGATTTTTAATATATGAAACTATTTAAAAAATATGACTTCTTTTAAATAACCCAATTGGTGTTTTATCATTTGCGATTAAACGTTATATTCTTAGGTTTACTAAGATACATAATATCTACTGCTTAGACTTAGGTGACAGCCACTCGGTTAGTTGGGACATTTTTTAGCCAAACTGAATTTAACAACTTATTTCATAACTGCAGAAAATAAGTAATAAATAATTCACATTAACGGTTTTTTAAATGCAGCGCAGGCAGTTGCCTTTACCATAAAAATCAATAAGAGTTTGTTGACAAGAGTAATCGAGCTGGTTAAATCAAAGAATATTACTTACCTTAATAAACTGCACACAAATTAATTGTTTCCTGCCACTATTATATATCAAAATTAATTTAAAAATCTCGGGAAACACTCACCAGTCCTGGGTTCATGCAACGTTGCACTCCAAGACTTGGCGCCAGACGCCATATTTGGAACTTCTGCGATTCTATTCGAGAGTTACGTTCGATTTCTGAGCGAACATTTTCAGATTATTATTTAATCGCTGCCATTGCCTGAAAATGGTAAACAAAGTTGATGGTTAGGTTATAATGGTATATTATTAAGTAATAAAATGTGAAACATTATTTGTTTCGGCTATAAATGAGTGCGTAAAATTAAATGAAAGAGATGAATGCAGTTGAACAAATAAAAATAGTACAATCTAAACTAGGAAACAGCGTAACAGTATTATTGGTATCCTTTTAATAAATTACTAATGACAGTATGTAAGGTTATTTTTTTTAAATTCGTAAAAAAATTTCGCGTAAAAGCGAATATATCATCCATCCATTCTTTTCCTAATTGTTGTATCGGATTTTATTGTCTACTGTTTATCATATCATCAACCGTATCACCAGACGTGCCTCAATAAACATAAATATTAGTTATTTCACGGTTTTGAACCGTTAGGAAACTTTTCCTTAATTATGGTCTGTCAGACTCATCCTGGCAATTTAGAAGACGATTTTAATTCCTACTGTGTTTTAGCTTTAGTCGAAAAAAGTAACCAAGGTCTTGAACAACATGCTTTATTTGTCTTCAAGTCCTCAACCAGTTCGCCCAATTCGTTTTTGGACCTGACTTGTAAAGCTGTCATTCCTTTGGATGAAAATTTTGTGTGTGACTTAAGTATGTATGACTGATCATCTTATATGTTTTTTTGTTATTGATTATCTAATAAAAATAAATTACTGAAGCCATTTTTTGAAAATTTATAGTTTGGCATTTATCATTACAAATGTTTTAACTTGAGCGGCTATTTACAGCACAGGGGAATCTTAAAGTGATAATTTTTCCTAAGGCCATTGACTCTGACTTTTGACAAGAATGTCATTGTTATAGCCACGCAGCAGTGCTCATATTACATAAATAATAATGTATAATGAGTAGAAGGAACGTTTGAATTTTTGTTTATTTATTTATTAGTGCCCAAAAGTTTTCAGTTTTTGGAAGTATTTTTGAAAGGTATAAAAGTTATATTGCCATAAAAACATATAGAAAATTCTACTTAATGATATTATCATTAATGATTAAGTTCGTAAGTGAATTTTTGTCAAATTATAATTTTTCCTGTTAGTTTAATATAAATTGATCTAAGTTAAATATTAACTAATTCTGAGAATGTAGCAAAAAGTTTTAATTATATTTTATTTTTTAGACACTTTCTGTAAACATAACTTCCAATCTAATTTATTTAATTAAAGGACCTAATTACAAAAAATGTTTACTGTTTTTGTTTTTGCAGACACTCAAAAAGAAATTGGTAGTGATGGCATTAATCTTGTGATTCATATAACAGGAAGACACAATTCTGATGTTAAGTGCAAAGCAGCAGAAAGTGAACAAACAAGTAATTTTGTCAGTGAACTTTTTAGATTGATGGAGGTTTCCTGTAAGAATTCAAACAATTTTGATTTTTCTTGGATAACTCCATTCATGACATCCTATCCACCAGAAATGGAAACTGGTAAAAGCAGAGAAGTTGGCTTGGAGCAGTCAGTATGTAACATTTTACTTTTAGTAATGATTTAATTACATGATCATCTATTTAGAAGTAGAATTTATTTCACCAGTAGATACTCTTGTGTAAACTGATTAAATTCTTGTGATGTATTTGCAGTTTCTAGACTCCTCTGATATGGTAATTCAAAGACAGAATATAGCCAAAGGTGGACAGACTTCAATATTGGCTAGGGAACAAATTATAAAGCAATACATGACATTAAAGGCAAATGAATACACTTACAAGGGAACAGTGAAGTAAGAAAATGTTCTTTTCTATCTCTTATATTTTCTATAAATAAATAATGAACTCTAAAAGTTGAGTTGGATTGCAGGATTTTTGTAGGTACTTGGAATGTGAATGGGCAACCACCAACAGTTAGTTTAGGTGATTGGCTGACAACTTTAGATCCTGAGCATCCTCATATTCCTGATATATATGCAATTGGTTTCCAAGAATTAGATTTATCTAAAGAAGCATTTTTATTTAATGAAACTCCAAGAGAAGGAGAGTGGTTGTAAGTTAATTATGAGACCTTTGCATGAGGACAGATGAATTTTTTACTGATGAGAGCTGTTTCATTTCAGAGAAGCTGTTTCGAATGCCCTGCAGAATCACAAAACAGTTATATATCACAAAGTGTGTCTAGTCCGTTTAGTTGGTATGATGTTGATAGTTTTTGTACAAGACAAACATATAGAGCATGTTAAGAATGTAGCACCAGATACAGTTGGTACTGGGATAATGGGTAAAATGGTAATGAGAATTTATTTAACCTTTCATTTTGTAATTTAATCAATGCCCGAATTATTTCCATAATGCAATTTGATGCATAAATTATTAAATTATTTTAGGGAAACAAAGGGGGAATCGGAGTCCGATTTGATTTTTACGCGACGTCAATGTGTTTTGTAAATTCTCATTTGGCTGCACACGTCGAGGAATACGAGAGACGGAATCAGGACTACAATGACATCACTTCGAGAATGGCATTTACAGTACAAAATTCCAGATACGCCATCAAAGATCACGAGTAAGAAGACCGAATTATTTTTCATTATTGCCTCGACATTTGTTATTAACTTTTCATTACCTTCACAGTCAGGTATATTGGCTTGGAGATCTTAACTACAGGGTGACAGAGTTGGATCCGACTGTTGTCAAAGAATTTTTGAGGTTCAATAACTTTCGGCCTATCTTAGAATATGATCAGCTGAATCTGCAAAAGAATTTGAAGAGAGTATTCGATGGTTACACTGAAGGAACCATCACTTTCAGGCCCACTTACAAGTACGATACTGGCACAGATAATTGGGATTCGAGGTAACGATTCGTTCTTAAAATCTGTTTTGACTTTGACGTTTTTATACAATTGCCCTTTCAAATGGCATCAATTATTTCTATTCCTTCTGCTGAATTATAAAAATAAAATTTGGGTTAATTTTAGTGAAAAGAACAGAGCACCAGCTTGGTGTGATCGAATATTATGGAAGGGGGAAGGTGTTCAACAACTCAATTATAAAAGTCACCCCGCTTTAAAAATAAGCGATCACAAACCAGTCAGCTCTTTATTCGAGTCAAAAGTAAGTAAATCAGTAGTGAGCGAGCTCTTTTAAAATCGAAGTATCTTTCGAATGTAAGAATTATTCTTAAAACAGATTCGCATAATCGACGAAGCTAAACAGCGAAAGACTCACGAAGAGGTAATCAAATGCCTCGATAAAGTAGAAAACGAGTTCCTGCCTCAAGTGACCGTCGACAGCAATGAAATAATCTACGACACCGTTCGGTACCTTGAGCCAGTGTCGAGAGAACTGATTATTGCGAATAATGGCCAGGTCCCAGCGCAGTTTGCGTTCATTAAGAAACTCAACGACACGTCTTACTGCAAAGATTGGCTGCATATAGAACCCTATCAAAGCCTCATTGCTCCAGGTGAATAAAAATCCTCTTAGATATTCGCTGTGCCTTAAATCAGTCCCTTGGGACTGAACAATATTGTAACTTTAATTTCAGGGCAAAAATGCGATGTTAAACTGGAAATTTTCGTTGATAAAAAATCTGCTTGCAAACTTAATTCCGGAGAAGATAAATTGTATGATATATTAATACTGCATTTAGAAGGAGGAAAAGACATTTTTATAACAGTGACAGGGACATATGAAAGATCCTGTTTCGGTAGTTCAATAGAAACTCTCGTTCGTATTTTCGTACCCATCAGGGAGTTAACCGTTGGTAAACTGATAGAACTCGTAAGTAATTAATTTCAAATCCCTCTGTCTGCTCTCTCTTATTAATTCATTATTACGTTGACTTCGCAAAGTATACGATTTTTACACCTTATATTATTATATTTGTAGGAAAACAATAAAACTGTGCCTGGCGGTCAAGAACCTTATCCAATACCCAAGGAAATTTGGTTTTTAATTGATCATCTTTACAGACATGGTCTGAAACAGTCTCTTTTTGTGCAGCCGGGACTGCATTCAGAAATAATTCAGATCAGGAATTGGTTGGATAATGGCTCAAGCGATCCTCTACGTATCTTTTTATTAAAATAGTTTTTTGTCCTTTTTGAATCTGAATTGAGTGCTTATGATCTTAGATAATTTTTGAACTTTCCTTAATCTCTCGTACAGCTGGTTCTGTTCATTCAATAGCTGAAGCACTTCTTTTATTGCTGGAATCCACCGCCGAGCCTTTGATTCCATACAATCTGCACAGTATTTGCATTAGTTCTTCAAATAATTATAGTGAATGCAGACAAATAATAATGCAACTTCCAGAGCACCGGAAAAACGTGTTCTTGTACCTTTGCACTTTTCTTCATGAATTGCTTTCGCATTCCCAAGTAAACGAATTGGACGCCAGGTTATTAGGTGAGTTAAGTAGTGTTCAGGTATAATAAAATAGATAAAAATTTAATTCATAAGTAAATTCAGAATAATAAATTATGTTGCCATCCTCTTAAAGATTTCTTAATGATTTTAGAATGGGCTATTAAAATCTGCATCAACTTAAAATAATTAATTATTTCAGCCACTTTGTTCGGGAGAATATTTCTGAGAGATCCTCCAGGTAGGCGCAGTCCCGAAACAGTGAAAGATCGAAGCGCCCAGGCTGAGTTAGACAAGAAAAAATCCAATTTCGTGCATCATTTTCTGGTGAACAATCAAAGTGAATTCGTGTTCGGACGTTAACGCATCCTTCAGAGAGAAACTTACTGAGATTTATTTAAAAAAGAATCATTTTATTAATTTCAGTATTAGTAAGAGCAATTCACCCCACATAATCGTACTTATGTTACCTACATATCTCAAAATTCTCATAATGCTTTTTTATTTGTTTTTAATTACCTTAGACGAGTCGAAGTGGCCATTTGCAATTCTCATCTGAGTTTATTTTTATTTGTGTACAATTATTTTTATACTTCTCATTATTAATGTTTTTAAACTTGCCATTCCTCAAATAGGTTCTGTCTTCACAACTTTAGGAGATTTTTTCTATAATATGTATATAAAGAAACTGACTTTGATATATTATTTAATGTGAAATATTTTATTGCAAGCAAAAAATTATAAAAATATTAAACACTATTAAAGCACATTTTACTTCGTTTTTGTACCCTCAAAGGCTATCCTCCATCCCAACGAAAACTGGTTGAGGTCAGGTGATATATTCCGGTGCAAAAAAGATGAGTCTTCGACAATACTTTCTTAACAAATTCATTCGTTAATATTGTGAAAGACCTCTTGAAAATTCTTAATTTATTAAGTGCTTATATACTGCATAATCAAAGGCTTCGGATGGGTGAATACGCAATTAAGATCATCATGCTATTTTGCCAGCAGTCAGTACGACTCTAACATGATGATTAATTTCCTGTTTGCCCTTATCCTGGATAATCGTGTTCACATATGTATGACTTAACATAAATCCAATGACCACCTCTGCACCCGATTCTAAATCCTGGTTAGGTTTTATCGCAAATTTGATCTCTGCTTGATTGCCTTTCCTCCAGACTACGACCCTATAATTAAGATTTTTTTCATTATTAAGTGCCCAAATGGGAGGGTAGTGAGATTATCTGTAAGGACACGTACTTTCTGTCATCGTTGAAATTCTGGTTCTCGATTGTGTCGTCGTACTCGGCGGCGTCGTCGCGACGTGGTATTATAATAGAGGATTCGGGGAGGTCGGGACTTCCTGTGAAGTTTACACCCACCGGTCGAGGTTCCACTTTCATCAGATAATCTATTTTTAATGGTACTCGTCTGAAAAAAAATAAACGCCATTTTAGTTAATAGAGTGTATTGATCTGAATAATCTTTTTAACTTTCTGCATACTATTTAGCTAGTTTATAACAAATGTCAATAATTAATTTTGTTACAAAGCTATTTTTAAACATCCCAACACTTCCGCAAAAACTCCAATCAAAATATGAAATTCTAAAAATGTTTTCTTCCACTCACTTCATCTTCTGTTTAGAGCCATCTCCAGCTTCGCCTGACTCTGGCGGTGGCGGGGCCTCCTCCACTACAGGTTCCCTTTTGATTTCAGTATCAAAAGGAACAAATTTAACAGTCATCTGATAAGCAGTTGGATTGATCATATGAATAATCAAATCACTACTCTTCCCGGGATGCAATGGTTCGCATTTTTTTACAGATATATTCGGGATGTGGTAGCTGTAAAAATCAATTTCCAATCAGTTTTTACGGTAAGAGTTTGCCGGAGGATATTTATTATAAATGAAAAATACTCACTAAGCAGACAATAAAATCTTAAATTTTATGGAACTCGGATTGAATTCGGGTTTTGTTACGTTGTGCTCGCATTCACGACACCTCTGAGACCTTTTAGTAAGTAGCAGCTTTTTACAGGGTTTAAGTTCTGAAGTGTTTTTACACTGCAGTCCAGGGATACTAAGTCTTTGTTCAAGTGTAGTTACTGGAAACCATATTTATTATTAAACAATGACGCCGTTAATATATGAATTATAAAAAAAAAATCATTCAAACCTTTAATCAAATCAGGAGTTTCTGTGAAAATGTCCTCAGGTAAATCATTGACATCAGATGTTGGTATGGAAGGTTTTATTTCAGGAGGTTTCCTCACCTCCTGAAGACCAGGTATGGAAAATGGACCACCTGGATACGAAGGAAAACCAACTTTTCTTCTCACCATTGCTGCAGTCATACCCTGAATATAACAATTGCTTCTTAGTTACTTATGCAACAAATTATAAAATGCTTAAACAATATTTATTTAATCAAATCAAATGTGCAATCATTCTTTTCCCAACAGACTGAAACAGAGCCATTTGTGCATAAGAATTAACCAGACTTACCGTAAGATGTGAGTAAGTTCGTCTTGAAGGCGGCTGCTTTTTCTCACTCAGAATTTTATCATTTAATGATACTGCTTTATAATACTCCATAAGTTCATTCAGCCTTGCAGAATGAGGATTTTCAAACTCTGGCCAAGCTGCTGATGCAGTGGTTTGATCAGGGATCCCAACATCCCTAAAATAATTTTTATATTTTTTTCATTTTCAACCACTGTTTTCATTTATTAACCAGCATGTATTTATTAGAAAAAGTAAAGTAAAATACAACACCTGGAAGTCCAGTGACAGCCAAAGCAACAGAGGTAATAAAACTTCTTAGTTTCAGTTTTCTCTGGCTTTCCATCTTCTTTCTCGGGAGTTTCAGATACTTCCTTATTCTTTACTGTGGTGACTCTTGTTGTCAAATTTAACCCGCAAATAGGACAGTTAATACATGAAGAACAACAATTATTTTTCATCCATGCTTCAGCTACTGGGAGATTTTCCAAACAAACTGGGCAATATCTTGCATCCACCTGGAGAAAAAAAAATCATGAATTATTATTGGAAAGTATCTAGCAATGTGAAGCTTTACATCCGACAAAATTTTCAATTCAGTTACGTCAATTATGGCATTACTGAAAATTAAACTAGTGCTAACGATTTTAAATTGACAGTCTTACTCTAAAATGAATAACTTTAAAATAAATACTAACCTCATGACTAACACAAAAGCCACAGCGAAGGGCGGAACAGTGACGACAAAAATATATTCTTGCAATAGATTTAAGTTCGCCACAAGTACAAGCGTATCTTACTGGAGTTTGGTGGTCGAAGAAAGACATAATACAAAACGTCGTAAATAAAATTAGAACAAACAGAAACAGCGGTCACGCCCGGCTTTTAAAAAACTAATTCACCATCTGCCCAACCATTCAAAACTACCTGTCAACCTAACCAATAATAGTTCGAAGTTTTAACAAAACAAGGCCTTCGGGATTAAGCTAAATTTCAGTTAAATTTTCATATACCAAATTAACTTTTCATTAACTTTTAGTCACTGGATTTCAGGTACAACTATCCGTCATGCGCAGCGCCTGAATTAATTAATCTATAAGATCCTGAAGTTGCCTATTCGAATAATGAACGCCCTCATTCACAGACTAGTGTTTGACAACTGTGTTGACAATGCCACTCCGTTCTCCATTCATCGTAAACAAGAGTTTTAAAAAATTTTCTAAAAAATTTAAATAAAAAAACTCTTATTTTATTTCATAACAAGTAATCCTCACGATTCTAAAAAAAACTTGTATTACTAAAGTAATTTCATAGAAACTAGAGTTCGTTCGAGTCAAATTTAAAATATAGGAGGCATTGCATTTGCTACCGTTCATTTTCTTCTGCTAATATCTTAAAAACAAGAAATTCATTCAGGCGGTGCGCAAAGCATGCGTATTTGTATTGTTTTAATGTGAAGTGTAAGATGAGGGTTTTAAATATTGAATTTTTTTAATTACATTTATAGTCTCCTGTTATGATGTCGTAATTACTGTGCAGTGCAAGCGCTTTAATTTAAAATTGTATCAAAAAAGCTGCATCATAAATGGTTTAATTTAAGATTTTTCAACTAAAACTTTTTCGTCTGTTTATTTTCGTAGTGCCATAAAAGTCACAATTAAATTTAATACAGTTCTTTATTTTAGTCTTGATTTCTCGAGAATAAATTAAATTAAATTATTCATTTAATTACTGATAATGGTTTTTTACCTATTAATTTATTAGATCGTTTTATTCAGACAGCGCAATTTTTCAAACTTGCCTTGAATTGAAAGTTTTAATTAAAATCTTCACCGGTAAATTCGCGCGAAATTATATTTCACAATAATGAAGTTTGTTATTAAGTTATCGTTAATAATGTGAGGGTTTTCTGTTTAAATGACATATTCCGAAAATGCTTCTAATGCTTTGTCTAACAATATTTCTATAAAAAGAGAATAATCTTAATTAGGAGAGATATGGCCGGGTGTTCCTGCTATGATAGACAAGGTAGCGAGTTTGTTTTCAAAAGCAGCATGAATGAAAAGTTTTTCAAGGATAACTTAAACTGTTTATTGTAGCTATGCTCAAGTGATGACTTCAAGAAAAGTTGTTCTGGATGGTGGCTCACCATGGGGATTTAGAATTCATGGTGGATGTGATATTGGATTGCCTATAAAAATATCAAGGGTATGTTTTAAAAAATGTTTTCATAGTGCTCATTTTTCTGTGTTTCCTTACTTTTTTTTTAAAATTACTTCTTTGAATCTGTTTGGCTCAATATTTATGTAAATATAATTTCTAATTCTCTTTTCTGGAAATCATGGGTTAAAATAATCCAAATGTTAATATTCAAATCCTGATTTAGAGTGCAATAAATTCTGGTTAATGTTTCAGTAGCATTATTTTGGTTTATAACTTAAGCATGCCAAATATTTAAATTTGAAATTTTATAATTAACATTCTTCTGTGTGAACATAACTTAGATTCTTTCAAAATTTTTTAAACAAAATTAACTTCTGTTGAGAATTTTTTCAATAAACTTAAACCAGTTTTTTTGTGACCAAAATGTGCAAATTTTTATACTAAATTAGGTGTTTAATAAAAAATTTCTTGGCATCAAAAGAAGAAGAAATTCTTTATTACATTCTATAAACAAATTTTATGTCCACTCAAAAAGTTAACTAATTAATTAATTTGACTAAACAAATAAATTGTTACAAGAGTTTTTATTTTTACTTATGAGAATGAATGATATAAATGGGATGCAAAAAGTAAAAAAAAAAGTAACTTAACACAGAAAAAACACTTTGTTTCAACTTTTTTAAGACAAGAATAATTAAGTGACTCAATAAGACGGTTAAGTTTTTGCAAATTGATTGCATAATTTAGTACTGTTTATTCAGTGACCTTCAGAGCTTGATGAGTTCTTCCTACTTTCATTTAAATTTTTTTGGTCAGCAATTAATTTTTAAGTGGTGCAAAATTTTGAATTTTGCTATCAAAAAGTTGGTTAGTGGAAAATAGTATCTTTCAGAAAAGAAACTACAAAATGGCAATTTATTAAAGATTATAAAACAACATAAGTAAATTTCAAGAATGAAATTAGCCGAATTATCGTCACTTTTAGGATTTATTATTGCAGGTCGATCTGTGCCAAACCCCAACAGTCAAATCAATTTACATCGACAAATTAAATCAGTTACAGATATCTGACGTTGTAATGCGAAATTCTCGGTGTATCAATTATCACAAAAGGTGCAAATTTAAAGCTTCCTCAAAACAATCTCTGTGACTCACACATATACAGCATTTTTATTTCGAAAAACTAAACCTGGAGCCCTTTGCCCTATCATATCCAACTTACCTCAGGCATGACTTTAATTATTCACATGAGTCATTCAATAGGATATTCAAAAACTACTTCATATTGTGTTTTTCTCGATGTTATTCTTCAGATGAGTTTATCGCAATTACAAATTAGTTTTAATTTTATCGAGATGACTAACAAATGATTACGAATAAAGGCATTCAGAAAGTTTTAAGGGGGATGAATTCACTCAAGAAAGAATTATAGTAGGGGTGAAAGAAAAACAAGGAAAGAGATGATTTATTTATTTTATCCTTTCAAAGCTAGACTGTTTCAAAGGTCATTAATTGTTAAAATGTATTTCAGAGTGGCATTTTTGAAAAGCGGAATTTTAACACTCAAAGTCAATTTGACTTTCTGCACAATGGGGAAATAATTTTTTAATTATTTACGGTAACGTAATCAGTGTCGGAGTCCAAATTGGAATTTGATTCCGAGATCATCTGCTTTCTTTGAAAAAATCATTAGCCTGTAGAAAACCCCAACTGCTGGACTCCCCGCAACTTAAATGCATTTAGAACAAGAAACAATTCTCTTCGAGAGAAATATTTACGAATGCTTTCCTGGCGAATGTTTGTCATTAAAGAAACTACGCTGCCTCAGTCCAAATTGTCCGAAAATAGATTCTCGCCGGGATAAGCAGTGACCTGAATCTTGACCGTTTTGCTAAACTGAACTGCTTAGAAGAGTTTTACTCGAACGTGGGGGTCATTTAGAAAAGCGGTAAAAATGGGTGCCCAAAATCGGCGGTAATTTATTTCTTTGCAAATAATTACATTATTTTCACATAATCTGTCACAGAAATCTGCCGCAGAAAATGACCTTTGGTCTGATGTAATTGTATGCATGTGGTCCTCCTGCCTTTTAATTTTCTCAGGGTCTTTGACTTTTTTTTTGTCAGGGTCTTTGACTAATTTTACTTCGATGCTGTTCAGAGGCAAATGCAAAAAAATTTATTATTAAACTCACTCAAATAATATAATACAATCCGATTCATAACTGTTAATTATTGAAAGAAATACCGCGTTTTAACGTTAGAGAATTCCCATAATAACTTTCTAAAATATTGCCTACCTTTCGTTAATTACGGGTTGTGTTTTATGGAATGGGTTGACCGTTGCTGTGAACGATGATGTTTATTAAACATTTTTTATAACAATTTAACTTTTTGAATTACTGATATTTACGTATAATAAATTGGTATTCATTGTGAAACTACCTTCAATGTTAGGTCGAAAGCAGTTGAAATAAAATTTGGTTACTCTTAGTCTGACTGAAAATCTCATAGGTTCTACATTGGAAACCCTCTGCATATCGCATTCACAATGGAATGATGGCAGTTGGGTGGTACAGTAAAAAGTCCTGATTATGTCAGTCAAATGGTTTTACAGCTTTTGATTTTATTGTTGAAATTCATTCAGAGAATTTTTTTGTTTAAAAGATAATAGCCATTTAATAAAGAGAAAATGAAATCGCACCAATAAAAGAGTAAAAATTCTCTTCGGGATCCGAACTCACAATTTTTGGCTTTTAGAGTGAGAAGAAATTCAAATCATAAATCAAATTCATTAACCACAAATGAATTTTCTTCTTTGAATGAAAAAATTTTTTTACTAGTAGAATGGTGCGATGAATGGTTTTTTAATAGTGGTACGTGCCTTTCTGATTCCATGTAATGTATCATGTACCAACAATAGAGTTAACGATGAAACCTCTCTCAAGCAATTAATTGTTCAAGCAGGCATATTCATTTCCTTCCACGAAATTTTATTTATTCTTTTTAATTAAAATTCCCTAAATTTCTATATACTAAAACATATCGTAAACAAGTTTTAATTATTTTTTTTAAAACTTTCAACTTTCTTTCATTACTTTTTAATTTTAGTGGTTATCCTCAGAATTTGGCCTCAGAGAGCGATATGTTGGGGGCGAATTTTTGAAAAGATAAAAGTTGGTACGAACAGAAGAGAACAGAGGCTCTATTCTGAGTGCATAAAATAATTCATAGCTATGGTAATTGTGTTTTTAAGCTGTAACACTTTCAGTGTTCATTCATTTATTTTTCCTGGCCTAATTACCGGTCCTCTGCTCATGACTTAGTAATGTGCTTAGGGAGACATCAAACTTTTGAAAAAAAGTTGGGTAAAAACACGTCAGTTGGTTTGTCAATGCCAGTGATTCGCACATTCCGAGTCTCCCATTATACTTTTAAAAGATAATTACTCCTTAAATTAAGATTGATATTCAGGAGAGAAATGACATCAACTTTTTTTGAATTATCATTCAATTATTAATTAAACGTTTAAAAAGCAAGAAAAAAAGAAGCTCCGCGAACTTTTGAGATTGTTTTAATTGAGAAATAACTTTTGTCTGAGGTGGTTTAGTTTTATAAAACTCTTCATGGCTTTCTATACGTATAAAATAATTAAGGTAATTTAATTTTTGGAATTTCAATGTGTCCGTTTCTTATTATTCGTTTGTGGCAGTGGTTGAAGAATTTTATTTAATTAAAAAGTTTTATTTTTGTAATCTGTGAATTTCTCGCTTCTTTTAACAGACAAAATTCGGGTGAATTATTTATTCGGTAAAGTTAAAATTATTTTTTTTGGTTGCATTTACCAATAGCGTTTGCGCGTTATGAATTTGTGCATTGGAAAAGAGCCCGGAAATAATTTACACGAAGAGTTAGGCACCGAAAGTCGTTATTTACCGATGAATGGACTCCATTATTTGCATTCTTCTTGACATTCCGTAATGACTTGACAGCCAAGACAAATGAACGGTTTTGTTTTTAATTACCACGGAACGTATCAGAATAAAAAGGTCTTTATTGGGCACCCAATGTGGTTTATTTATCAGAGCCCTTGGGTCGAATTCATCCAAGACTGAACTGCATGAACGGCAGTTCAAGAGGTGATTTCTACTAAAATTCGGTCCCACCTCGGCCTTATATCATTCTTATGTCACTGCCTAAAATACACAAATAAAAGCCGTCGCGGACTCGTGTTGAGGGTAATCACGATTAAATTTAGTCGCTTGGGGTCAGAGGGGCTTTTAACTTTGCCACGTTAATTTCAGAGGGTAATATTGTATAACGATTTGTGGTTATCCTATTATTTATACATCTACATTTGAAATGATTGATATGCTCTAGAGAGGAATCAAAGGACCGAAGCTTAACTAGATAATGAAAATAAACCTGAAATTGGAATTCTGAAAATCTTGACTGGACGTCAAGGGTTGTTTCATATTCTTTGTGTTCAGAAATCTCAAAGTTCTGATTCTGAATATTTATCTTAGCTCGCCTTGGATGATGAATAAATTATAAAAAATTCTGACATTTAAGAGAAAAGGGGCGTTACAATATCAAATTCCCTTCTGTTGAAAACAATCTGTTCTTTGTGTTATACCAGTGCTAAACGCGAAATATTTCAGGGGAAATAGTGCTCCTTCTTCGTTGACTTGCTATAACCGAGGCGTTCAGTTCGATATTGTATTTGTTTAAAAGAAAATTGTTTCTGATTTATTCCATTTTCGCTAAAAGTGGCGAATGTCCAAGTGGGACTAATTGTGCGCCGACATAACTAATAATCGACATTGTCTCTTGAAGAGGCGGGAGATCGCTGATTTTTTTCACAGGGAAGCAGAATTAATTATAATTGGGAAGGAATGAATTACATTTCAGCGGAGTTCAAAAAGCGATTGAAGTAAAGGAGGGTATTTAATTATAGTTATTGTTTAAAATGTTGAAGTTCTGTAAAACACATAAAAACGAAGATAAAAAAATTTACGAGGTGAGTTGATTCGGGCCATAAGGCCCCCGGGGTATACAATGCATCAACTGATTTTTAGGTGCAGTCCTAATCGCGTGTTTCTTTGCATAAAAATCCGTACCGAATGAGTTAAACCTACAGATCTTAATTTTTATTTTTGATTTTCCACAACCTCAATTTTGGTTGTACAAATACCCAAAGAACGATCAGTTCATTTTATTTATCCATTCAGAGAAATGATTTTGAATATTTACATGTCAAATATTTATTCTCATTAATGAAATTTCAGGTTAACCCCGGGAGCAAAGCAGCTCAAAAGGGAATAAGAGAGGGAGACATAATCAGCTCCATAAATGGGACATCGACCAGAAACCTGGATAACAGCACTGCTCACAGTCTTCTACGGAACGCAGGAGGACAATTGCGTTTGAGTTTGAACGAGTAAGTAGACCCGACAACCGTGTCGAGGGACTTTTCAAGGTAATTAAGAGGACACTAACCAAAAAAACGGTCATTTAGTAAGAAAAAATATGTTAGCAACGGTTTGTTGCCGTTAAAGAGCCAACTGTATACGGTTCCTAATTTGACCTTTTTCGGTCTGTGAGGGCATTTTTAAAAAAAGGGCTAATTGAATGCATGATTAATTGCAACCAACTCTGAGAAACTGAAAGTAATTTAACTTGTCCTCTTATACATCTGTGTAGTTGGATCGGTTGAAGATGAAAACCGTGGTAAATTTATTTAAAAATCCAGAAGTGACCGAAGGAAGACTTAAATAATTTAAACTCCGATCACGTCATTCCCTATATAAATGTATATCTGCATTCAATCTCGTGTTAAATTGAATCCTTTAGTATTTCTTAGTTTTGTCGTATTTTGATATTGAAACTCTCTGAATGATTGATCAGCTTTTTATAAAAGCCACTAAAACAGGGGGAAAAATTACTTTCTGTTGGTATCTGCGTAGCTCTGACATTTTCAAGCACCCTAAATTGAATTATATTATTCCGTTCAATTTATAAATGTGGGCGTTTGATGTATTCGAATGAGTTATTGTGAGGCGTTGTTCCGTTTTTTTCTTGCTCTTCTATTTCGGTAGCCATTATATCGAGCAGGATTCATAATCGGTCACTTTTCCCAAAAACTAATTGATTCATTAATTTTTTTCTCTTTCAGAGATGGCCCATCTTCTCCTAGAAGGAGGCTGAAGCAAACCATCACGACCACGATAGTCACCGAACAAAAGAGTAAGGCTTTCAATATTATTCATTGGTGCCTGTCAGGGGTGAAGATGGTGAGGGAGGGGGTGGAATGGTTGCAGCCAAAGCATCGTTGTCATTATCGGTTTCTTTGAAACCAGTCATTTACAAATATTTGTCAGAAGAATTTGAAAGATTTAAAAATCTTTGTTTACAAATAACAGCAAATAATTTGGCTTATGATTTTAGTATTGGAAGCAGAAATTAAGGGTTGTTTGAAAAATTTATGAACTTTATTCTTTGGTACTTGAGAAAGAGCTTCTTTTTGATTGTGGAAAACCAATTCTTTTCTTATGTTTCGTAAGTTGCAGTCCCATTTAATTTCAGATGATTTTCGGGTTATCCATTCCTTCATAAGCTAAGGGTCAAAATGTACCCATTTAAGATGAATGAGTATTGGAAAGGGAACTGTTTGTTTATCTTCAAATGTATTTAATGAATTTTTGAATCTCTATTTATCCCTCGATGCTGTTTAAGTTTGATTTGATTTGACCTTTCCTTGTTTCGCATAAATCTGTCAGAGAAAATAAAAATTGGGCGTTCCTTCGTTAATTCGATGTTTCGATTGCTCAGTTAATCTATTTCTGCTCCTCCAGAATAACGTTTTCGAGCTATTAAGGACTAAGTTATGAGTTTTAGAATTTCACATCAGAATTTGCCCGTACTCCATCATTTCGGGTGAAAAAAATTTACTAAATTAAAAATGGAAAATTAAACAGTCGTACAACATTAGGGAAAAGTTTTTTAATCCAAATGATCAGACCGACTGGATAATTCAAAGGTCGCATCAGACTTTGTACCACTCCTCGAAACACTTTGAAACGCGTTCCGCAGCAGAGATCTAACGACAATCTCTTGCCCTAATAATAAGGCGTTCCTCCCTGCGAACCATTTCTTCATGTTTATCTTATCTTATTCATTAATAACCATTCGATTGCATCAATTTCTTCCCGTATTTGATTCGGAAAGCATCCACTTTGATTTAGGATAAGATATTAGTGTATTTTCTTTACTCGTGCGATCAGGATAATAAAAAATGGAGTATTTTGGTGGAAAAATTTTTCCGACGTTTCGGTGACCTGTTTAATTAAACTTTGTGGGTTTTGTTTTTGCCTTTACAGTACAAAATGAAATTTGTAATGTGTCCGTCACAGTGCGTTGCTAAAGTTGATCCGGATGATACCCCACCGACTGTCACCTCCAACACTGACAAAGAAAACGAAGTGCCGTTTTTGAACGATATTCGGGAGCCAGAAGTAAGGAAAAAAAAATCTCGAGGGCTGCAAAACATTTTCCGAACCTTTAAATTAATCGCTTTTGGCAAACCAAACAAGTTACGCAAATCTCGTAGTGATTCCGAAGCAGTCGAAAACTTTTGCGAAAGCCCCCGACTCATACGCAGCGTTTGCGTCAAAGATCTTCGAACCATCGACCATTTGATTCCCGTCAAACTCACTGCATTCTTGGAAAACTACCCAGCGAGCCCTAAGAAATTAGTGGATGGACGCAAAAAATTCTTGAGCGACAATTATGCGAGAAGTCCATCTTCTAAACGCAGAAGATCTCACTCGGGAAAGCTCGAAATTTGTAGGAGTCCCGTGATTGTAAGAAAGTCGGGATGTAGAAGTCCCTTAATTGGGAGAAGTGGGTCCTTCAGGAGTCGGAAGAATCGGGGAAAACGTAGAAAATTTTCGAGGATTGAGACGTGCTTTCTGTCGTCCATTGCGGAAGAAAATTTCTGTAAGTAACGAGCGATACAGTCAAGGGCGCGCTTACTCCTATGAGGACCTGAATGTGAACGGCACCACTCCCACGATAACCTAATCAATTACACGAAATAAACAGTTGACACTATCACTAGCACTTTATATTCGTATCTACAACTTTTATCATACTTGTATATGTATCTGTATGTCTTCTTTCGCGCATTTATAGTCTTTCGTTTAAAAATATGTCCATCATCCCCCTTTTTCATGTCCCCACACAGAACCTCGAGCAAAAGGCTGAAGAAAATCATGTGGATAAATTCATTATGAAAGATATGAATGAAAGGGATTATGCGAATGCCATACTAAACAATCACACATATGCGTTTGAAATATTTAACTCGTTTCCTTAATAAGTGTCTACCTCCTCAGGTTATGTTTTTGTAGGTGCCATCCTTGTTACTTGTCTTGAAATGTGACCGTGGACAAGTCCACTAGAACGACCGACTAGAAAAGGACGGCTGGTTCATTAATGCTATTAAAATGTTTACGGGAACTTTGGAATTCGTAGCTTTTCAGAAAACATTCTATCGATGCTATTTTGGACTTTAAGGGCCGGTCGGCGTGTTTTATAGCATTCGCTATGCATAAATTTCAAGTTTGACACAAAATTTAAGGTTCTGCTACTGAAAAACTCGAAGGTTTCGAAATAAAACGTTGGCTTTTCTTTGTAAATTATAATGAAATTCGGAAAGATTTTGGTTGTGGCAAATTTACGTTGAAAGTGTGAGCACCTATGTCATTTCTTCACTTCTCTATTATGATTTGAAAATGTAATTCGAAAGCAAAAAAATTACCTTAATTATTCGCAAAGCAATTTACAACAAAATTGATATAAAAGAGGGTCGGCCCGCACCTCTTCCTGTTTGTGGACACCACCCATCCTTTTCCACTTGAGTGGGATACAAATTAAAAAAAATATGCGTGGAATTCGCAGACTTTTATGCAGTAATAATAATAGTTCATCAGCTATGAAAAAATACTTCACAAAGAAAAAGAAAGGAAAAGGTCACCCATCTTAGTCGAAATAAGACATTAAAAAATCACAATTCTATTACATTAGATAGTTTCCGGGTATTAAAGAGTTGGAATCCACCGAAGGGAAAGAAAAATAGATAAAATGCTTTTAGAAGGAGTGATTCGCATGCTCTACTTCTCATGTTAGGTATTTCTCGTCAAGTACTGAATACAATTGGCTGACCAACACCTCTCATCGATTCAGTTGAATTGTTGGAGCCATTCGTGCTGGACGCCTCGTCAATTTCCGCCTTTTCACCTTGGCAATTGGGAATGGGAAGTACAAAATTGGATAGGGAGCTCTATTTATTGAATTCGGACATGGAAAAATACTAGAAAGATTGAAAAAGTTTCCGGTGCCTTGGCGCCTCTTTTATTCTATATTTACTTGAAAAAAACAACCGGTTTGTGGAACCTAATTTAGATGTAGTTTTATGAAACTACAAATGGATGGGAATCCGTTAAGGAGGAAAATGGCTGAGGGACATTTTAGACTTCTGAGAGATTTCTTAAGATTCGTATACCTTTGAACATATACTATTTGATTTAATTACGGTTTCCACAAATAAATAACTGTGTTAATGAGGGATATATCATGATAAATTCTCCTATTTATTAACATTCTATAACAAAAGTTAGGAGCGAGGAGGTGGGCAGGATTTTATTTGTTGCCTATAGCGAAACACTGAGGGTGCGACCATTATGTTCAGGAACTCACACCTCTGCTTAAAAAAAAAATAATCAAAGCACTTTAGAAAATATGGAAAATAACCGTCCTGAAGACTACTGGGTGGAAGGCGATTACTTCATCTGAGTAAAGGAAATAGCTCGAATCCTTGAATCTCAAAAGATTCGAATTTGAATGGTTTTAAAAAAATAAATATTTTCAAAGACGATTATAATGCACTTCATCTTTGGTTTCTTTTGGTTTGGCCATCTTTTTTGGCCAACCTAAGAGACTCAACATTTACCCATTTCGTTGATACTGTTAAAATAAATAATTGACGGATTCCACGATCGTTTTGGGGTGATAGATCCCCAAAATTTGTTGGTTTTTCGGTCTTAATTTAAAAATTTTGATCAGTCAGCCAACCGGCGTTGATACAGTTGCTTTTATGCCGGAGATTCAATTCACGTAGGAAAACAAGGGAGCCCATTCAATGACTTTTGGGCCCCCAATAATACTTGGTTCATCCATCCGTGTCCCTGGCAGGCGGTACATTAGTGTGTGGAATATTTCCTCGCAGGTCGGATGGCGTTATGTCAGAAGTCCCTGCTGTAGATTATCTACTTCGTTTATCTCCGCATTATATTTTTGTTGCTGGTACTTATCGTGAATTACTGGCGGTACGTACAAATATTTTGCCTTAAAATTGAGTAAACATTTTTCGGCTGAGATCTTCGTCCTCCACCATGAAATCTACCGTTTTGAATTGGTTTTGGCAGTTTTTCGTTTAAGAGGGATATTTTAATAATTAAAAATTTTTTCCACCCGTTATGTATTTGTTTTTTTCGGTTTTTCAAAATGTTTCTGAAGGGGTTAGCCTTTTCCCTCGATAAGCATTTAATAACTGTCATTTTTTTTCTAAATTTTCAGCACCTCTACGGGAAGTTGTGAGCCGAAACGTTGAAGTAAAAAAATTGGAAAACGGCGAACAAAAAACGACAGAAAAAGTTGAGGTTCAGATCCACGCAGAACAATCGAAAGGGAACTCGAAGGAAAACGGTGAGCTAATTTAAATATTTTTCCGGATTATGCCATTTCATACGTTATTGTTTAGCCTTGGAAAGCCATTTTGTTCGTAAGTGTGTATGGTTCTTCTTGAAATGCATTTTGTTGTCTTCTGTTTTGATTGTTGCGAATGCTGGCAGTTGTGTTTGCTTTACAGTCGACGTTTCCTGAATTTCGACCAAATGTTCTCATTCTCAATCCACATTGCTGGAAATAAACTCTTGGAGAGTACTCTTGCTTTTTTTAAAAATTTCCCTTTTAGTAGAGTGCTCTGAAAATTCTGACAATCGAAGTAAAAAATTGCAAAAGGGTCAGATATTAAATATCATACTCAAATCTCTACCAAGATTTAAATCTCGCGTTAGATTAGATGATAGGAATATTTTTATTTTATAAACATATTATTCAAGGCTTAAACTTTAAAGAAATCCAAATTAGATTATATCACACGGCCTTGATTAAGCGAAAGCTTAAGAGTTCCAATGATTTCTAGCCGGGGTTAGGCGACTCTTAGGCGCCGACATACAACCGAGCGATTCATTACAAAGCTAATATCAATTCTCCCCGAAACAATTCAGATTAAGATGACTCCCTCCCCCCCCCCCAACCCTTCGTTCGTCTTTGTATCATTTTATGCAGTCAAAAGGGTAATTTGTACCGAGGTGACCGGAGGTAAATGCCTGACTAAGCGTGACTGATATCAAAAACAAATCGACCAACCGTAAGAACAATTGCTCGATTGGCCGTACCGCTAAACAGTATGGGGTGTCCGCTTCCATTTGGAATGTGACAGTTTCGTTTAATTCTGACAAAGTTGTCCAGTCTTGGTGGCTTTGTCTTCTCCACTTCACTTCTGATGTCGTTTTCCTTTTTCTGTTTCTTATTTGTCAAGGAGTTTTCACTCTAAGTAGGTTCGGAAAAAAAGTTGCAGTTTTTAAAATTTCAGGACTTTTTTCAATAAAACAGTTTATGTATTAATAAAAAGAACAGCCTGTTGTTCAATAGCTGATTTGGGTTCATTTTTATTCTCTGGAATTTTCAAGTTAAAGCTATAAGTCATGAAAATTGATTTTTAGGGAGATTATAGGCATTATGAACATCGAAAGATAAGGATAATAGAAACCTCAAAGAATTAACAGTCTAATAAACGAATAGTTATTTAGTTTCAGACGTAAAATAATGTGTTAAATTTCATTTAAGCTAACCCTTCATAAGTGAAAAATAAAACTCCAAAAGTGAAAGATAGTCTCGAAGTGAATCTCTGGCAAAACTTGAACGCTAAATAAAATAGGGCTTCGAATGACGAGAGATGTGACATATAAGAAAACAATATCGAGGGTGACACAAAAAGGAAAAAATAAACAAAAAGCGAAAACATCTTTTTGCGGTCCTCAAACGGAAAACAAATGGCAGTTTTCTCACAGAAGGCAGACAAACAACTATTACGCTGCCGAAAGAAACTGGGCCGACCTGGCCGGAAACTTCTGCCAACCGCCACCAACGAAACCACGGAAATTCAAATCACCTTTGCTTGAATCCCACAAATAAAAAAGAATCAAAATCGAAAGTCGCGCCAAGCACACCGTAGACTCTGAAACAGTTGGCATCCCTTATCAGTTTTCAATTCTTAAAAAAAAAAAAAATACGAAAAGAAAACCATTTGACAGTAAAATGATTTTAGTCATTCGTTTAAATTCGAACTTTGCGATAATTTAAATTTTTTATTTTATTTTCGGTTTATTCAGTAGTGAAACAAGTGATTTCTTTTGTTTTGATTCTTGTTTTATTTCAGTAAGTTGAAAATTGTTCGTTCTCCGCCTCGCAAACTAATTTTTGTTGGACGCACTCTGTCGTGAAACGGCAGTTAACATATATTCATTTATTTTATATTTTGAAAAATTTCATGAGAACTGCTTCTCTCGTCATACTTTTTATGACGTTTTTCTGTTGCGATTAATTTTTCTGAAACCCGCTGCGACGGTTCAGGTAGAAGAAAGGGGGGAGGGTTGTCATCTATTCATGAAAAAAATTTTGTCATTCAGTTGCAGTTTAGGCATTCGCTAATTAATTTCTCCGAATAATTAAATTCTCAAGGATTTTTGGACGTTAAAAAAATATTTCGAATCAGGGGGCTTTTGCGCACTGTTCATTTCTTTCATTTCTGTGTGGCAGTTTTTCATTTCTGTGCAAATTTTATAAAATAGTTTCGTAGCAACGGATTTGTTTCCCAGAAAAGACATGGGCAATGAAAATGTCATGAAACTATTTTTCATCTTTCATTTTCCTACCAAATTTTAACAAAATATCGACGTCGTTGAAACATAATAATGTAGTACACTATAATAATTACTTTTTGCTGAAACCACTGTATATTAAAGAAGTACTTTAACATGAAAAGTATAACCCGATTATTTTCCGATCGTCGATGCCGTAGAGACTTTACGAGACGATTAGGTCGGGGCTTAACCCATTGTTCCTATTTTTTGCATCATTAAAGTTAAATTTTTTTGTTTATTTTATTTCGTCAATAGTTATTTAAAATAAAAAAAGGAAAAATGCCGAGAAAAAGTAAGAAAACGAAGCTATTTACCGAGACGAAAGAAACAGACGAAAAAAAAAACACTCAGTCTATCGTCCACCATTCGAAAGAAGACTTAGCGGAAGAAAAGCCCGAGAAAAAAAGTTTGTTTCTGTCGCTGGACAAGAAGCTCAAATTGCAAGTAAAGAAGCAAAAGAAGAAAGAAAGGAAGCAGGAATTCGAAGCGGGAAACAAGCAAATTCCGAAAGAAGTGAATTTGGTTTCAAACGTGGAGTGGCAGTCCACGACTGAGTTGGAAGAAATGCAAAAACAGCAAGAAACGCCTGTCGAGGACGTTGTTATCTCACAAGCAGAGGTCATGGACGGTACCGGCTTGAACAGTTCCGAAATGAACGAACAAGAGGAGAAGAATCTTCGGGAGTTTTTAAGAACTTTGGATATAGTGCAAGAGGACGCGGCCAGAGAAGCCGAAATGAGAGTGGAAGCACAGGTCGTGAAAAACAAGTTTCACATCGAAACCATTCCGGAGGACTTGTTCGAGGAATTTATAGAGAACCAAGAAATGGCACTGGCGAGGGACACCTTCAGAGCTTTTCCCAGGACGTCGCCACTGCACTCCCCCAAAACCAGACGAAGGGAACCGACAGTGACGGAGGCAGTTGTTCATCCACCCCCCAAAGTCTGCTATAACGTTCATGGAATGGCGTACACGACCTCTCCAGAAAGGTCAATCAGCGGGGATGACTCTGACGACGGAATCGTAGTAATCAACACTTATCGAAGCAATGAGCAAGAAATGTACCCGAGAAGATTGGATGTGATTCTGGAAGAAAGCAGTGACATGAGCGACACCTCAGGACAATCTGAAAAAAAAAAGCGGACGACTGCTGAGTTCGGGAAAAATGGACTGAGAGAAATCGCGAGAACATTTCTTTCAAAACGAGAAATAAAAGATGGCACTGCTGTGGATGTCACAAATGGCGGTGACTCGTGCAGTGTCCAACCTGTGGTTACGGAAAAGTTAAAAATGTCAGACGATGTTGTAAAAATAGAATTAGCCGAAAGTGAATCAGAAGGTGATTTCGATATTAATCCGAGTGAAGCTTCTTATTCTGTCGGGGAACTCGAAATTATTAACGTGGACAACGAGAGCAGTGACTGTGTCAGATCGAGCACCATGAAATCATGGAAAGATGACGACAAAGAGGCCTCCTCTTGGTCTATGAAAACGGCGTCGAGTGACTCCTGCAGAATGGAGGAGGAAGAGTGGGAAAGCTGGAGGAGTAGTCTCAACTTGGGCGGGTCTTGTGGCGGTGCGGAGGCCGACATCGAAAGTGAATTGGACTGCCAAAGGGCGCTTATGATCGGCGACGCCATTCAATTCAAAATGTCTGACAGTGCTGATGAAGTGAATGATAACGGCGTAGAAATTTTCTTAACAGACGTGAAAAAACCTCGCGAAGGGAAAGCAGCTTCGAGGACTTATGAGATCGAAGGTCATCCTCAGGTACACAACAATGAGGGCCTCTTCTATAAGAGTGTTACTTCAAAAACAAACCGGATGAAGCAAAGAAATGCTGATGGAGAGGAAGATTTAGATGAGCTGGGACTGAATACCAGGAGCGGTGACACCATCCAAACCGGAGTCAGCGTTAGAGATCTGAAAGAAGCCTTGAAAAGCGATATGGACAAAATATTATATACAAAAATAAAGGTTATTAAATATTCTGAGGAGCCGCGATTCAAAGAGTCTTCTTGGGGGAGCGCACTTAAGGAAACAAAAGATCAACTCGACTCGAAGATTAGCAGCAATAGCATGGAGTCAAATATAAAACGCAATTGGAAACCAGAGTCAAGTTCTTACGAAAATGCCCCCAAATACGAGAAGTTCATTCGAGTCGTTAGGATAGCACCCGAAGAGAGTCAGAATCCGGAAGCTCTGTCGAATCTGGCGGAGAAAAAGGTTCTGACACTTCCATACGGGAGACTGGTACTGAAAAAACTCGGTCTGGGCAGCTGCTGTTCTAAAGATTCGGAAAGTGGCAAAGATTTAGAAGAGGATACGTACGAAAAAAGCAGTGTAGAGACAGTTTCGTCTCGCTTCAGAAAATCAGAAGATGAGGAGGAAAATGACGAGGAGGAAAGAACTTACATTGAGTTCGATTACTCGAATCCCAAAATGGGGGATACAGAAAAGTGGTACGGCATGAGGACAGCAGTGCCGGCTGTGTTTGTGGGTTTGTCGCCTTCACAAAGAAAGGCATATGAAGGAAAGCAGAAAAGATGGCTGCCAAACGAGGCAGAAGCGGCAAGTTTACTGGATTTACACCGTAAATTTATCGAAAGGAGAAGCTATCACGAAGCGAGTCCCTGGAGCCGAGAAAGAAACCTAATTTACGACTCAATGGCTCCGGATAAAATCATATCCATAACAGAAATAGGCGAAATGAAGAGGAGAGATGAAAACGTGGAAAAGTCCGGCAAAGCGAAGGAGAGAAAAACGGGCAAAGAGATTGTGCCACCGCCCGATAAATCTGAGCGGTTGCCAGAGAAAACTGTGCTGAGGTTAGTCGGAAATGAAAAATCACAGACGGAAGATGGTGTATTAAAATCGAAGTGCTATAGTGTAAAAGATGATGAAAAGGAGAGCAACGGCTCAAGGGCCGGAGAGAGAGAAGGAGAAGCAAATATGCAAACCGAGAAAGACTGTGAAGTTGTTGGCAAGAGTCGTCTTTTGGCAATTCTTCAAAATGCAATTTCAGACGACTTTGTTCCCGAATTAAATACTGACTGTAGTATTAAATCTAGTTGTGAAAACCACGAGGTTTCTCTTGAACAAAATCAGAAGATCAAAATGGATGGGCGGCGACACGAGGGAGAGTCTAAAAAGGCGACTAAGTACGACACAGAGATGGAGAACTCACTGAGACGGGATCAGAAGACCTTTCAGGATTTCTGGAACAAAGAGAAAACTTACTGCAGTACTGAGAACGGCAGAAATCGGGTGATTTCTCGCCCGAAGACAATCTGCTGCGAAAATGAGTCAGAACTGTACCTGAATGAGCCCAATTTTGTGAAGGAAGTTCGAGCCCCCAAAAATGCGCCAATCGAAGAGAAGGAAGAGCTTATAATAACGGAAAATTTACCGGCAGTTTCCGCAATAATAAGGTCATTTGAGGAACCCAAAATTAGGAGATCGGCGGCGGATAACAGCGAACGCAGAAACAAGAGCACAAAGATCCAAATCGATAATGAGAGATATCAGATTTCACAAAAGGGGGACATCGCACTCATACAGAATGATCCATCAGAGAGGAGGAAGATACAGAAAGAGAAACGGAAATCAATGCCAGTGTCAATTTTGTCGGAAAAGGAAATATTCAAGCAGAAGATGTATGACGAGTACATGTCGAAACTTGCAGAAAGGATCGGACGTCGACAGCAAAAAGTGATCAAGTTGTCCCAGTCGAACGAAATTGAGTGCCCGGAGGGATCCAAATTCTTAGAACTCGAGAATGAGTTCTTCAACAAAGTAAAAGAGAGGAAGGCGAAACTGGGCATCGTGGAAAACGAAACCAGCCAAAAGGAACTGTACGAATCCCTTAAAAAGAGCTGTCAGGAGTTCAGGAACTACTGGGAAGGAGAGATTTCCAACATGGAGGAAGAAAGAGTGGTCTTTCGCGACAGAGAGGACGTCACAGGAACGGAGTCGACAAATTCCAAGAGAAGCAGCATCCAACTGCTGGACACGAGTTCCGATTTAGAAAATCTTCCGAAGCATTTGAAAGAACTTCTTCAGGTGGACGAAGAAGAGTTTCCTGACTTCTTCGACGGTGAGTCTACGTGTTTTCCGCTTGTCCCAGTCTCGGCTCTAACCCGTTTGGTTTTTTTTTTATGGTAATCGCATCTGAGTTTCCTGTATGTCAGTACCCCAGTATTAAACGTGACAGTAGTGTTGTTTTTAAAAATTTCAGTGAACTAATAGTGTTTACTCTAACATTTCCATTAAAATAAATACTTGCAAAAATAGGTTTGTGCTGTCTTGAATTCTGGTTGAAGAGAAAAAAGCTGTTGGCATCTCTGCAGGCTCCTATCCAATCATAAGGTATTCGTAAAGCTGATTCTTTCAGTTGGCCAACCTGTTAAAAATATCATTCTGCTGTAGCTTGAGTGGTAACAAATTACTCTTTTAATTGTCGCATTTTTCTTACTTTTATTTCAACAAGTAGCTCTCTTTTAAAGTTGTCGATGTCTGTGGAAAGAAGTCAGTGATTTCTTCCGCCACGTTTTAATTACTCTGTGAATTTATACCGATCATTTGAATTGTAGACCGGAACTTCCTTTTCCCTTTTGAAAAGAGAGTGGACTCGAACTCCCATGTTTTTCCGTCTTGTCACTTTTTCTTTATGGTGGCGCCATTTGTATTTATTTTTACGATTTATTTAAACGATTCCCGAGAAACATTTGACCTACTTTATGTTGACACACTAAAACAAATTCGGGATGGGTTCCCTCTGGTTTCGTAAAATATAAGTAATAGCGAAAGCTTTCTCCAGCTCATAAAATAAACGAGCTTTTATTCGGTAATCGTTCGTTAATGAATGTCGGCTCTGAGAGCGCAGACTCAAAAGGGCAGTCGTCTTCTCCCTTTTTCATTCTTTTAAAAAACTATTTTCGATTTCTGCTTGTTTCCCTTTTTCCTTTTTCTTTTCCTCCCGGAGATGTTGAGTCATCTATACTAAATTTCACGTAAGTTTATGATTTGTTAAAATATTGTTAACCTCAATTTGAAGGGGAGAATAATTCAGGTTAAGTCGTGTTTTGTCAAATTGATGTCCGTCGTCTGCTTGCATGCGCTTTGATTGTGCATCCGGGAAGAGTATTTAAAGAGTTTTTTTAATGCAGATTTTCGCAGGCTCAAATTGAAAGCGAAAGGTGGAGAATGCTGTAGATGTAAGCTTCGGAAAAATAATTTGTTAAGAGAAATCGACGAAGAACTGGTGTTAAGTAAAGGATTTCTCTTTGGTAGAGGTTGGTTAATGCTTTCTTTTTTTGATTTCAATTTTTCCATCGAATTCTCATCATTAACCTAAAAGATGATTTAAGTAATTCATCATCAACAGAATGAATAATATACTCCCTTTGTATATAAATCGTAAATCTATTTTCCATCGCCGAAAACTATTGTAGCAATTATTCATCTGTATAGCGGTTACTCTTTAAGTTGTATGGAAATAATGAACGGTAAATCTGGAGCAGTTGGAAATATTTAACCGAAAGAGGAGGGGTGGAAACTTTTGTGCATTTCCATTGACGGAAATGTCAGAAATGACAACTGGAAATGGCACCGTATGGCAACATCGCCAATGAACTGAATGTCCTCTGATTCCGCTTAGTGAATCCGAACAGCAGCGGATCTCTCAGAGTATTATCGGCGACGGTTGCGAAATATCCGTTGGCACGCGATCCGTGTCTACTATTTGAATCTGTGCTCTTCATAAAGAGCCCGCGCGAAAGTCGAAAGGTTTTCGTTTTATTTCAACGGTGACTTTAATTTGGTTGGCTTTTAGTGACAAACAGGAAAGCACTTTTTTTTTTGCTTTCTTCGTAAATTTAGTGTACGTTAACATTTTTCTCTCTCAAAAAAAAACAATTATTCCCGCTCGATTTTTTTCTCGAATTCAGGTAACATCGGTTTTGAAATTAGTGAGTCATAAAATGAAATGATTTAGTTATCTGTTCGTGAAGTTTCTACATGTTTATATGAAAGGTCGGTCGCTCTGCTGACCGAACTGTTTAAATCAATAATCAGTCGACATTTTCATTCGATATTGTTAAGTATTGATATAAATTTCGTTATGTAAGAAGTATTATTTACTTTATCGAAATGAAGTAAATTGAAAAACAAGCAAGGAAAAACTATTAAATTCAACCCTTGAAAGAGTTAAGGGAGCTTTAGAAAGTCGTCATATTTTGCCCCGGAAGAAAGCAAACTTATAAATAAGGCAGAGATGGATTAATCACTTTTTTCAGTATAATTAGCTTTTCATTAGACTCTGAGTTCGAATAATTCTTTAGTGGCAAATAGTAATTAAGTCTTAAATTAATTAAAGGATTAATTATTTTCACGTGTTTAATCGGATTTTAAATATTTGGAAAATACAGTTAACAATATTTAAATTATTTATACAGTTTATACATATTTATTATTTTTATTTTACGTAATATTTTTTATTTTATTCTTTGCTTTATTTCTTTATTTATACATTTATTTATTTATGTCTTTATTTATACATATTTATTATTTTTATTTTACTTAATATTTTTTATTTTATTCTTTGTCTTTATTTCATAGTTTTTATTTTGTTTAATGTATGTATTTTTTATTCATATTTATTAGTTAACAATTTAAAATTTGGAAAATACAAAACAAATACTGTTTTTTCTCACTTCGTGTAAATCTTAATAAACCGTCATTTATTTTATTTAAAAAAAAGGTTAAAAAAATGTGGATACATTGTGCACCAAACCCATTTTAATTAGGCCCTTTCGCCGGAGAGTAAATTTATATAGATCCAAGTGGAAACTTATTTTGGGCGTGGATCCCACTATAATTCCACTTTTTATAAATTCCTATTTATTTGAAATGAAATTAGACATTCGAGTCGACCTTGGAAGCGTAAAAAATTGATGTCGTACGCCTCTGATTGTTTCATGGAGTCGGAGTCAAGTTTTTAAGTTTCGGGAATGCAATGGTTTGTGCGTGGAGCCGCAGTTCCCCTTTGATTTGTTTGGATTCGTATAACATAAGGGGTTCGAATTCTTTCGATAAACTCCTGTTTATTTTTTGGGGTTTTTAAGCGATGTTTATACATTTAGCATTTGCATCAGTTTTATTAGGTATTTATTAATATTATTATTATTTACTGCTTTTTTGGATGGATTTTTGTTGAAATTAATTTAATATGTGTTGAGGTTCTTTTCTTATATTCGGGGGTCTCCGATTGTGTAGCACTTTGTGTGAAATATTTCATAAATTCAAGATTTTCTTTACTGTCGTTCAGAAACTCATCATTCCTCTTTGGGTTCAGAAGCTGAATGATGTTATAAAATAAATTAGGGCAGGTGAAATTTTCCGGCGTGAAGGTTTGCCGCCTCCCTGTTGCTGAAAGTCAAAAAAAATCTGTAATGAATACATAAAAAAATGGCTTTGGCAATCGAAAATAGAGACAAACCAACAGAGAAAAAACTCCTGTTGATGCAATCAATTAGAAGAGGTTGCACTCGCTAAGCATAGGCGTAACACTGCGCGGTGGGGCTTTAAATTGGATGAATGAACTTTTTACGTAGTACAGACTTTTTCTTAAAAGTTTGTAATTCGGCTAACCGACAGTTCTCCTCTTTCCAATAGCATATTAATGTATGTTTAGCGGATGACTAATGTCGTCTTCCTGTGATCGTTTCCTTTATTTCGACAGCTCGGAATTGTAGGTGGATGTTAAAATTGGGTTAAACTCCTGAGTTAGCGTCTTTGGTTGTTAAAGGACCGTCGGTGACTGTAGGAAGTTTTTTCAGTTTTTATCGCTCCCTTAGTTTCTGGATTAAAAATATTTGCTTTCAGGTTGTTTCTCGTAATCTAGAGACGTGATTTGTTAAAATGTTTTCTTGTGGGTTTGATTTGTAGAATGACGTTACACGTTTCAATTTAAAAATTCCAGAAAAGAGTGATACATTTGACAGGTTTTTGTAGGTGTCCGAAATTCAGAAAAGTAGAATTAGGGAAGATGTAAATGGCCCTAAGCTGATAGTTTGTTCAAATATATGAATACCTCACACCTTCACGATTGGTGTGAGGTGCCATAGATTTCTGAATTTGAAAAGTTTTGAATTCTTTGATATTTCTGAGGACGGGCGGATGCTCATTGGACTGTTTTAATGTTTTCTTCGATCTTTTCGAGTAAAGATGTTCTTGTGCTATAAATACGTTTGAGGTGCTGTGTATTTGTGATATCCATCAGGATTCCTCTCCGGATGAACTAATGAAAGGTCTAATGAATAACTTATGTGGAGGAAATTTTAGAATAACTTTTTAGAATAACCTGCTGGCGACCCAAAACAAAGGAGAGAAAGTCAGGGAATCCTTTGCCCTTTCCAAATTTGAAAACATTGGTCAGGTACAGCATTGCTGCAGTTTCCTGTCTGTTGATTTCGGTTAAGTTTCGCTTCCGCAGTTCAAAATGTTGTAGGCTTTAATTTTTATTCTTTCTTTTCTCTTTCATGTTCGAACATATACGAGAAACTCGGATTTATACTTTTTGTTGAAGGTTTAGCATTTAAATGCCGAAAATAACCTTTTGTGTAATTTTGTCTCGCAGGGAAATCATTCGAAAACATGCCTAGTTCGGTGTTGTTTTCTCCAACGTTCAAAGCAACTGCCCCCCGACCAGGTAATCTTCACTTTGGTGTGCCTAACCTGAGTGGCTTAAGTTTTTTGATTTGAGTCAAAATGGCAATATTGTATGCTTCTGTATGCCTCGCTAACTCTCTGAAAGACGGGAGGAGAAAAAGATTGTTTGAAAGTGTTATAGGTATAAGAAGGAATATTTTAGCCTCTGGGATATTTATTTATAGCGCAAGAACAAATTATAAAATTTCTGCAGAAAGAAGTCGTTTGAAAATTAATGCTACTGTATATACGTGGCAACGCTTTGCAATTCGTTCGTTATTTTTTGATAATTGTGTGTTTTGGTTTTATTACTAACCAAAAATTTCCCTTTTCCCTCAAGTCCTGTGAAAGGTTACAAACTGACACCAAACTGTTTGCCGTCCCCAATGAGTTATTTCCTCCTCGTCAAATTCTCTTCCAATACCTGTATTTTCATTGTTTTTTCATACTATTTAATAATATAAGGTACATAGTAAGCCAAGATGAAAACAGGGACAAAATGGACAGAAGAAAGAAAAGAAGAACACAGTAAAAGAATGAGAGAGTATTGGCAGAAAAGGAAGGAGAAAGAAGAACAGAAAAGAAGAAGAGTTAAAAGTTGAAACCCACGTGGTCCTTAAGACGGCCCAAACGAAAAAAAAAAAAAAAAAAATAAGGTACATAGTATCGATATGCTTTAATTAATAATATTAATTAAGTGTAATGGAAACTCATTGGCCTATTAGTCATCAAAATTTATTAGTTTGATGTGCGGCCATTTTCTTGTCCGCACGTTTTAAATTTAAGTATCAGGTAAATTTGTGATTGGCAGTGAAAAAATAAAAGTAGGCAATGAAATCATTTTTACTCGAAATTTGGCAAAAGTTTCTCAAAATTAGCATACAGAATTGGCCAGTAAAGTTGAATTTAACGACAACTGAGCTATCAGAGTTGTCCTCCGTAGAGTTCTTTAAATATAGGTAATAAGGAACTAAAATAAATTTCGTAAATTCAGCTTTTCTGAAAGGCATTAAAACGGACGTAATTAAATCTTTTCGATGAGTGAATGAAAGTTTTAATGATCGGCCATCGTGGTTTTTTCAGCGCTTCATTGGATAGACAAATTGGTTTCTTAGTTTGAGATATATTTATAAATATACATATATATTGTTTTAGTTTTATTTATAAATGACGGTAAACAAATTATTTCGTAACATTGGAAACGGTGCTACTTTGTCATTAATGATACGCGGGAACGGAAAATTGGCAGCGCTTTCCCAATTTCAAATTAGCCGATTTGACGTGGATTTGGCTCTGAGGCAAATCGAACTCTTCTTTCGCCCACAGAAATGGCGATTCATGTTGTTTACTTATCCATAGGATTTTTTTTATATATTAGTTTCACCTGGGGGAACACCTTTGCTAATGGATAAATAAATTTGATTTCGCAGGTGTTTGGTCTCCTGCTCGGACGCTCTCCGACGACAAGACTGAAGAAAAGGAGGAGAATGAGGAGAGGAAGAAGCTAGAGAATGAGCCAATTCCACCTGTGTGGACGCCCAGATCTGCCCAGGCCAGCCCCGTTTTAGAGAGAAAGGAATTTCGCCCCGTCAATTTTGAATCTCCGACTCTCCCGAGGAAGAAATACATACAGGACGTAAGTTCCTTTACTGTACTGTGGACGTTACAATACACAAATATTCCTTGAGTATGTGATTGTTACAGGACAAAAAAGAGTCAAGTGTTCCACCACCATGGCAGCAGCCCGGAGGTGACAAACCTCCCCAGTTAGTTAAGTCTCCGAGTTCTCCAGCATTGTCACTCCCGAAAGCTCCAAATCCAACGGTTACTCTTCTGCAAAAAGCGAGAGGTTTGTTTTTCTCCGTTCACCGATCTATTCGATAGTCGATATAGAATACGCAAAGCTTTTCAAAACTTCCATCACGGCGATTATGCCGCTCTCAATTTTGTTTTTATTAAAATTTTATTCATGAAATTATCGAAGGGTGTTGCTTTTGTCTTGTAGTAGTGATGTCACTTATGTAAAACGCATTGTTTTAACCGAAAGTTATGTCACACACCCAATATTAGGGTTGTCTGAAAAAATAGTTGCGCGTTTAGTTTTTGATTCGTTCGAATCGGAGTCACTTTTAGTTCGTTTGATGCGTTAGTTGTCACCGCGAGGGACACCGCCAAATAGAAATAGAAGCACTCTGCCACATCGCACTTTTCTTTTTCAGAGGGATATTTGCCACGGGGGGCTCACTATCTGAACAGTGACATGCATGAATCCCCCGCATCTGACGGAGTAATCATTGAAAGACTGGAATTAGGTAAGTGTCGGTTTGCTGCAGTGTCCTTTTCTACTGTAGCTAAGCATTAAAAATGCGGGTTATGTCGAGGATTTGATTTTGTAGGAGTCTTTGTTTAGTTTCACTTTGGTAAAAATCAATAAGTTAGAGTAAAACTTTGTTGCCGATCTTCTTCTCAAAGCATTGATACTTAAAATGTGGGAAAAAATCTTTACTACCGAGGAAAATATATCCGCTATGATTCATATTCACTTCTTTAAAACATCTGCTCGTTGTTTTTTTTAGTTTCGAAATTTCTATTTTTCCACCATTAAGTGCGGTTTTCACTCAAAATAAAATTCCCTTTCGTAACAGCCTTTGTCGTTTATTTGATTCATCTGCTGTTCTGTTCCCTAAAAGGATGTCACATTGTACAATTGTGTTACCCCTTATTGAGTTAGTGTCCATATTGTTTACGGGATTCTTTTCCTTAACTGAGTTTCATTGCTTCAATGTCTGATTTTTAATTTACCTTTGTTTTCACTGATCTTTATTTGATATTGTTGGAACTGTCGGCAAAATTATTTACGTAAATTTTTATATTTGTAGTGTCTTCTGCAAAAAGCGAACCAGAGCGACCAAGAACAACCGAAACCAAACCAAAAAAAATCATCGGAATCGGACCGACTACCAAAGAAGGAATACCTTTAGTTCTAAGATCGGTTAGACATTTAGATAATATCTTTGCTTTATTAATTATCAAAGAAAACTGTTTTAATAATACAAATTCGCATTTCTTTTAGGAAGTAACCGAGGAAAACAAAGAGAAATGGTACAAACGAATGTATGACTCGTTACATAAATATGGAAAAGATGGTAAGTACATTAGGGACAGAATATCGGAAGATCTTTTTTTACAGTCAGTACAGGAAAATGGGTCAGTTCCTTGGCGCCCAATTTCCGTAATAGAAAAAAAAAATAGAGCTACCATTATTTGGATCATTTTAATTAATTTTTCTTTATTTTCTTATAAAAAAGGCCCGGCTACCAAATTTGGCTGCATTGCCAAATATCCCCTTGTTAAACGAATAAAAAATGGAACAAATTTAATCGATGGAACCAAAAAAGCCGGTGATATCCCTGTTGTTGAAGTGGAACGATGACCAGGATCACAAAACCGCTGATTTTGAGTCAAAATGACATTCAAGTTATCCGTTTTTTTCCAGACGATTATGTGACTGTCAAGTATCGTACAAGCCCCAGGCGTAAAGGTTTGTTAAAGCCTCTTGGCCAGCTTATCGTGTAGAGCTAACTGTGTGTGCCTCGCTTTGCCCCAAATATGTGTCCAATTCTGTCATGACCACTAACCTCAGTCTCCTTCCTTGTAGAAGTGTTTGCAGATTTTTTAGTTTTTTTATTAACTCGTTTGTCTTTTGTTAAGATTTGTCGACGACACAGTCTTCACCATAGTCCTGTTCATCACCTCGCTTTATAGAAATAGAATTTCTCAGTGTGAAATTTCTTTATGTCAGCATGAGTAAAATGAGAAGTCCGTTAGTGCTTTTATTGTTAAAGGTGGTTTGATCGAGACAATAAGGTTGAATTTTTTGTAAAAAAAAAAATAAATTATAAAATGAAAAGCTTTGATAAAAATCAAAAAACGCATCAGCCTATTAATCCGCGCTTACACCTTCTCAGTGTCGTTTTGAGATTTAGTACAGAAACATGGTACTCCTCGATTTTTACGGCGGTTACTCCTCAGGAGGGAAGTCATCGTTGTTACTCTTAATGTCTTCGTGATAAATGTGGGAGTCAGCAATTAAATATTACTGAAATCGTTGTTTCAAAAGGCAAATCCTATGAAGTGTATAAAGTAAATGACGTGGCATGCAAAACTGAATGTGCTATTTTGTAAAATAAAATGTAAAATCTAAGTTGTACGTTTCAAACTGTACTCTAAAATTAAAACTTTTTTTTATCAGGTTTATACAATTACCAACAAGGTTCCTGTAGTGGATATCAATCCGAACCCGAGTCATTAAGCTACGATATAGCGAACAATAAGTATGTGACATTGGATAGGAGACGAAACGATCAAAGTGAAGAAAAAGAGTGCTTAACCGTAACGTTACCTCGATCGTAAGTAATTTTTAATTTTGCCCGCAAATGGATAATTTCAATTTAAATTGTTTAATGCTTTCTTGATGCAGTCGGACATCACCTCCCAGACGTGATTTTCGAGAATACAAAAACCAACCCGGGCGAATAGAAGACTACGAGCCAGGGCATTCCTCCATTAGCGAGCTTGAAGCGAATAAGGTAAATGAATTCATCCAAAGCATTGCATAACCGAAAGCAGAGCTTTGTCATCGGCTTTCTGACTATTTCATCTTTAAACATTTATTTGATAATACTATTAAACTATAGATCAGATTAATTATAAAATTAGATTATACTATTTAAACATCATTTTGATAATATGCTTATTCTAACTTTGGTTATGTTTATTTATAGTGGTGGGACGAAGTCTTGGAAATTTTTGACAAGGTAAGCAGTCCGTGTGCTGTGTAACACTAAAATTTTTCTTGGAAAATGTAATAAAGCTTTTGGGGAATGGAAATATCTCACACTGTCGGATTTCTTTGTCCTTTTAAAGTTAACATTCGCATTAAAATGTTCAAAGAATTCAGTTTTAAATTTCGACGAATGTAATTTTGATAATTATTCGTTGTCTGTCATACAATATTTGTTTTCTCAAGCGAAGGTTCGAAACTCCATTTCTTTTGGAAAATTGTATTTTTTTACTAACAATTAACGTATGTTGGGAATTCTGTAGTGGTTGGACCGCAGTCCAGGCAAGGATCGTGCTTATAATAGCCTTCTAATAGATACCACTCGGTCGCGAAAAGTAAGCATTTCATCTCTCTTGGCACCTCATCTCGTGACCACAGTTAGCTAGTTGTTATCCACTGGCAGGATTGACTCGTTTTCGATGTGCTTCGGTGCATGGTTGCATGATTTCATCCTTCTGTTTTTAAACCCAACAAACATCAGCTTTTTGTTTGCCGCATTTTCTTCTCGAAATTAAACTGTGGCTGAGTTAAGCATCAAAGAAATTATTGATAAAACTGCAGCTGCACAGTTCTGTGTTCGTTATTGTTAGGATAGTCGTCAGTTTACGTTCAGTCTCTCTCCTGCTTGAATATGTCTCAAGAGCATGATTTCGGATCAAAGATTTGATCGTTCGATCATTAATTTGTATTCTGATCTGTTTTAGGAGGAAGAAAGAAGTCGCCCAGTGATTCGCAAATCTCAGTCTCCCAAATCTTTTATCAATTAGTGAGTATCATTTCTGGATAGGAGTGAAAACTCATTAGAAGGAAATATATTTAACAGTTATATTCTTTCGCAGCGCTTCCGGATACGTAAGCGATCCACAGTATGTATATAAGCGCACCGAGGAAGAATTACAAAGTCCTCCAAGTTCAGAAGAACAAAAAGAAGCCTACAGAATAATCCAAAAGGGCGGCGAAATACCCCTACGAGGCTTAAGAAAACCCGCCCCCGAACGTCCAAAAGGTAATTCTAATCCAATTTTGAATGGTGGCGGGAAAAAGAAGTTTCTTCTCTCTATTTTCAGTAAAGGCATTATATTTGAGTTTGGCATTGATTCTGGAATGGATCAAATGCGGGCTCGAAATTACGAAATTGTCGTTTTCAGGTGCACTTTCACTCATTCCACTTCATTCCTTTCTTCAGTTCACACAATGGTAGTAATATTTAGTGAAGCACACTTGCAAATTGTAGTTGTTAAAGTTAAAAATAGGTACAGTTTTCGCCAATAAGAATGGTTGTATCTTTTTCTCAGATTGAATGGGTTTTATATTTCATTCTTTGTTTGCATAAATTTTTTGATTTTCAGTGCAGTAAGAGAGAATTTTTTTAGAAGAGAAATTGTATTTTTTTTTAAATAAAGCTTTTTCGAAATAGTACCTATATAGAAAAAAATGTGATAATGGGAGAAATGGAAGGAAATAAAAGCAAGAAGAAAAAAAAACAGAGAAAATTATAAAAAAGTGAAAGCTGAAAGTGAAATATCAAACCCGGTTTTAAATCATTACTTATTGACGAACCAACAGATCATTCTGGAGATTTAGTTGCACATGTGCTTTTGTTAGGAAAAAATTTTAGCATTTGAAATGTTGTTTTTGTTTTTGCAGACAGTGTAAATACTGAAATAGAGTATTTTCCATTGTCACCGACTTTAACGAGAATCCGAGTTCACAAGCAGAATATTACTCCGTTGAGTGAACTGCCTTTTTCATTGTATCCCCTCTCGTACGACCCCGCCACGTTGAATTTCCCATCGCTACCCTTCGGGGTGTGCAGCTCCTTTTCTCAAGTCCAGTTATTCCCTCCACCCATCCTCCCTCAGCTACCCACCGGCGGATTAAGTTCGGAAGCGTCTCCGGGGAAAGACCAGAAATTTTCCGTGCAGCTTCAGAATATATCTGGCCCCGAGGATTACGTCCAAATCGTTCCCAAACCCAGGAGCCAACCGAAAAAATCGCCCATCTACGCGAATATACCAGTTCGGAAGAGGAGTTGCTCCCCAGAACCCGATAGTCTTGAAAGCAAACCAATACAGAGGTTATCTCCCGAAACGGGTGCTTCGGTTTCAGCGAAGAAACCCCCGATCTCTGCTGTTTCTGTCGGAAGCGACGCTGAAGGGAAAATTATCAAACGAGAGGGATTCGCTACATTTTCAGATTTAAAAAGAATCGCACCCAGCATTAATTCGGCTGCGATCTCGAAAATTTCTCTAAGTCAGATCCCAAGAAAACAGCCAAAGACAGACAGCAGTGCGGAGAAGTCAAAAGAATCCGCGAAAAAAAAGGATTTCCTAATATCAAAACTTACATCTAAGTCTTCCGTAAAAATCAAGAAGACGAGTACAGAAAACAAAGAAAATTGTCCCGAGAAAAAGAAATCTCTGATTGAAAAGGGAATCAAAAAAGAAAAAAAGAAAGCAGAGGTGAAAGTGAAGGAAACAGCGACGAAGAGAACCAAAAGCAAAGTTCCTCTTTCGGAAAGCGTTCAGAGAGAGAAACCTTTGGCGAAAAGTAACAAACGCCTCAAAACAATATCGGAGACATTGAAAGCGAATAAAGCGGAAGCAAAAGGCGGTCAAAAGGACTTTGGGGAAATTAAAAATCCCCCATCTGAAACTAAAAAGGACGTGATCGAATGCTTGACGAGATTTGTTGAGTATTCCGATTCAAACCACGTGGATTCGAAAAGTCGAAAAGTTCGAAGTGTTTCCTTTCGAGAGAGCGAGGAGGAAGGCGCAAGCATGAGCCCCGTGTACGAAACCTGTGAAGAGAAGCCGAAGATAGACTCGGACATGACGGAGGTGTTTCGCAGCAGAAGCTTTTCTCCCGATGTGAAGAGAAAAATATTCAAATTTCCGGACATGAACAAACCCGTGCCGCCAAAACGGAAAGAATCGAAAATGAGTCCGACTCTGAAATTATGGTCGAAAATGATGGTTTCGTACCCACGACACAAATCGCGTTTGGAGTCGTTCGATTCAAACGTGAAATTTTTGGGAGAGCGAATAAAGCGAAAACTGGCGGACGATAAGGACACAAGTTTGGGTTTTGGCGATGACATAGAGACGGTGAGAACCATAAAAAAAGACAAAAACGGTGATATAAGTATAAAAACCAACAAGTACTTGAAATTGGCTCAACCTCGGTCGCCCGGTTTGTTGTCTACTAGGGCCACATATCCCGACATAGAGCGCCGGAAGTTATTATCTGCACCCAAATCAAAATTCGGTTCGGCAGATTCCATTCAGCCCCGAAAGTACAGCGATGCATCAACGATTAGTAAATCAGTGGTTTCGGATGTGCGGAAACCGGCAAAGAAACTGGACACGGTTCTGCGAAGCTCAACCACATACTCCGTGAGGAATCCGACCAGAGAAGACGAAGATAAACGTAAATCGGTCAAAGTTACAGTGGCGATATCCAAAGGGAAAGAGCTTTCGAGAAAAGGCATCGGTGCAACCCCTCCCGTGAAAAAAGCAGTGTCAAAGAGCTCTTCCTCCCCCTGCCCCTCCGTGAGCAGTTTGAGGAGCGGCGTATCGATAAAGTCCGACAAAGGCAGTACCTCTTCACAGGAGAGGGTGCAGTCACCGCAGACGCGATTGATCTCGCCAAACTCCTCCACAAGTCGTCTGTCCAATCTTTCCAGATCGACTTCCCCCGGGTCCGCCGCCAGCAGATCGAAAATTCAGAAGCAAATTGTGAAAAAACCTAGCGGTCTCCCTGTTTTATCAATGGGCGATATAAAAACTAAAGTCGAGGCCAAAGCGAAGAGGACAGATATTGGAAAAACCATTACAAAATCCCCAGGAAAGCGACTACTGGCGGAAGGAACGAGTCAGGCGAAGGAGGATACGAAAAAGTACGAAAGGAAAAGCGAGAGTGGAAAGATTAGAACTATCACTCACAAGAAAGAGCCTGAAATTGTCCCCAAAATGGAGACAAACGAAGTGGTCAAAGGAAGAGATCTCGTTAGGACGGATTCGTTCTTCCAGAATTTGTTTCTCCGTGGATTGGTCGAGAATCGGCCTGTTGTCGATCTCGAAAGAACAACTTCTGTTCTGGAACGCGCACGAAGATATCAAAGAAAGCTTAACTGGCCGGAAACATACAAATCAGAGCCGTCTCTGTCGCTGGCCACATACTATCTCCACCAAAAACGTCCCGTGTCCTTTTCCAAGTTCAGAAACTGGGACCGAGAAGGCACACCTTACAGATGGCCCAGCCCTCTGGGGAGTTTGCATTCCGAGAACTTTCAGATGAAACTCAGACGCTTCGATTCGATAAGCCAATTCGGGGATGGACTGCAAAGAGAGCACAGTCCCGAAGCCAAAGAGAGAAGTCTGAGTGAGCCACCAATACATAGATCGCACACCACCTCCCCCGAGCAAAAGCCCGAGGGTAAGTCGTCGAGGGTGTCTGTGAGTGGAGCGAGTTCGATGAGGTCTTCCCCGACCTCTTCGAGGTCTCCCTCCAGCCGAAGGATCCACAGCTACAGATCGTCTCAGAGGGCTGTGGACGGGTCCCGTGAGGGGAAGAAAGCTGTGTCCCGTGCCCGCAGTGCCGGGGAAGTGGAGGAGTTGAAGCTGAGAGGAGGTTTGGAGTTTGGGGAGCTGGGAAAGAGTTCGAGTTCGCTGAATTTAAGCAACCTGAGTGACCATACAGAGTACCAGGCATATGTTTTGGAGCTGATGCATTCCAGCCGGAAGTGCGAGAGGTTCCGCGAGCTTTACAAATTCTATTCGAACCTGGAGAGGATGGGTAAACTGGAAAAAACGGCCTCGACTGGGGATCTGCGTCCCCGACTGAGGAACGAAGAAATCATCGATTTTGATCGGTGGAAAAAAATCCGAACAAAGGAGCGCGCAGAAGCAGAACTGAAAGCGCTCGTGGATAACCTGGTGAAAGTTCAGAAGGAAAAGGATTTGCTTTTCAGAGCTTCCGATGTGGAAGCCGTGCGCTGGAAGGGCGACAGCGGACTGCGAATCAAAGAAAGATCCGTCGAAGATTTGAGGGAGCAGTTCAGTAAATATTCAGAAGAAAACCTTGACCCGTATGCATGGAAAAGGGAAGTGGACGCGGGGAAGGACCACTACAAACCTCTATGGCGGGGCACCTCCATCGTGGACGTGGCAAGTAATCTGAACAATGCGCTGGTGTCGCACAGAGGGAGACCGATAACCCTCAAAGAGCTGGAAAGAATAAAAAAATCAAAAGCAAGAATCGGAAAGGAGTATGGGTACAGCCTGAAAGCGTGGAGCAGTTTGTCCAATGAACAGGTGAACGCACTTAAGGATCAGCTGAGCGAAATCTACGCGCAAGACTCGGGGAAAAGGTACGTGGATGGAAGCTTGGAAGACATCCCTGATAAATACGAAATATATGTTCCGAAGGGTAGCGATGTGCAATCCCCCGGGGAGAGTTCATTGCAAGTCAGATGCAACTCGGCGCTTTCGAAGAGTCAAACATACACGCCAACAGTTAAACGAAAGGAAGAGTTAAAAAAGGAATGGAAGAAAGCAGATTCCATAGGCGCTTTGCCCACCGCAGAGGACATCTGCCTGCCTCAGTTGCCCTGGAGAGATGAGAGGAGAAGTGATAGGAGTCACTCCGAGAGCAGAAGCGAAGGACGCGATCGATATCCCCTTCTGAGGTCGAAATCTGCATCGTCCTCGATGCCTCTGTCGGAAAACGAGAAGAAACGACTATCAATGACTTTGAGCAAAGAAGTCATAGAGAAAATGACAAAGGCCGGTGGAAAAGGGCCGGTTTTTCCGCGAGAAACACTCGGGGCGTTGGCGGCGGCCGGAAGCAAGCTGCGGGAGGATAAGTGGACGGAAGAAGCGAAACGACTCCTCGAAGAATGGACGTACGGCGAAGAGGAAACGACTCCGAAAGATGGAAGGCTGACGAAAGGACGAGAATCGGGGAGCGGAAGTTCGGAAGCTTCCATAAAAACAGTTATTAGAAAAAATTCAATGGATGTTTTGAAAAAGGTGCAATACTTCGAGGACCTTCAGCAGAGTGCTGACGACTTGTGCGATTCTGATGCCGAGATTGTGGAAACTCAAAAGAAAAGTACTGTTGGGAGGAGCTCGAGGGACGGAAGAGAAAGCAGATCACCGAAATGGAAGAAGAAAAACGTATTAATCACATCCTCATCGATGGAAAATCTCAACGACATCTTCGGACAGCAGAAACAGTACTCGACGTCCCCAATTCAGAACAAACCGTCAGCAAAACCAGCGAGCCACACCACCAGTGACGCGTCAAGGGCGTTAGTGCAGATTCCATTTCGAGCCGACGATTATTACGATCAGAGACATCTCTTCGAGGAAAAAAAATGGCAGCCATTGCGATACTACTCGACGAGTCCCGTTCATCTCCGCAGTGGAAGCAGCAACGACAGCCTTTTTTCCTACAGATCGAGAAGCGTTAGCCCGGACCCGACAAAGTACTACAGAACATACCTAAGAATGGTGAAATGCGGAGCCGTTCGAAAGCTCTGCAACAAATTCGAGAGTTGGGAAGACCTCCTGTCGATGTCTTCGGATAGAGACTTTTGGCTGCCACCCCCTCCGAGAAGATTCGCCAGCGATCCCGAGCTCACGAGGGACCTGTTGAAGCGCTTCGGTACGGATCCCACCAAGGTGACCATTCGGGGTCAGGAGGTCGGAGATGTGCGCTGGCTCCGGACAAAATTCGAAAGGGATTTGTATCCGACGAGAGGTCGCAGTCGCTTTCGCAGAACGAGAAGTCCTCTCGTGAAGAGCCCGCTGACGGCTGCTGATCGATTAATGCCGAGAATCAACGTAATTTCCAAAACAGCAGAACTGCAGATGCAGAGTTTGCCGCAGGAACGCAAACATTCCCCCTCACCTAAATCCCATCTTTTGGCCGGGTCACCTGAAGACTATAACTCACTCATCGACTACACGAAAAACCACGGAGGGTATTACTACACGGGGGAAGTGGAAAAACTGCGAAGAAAATTCGAGAGGCTGCAGGAAGCGGAAAGGCTGTCCATCTTGGGACAGATGTACACAAGCGCCCCGAACGTGAACGAGCTGAGAGACATCGCCCCGTATTTGGAATGTTCCTGGATAGCTCACCGGTATCCGGGGGTGAGGAAAATGGGGTCATCCCCTGAGCCTCAGGCCCGGCGAAAGGAGCCCCCAAAGAAGCCGGAGTTGAAACCCAGACCGCATTCGTCTTCTCCGATCAGACCGAAACAACCCTCGTCCATCCTGAAACCCTCGTGCACCTACCCCGACCGGTTCGCCAACCAGAAGTTCGATCCGTCCATCCACCGGCCGAAGTACAGGTACCAACCTGAGCGTGAAGTTGACCGTCGTTATAAAAGAGGTGATCCGGACTGGTGGCGACACTGGAACAAGCCAACGGTCACTTTCAAAGGTTTCTATTTTAATTTCGGGGAAGGTGGAAGTGTAACCTGAATGCCTTCACTCTGTAGCGGCCGTCAGCACTCGTGCAAATTCAGACTCTAACCGCCTTTAGAAAGCAAAATCATTGCATTAGCCTGTACAATTCACGGTGACACTTTTCTAAACCTGATTTTTGTTCTGCCTAGAATCGGTGAGCTTCAAAAGCGAGCCAGAAATCCGAGATTTGAGCCCAGGTTCGTATGCGTTTGAAAGAGTGCAAAATGTTTGGCATGAAATTCACAAACACTAATTTTTTCCCCTGAGGACGTTTGCTGTTTCGTGTCTTCCTGCATTAAAAAAAAAAAAAGGAAATTGTGTCATGACTTGTTTGCAGAGGTTGGGATTGCGTTAAGTTGGGGTTGGTTTTGTTTTCACGGATAATTTTTATTGATTTTGAATACTAACTGAGCAGTGAAGTTTTCACATTATCTAACTGTTTTTATTTTGTAAATGAAACAAAAAAAAGAAAGACCGGCTTTAAAATGAAAGAAGAAGGCAAGGAGAAGTCGTAATGACGGAGAGCTTTACAAAGAGCAAACGAGCAACTGCCTAAGGCTTTTGCACTCAACCGTCAAAGGAGAACCCATTAAATTAGGTTTTCGCTTTGACTTTGATCGAATATTAAAAATATAAATAATTGGTAACAGGATTTCTGATGAAGAGATGGAAAATGAACGACACACGAACGAAGAAAATAGCAGACTCAATATTATTTTGTTTATTCGCATTCGTTCCAGAATCGCCCAGAAAATATGTCGAGTCTGAAGTGACCATTCATTATAAAAGCCCCGTGAGGTCGGAGGCGAAAGCGATGCTGTCGGAAGACGAATTGGCCAGGAGGCAAGCAGAGTCAATGAGGAGAATGTACAAAGAAGAGAGGCGACGAAAGTATTTACAGGTAGGAATCTCAGTCCAAAGCGGTGTATGTGGAGGGAAAGGACGTCTGAACTAATCTTTGACGCTTTCCTGCAGGAGCTTCAGGACATGAACAGTAGGAGGCACACAGATAACTTCATTCCCTCCCAGAAGAGTCCCATTTCGCTGAATAGGTACGACGACTTCCCCGCAGACGCCAGTGCCTACTACCGAAGAGAGTACTCCACCGACCCTGTACTCGTCGCGAGGGGGCTGTACGACTTCGTGGGGAGGCGGCCCAGGTAAGAATCATTCCCTTTGGCAGCACATCCCCTTTTTGTCTCCGCTCTCATAGTCTTGTTTCTCCGCTCTAGGGAACTGGGATTCCGCAGGGGTGATATTATATTTATTATAAGGAAACTCGACAAAAATTGGTGCGAGGGAGAGCTGAACGGAGTGGTTGGACTCTTCCCTCTCAGTTATGTGGAAGTGATTCCCTACAGTGAAATCAACCTTAAGTATGGTCGCGCCAGAGCTAAGTATGACTTCATACCCCAGACATCTTTGGAACTATTGGCTCGCAAAGGTCTGTGTATAGACATCCTCTTTTGTGTGGATTACGCCCGGTTTCTTATCGAGTTTTTACGTTTTGCAGGGGACATGATAACACTTCTTCGTAAAATAGATGAGAACTGGTTTGAAGGCCGTATTGGAGACAGAACGGGAATCATACCCGCGTCTTACTGTCATGTTCTGGCCATGCCCCAGGCAACCAGGCTGCAGCCCCGAGTGGAGAAGTCGGTGAGCAAACCCGTGGCAGCACCCGCTGCTCATTCCCTCATCCACAACGGCAGCGGCCTCTCCTCGAAGCACTACTACGCCCCCTACTTGAGCCCCAGTTCCCCCGGCCGTTCGACCACATCTTCCACATCCGTCAATTACCACCCAAGTGCCGACATGTTGATCGACGAGGCTCTCATGCAGTTGGACGAGGAATTCGACTTGAAACGCACCCCCAAATCCGCCTCGCAACCTCTCAACGTGCGCGTTAACCCGAGACCTGAACCCGAATTGTGAGTATGTCCGCTCAGGGGGTTGTTTATAGTGCAGCCGAGGGTATATAATGGCGTCTCTTTGCAGGTACCAGGTCCTGTTCAACCACGTGCCCAACAATGACGACGAGCTGGAGCTGGTTCAAGGCGAGACGGTGACGGTGGTGGAGAAGTGCGGCGACGGGTGGTACATCGGGAGCAAAAGTGATGGCAAGTTGGGAATATTCCCCGGGACTCACGTGCGACGAATCGGACCGGAATTCGTCTGAGTGGGAATTTGTTCGGGAGGGCGTTCGATGCTTTTCTCTAATTTTAGATTATTTGGCAACGCATAAGCAAACCTAAACTGAAGTATAAATGTATTTATAATGATTGTCCATTCGACAATATTACTATTTAATTCATGTTTAACACTTTTAAATCTCTTTAGAAAAGTAAAACATGAAGACTATGGGCTGCGCCATTTGTTGCGACAAAACTTTTAGAATTTATTAGGATTTAGATATTATTTCACAAAGTTGCACTTTTTCAGAACGGAGCTAATAACTCGATTTGCATAGTTTTTGAGAATTAGAATTCGTTGTGACGCACAATGAGAGACGCCTGAATTAATTGAGCAATTAACTCGCCTAACATTGATGCCTTAATTTTGAATTTTGTGTACCTCCTCGAGTCCTCATTTGCGCACTTTAGTTCGGACCCGAATCACCACTCAATTAGGACTGAAACATAGAGCTTATTTAAGTATCTGCAGTGCCTGGTAGGTAATCGACGACAGGAAATGGCCGCTCCCGGGGTGAACGTTTTGGAAAAGGGGGAAATTAGTAAATTTGTTTCGGACTTTGTTTGCTTATTCGAGCTTTTGTTCGCGGCGGAAATGCGAACAATATAATTATTTATTTTTAGGTGGCCTTGGTGTGGTGCATTAACAAAAAGCAATTATTTGTGGTTTTCTAATGGAAGTTCTGGTTTTCAGTTATCATTCTTAATTGATTAGTCTCGATTTATGAAATTTGTTTTCTCGACCAAAACTTCGCCGGGTGTTTTGCATTTTCCGTTGTTTGTAATGACTAGTCAGAATATAGTCAGAAGGAAATAGGTTTTTACAACAGAAATGTGGGCCTCATAGCTTTAGCTATTTATACTGTTCGTAATTAGAAATGAAGCAATTTTCAAGCGATTTCAAAAGTATATTTGCGCTGCTTCAAATGCGTTCTAAAATTTTCAGAAATCCGTTGTCAAATTTATATCTAAAAAGTTGAAATCTAGTCGAGAACTATTCTAATGCAGGTTCGAGTAATTGCATTCGTTTACAACTTAGGAAATGGTTAAATCTAATATATAAATATAAATTTGTTATCGTACCTCAGCGTAAAATATAAATTTTGCCTTTTAATAGATACATAATAAAATTATACGTCGTAATTTATAGAGCTTTTTACATTCGTTGATGGCTTTTTTAAGTGAGCTAAACATGATAAAAATCACAGAATAAAATTAGTCAACAAATTTTTTATTTTATTTTAGAATGTTTTAAATCACAAATCGTATATATATTAGTTTACATAAAATTATTACCTTAATAACTTTGTAAATGGTATTTTACTAAATAAAAAATTATTTCACCTATTTTTTATACTGTTTATTTCTCTTATAACCGCAGTTAGGTTTTGTCTAAAAATAATCCCATTTATAACATTTTCTTTTTATTCTTCTAAAAAGTGGTTATTTTTTAAATCTCCAAATATTATTTCATTAAAAAATTTTTATGTTTTGCTCTAATTAATTCAGATTGAACGTAACAAAGGAAAAGGATTTTGGAAATGAAGTTCGGTTTTATAGTTATCTTAAAAATCCTTAAATGTAATTTATATTAACTGTAACATCTGATAACATTAATAATCTCGAGGAAGAGGAATTAATAACATCTATTTGGGATTGTCTGACAACAGCCATTAGTAGGAACAAATAAGGTAATTACAAATTCTTATATAAATACCACCTAATTTTTATTTTTTTATTTAGTCTTTTTAAAATATCTTTTTTGATTATGCGTAAATGAACACTCACTTATCTTTTCTTTTTATTATTATTCAGAGACTTTTGCTCATCGAAAAACTGCTGCGCTCATAACTGAAATTAATTTTAGAAAAAGATTTTGCCAATATAATTTTCACAGTCCTCGATCAGAGTTTTCTCTTATGTATAAACAAATAATTAACGCTTTAACAATTAAACAACAATTAAGTGCATACGGCAAAAATTAAGCTTGGCTTGAGAACTATTTATTCTCGTAATTCTTCCATATTAACTAATATTTTTCCAAATAAGTGTAAGCAGAATTTTAGTGTTTCGAATGGGGTGGATATGATTCAGCAGGGGATGAAAGCTAACACCCCTCATTCGCAATATATTGTTTCGGTAACACCAAAATTTTCCTTTTTTTAAATACTAACAACAGTCAGTCTAACAAAAACGATTCTCAAAAATATTAATGGCTTAAAATGTATATAAAATCCAAAACAATAAAACAATATTCATTGCTCTAATTGTCTGAATAATACAAAAAATTATATAATTTCATAACGGCAACTGCTTATATATATATATTATATTATTGTTTTATTCACTTAGATTGTGTATATACAAAATTATACATTTGTGCATTTCCGCTGTGAGTTCTTTGTTGAAGTGTACCTGAGTTTTGCGAGTCGACCAATATTTTGTGTCTTTTTCCTCAAAGAATTTGCATCATTTGCTTCTTTTATAAGAACGCCATTGAAAATAGCGTTGACAAAAGCAAAATGGTCGCTTTTGTATGTCTTTTAGGTGTCGAGCTATGTATAACCATTAATTAAATTCCTCTGCGTTATAAATAAACATAAGAAAGAGGATATTTTTGATACAAAGGAAAGACTATTTTAAATTAGACACCCCAATGGGACAGGGGAGGGGAAGGCAAATAATGGCCAAATAATGCAAACTAATTTCCTTCTCTCTGCAGACGCCGACTTTAAGTAATTAGCATTCGACAGTTTTGTTTGGGAACTTTAATTTGTAATTAAAGTTGCGGGATTTGATTTCTAAATGGATGGCGAAATGCATTTACAGAGTAAAGTAAAGGCTTTAAAGGGTTTCTTGAGAAAGTTAAAAAGTGAATTATCTCCGCAAGTTTAAACTTCTGGTCAGCTGAGGTGGGAAATTTAATGGAAATCACTGTCTTTTAAAGCTCCTCAACCCTTTTCCTTTTTGAAATAAATAAATAAAAATTCGGTCTGTTTGTGAGGGAGAAACGATGTTCATTTAATACTCAGGTACGCAATCAACAAAGAAAACTTACATTCATTTAACAAAGAGATCTTTGAGAGTGGAACAAATGGAAGTGTCGCAACTCTCCGAACTGGACTCATTAACCGGCTCTTGATTGCTGGACCCCAGCCAGTTCTTCGAGAGTGGTACAGTGCCCCTCGTGGGGGAGTCCCTCCCCTGGACGGGGGGTTTGCTCACGGGGGGGCTCTCCTGGCTCGTCTTCTGGTTGAGAAACACTTCGATGGCACTTCCTAGGACCTGGGGGTCCACGAGGGACCCACTTCGGTTGTCCCAAACGACCTGGCTGTTCTTGTCCCCCGGGGGGGAACCCATTTTCGTGGATTCCGAAACTCCCTTCAGTGATTTCGATCTCTCGCTTTTGCCGACCACTGTCGTTTGCGGTTTTTTTTTCTCGTCTGTGAATGTCACTATGATATTACTTTTTTGAGTTATTTCATCTTTTTTCGCTATGGGTTGATGCCTCTTGACGAACCAACTTGCGGGCCCCGAAGCGCCCCCCGGAAGAGACCCCACGTCAAAACTGTTTGATCTGTCCTTGAATTGCTTTCTTTTTCTCTCGAGAATGGTCTTCTGCTGCGTCGGCGATCCCGTGTTTGGATTTGTGATTATGGTCGGCGTGTCTTTTTCCCTCTCAGCAATGCCACATATCTCTTGAGCGGAAGACGTTAAAGGAGATAGAATTGATATCAAATCGGTGTTGGAGCACACTATTCCCGGTCCGGTTTTCTTTGTCGGGCCCTGAGACGCCGCCGTCTCCGAGTCTGGTTTTTTCTCCTGGAGAGGATGCTTTTCGGAAGAACTACAGCCGGGGTCGTTCTCGTCCATTAATTCCTTACTGTGCGTCCGACTGAGCTTTCTTCTCTCCTTTGCTCTCGCTTTTACTTCGGTAATGTTGTCCATTATGTCGAGGTGTAAATTATACGAACTTCCGCTGTTGCTGACGCCGGGTAATGGACACCTGGGTTGATTCGTTAAGGAATCTCTGCGGAGTGGAAGTCTAGGCAAACCTAAAAGCAACAAGTTTGTATTGGGGAAACACCAAACTGAAAGCAGACATAAAATCGGAACATCACAACAAAAGGCAAAAGCCATTTCGGAAAGATCAATAAATCAAATTCTAAATTGGAATTTACAACTTAAGAAACTGTAGAAAATTAAACTTTGGAGAGGAATTCGCCTGAAGTCACGTTTCATTTAAAATAAATTTTGTCTTCACTTTCTCACTCCCCCTTTTCAAAATCCCAATTTCATTTATTAAATATAAATAAAACAATTAAAACAAATAAAAAAAATACAAAATTTACATTAAAATTGAAAAGCGAAATTTAATCTTCCGTATCGTTTTATCCCTCTCATCAAAGGGTTAATTTTATTAAAGCAAACTTTACAGTTATTTAGTTGTAATGATGATTCGTGGAAGCTGAAAATTATAGAGGTAAAAGATTGAAATAGTTTTGGGGGTTGTGAATTCATTCATCACTGATGACAGTTCTGCAGACATGAAAAAGAAGAAGAAAAGCAAACAGTAATGAGTTAAAGAGAACGGAAACACTGAAAATGAAAGGAAAGAAAAAAGGAAAGTTCATAAGAAGAAAAAAAAGTTGTTAGAACGTTTTGTAAATCCGGAGGAAATAAAAAGGGAAAATGTGGAGTGGGGAGAGGTCAAAGGGAAAATGAAATTTCAGGCAAATGGGTTTATGTCGTCCGAGGGATTTCCCAAGGTTTAATGCACGTATTATTGGAGCCGAAAACAAATCCCTGGTGAGCTGAGGAAGAGTTTCCTCTGCTTTGATCCTCCCAAAACCTTTATGTGCAAAAGCACTATTCCCAATGTTACTTGTCCATGCGGCTGTTGCTTTCGAAAGACCCAATAAACACCCTAAAGTCAGCAGAGCTTCCAAACTTCGCTCCGAAGAATTGAAAATTAACTTGGAAAGACAACTACTTCCCAAATTTTCTCTTTTTTGATCGCTAATTCTTTTGCGGATTATTCGGTCCTCCTGGACAAACCAGGGGAGAACACCTGCTCCAGTCACATGCGTTCACCCCCCAATGTAAACCCTCCCTTGTTCACCCCAACCCAAATTCGCTGGCGAGATTTCCTCCCCATTCGTTCGAGTACTGTCCTCGGAAAGGGCAGTAATCCCTTTTTTATTTGGTGCAGAAACCTTTGGTCTCACATCCAAATTTCGATCAACCTCCATTAAAATGGTGGCAGTCATTTTGACAACCCCTGACGGTGACAAAATACGTTTCTCATTAATATACGTACCCGAATTAAAAGCTGCAATTGATTCTCTGCGGTTTCGGCCGAACAAAAGCGGAAGAGGAGGAGCTTTCGATATGGTGACCACCGAATGCCTTCTGGTGCCGGGCATGGGGGTTGGGGCTTGTGAGAGGGTGGCCAGAAATGCCTGCTCTATGGCAGAGGGCCCCGAACCTTCTCCTCCCCTCTCTGAGAGTCTCCGAACCTAAAAACAATCGTTAAATTATAAATAAGTTGTAAAAAAAGGGTTTTTTTACTGGAAAAATCTTTTATTAAAAAACAAAAGAAATATTTTTTGTTTACAGAAAAAGGAAATATGGGAATAAAATGTTTTCTTCTCAATAATAACACCGAATGTTTAAGAAACAATGAAAATGTGATTTCGCAACTGTGCAATGGCGGTTTTTCCTAATTATTATCTTCTGATAATTGTAATTTGGAAGAGAAGGGATTTGGTTGGCGCCATAACAGTTTCCGCATGAATAGTCTCACTTTATCAGTTATCCAAAGAAGGTTAAAAGCCTAAAAGCTCTTAAAAATGTTGGAGACTATTGTCTTTCAGAGGGGAAAATTCATCCGGAAAACTTCAACCCTTTATAATTTTTTTTGATTATTCTCTGACACTTCCGCTTTCCAACAAAAGAAGATTGTTGGGTCAGCAATCAGCGAAGATGTCAGGGAAAACAATCCTAAAAAAGACTATAATTATCGATAAATTCAAAGTGCAACGAACCGTGTAACCAAACCCATTCATTCTTTAAATTAAGTTATACTGAGAGAAAAAATTCCGGAATTTTATTGAATTTAACCGTTCGAATGAAATATGAAAAGTGTAGACTTTCTCAAAGAGTAAAAATGAAAATTTTGGGCGACAAAAGCATTTTTCGAATGAAACCTACAACGTCACCGTTGTAGCAGGATTTATAATAAGTACGAAGCCAATGTTTAATCGATAATTGAGTTAAGGGGAAATGGTCGAGTGTCGTTCGTCCTTAACTTAGGAGTAATGAGGTCTTCCAATAAAGCGACTCATTCTCCTCTTTCAGTTTAAAATAATCGTTGGGAAAAAGCGAATTTAACTTCCACTGTGACCACGAGTTTTTTTTTTGTTTGAAAAAAACAAAAGGGCTTAGGGGAAGAAAAAGGGGATGAAAGTGGCTGGCACGTTAGGGAGACACGAATTTAAACAAAACGGTAAACGTCGGTTTCGTCCTTCAGCGCGGAAAATCGTTAACTTGGGGAGAATTCTCGCTCTGCCGAACAAGAAGAGAATACCTCAGAAGAAAGTAGGCTTTGAAGGCATTCAATCCGCCACATCGCCTAACCCAAATTTAGTTTCATTTGGTGCTTATTCATGGCGGTTCCCTCCTTCCTTCTTTCATCTCCTCCGTATCTCCCTGTTGCTCTTGTTAACAATTCAAAACTCGCTCCAGGGATGCGTTAGCCCTGACAATTTAAGCCAGAAACTCCGACGGCTGTTGATCACCCAAACCATTATTTTAATCCAAATGCTGACGGCAGAACCTTTGGCAGTGGGAGAGAAAGGGATTGTCGGAAAACCCCGGCGGCGGTACTGTAAACATTTTTTGTGATTTCTGTGTTTGCAATGAATGAAAGTTTAAAAAGTAATATTAGTTTTCCCTTATAACAGTTCCATTAAAAAAATAAAAACAATTCTTATTTTTCCTTTATTTTTCTTTTATTACAACAGACGCTTTTCTGGCTTCAGATTTTGTGCTCTCCCTCTCTCTCTCTCTCTCTCTCTCTCTCTCTCTCTCTCTCTCTCTCTCTCTATTAACCCTTTGCGGTCGTATATCTATTCTCAGCCAACACAGCAAAGAACTATACGAATATATACGAATCTTATGCTGTATGCATTCCTATATCAGTTTAAACTTTCCCTCAATTTCTATTAAACCTTTTCATCAACTAATACAATTGGAGATAACTAAATTTAATCTAAACAAAAGTTGTGCAAAGAATATTTTCTAAATTGTATTTATGAGTAATTATAGATTCTCTCTTGTTAAAATATGACTAAATATTAGTGAATATTATATATATGTATCCCTGCTCTTTCCAAAGAAATTAATTCCGACTAATACACACCCATCCCCAAATTTTATACGACCTCAAAGGGTTAAAACATGAGATTACCAAAACATGAAGGCAAGAGTAACAAAAGGGAAATGTATATATACATTACATTCAGTTCAAATATACCGAACTTTTTGGGAAATGTATACATTTTACGGTAAAAGGGTACATTTACGTAATACATTATATATATATCTAAATATCAATAATAAGGAAACTCTCTCAATATCCCAACAAAATCGAATTTCCCCATTCAGCTTTTCCACAAATTCTCTTTATTTCCTTTTTCTTACTCAACTCAACGTCAGATTCGCTTTCTCCAAACCAAAGACGTCTCATTCTGTGTATTCCATAATGGTCCGTCTTTCTTTCCCTAATTCTCTTATAGCTTTTTATTCATATTATACTGCTGTGATGAGCGATCACCTGCGAGGGAAAGCCTTTCTCTTTGTGAACCTGGTTCCAGGTTTATGTATCAACCATACTTTCTCTTTTCTTCGGATCATTCAGTAACAATTCCCTACTATCTTTTTAATCTAGTGTTTTTATTTTCCATCTCATTTTCTTATTTCAGGACCTTCGGAGGTGAAACTCTTAACTTCCCTACTGTCCCGATGATTCCTATTTCAGTTCAAACGTCAAATTACCAAACAATAACCGAAAAGAATGACTTCCTCGAATTCTATTTTGCAATAAATAAAAAAGGCGGGTGAAAGAAACCGAAGGAAAAGAAATTTCCTGATTCGAAAATTCGTTTCTCTACTTTTTCAAATCAAGAAATTTCTCTTAGTTTCCCTCTCCTTCGCGCCTCACCCCTTTCCTCCACCGCATTCCCTCTCTGCGCTTTCATCTCTGACGTAACAACCGACGTCTTGAGAACATTTCCAACAAATGGGACTTAATATTGGGAGAAATGAATTTGGAGGCGAAGGGAAGGGAGGAACAGTTGGGGTTGGCTGCCCTCACCTGGCTGGCCGTGATTCCGGAAGTGCAGGGGGGCGTGGGGAGAGATCTCTTCCTGGTGTCCCTCCATGGGGTTAATAGATATTGATTAATGGAGGCTTCCGGGGGAGACGGCCTGGACTCTTCTTCCTCGTCTTCATCTTCCTCTGTGATCTCTTTGCTCTCCTCCACGACGATCAAAGGCTCGCTCGGTCCATCTTCGCTCGATGTGGCGGTCAGTGAAGCCTTTCTCATTCCTTTTCCTGAAAAAGAAAATAAGGTTTTAACTTGGGGTTTTTGTGGTATGAACAGACAATTGATGATATTAAAATTCAAGTGTTTACGGTGGTGGGTTTTTTATTAAAACTAAATTGAACTTTTGTAATTTGAAAGTTTTATTTTAGTAGAAAGTTACTTTCATCACGAGGACGAAGAGAAATAAAAGAAGATGAAAAGTTGACTCCTTTGATACCGATAGCTTTTCTCAAAGGAGAGTTGAGTGCTAAGAAAGTAATTTAATCATAGAGCTGAATGTTGGGCAATTTCCTGTTCCCAGAAATGAATTGAAGGAAAAAAGCGGGAGTGGCAGAGGGAGAAATCTTTTTCTTCAACAAAAGTCTCACTTTTGATTAATTTTGTTCGTTTATTTTGTTCTTCCGGTGATTCGTTCACTTTACGCCCTTCATAACTCCTCATCGCCTCCGGAAAATGAAATTTATTAAATGCAGAGTTCCCTTCGGTTGTCGAAAGCGAATAAATTCATAAAATTTTGCTTTCGTTTCACTCAAGGACAAGCAAAACCCTTTCCTCGGAATTATATATTGCCTTTGACATTGTAATTCCAACGAAAGACTCCCTTTGAGTGGAAATAAAGCTCAATACTTTCCCTAAAATCCCATTAACGAAATTAAATATTCACTGCAATTGCTCCGCTTTTTTGCCCACGAGTTTTTGGAACTTTGTCAGTAAAATTTTGAAGGAACAATCTTTGATTCGAATGAGAGATGTGCAAAAATCGAAAGCCACATTTTTCACTCTTTTTACTGCGGAAAAAAATTTGTGTACTGTACTGTAAAAAATTTCTAAAATATATGATAATAATTATAACTAGTATAATTAACCCTTTGCGGTCGTATGTCTGCGCTCAGCCACCACAGCAAGGAACTGTACGAATATATACGAATCTTATACTGTATGCATTCCTATATCAGTTTAATGCCTAATAAACCTTTTCAACAACTAATACAATGCTCCATTGATTGGAGAGAACAAAATTTAATGTCAAAGAATATATTCTAAATTGTATTTAGGAGTAATTAGAGATTCTCTCTTGTTAAAATATTACTAAATATTACTGAATATTACTGAATATTATGTATATGTATCCCTGCTCTTTCCAAAGAAATTAATTCCGACCAATAGATACCCATCACACAAATTTTATACCACCGCAAAGGGTTAATTAGCTATAATTACAACTAATAACTATAATAATATAATTTGCATAAATACCATATTTTCATATTATATTTACTTATTTATTACGATTTGGCTTAAATTGCAAATTATATACAAAATAAGTTTAGTAAATACAAATGAGATAATATAAATAAAACCACCGATTTATTATCCCTAAAATATTTTACTCATTCTTAAATGCTTATACTCTAAAACGTTTATAAGCATTTCAAATCCAAATATTTTGCAGCAATAATTTCAGCAAAAATAAATAAATTTACCGATGAGTTTATAAATACTGTAAACACTTCGACACAGCCTTGGAAATTAATTTCACTTTCTCCGTTCAAAAATGAAATAATTTACTGTGATAAGAGGCCGACCATCAGCCCTCATAAAGGGTTAAAAGGGTTAAATAAAAAGGTCCTCATGCATTGAATTGCCCTTCAATCCTTTCATCCATTCAGATTAAAAACTTTTGCGATTCTAATTTTTTTTTATAATACGGTGTAAACACTCGGTCACTCCCTTTGAGATGAAGAAGATTGAACCGGAAGTAGAATCCCAAAAAGAAAATGGCAACACTGAAAGACTCATTTAAAAAATTTTTGTTATCTCAGATTATTTCCTTCGCAATTAAACTTGTTAAAGAGTTAGTGTTGAACTTCCTTAGACACTTGTGAGCGAAAGGAGCGCATTAATTACTCCTAATTACCATCATTAATTAGAAAATTTGAATTTTAAGAAGCTTATCACCGGAATTTTTAAGAAGATTATCACTGTCCACCTTCAGTTTTAATATTATTTTAAAGCGGCCATTTTCAAATTTTGACTAAAAACTGAAAGTGATCTTATAGCAAAAATTTATGCTCGCTCGAGGGGAGGGGGGAGGGGTTGAAAATCTTTTTACTGAATGAATATAATTGGATTATAAACGCGGTCACCTAATTTTATAATATGCGCCATTAGCACACGAGATTTGTGCCAAAGATTTTTTTCTACTGTTATTAATTTTTCATTTTCTGGATTGTGAAAGAATCGATTTACATTTGCTATTTATGTCGTATAAAAACATTGATAAGGGAATTCTTGAAAATACGCCAATTTTAGGCTTTTAAATTTTATCTTTTTTCCTTTGGGCTAAAATTTCATTTCCGTTACGACCCTCTCCATAAAGACTAACCGGAAACTCCATTTGAAAGCTAAAGGCTATTAAATTTGAAAAAAAAATAATCCGGAGACAGTGAATAATTTTATAGAAACATTTTCAACATTCAAATGTGGGAAAATTTATTTTCCTTTAATTATTCAATGGAAGTGTTTTTGTTTCGAAGTTCCATTAGATTGTCTTTTCTTCTTCGCCTTTTCCTCCCTTTTCACCTAAATTACAGATTTTATTTCCTCCCCAACCGATTTTCATCATTCCCCGGAAAAATTGAGAGAAAAGCAGAAAACTTTTCCGACACTAATGAGGTATAGCTTAGAGAAATAAAAATAAAATATAAAGATATCGAATTGACTTTTCTTTCTCAAGGAAAATTGGAAATAAAGCGACAGCACAAAAATTTAACAAATTGAGCGATGATTCGACTGCTGAAATGAACGCCATCGTCGTCTTCCAAAGGGCGGAGCTCTTCGCATTATTTAAGATTTTCATGCAGTAAAATAAGCATTGTTATTCAGAAACAATGAGAGAGAATAATGACTCTGAAATGGATAATACGGAGGTGAAATCCGCGATAATGGAGACTGCAAAGATTCTATCAAAATATGCTTTAATTTGATACAGCTTCCGTTTCCGGGACGGAACAACAATGTTTCTCCTCCTTTATTTTATTTTATTTATTTTCCCCTCAATCAATAATTGTCAAATGCGGTTGCATCTGCTTCATTAAATCGAGGCAGAATTTCCTTTAAGTCAATTCACATAAATTCATCTCGAGATGACAAGCTGACGTTTTGGATTGAATTTAAAGGTTTTCATTTATTTGGTGTTTAAACCGAAGTGGAATTTGGGGTGGAAGGGGGCGCTAAAACAAACGGTACAAAAACCAAAAGGCCGTTATGGAATTAACCCTTTGCGGTCGTATAAAATTTGTGTAGGGGTATTTATTGTATGTTACGCTCAAAAGACGACTGATTCCTTCAGGAAGGACGATTCCTTCAGGAAAGTTTAAACTGATGCAGGAATGCATACAGTATAAGATTTATATATATTCGTACAGTTCCTTGCTTTCATGGCTGAGAATAGACATACGACCGCAAAGGGTTAAAGTGACATAGAACGGAAGTGGAGAGCTTTTCTTAAGTGCTCATTAAGTCTCATGGCTTTTCATTTGAGACCTGAATGCTTTAGGCACATAATTTCCAGCGACACTTCGTTGGGAGTGTTGAGAAATTGAAATTATAATTCATCTCCCCCCGGAGGGCACAGGAAAGTGCACTGAGTTGTCTAATGTCTTTCGGAATGAAGGGATGGAGGGGTGAAGGGGTGAAAAGGTAAAGGCTGTGGACAGACTAGTTGTTGTCCCTTAAACATCCCCTTAGGCTTTACCTCTTTAAGTTTTGAATAGGATATTTTGGGTAATTTGAAGGACAATGTTGTTAGACTTTAGGCGGCCCATGGGGCTGCTTCAAAAGTTCAACACTAAACCGGAAACCGGTTTTAATAATTGAAAGGACAGAGAGTTCGTTGGACTAATGTATATTATTCGTATACTGTATGTAGTAGTTCAGTCAAATTAGCTCAAAAATGAGGAGTGAAGTTACATAAATTCCTAAGAAGCTGAAACTTAATGAAATTTTTCAGAGTATAATTATATAAAATAAAATGTCAAAAGTCTTCCAAAATCGGATGTCGGGAAAAAAATGGCGGGGGATCAGAGGTCATAAAAGCTATTTTCAGAAAAACGGTAAGTTTTATCATAAAAACAGCTCAGACAAAAATGAGAATGAAATTATCTATGAAAAACGTATTAATACTATAAATAATACTATAATAATGTTCTTCCTAAGAGCCATGATTTCTAAGGTATAAAGATCCAAAAGTTTTCCCGGCTTCGGATGTTTATGGACTTTTGACATTTTATGTATAATTATACTCTGAACGATTTTACCAAGTTTCAACTGTCTAGGAATTTATGTAACCTTGAATGTCTAATTTGACTGGACTAATATCTGGATTTTGTAAAATGTTATTATTTTTCCCATAATTTTTTTCGAGCGTTGAGAAGGAAAAACAAAGATGAAAGGCGAATGAATAGTGAGAGTGGGGAGGCTCTGCCCTCTGAGGGAGGAAGATGTGGCGAGGGTGTTGAGTGCAAAGGGGTGGAGGTGTTGGACAGGGAAATTGAGTGAATCTGCCCTCTGAGTTGAAAGCACTCATTGAAAAGAAGAGAATGAACTTTCAAAGGCTGCTTTGAGAGTATTTTTATGAAATATATTCCAAAGGCACATTATGGGTAGAATCTATTTCCTGAAAGAACCTTTGTCACTCCTAATTTTATCACTTTTAATTAATTTTTTCTTAGCAGTTATTACAGCTATTTATATATCCGTTGAGCGTTTGTTTTAATGTTTGGTTTTTGCTCTTTGGGTGCAGTTTATTCACAATATTTTTTTGTAGAATATTTTTTTATATATTTATATTTGATATAATTTTATCCAAATTTTATCAAACTTATACATGTGATATATGTACGTCAGAATTCATCTAAGTTGCATCAAGACATTCAATATTTTTTTAAAAGAAATTCAGTATCATTTCAAAAATCAAGATAATTTCAATTTTCAAGTAGTTATACATTCAATAATTTCATATAATTGCAAATTCTGCATTGTAATTGTATAATTTGCAATTGCAAACTGTATAATTCAAAGTATTTACTCCACTATATAAAATAAATTACAACTTAATAATTAACACAAAAACAAAAAGGCCTGTAAATGGAGCTAAATAAATAACAAAAACTAAAATAATAGATCCAAAACTGAATAAATATTACAGACACATAGAGACCTGTAAAGGGACTATAAATTAAAATAATAAATTAATAAAACAAAATAAAAAATAAATTAGTTAATAGAAAAATAGATAAATAAATACAAAATATAAGTAAAAAAAGACAAAAAATTTCATTTACAAAAATAAATGTAAAACAAATATAGAAATATAAAAATAAAAAGAATATAAAAATATAATTCTAAACAAAATATTAATAAAAAATATATTTTCTTTTGCTTCTCCTTCACAGCTTTTCTTTTTTCAAATCTAATCTTAACCATTTTCCATTATTTTCTTTAGGAAGTCAGTTAATTTTTGAATATCCTCACTTCCTTTTTTATAATATTTACTTCTTCTTTACTTCAACATTCTCTTCATGCATTTTTGCCTGAAAAGACTAAAGAGAGCAAAAAATGTTACAATAATAATTCAACAATAATATTGTCAAAGGAACTGATACAAGAAACAGCCATTGTCTCCTTTGGCACGATGAAAACCAAAATAACAAAGAAAAATGAGTCTATTATTCCTTTTCTTGTTTCTATTTCTTTTCCCAAATCTTGGGACATCAATCTGGATTGAGATGAAAAAAATCAGAAGAAATGAAATTCGAAAACTGTCGGATTATAAATTTAGATTTCAGACTCTCTTTTTCCAAAATAATAATCATTTATCGTATAAAATTTAGAAGCCATAATCCAAAAGAGGTTCACTCATATTATGTATACAGTAAAATTCACAATTTATGATTCCTTCGGGAGGCATAAATTGATGACAAAAAAGGGCTTTGTTTTTAAGGTTTCTCTAATGAATCACAGTCTTTCCTTAAAGTCTGTTTATATAAAAAGGATCGTCGATTCGACAGCGGACGTTTATGGGAAAAAATCTTTTTTTGTTAATCTTCCATAAAGAAAAAGGCATTTTCTTATATGGGAAATTTTAAGGGCGATGTTATTCTCCCTTTCGAGCTGAAGCTAAATAATAAATTCCGGTCATTATATGACGATAAAACTTCCGATTTAATTTAGCGGGCGAACCCTTCTCGCAATATAATTTTATTAACGTGGAGCCAACCCTGAAATAACCCTTCTCCGCCTATTCCTCATCCAAATGGCGCAAATTACTTCATTTGTTTTCCCTGGAAAAGCCCACAAATCTCGTAATCGCGGAAGCAATTTAATTGTGAAACCGAACGAAAATTAGCAAAAGCCTTTAATAAAGCCATCACCGCCTTCCTCCGCTTCACCCCTTCACCTCCTCTTTCTCCCTCTGGACCTCATCGGGCTTTCCCATGTGCATAAAATTATTCGTTATGAATTTAATAATTAATGTATAATCTGAAAATATTAATGAAATTGTGGTAAATGCGGAAAAAGGTTATAATTATTTTTCGCCAACATCAACAGGAAAAAAATTAATTTGATTTGGGGGTAGATTTTCAATTTTGAACTTTATTTTTTTTTCTTGCTGTTGGGAAGTGGTAATTTGATTTGGGGTGAGTTTTCCTCGGTCGAGGGAGTAAAAATAAATTGGAGGTTTTTGAGTGTTATTTGAAAGAATACAAAATTTTTATCGAGGTGATGAAAAATGTGATGTTTGAACGTGGAAAAATGAAAGGTATATTATAATACGCGTTATAAATTTCAGGGATTAGTGAGTAAAGTAAAATATATATAATAATATAATATATTAATCTATTTTAGGCTTTAGGGTTGATGGCTACAGTTCAATTTTCCTAATGAGTGATCCATCAGTAGTCTTCGACTATACTTTTTTTCTTTTTTTAAATTGTTAGACTGTTTACATATAAAGTTTTCAAGAATGTGAGACATTAAATCAAGAGTAAAGTAAAATATAAAAGTATAGTAAAGTATATAAAGCATAAAAGTAAAGTAAAGATAAGTAAAGTCAAAGAGGAACCTTATTAACCCTTTGCGGTGGTATAAAATTTGTTGATGGGTATCTATTGGTCGGAATTAATTTCTTTGGAAAGAGCAGGGATACATATACATAATATTCACTAATATTTAGTCATATTTTAACAAGAGAGAATCTCTAATTACTCATAAATACAATTTAGAAAATATTCTTTGGAATTATACAATGTACATAACTTTTGTTTATATTAAATTTTGTTATCTCCAATTGCATTAGTTGATGAAAAAGTTTAATAGAAATTGAGGAGAGAGTTTAAACTGATATAGGAATGCATACAGTATAAGATTCGTATATATTCGTATAGTTCCTTGCTGTCGTGGCTGAGAACAGACATACGACCCCAAAGGGTTAATATGAAAAGTAAAAAGAATTTATGCAGACAACTATAAAAAAAATTGAAGGAAGATAGATAAGTGAGGCAAAGACATTAAAGAGAAAAAAAATAAAAAAATAAATTATTCATAACAGTAAAAAAAGTGGAGAAGCGATTAAGAATTTTGTATAAAAACTTAAATAAGAGCTGAGGAGAGAAGAATGGGAGAATGTGAATAGAATACTGACAGCTTATTTACTGAAGCACTCATTAAATAATTTATTAATAAATTAAATGTTATTAGATAACACTTTTCTAATGAATTTTATGCCCGAGGACTTTATCTTGTGTTCTCAGTTTTCAGGGAAATTAACGTTCTCAGAATAGTAATTAAAAACCGCTCTCAGTTTGGCATAAATATAAATAAAAACTGTTTAAATTACACTCTCATAAGTCAAAGTTGAAAAAGTGAAGAACGAAAAGAGATGCATAATTCAAAATGAGAAGAGCTCGCGTTTCCCACTTTTAAAAATTTAATTTAATTTTTCCGGGCTAATTCGGTTTCAAAATGGCCGTCCCCAACGTTCATTAATTTTCGCTTTCAACGCACTCGCCTGAATTTATTTCCTCTCTTCAGATAATCTAGAAAAAAAGTTTTCAACATTCACCTTGCAAACTTAAAAATATTTTGATATTTAAAATACAATAGCTTAGGAAAGAAAGGACAAGGGCTCAGGAATAATGCTCTCAACGAAGGGATTTTTTAAAATGAAAATCACATAAGCGTATTATCCTGGAAATCCCCTATGAGCGACACAAACGAATTCCTGTTTTTCGCTTGAGAGAATGGCCTCTCTTCGTCTGATTAAAGTTCAATCAATGGTTCACAGTACAAATAACAACGAAATTAAAGCAAAATTGCGAATATTTTGAGTATATATAAAATAATTTTTTATTCCTCGAAACATTTCTTTTATAAATGGAAAAAAAAACCGTCGAACGCATATCTCTTCCATCCTAATTGTATAAATAACTAAGAGAATATAATAATTACATATAATAATTACTAATGGCAAATAATATATATAACCATAACATAAATATCTTCGTATTGTAAATTTCTATAAAAGGTGAACTCCGCCGCGGAGTCATTAACAATTTAAAAAAGATTATTAACAATTTAATTCCCAAAAATAATTTTATATTAAAGGAAAAAATTTAAATAAAATTATTTTTTGGTGGATGATTTAGAGCAGTGGTGTCCAACCTACGGCCCTTGGGCCATATCCGGCCCGTGTAGGTGTTGCATGTGGCCCGTTTATTCCTATATTCACATACATATTTGGTGATTTTAGTCCATTTTAATTTTTGAATAGAGGGTTATTCTAATTTTAGAATAACTTAAATTTGAAATTCTTTATTACCTTTCGGGAAAATTTTAGATTTACGCGAACGCTTTCGAATCCATTCGGTCATATATAAGTCAAAAGTCAAAGGACTGCTTGCATAAAAATGTAAAAAGGGTAAAGCCGGAAAAAGAGGCAAAGGCAATAGCCATGAGAGAAGGAACGTAGAGAAAAGAAGAAAATGAGAAAAAGAGAAAAAGAGAAAAGAGAAAAGGGGAAAGTGAGAAGAAAGAGAAAAAGAGAAAAAGGAAAAAAGAGAAAATGAGAAAAAGATAAAAGGGGAAAAATGAGAAGAAAGAGTAAAAACTAATTTTAAAAATCCATATTTAATTGTGGCCCGCGAAATTACACCAAACTCAACTTTGGCCCGCACATTATATGAAAGGTTGGCCATCACTGATTTAGAGAGATGTGAAGAGGAAAAAGTTGTGTAGAAGAGAAGGCAACGCAATGAGAATTAGCGGTCATTAATATTAATTAGTCAAGACATCAAAGGGAAACGAAAGAAACGGACTCCAGGTATTATTACCCATTTTCATTTAAATAGGGGTTTCCAACCCTTCTCGTAAAGGGTTGAAGTTGATTCCAGACGGATGGAAAGTGAAGAAAAACATGAGAGAGGGATGAGCAGGGATCACGTCCACAATTTTTGTAAAAGAAATTATTACAAAAAGGTTTTGTGAGCTGAGAGTACCAGGTATGATGATAGGAAACTGTATTTAGGTACGCGGAATGTCCTTGAGGGGGTGTATATGTGGCGATGGGAAAATAGAATCTGTTTATGGAGTATAAAATGTTAGGAAAGGCGTAAATAAAGTCTTAATTCGTTTGAAAAAGAGGGCCCAGAAAAAGGAGATCAAAGCGGGAGAGACAGTCATCCTTGAAACTGGTGACGTCAAAGAAAATTAATTCAGTCCAGCGGGTTTCCCTTTTTAAGGATTGTTTCATATCATCGAATTTAGAGCCGATATTTCGGGGGCAACGGATATGATTTAATCGTTTAAGCAGAGCTCTAAATCTTATCCTTTTCTTCTTCATTGGGTATAACATAAATATAAAAATCTGGGAAAATTAACAAGTTTCGACGACGAAAAGGAAAACAAAAAAGGTAAAGATCGTTCAAGAAGAGGGGAAGGCGTTTTTTTAAAAAAGCTTTTAGCTGGAATTTATAACTTATTGACCTTTTCTCCCAGGGTTCGTTCTCCTTTCACCACCGTTACCAAACTTTTAAAGGTTTTTTTGTGTTCCATTTTGTTTTAATAAGTTTGAGAGAGCGAGTGAGTGGCTTTCTGCTGGAAGAGGGACAATAGAGCTTCTTTGCATCATTTTTATTTCTTAACAGTAATGCATGCTGATTTGTTTCAGTAATGGCGGATGCTCTGCGTCTGAATTTAAGCGTTTCCTTCGAGAAGGAAAAAATTCGCACTATACTATTTGCTTTAAAGTGCAAAGGAAGTGGGGAAACCCTCAGGTTTTTATTTATTTCTCATCACGTTTCCACAAAAACAAACAGAAATAAAGATTGTTTCAGAAGTAAAAACTTCGCCCCGGTTTTCCTCCAACAAACCCGCTAATTTAATCTTGGAGTTTCTTTTGTCGTTTGTTTTTAAAACTTGTTATGGTTTCTCAGATGTTTGCATTCTTGAAAATCTCTTAACAAATCTTCGTTTGTAAACATTTTCAAAACTCGTACCCTTCAGTTAATAGGAAACCCTTAACGTTTACTCGCACTCATACCCATAAGAACTTCCGCCATGAATGAACTAACAAAACATAAGAGACAAACAATAGAGTTTTCCTCCTTCTCATCTCGAATGCGACTGATTTCAATAACAAAATGTCTCTCCGAATTAAAAAAAAAATTATGAGAAACCAAAAAGTTCCTGATTTCGTGAGCAGAAAACCCTTTTCAGTTACAATATCGAAAAAGAATTTGGTGATTATAAACTGATTTTTAAAAATCAATTGCTTTCCATCCTCGAGGGTGGCATTTTTCATTTTCTACTTTTATTTATCGTTCGAGCTGAGATTAAAAATAAAAATTTACCTAGTTATCTTCATTTTCTCAGACTCTAAAGATGGCGGTGACTTGAAGAGCTCAAGGGGAAGCAAAACTGTGGATTGTTTTGTTTAGGTAAAGAATAACTAGACTCCGGTCTTATCCATCTCTACATTATTCATTTCTTCTCATAACTGACTTATTACTGACACTTTTCGTCGCATTGTGTTTTGGAGTTGATTGATTAGTGTATGCAGAAAAGCAAAAGAGCTTTCATTTAAACGGAACAGACGGCGAACTCCTTTTCAGAGGTTGGCAGTACCGAAGCGTTTAAACTGTCACTACTTCACTAATATTTCCTAATTGGATTTGAAATCTTTTTTTTGTCACATTCTATAACCGATTCAGGTGAACTTTATCCACATTAGCTTACTTTGAATAAAATTAAAACCATTTTTTCTGTTTCCATTGCATTGCTTTTCTCTTCCATTGAGAAAACACAATGCATTCACAAACCTTTGGGTTCTTTAAATCCAACTCAACGTTCACATTCAGATCAAAGAAAAATATTATTTATTTTTGTCTCTTTTTCCTTTTTTCTTCCCTTTCAAATAAAAACCCTTTAAATCAGAAATAAATTCTATTCTTATCTTTTAGGTATTCAAAAGCCAAAATTATCGCTTTCGCCAAAATAGTGAAAGAATACTGTCGAGTCTTGAACAGAACTGCTTGGGAAGCAATAAATAAATTCTCAACCTCTCAGCAAAATTTCCTCATGGAGATTTTCCTTTTTTTTCAGAAGTTTTTCTTAGCTTTCATTTATAATAATTAGTTTAATCTAAAACACGAAATGTTTGGTTGGACATTAAGAGGAAAACTACTGCTGAAAGGTCAATTAAGTTGGCACCCCACCCACCCTAAACTCGAGAATTGACTGTGCCATCCTATTGCACCCGTTTTGCACCGTTTTGTACCCAAGTTTTCATGTTTTACACCCTTACCCTTTCCGAGCTATAAGGGGTTGAAAGTTATTAATGAAGTAATGGTGGCATAACCAAATTCCTAGGCGCACGGGGGAATTTTAAAAATGAAAATTTTAGGGAAAACCTGATAAGGAGGGACGTACAAATCGCCAGAAGGTGCACAACAATGGCGCGGCTATAACTTGAATTTAGGGGATGTTAATGGCTCCTACAACGTTGGCCACTCGAAACCGGCCAAGGGTGCAAAACGGTACAAAACGATGACATAGTAAATTCTCGAGTTTAGGGGTGGTGGGGGGCCAACTTAATTGACCTACTGCTGAGTGGGTGGCAGAGAGTAATCAAAGACCGAAGTAATCTAGTATTCCTTTCATCAATCATTTCTTATCTTTTTCTTTGATTAGAACCGCTGTCGCCATTTTGAAATCTGAGCTTTGGTTTTAATTATAAGAATATTCAAAGAAGCCGTGAATCACCGGAAGTCATCCGATGTCGGCTTTTTACGATAAGTTCGGGAACAACTCTATTTAAAGGAAATACCTGAGGAAGTCTACTTCCTAAACCTTACTGAAAAATACAGGAGTGAGGCAAAAGAGTAACGATGAACGCGAGTAAAAGTTTAAAACCACACAAAATCTAATCAACTAATGACCAATATTCTTTTAAATCTGTCAATCAGATAAACTAAAAACCGCAGTAAAGGGTTACCCCGACACAAATCAATATTTTATAGCCCAAAAATATTTGTAAAAATTGGTTAACGGCATTTCTTTTGAATATTTGGGCGTTGACAAAAGTTTCTACTGATTTCGAGGAAGCTATTGTCCTTTGACAATAGCTCGGGAGAAGAAAGGCGGCCTGTTGCACCACAGCCGCAGACATGCGCCTCTCCAGACAAACAATGCTGTTGATTAGCTTCCAATTAGATATTCCTAGTCTCATGCCACCCCCTGCTGCGCGCTCTAAAATTTCATCTTTCTTGGGAACCCCAAATGCAGAAATGTCACCCCGTCTGATGAATTAGTTACCCGGATCGATTCTCGAGTTGACAGGGGAGCTTTCGGCAATGGGGGATCGAAAGGAGAGGGGAAATTTTATGAAATTATATTATTATATGAAAACACGTGAAAATATTAATGTGACCCTTTACATTAGATGAGCTTTCGGGGAAAATTTCGAAACTATTTTGAATGCTTTTTGTTCCGACAACAGTTGGAATTCGCTGATATGACGAAAAAGGTTTCCGATTTCTCTTAATTATAAATAATATTTGGAGTTTATTTATTTATTTGCCTCTTATCTGCAGAATTAAATCTCCATTTTAATAAGATTTATTTACCCGATTTAAATACCGGTATTTTTTGGTGAGGTTTCGGTTGATACTCAATGTGAAAATCATTCTATCTTTTTTGATTTTTTTTATGAAATTGCCTGGAATTGCGATGGCTATAGTTTTTCATAACCGTCCAATTCTATGAATGTCATCCTCATGAAAAACTCAGGATAAATTGAAAGCTCATTGCTGGAGTGTCCTCTTCCTCCCTCTTCGTGTCAACGGTCAATTAAGCAACCGAGGTATGTCCCCGTCAGCTGTCACTGTAATTCCGCTCACTATTCTTTTTTTAAATTCGACAATTGGTTCCCGTCAAATCACGAGTAAAGTCAAACCGAAAAAGTCGGGGCGGAGTGAGCCAAAAGGACCAACAGCAGAATTTACCTGTGTGAAATGTGTGATCTCCGGGTAATCCTCAAATAAATGCACGGGACACCAAATGAAAACAAGAAACACAGCAAGAAGAAAGTCGCGCAAACGGGAGAGAACGAACAGCGAACAGAAAGATACGTTTGGAGCAAACGAGCGTTCGGAAAGGAATCCCGGGTTTTACGCCGGAGTAACGCATCTGTTGCAAAAGCGTTCGGAGCTGAAGCGAACGCAGCGAATATGGAGCAGCAGAAGCCCTTCAGCCCCCGAAAACTCCTTTGTTTCCCTTTTATTTTCTTCACTGTGACAGTCCTCCACCCCATCGTTCGACACCAGTTCTCCCTGAATGACATCTCACGCCAAAATTTCGCTATCGGAAGGTGTCAGTTAAAAAATTAGCATAAATTTCCCTTCCTTTCCGCTTTCCTTCTTTCCTTATCTTATCAATATTCATTTCCTTCCTAACGATAAAAAGAAGGAAGTTGGGGGTTCCCGTGGGAAAAAGCAGAAAGTCAATAATAAATACATAAAAGTTACAATATACAGCCTTTAATCTTTCACCGAAGTTGTATCATATATTACAGCTTTCGTTAAATTCTGAATAGTTTGAATTTTTGGTATTTTGGAGAAACCCAAAATCGGTGCTATTATTGCTTTTCTTCTCTCTTCCCTTTACTGGTGCTTTCAAAGTTCAGTATTTTATCCTCAAATAATCCTTTTCAGGTAAAATCTCATAAACGGTTTCTCACCTTTCTGACAGCATCGGGGCAAAAACTGAGGAAAGAATTTCACTCAAAACGTTGTCGGATGCCTTCAATAATTGGTCTATTTTCCAATTAACGAACCAAAGTTCAGCACTGAAAGGATTGCCAGTTTGTCCGTTACGGATTTCCCTTAATTTTTTTCTGTTTCGAATGTTTCATTTTGGAAATTTTCGGCGGGTGACAGAGAAAATTCTGCTGTTTGCGGATGCTTTCGTTTGGCAAATTGTTTGACTTCAATTTGAGAAAGAGGACGTTTTAACCATATTCCAGCAGATAATGTATAAGTTGAATAATTTTAAGTCAGTGTTCGTTGAGGTTTCTAAGAGATTTAACGAAAGATTTCATTCAAAATCGCTCAAACGGAAATGAGATATTAAACCGCAAATTTTGGTATTAAAAATTTCTATACGCGATTGCCCTGCATAAATATTTGTCAAAGCACGCTGACTCGCTCATCTAAAAGGATAACCTTCACTGAAAGGAAATTAGCCTTTTTAAATTCTTTACTTTGGACTATACATTTGAAAATTTAATGCACATAATGCAGTATATGCACAGTTCGCTTTATTTCTAAATCCGATTGAACGTATTTAAGTGTAGTGTAACTGCTTTAATATGGTGTATACAATCTTTTATTTTCAGATAATATGCAGTAAAAACTGAAATACAAAAGGACAGTCAGCTTTTAAGAATGGAAAAAAATTTCCGAATATTTCTTACGTCACCAAACCTTCACAAATTGAAAGAAAGGAAGAGAAAAGATAAGGTAAAATATGATGTCAAAAATGCTTTAGCACATTTAAACCTTGATGTAGTATCATCGATTCTGAAGGGAAAAGCTTTCGGAAAATGGAGGTCGGCATTCTCGACGAAAAGCTCCTTCCCGGTTTCCGTCGATGAAAAAATTTCAAACAAATAAAATTCAATAAGCCATTAGCCATGAGTACATCAAAGAGGAATTGTCCGCTTTTTAATGTTTTGACTGTTATGCCCTCTGACCCTTATCGCGTCCAGCCAGGGCACGAAAGCTCACTCGTTAATTTCTAATTGAGTGTGAAGCGCCCGAGTGCCCTCTTGCGGTCGTTTCAGGAACAACTTCCAAGCTTTTTTTATAAAAATCAATAAAATCTGCTCGTGTTATGACTCCCATTCAGATAACTTTCGCCAGGCATTTCGGTCTCGTTTTTCCTGTTTTTGGGACGTTCTCATGATGGAACTGAAAAGTAACAGTGACAGGCAATTCTTGGACACTTTCGGAAAACTCAGTGAGTAACTTTTGTTTTTAGAATTTAAGCAGCATCGAGTGTTTCTCACAAACGGAATCGGTCTGGGCTTTTCGGCTTAGTTGGCAAACTTGGCTTTAGAAACTCTGCGAATTAAGCGAGTGTTTATGTCGTTTTAGGACTCTAAAAATGAGGACTCGATAGCGATGTAAGCAAAGACGGAAAATGAAAGTCGCTGCAGTTGACCTGTTATGCGTCAAATGGTTGCTCCTCATTGGCAGTTCCCATGTTTGGGGTGAGTAAATGCAGGAGATATTTTGAATCTCGTTTAAAAATCGTTTTAATGTAACCTATTTTTAATATTACAGAATGTGGTAATAATTTAAAATATTAAAGTAGTTCTGGACTCGTCTCTACATTTTTAAAAATAATTATTATTATCTAATTATTTCGATTTTAATAATGAGTTAAATTTAAAGAATAAAAAACAATCTATAATTGACGTCGGTGAAAAGAAAATCTAATTTCAGCCACAGACGACATACTCAAGTACGACCATAAGCACAGAACGCACAAAGCCGTTGAAAAAGCCAACGGTCAATGGTGTCACCGTTGCTACACCATGAACATCGACAAGGAGTTTTGCATGAATGTCACTCGCAATGACACCTCTCTCCACCATAAATGCGAGGGAGACATGAGGTTGTGCATGGTAAGGTCTCCTCCGAAGGTCCGCACTCGTTGTCTCTTCATTTCCTCAAAAGCAACGCCTTTCCAGGTGAAAAGAGTGTCTTATTCCACGACGAGCAGCAACGGTTCCATCGCCCATAAGCTGTGGTCACTCGAAAGGAACTGCACTCAGAAATGCGAACCGGGGTGCATAATTATAGGTGAGTAAATGTCGATCCCGTTGGAAGCAGTCTTTGAGCGCAGGTGGCTCTCTGTAGCTCCTTTCGGTAGTTTTCAAGATGTCTTCATCGTTAACCGTCTTTTTGATTGTTTCAGGTGAGCGAATAAAACTGTATCAATGTGTCTCTTGCTGCGAAGGGCAAAATTTTTGCAATGGTGGGAATGAGGGTACCACAATAAGCGCGACTTCAATATTTCAGTTGATACTTTCTTTCGTTTTGTTCCTTTCTCCGGTAAATCCTGACGACTACTGGTGAAGGTTTGTTTAAGCAAGAATTGCTTTCAGCTGCGCTAATTTAGAGTACAGCGTTTTAATAAATCTTAAAACATTCCTCGAGAAGGTCGGCATGTGAGTCCCTTCCGAGAGGAATGACATGCTTTGGATCATTTTTTCAGTCAACTTTGGCTACCCCAGATATTAGGGTAGTCTGTTTTCTGGACCATTGCTAATGCTTTAACCCTTTGCGGTCGTATGTATACTCTCAGCCTCCACAGCAAGGAATTATACGAATACATACGAATCTTATACTGTATACATTCCTATATCAGTTTAAACTTTTCCTCAATTTCTATTAAACCTTTTCATCTAAACTGTATTTATCAGTAATTAGAGATTCTCTCTTGTTAAAATATGAGTAAATATTACTGAATATTATGTATATGTATCCCTGCTCTTTCCAAAGAAATTAATTCCGACCAATAGATACCCATACACAAATTTTATATGACCGCAAAGGGTTAATTAAATTGTTGGTTAGTCTTTTGACCTCTGCTACTGACTTATTCTATTTATTTCAGGTGAAAGGACGAAAATCAGGGTGTGTTCCACTTGCTGTGAAAGTGCATTCTGTAATTTTGGCACTGGATCGTCTGCGATGCCAAATTTTTCAAAAATTTTACTGTTGGTTTTGTTTTGTTTTTTAAATCTTCGTCAGAGACTAATGGATTAAGATTTTTTGTTATTTATTTACTTATATAATCATGTTAATAAACAATTTATATTTAAAACATTTTATAGCTTTGATTCACTCTTTCCTTTAAAGTGCAGTGAGCTCGTGCTGACTGCAGCAATACTTCGTAAAAGTGTTTCAAAGCTTTGAGTGGTTAAGGTGGAAAAATTACATAAAACCACTTCTTTTTTAGTGAACTGATTTTAATTATTATAAATAAAAAGGCGACTTAAATGAAGAAGAAATCTACATTTAAAACTACTGAATAATCTTTTATCTCATTTTGTGATTCGGTGATCTTAATGCTCTCCAGTAAAAACTAAAAAACTTACAAAAAAGCTTTGTATAGGTATAAATCCACTAAATAGTGTAAAAATGTCAAAAACGATTATAAAAGATTGAATTGTAATTAATTGAGCATGCATGACTCATATGTGGGCACCATGTACTTTATATTTATGAAAGCGTCTTCCCCCCCGTACCGCTCCAGCACTTCCAGCGTCTCCTGGATCAGATCCCCAACGTTCTCCCGTCTCTGCTGACTGAAGTCAATTCCATCCCACAGGTTTTCTGGAAGGAACATCTCAGTGAGAAGAATAACAGGTCAAAGACGGCCATCGCCATGTGCCACTTACTGTTTTTGGTGCAGAACATGTTTAGAACCGGGAGAATCTGCCTGTAGTAGGGCACCAACGCCTCTCCGATCATGTCAGCAGACATAACGAGATGCTGAAGAACCTTGAGAGTCGTGCACATGATGGGCGGATGTTTGGTGCTCAAGGCTTCTGCAAGTGAGAAACAACAGATGAACACCCCGAAACCCTTCCCTGAGATCTATAAATAAGAAACTAAATGCGGAGTTTCTCTTGCCGTACAAAGGCAGACATGTTCCCGGAAAATAGGGTTTCAGGATTTTACATTTTGGGAGTAGAAAAGCTTACTCTTTATAGGAATGATCAGCTGAGGTATGACCGGCAGCACTTTATGTCCCGCTTTGACCAACATGTCGTGGATTCCCTGCTCGGCGATGAATTTATAAGGATTTTCAGTTTCGGTCAGCCCATCGAAGAAAATAGGGAGGTAGTGATGGAAATCCAGACATTCTATGTCCTCCTGAAAGCAGAGGGGCTCATAATTACGAGCTTGACTTCATTACGGCTAAAAACATTACCTTCCATTTGAGGCTGGCTCCGCCTCCTTCCATCTCGATGTTGATGGGGAGATCCTGCGCCAGGTACGCTCTCCTAAGGCTCGACGGTTTTGGGCGAACACTTTTGGAGTAGTCAACCCTCGGAAGAGGTATCACTTCGGTGTTCCTTTGAAGAGCTTGAATAGTAAAAGCTGGCACTTTGCGGACTTTCGGTGCTGGAAATAGAGATTTATCACTGATTCTGAATGTGAGGAAATGTTTTTAGACCAATCACGACTACAACTAAAAGAATGTCTTTCAACCCTGAGGTGACTTCGACTACTCCCTGAAGAGTCACCCCAACTTAACCACTTAAACACTAACCTGGTTTCCTTAAACATTCCCTGAATTCTTTGGCTGAAACTGCGTTATGACCCATTTTCACTTTCAAATATAATTACAAAATTCAAAGTATCTTTAAAAATGGCCTCGTACAAAGCGAAATTATCTTTTTACAAATTTTAGATTTTTATATATTTTTTTGAAATTACTGTTTATTCGATTAAATATTCTTATGTTTACTACGACGCCAACTCCGGGAAAATAAAAGTCCCTTCAGTTGAGTTTCCATGGATTCGCTGTCGTGCCCGAACGGAAATGAAACTCAATTTTGCATCCCCCACCCTCAACAATTTGTTTATCCCGAAAAACAAAGGAAATTTTTATTGATTTTTGTTATGGTTGTGTGATTACTATTTTTTTCAGGAACAAATTTTATTGAAATTTGTCAGAAAACTTTCAAATCTTGATTGAGATTTTAAATTGGATCAAAGTAAGGTTCCAAATTCTTAATTAAGGGTGGGACGTTGTTAAGGCCTTGGGGGAAAGGGTTGTTTCCTCCTGGTACAAAGTGACTGTTGTTCCTGAATAAATGGGAATTAAGGTCCCGGGGCGAAGTGAAATTGAGTCATTAGCTTAAGGGTGGAGGGTTGAGATAATAATATCAGAAGGGGTAATTACTTTTCCTTTGTCTGACCTCGTTTTCATTGTTGGTTTTTCGGCACTATCAGGATATTTTTCACAATTTTGATAGTTTTCTTCTTCATCGGGATTCCAAAGGTGCAACCATTGAGTCTAAAAGAAACCAAAAGAAACCTACAGTTTGGGCTCTCCTTAATTCCCCTTGTTCTTATCTATTCTTATCGCACTTTCTGGAAATTCGTTCAAATTCTCCCAGCCAAGTTTTATTTTGCAGCTCATTCGAACAATGACTTCTCAGATTGACAAATCGCCGAACACCATCTGGAAAGAAAGGAATGCAGTAGTATCAAATCATAGCGTTGGCCCAGTTAAGTCGGTTAAGAGATTGAAATCCCCCAAAAAATGTCAGGTGCGGTTTGATCACGCGAAATGCGACACGCACAGCCCTAAAGTGTTTCCGTTGCGCGAAATCAAGTTGCCATGCTTTTGCAGGAGAGCAAGAAGACGACGAACGATGTTAAAATCGAAGATGTTTTCTTAAACTCGGAATATTTCAAGCAACGGTCTGGTAACATATCTGCACTGAGTTTCTGCAGCGGTGACAATGGAGAGAATCAATGGACGATTAATTCTAAGTTCCCGGTAGGACGAAGATCTGGGAAAATGACTTCTTATCCGGGTAAAAATCTACCCATGTTTAGATAAATTAGGTTTTCAACTGAATTCACGGATATCAGGAGTGATTATAGTAATAACATAAAGAGTGAACGGAACAGTGTTATTTCCAGAGGACGGAATTAAAAGCGATACTGCCGTCTTGGCAGAAAAAGAAAAAGATTTGGCGCCCTGGCCGGAAAAACTAAAGAAAAATGTTTGCTTCTCGAAAGATGATTCAGTACAAAACACAGAACAATTTTTGGAAGGAATTCTCTCTGGCAAAGGAAGGTTTGATCAAGATCTTATTACCCTAGTAACTGAACAAATGTTTTTGGCTGAACGCGAGCTACAGATAACACGAACGCATTTAATAGAAACCATCAGCAAATTAAACGAACGCGATTTAGAAATACTTCAGCTCCATGAAAAGGTATTTCCTCTTCTTCTGCTATTTCAACCATTCGTAAATTGCCATTTCTTTCTTCATTTTTAGATTCAAAACTTGCAAAAAAATAAAAAAACAGAAACGACGAAAGGGGTCACATCCGCGAAGGAGGGAAAGGACAGCATGACAAAAACGTCCGAAGATTATCAAAGATTGATTATGGCTTCTGAGAAACTAAAGAAGCAAGTCAAAGATATGGAAGTAAGTTGGTAGAAAAAGTATCAGGTTTCAGTGCTGAATCTGAAGTATAGAAGAGCTTTGGGTCATCTGTTCGGAAAATTACCAACCAGGAAAAATTAACGCTCTAAAAAATAAAAGTTGCAAGTTTCGAACACAGCCTTTTAAGAGGCAACGACATCTAGCGGGAAAACTGGGAATCGAGTTGTATCGCCATGTTTAACGGTTCTATTATTATTGGTTGATCTCCGCAAGATAATTTAAAGATTTTCTTTTTTATAGGAATTTCTAAACGATTATGGTTTGGTTTGGGTAGGAGACAAAGAAACTAATCAAAAGCCTGACTTCGATAAAATCATAAAGAGTTTCCAAAGGCTTAACGCGGTGGCCTCCCAGCCAAAAATTATTCAGACGACATTAGGCGCTAAGTTTGAGGTGAGGCCTTTCCCCATAAAACCTACGTTAAAATGGGAATAAATTTATGAAATACATTTTCAGCTTCCGCGAGAAATACCTTTAGTTCTTTATGCAAATGGACTGCTACTGCGGAATAATGATTTTCGGGAATACAGTAATGTCTTAACTTCAAATTTTCTACAAGATGTCGAAGACGGTTACTTTCCGAGCGAACTCCAAACAGAATTTCCTGAAGGAGTTCCTTTTGAGGTATTTATGAAAGTTGAAATTTTGTGAAAGTTTAAAAAATTTTCTTACTAAGCTTCAGGGTTTTTGTTGTTTATGTTCTAACTTTGAAAAGTGTAATTTAAAAAGCTGGAGTTTATTTATTATAATTGGCGCTTTCAGGTACTGGACAAACGGAACGAAGTTTACAGCCCCAGCAGTAAAACTCCTACTTTCCAAGGCCAAGGAAACCGACTGGGGTCAACCTTCGAAGGAAAGCCTTCCTCTATTGTATGTTTAGAACCCATCAAACACCGATCAAACTCCATTTCAGCATTCTCTCACGAGAGTACGGACAAATTTTCATTAAAAAAACTCCAGAAAAAAAGGTCTAGGAATATATGCTTACAGGTAACTGATTGATCACTGGTCCGAATTCTCTGTTCCGCATCCGGGAATCATAACCATACCTCAGTTTCAGGAAAACAAAAACTCATTAGCTGCTACGTATATGAGTGCGTTTGCAGCAAAGGCAAGCATGCATATTCCAGAGAACGGAGAGGATAAAAATTCAAAAGGGAATGTGCTCAACGTGAAAGTTCGTTTCGGAAAAGATAAAACCGAATCGTTCGTTCTGCAAGTCCTCGAAAACCAAAACATGTATGGATTTCAAATGTCGCTGCAGCGGAAACTTTGCGAAAGGTTCCACGATGAGTGTCTCGTTGAAAGCAGTTCAAACAGCAGAAGCACAGACTTTGAGATTCACATATACGGAAGGAATCCTTTTAGGTTATCTGATCACCTAAATCAATACCCGAAAGAATGCGGGATAGTTAACAATTGTGTTATTAACATAACTGAAATATAAAATTGTGAAAGATGGTGGAAATTTGGTTTGGTTGATTCTTGAAGGACATGAAAATAATAATCAGAAAAATGGATCAAATAAGTCTGTCAAACTGAGTCATGGTTTTATTAAAAATTCCATGGAATGGTTAGGGTACATCTAATTTCTCTTTTAAACGATTCACAAAACTTATAAAAATTAACCCATTTGAGTTTAAAAAATTAAACTGTTTTAACTTTTGTCGAAGACAACCCCAAAATCTGCGATTGCTCGGACAGAATCAGCATTTTCTGCTAATCGGACTGAGATGGAGGATAATAAAATAAATAAATATATAAACAATATATTTGTTGTATGTAATGCAACTGTAAGTATACAAATCTACTCCGGTGCGTAGTGAATGGCAGAGGAAGTTTTCCCGAGCATTCATCACATCGGTCGTTCATAAAATCATTTGGAACATTCCACAGAGAGAATTTAAATTTTTAACGACATTAACAATTATTGAGTATAATTCTAAATCACTTTTTCTGCATCCCTACATCATTTGCACTATATTTATGCAATATTTCAGTATATTTATACACATTGAGAACTATTACTAACGTGTGCCCGATATTTTCCCTTTCACAGCCAAAAACAAACCAGTAGAAGAGCCATTTCTTTCTCAAATTTCTGCTTACGTTCCCATCGGTCGCCTTCAACCCCTTCATCAGGCGACTGACCACCATCTTGCCATTCCCTTGGCAACGCCAGTGTTTTCAAAAAAGAATCGCCTTTTCTCTTTCCTTTTCCTATTCGAATCTCCACACGAGGATTTTCAACGTAACACCGAACAAATCTTAATGAGAACAACAATCTGTGTATCTTTTAAATGCTTACGATTCGCAAAGCAGTTCCCAAAGCTACACCTTGGCCAACCAAAGGCACATCCTATCGCTTGAAATGAGGGGAAAAGAGCTGCCGCATCTTTAACCATAACGCTATTGATGGGCGCACTTGAGACTAAATATAGTATATAACAAAGAATGAATTGCTTGCGATGTGTTAATACAGATTAGGTCTACACCTGAAAGTATTGAAGCAGCAAATTTGAAAATCCTAAAATCAGACGAACTGAAAATGATAAGTGGTAAATAACCTAAGGGCCGGCGATGCTATATCTAAGCCCTCCTCGAGGCAATTTGGGAACTGCCAGCTCAACATTTTAGTGTGCTAAAACCGAATTCTAATTTAAATAATTAAATGCACAAATTAAACTTTGCCTAATTTATTAATATAATAGATAATGTGGCACGTAAAAAGCGGGATATCACCCCACTCCATTATTCTTTCAATCTGTCAAACCTTAATTAAAAGAGCAGCTCTAATATTTTAGTGATAAAGTCCATATTGACAAGAATGAAGACTTGGGATGTTAAACGACGCAGGCGCTGAAGACGCCGATCATACGTCAGCCCAGGTCGGGGCCAGCAGCGTCTGCTCTTCCTCCGACGCCGACGCTCCCGCTGCAGATTCCTTCTCTGTAGTTGTACCTTAACAATTAAAACTGACTGAAAACCAAATTTGGAGGATTGCTGCAATATTTTGTTATTTTTCAATATTAAATTATTTTTATTCTCAGTTGTGTCTGAACTGGATTAGGAATCTCGAAAGGGGTAAAATGAGAAATATCCATAATAAGGCACGCTTAAAGCATGAAAAACAGCATGCTTGAAAAGCGAGTGATTCAGCTGTTTATAGAAGCGCACTTTCATTCCGAAGACGTATTCAATTAAAGGCATTGAACTGAAGAGTTCTGAATGTAGCCACATACACATCATGCACAGATATTGGAGGTGTCAAAGGCCTTCTGAGTAATTCCCAATAATTACAATGTAATTAGGGTAAAGTGCTGACATTTAAAAGTAAGCCTAAAGTTGTACGGTCAGCCGAAGGAAGCATTAGGAATCACAGCCGATTAAAAACTTGTAAATGCTTAAAAAAATAAAAAAACTTAAATTTTTCAATAGTATAATCATCAAGTACACAATACAATGGCAATGAAGATAATTTTAACATTTCAAAAAAATAAAAATAATGCGAACGGTGCAAGCGGCCAACAAATTTATAAAATTTGCTTTTTCGACAAAACTTAACAGGACTAACTCGAAAGGGAAGTCCAACTCACATACCGGAATATAATTAACTTAAATGAATGAAAATGATTTTTTCCAAACTTCTACTAACATTTCATTCTCACGTAATCGTCATCAGGCGTGGCTATGGGTACTCGATTATTTACAAAAATAAATCTTCCTTATATATTTATATATTTTTCCTTGAAAATAATAACCGATTACCAACAGCCATTTGCAGTGTGCAAAGAGAAAACTTCCGAATTCAGGCTAATGCACAATTTTTTATATCATTAATAAATAATTCCGTTTAACGTCGAAAAGATGAAACCCTTTGTTTTAAAGCAAATGCAATATGGGAGAATTCTATACAAAGTTTTCTTTTAAACGCAAAACGGAAGACAAACTCTGCATTCATAACTACTTGAATAAATTTGCTAATTTCTATTCAACTAAATTCTATTACACTAATTTGAGGAGTATTGCTCCAGTCTTTTAAGGAGTCTTCTATCCATCGATATATTCAATATTCGGGCTAACTATTAAAGTAATACACAATCAGCTTCTTTAAATCTCTTTTTGCAATTGTTTACGCCATTTGCGCCGGGGGAGGGATCGACAAGAAGTTTTCACACTTTTATGAGATCATTATTAAAGACGATAAATATCCTTTTAATTAAAAGGTTTGGTTGAGGCAGAGTTCCTTTGGTATTGTAAAAAACTTTTGCTGTTGTGAGCAGAGAGTCTAATTTTCAGTTCGTCAAATAACCTCCCCAAAACTGAACAACAGAGAGTGTACAATGCTCAGCTGGATCACAACACCAACAACACTCGAGTGTTGAGTGAGTACAAAAACACTTAAGATACACTCAGTAGGAACTCTTCCAATCCCTATGTGTTTATTATTTATTTGATGAATGCAACGGTTCTCAACATAAAGAGCTGAAAAATCATTTGGGGAATAAGAGAGCCGACATTCAGTCAAAGAGACAATTAAATTTGTGGATAAAACACAAAACGCTCAATAAAATCTTATGTAAATAATAATATATATACCCAAGTTTTGGATATTATTTCAATTTGCTGGTGCGAATGCAGGGTAACGCACAACACACCCTGCTTTTATTTCACATTAAAATGAACCAACAAATAAAAAATTAGTTCACCGCCGTACTCAGCTTATAACACATATATTCCAACATATTCCAACTTTTTGAGCCAATTTATACATTAAAGTTTTAAAAATTCATCCAAAATGGAGTGACTTTTTTTTTTAAAGAAACTGTACAGCATGCAAAGAAATATAGGTACACAGGAGGAGAACCGCCGTTTCTTTAATCATCGCATGACAGCAAAAACTAAACTCTGAGAAAGTGGAGCTTCGAATGAAAGGCTACCTGTTCGAAGGGATGATCCTCCTGTCGGGCACTGGGGGCGGGACGATGCCCCCGACATCCGCTTGCTCGTCCCCGGCTCCTCCTGGCGACAGCAAATCCGAATACTGAGGCATCCTAAATCGAAGTATGTGAACGTACGTTTTGTACCTTTTTATCTGAAAAAAAAAAAAAACAAAGCGACTTAAGCATTAAAAAAAAAAATAAAAAATTCCAAAATAAATTTTAACAAAGTTACCTCATACTGTAGATAAGCGTCTTTTTCTTTATAATTCTGAACGAACAACGATTTTGCTCCCCTTTCCGGGGGACTTTTCCTGTGCTCTTCCAAAGCCCTTTCCAGTTTTTGTACTCTATCCTCATGATCCATCAGTTGCTCCCTCTGTAAACCAAAGAATCTTAATTGAATTTGTGTTAACAATTAACTCATTCGGCTCTTGGCTTTATTTTCGCTTCTACTGCTTTTCTTTAAGTTCAAACATAATTGTATCTGATTTAAATATCTACCAAATTTAACTTCGTGTGAGAACATGGCAGGAGAGGCCTCTGAAACTTATTTTCACTTCCGACAGCACCGGCCAGTGGTTGAGAGGAATAACTGGCGCAAACAAAATTAATCGTGTCAATCCAAGATTGCAGCTCTTTGGCGTCACTGCAATAAAACAGAATGGAATTCGGTAATTATTGAGAAACAATGTTAAAAATTCCACCCCAATATTTTCTTGTTTACCTTGTTTGAAATAAATATTCCGCTTGCTCGGCAGTCTCTAGTCTGAACACGTACTCCTTTTTAGTGTAGTCGGTGGCTTTTGTAGCCAAACTATGATGAATTCGAATGGCATTATGGAGGTTGTCCGTCAGTTGAGTCTTTCTAAATCCATGCTCATCCTTGTGCAAGTATAATACGAGATCTCGAAGAGTGCAATAAAACATTTTCCAACCTCGCTTTCCGAACGGAGCTGAAATCCAAAACAGTCTTTGATTATCAGACGCTCACAACGATGGAACCTCCAGCGAACAGACGACAAGCTTACTTTTTTTCCCGTTTGGTTCAATGCAACTTTTCCTCATTACGTAACCCTTTTTGTATTCGATAGCAGTCGCCATGTTTGGTATCCCAAGAAAGGGGTTACCGAAATAATTGTTCAAGTCACCTTTGTCGTTTGCTGCGAACTGACCGCTGACCTGATCAGCCTCGTCGTCCCTAAATCAAAAGAAAAATCCTCATCACACATACCCGCGAACGGGGTTATTAATAATCGCTTAAGTGAAAACTTACAGCGCCCATTCGAGAGGGTAATTCTTAATGGCTTGATAGAGAGCTTTTAGAATGTCGCGAGGGAAGTTTTCTCCTTCGTTCAGGTCCCTTAAGTTATCAATGAACTCCTCGCACGTCATTTTCCGACTAATATTCTGACCGTTGAGGTCGGTGTTGAGAAGCATTAAAGCACAGGTTAAAGTGTGAACGGCATCTACGGAGAGTCAGACATGAGACGAAACATTCACAGGGATATGGTTCTTCAGCCCGGAGTAATTACCTTGGGAATTAAAGCTGCCCGGATTGCACTCCAAATACCTCTTAGAAAAATGAACTAAAACTCTTTCCCTCTCTTGCGTTTCACCCGTTAAACTAAATTGTTTCAGGAACTTTCTTAAAGCTGAGTCAAGCGTATCTCTGGTAAAATTAAAATGCTTTAAATATTCTTCGGCAACCGCTCTGCTGAAGTCGTTACTGCAATAAAAAAAACCGTAAATATTTCAAATAACCTCCCTTTGCGTTTGCTTAACGTAAAATTACAGTTTTCTTTCTACGAGGCGATAAATTTCATGATTATTTCATCTATAATTTTCTAAAAAAAATCTGAATCAATGTTTCGCTCAGAAATTATCGTCATCCTTAAAAATTTTTTTAACCCCGAGCCTAAACCCAGAATTCCAACCTAACAGAAAAATGTATCGTTTTTGGACCTTACTTTTTGCTTAAATGTCTAGAAACATCACTTTTCTTAAAGCCATCTAGAGTATACAGTCTCTTGGCCAATCGAATTGCACTAGGAAGATCCACCGCTTTGGGCGAATAATGAAAACTATGAAGTGACTCGATGTCGCTTTCCTCGTCGCTCCCAGACTGGGAAGGCGATTTGTTCATGTTGTCCTCCGTCAATTCGTCACAGCCTTCTTTCTCCTTTGATTCCTGAAATAATCGAATCGAAACGTGCGTAACTCAGTGGAAACCACAAATGTTTGTTCCCCACCGAAACCCATTGCTCGAAAACACAAATAATCGGGAAAAAGAAAAGAAATATTTGAGCGTTTCAAAAAATCGCACTCGGGCGCGTCACGCTTGGAGCATTTCCAAAGTAAGCCGATGAAAAGCCAAAGTAATAAAAAATCGAGTTAAAAATCGTACTTCTGCGATCTGTTGCTTCGGCTCCTCCTGTTGTGTGGGAAGACTTTTCGGATTCCCGATCTCAGGCCCCTTCACCTGAATGATTATCCTGTGGTCTCCCGGATCGGTCACAGAAAAGTTCGCCTTCCCGTTGACCCTGCCTTTACTTCTCCCGCCTTTCCCCGGGTTTTTATCACTGTTAGTTCTGTTCTGCGCTCCCGTCAGGGGATCGCTCACTAATAACGTCGAATCCGAGTCACTGGGATCACTTATTTCCATTAACAAATCTCTCGCGTTGAGTATATCCATTGTGATCTCTTCCTGGTAATCCGGAGAAGAGATGTTCGAGACCGCTTCGCTTGCGGACACGTCACTCGTCGCGCTCAAAGTCCAGTGATCTCCCGCGGGATGACAATTATTTTGAGGCTTTGCTTCGACTTCCGGTTGCTCCGTTTTCTTCATTGAATTCGAATTGGATGACATGATGGAGGAAGAAACACTTGTCGGTGAAACGGGGGAAAGGCTTCTTTGCGGACTGGAGGAGCACGAGAAGGTGCTCGCGTTCCCACAGCAGAGGTTATACTCGGAACCGGAAACGGAACCTGAGTTAGAATGCGAGGGCGATTCGATGGAGGGAGCGTTATAAGTCCAAACTATTCTATCAGCCTTTGGAGATCCTTTTTCTGTGAATGCACAAATATCACCGTTAGAAAATCTCCTTCCTATCTTTTCATATGAGTATGAAAAAACCCACCTAAATGCTTTGCACATTCGCTCCCGTGCTTCTCAGCAGAGCTGGATTTTTCAAAATGCCCGCTTCTACGATGTTCAGTCTTTTTCTGAAATTCGTGCCCACCCGACAGGCGTTTACCCTCCCCTTCACTGTGTTTCGTTCTTCCTTCCTCAGAGTTTTTACTGTTTTTCAATGATTCAGCGTCATTTTTGTCTTCTGGTATGTGCAGCACGGTCGCGTTCGAGGACAGATCCAGACTTTCGGAGGACTTATCGTCGTTTTGAACCGCGGCAATCCTTTCTAATATGGAGTTGCACTGATCTGCCACGCTGTTGTTGTCAAACCTCGAGTCGAGCAAAGTGTTCAGGCTGCTGGTTACGTCGTCATCTATGTCAATATCCACGGTTGAGATTGATGAGTTCTTCTGAAATTAACGTTATTTCAATTTGCGAACTCCCAGAATGGGGTGATTATTTTAGTACTAAAAGCGGGGGTAATTACAGCGTAAATTCCCGGCTCACCTGGCACTGCAAATGATCTTCACTTCTGCTCGTCCGAACGCCCGTTTGAAAAGTGTAACAGGAACCAGAGGGTGCGGATTTGGTTTCGTCCGTGCTGGTGGGACTCTCTGGAGGGGAAGAAAGCGATCGCTTCCTCAAACCCAAATCAGACTCGTTTGGACTCGTCGGTACTGAATTATGGTGCTCACGGCGATGGTGATTTCTATGATGGTGTCTAAAACTGAAAATATTTTCACTCTTTCATATTGGGCGTTACGTAGTTCTTCACAAGAAGTTTTAAACTTAAACCATTAACTCTCAATACACAAAGTCATCTATAATCTTCACAAATGCACCACCGCTAATATAACTTCCCTTAAAGATCTCAACGTCCCATTAAAATATTTAAATTCTCAAGAAAGAGAATCCTCCAGACAATCGAGTTTCACTTCAATAATTAGCACACCCTCGTCGGAACTATCCAATATGTAACATTATCTTGTTTGTTTATATCGTGCACTAATCCTTACAGCAAAGTGACGTCAACATTTTTTCACTGGTAGCCATAGCTTCGATCCAGTTTTTCTATTTCCTCCGATTACAAAACACTTCGATAAAGCCTTCCTTCATTTCTGAACTTTGAAAAAAAAAAACACACCCCCATTCGGAAGGAGAAACGAAACGCAATAGTTACCTCAAACTATCAATTTTCTTTTGACGCTTTGGGAGAATGCCGCTCGTCTGCTGGGTCCTTGACAAGTTCAGAATGAGATCTCCTGTCATCATAAACGCCTCGAATCTCGGAGTCTTAGATTTACTGTAGCCGACATGATTCTCCTCGTCGACGGGCTGGTCCTCCGATTTTCCGGACGCGACGGACGCCTTCGCTGGCTCCGGGGGCGACGACAACTCAGCGAGACTTAGCTGCTCACGAAAAAAAACGAAAATGAGGTCAAAATCAAATTGAACTCCCACTTGCAGCAAATAAATTATTACTGACGGCGTCGTTTAACGAATAAATACTGCTCTAACACTAGAATAATGCCAAAACAAAACGTTTCCCAGCAAGATAAAAACAGCTGCGAGAGGTCGCTTGATAAACATAATCTGTATTTCACATTCAGCAATAAACTCTCATGTTTGAGGTTTCCCAAGAAAAACTCCAATGACGATCTGCGAAAACTCCGGCAAATTATCACAAATAAGAAGGGACTTCTGCATTTTTCCCAATTGGTTTTTACACGTTCGAACGGATTATAATATAAATTCTAATTGTAGTTATGATCTCCCCACAAAACGCTACAAATTTTCTCTGCAGCAGAATATCAAAATTTATCATTTCAAGAAAACCTCCTCATAAAACAAGATCTTCTCTGGATCAATCTTCAAAATATAGAAAAAGACGCAATGTAATCACTGCTTTGACAATAATAAATGTTCGGAATTAAAGAAAAAGTTAGAAAGGAAAAGAAGACTTTAGATTATTGATAACAAACAATAAAAGTCCTGAAATCATGAGAATTCGTCTCAGAAATAAATGATAAACAATGAGGGATTGAGAAGTAACAAATATTTATTATAGTTATATGAGTCATAATTATTAAGAAACAAATGGGAAATCTTTAGCCAATGAAAACAGTGGAATCTGATATAGATTTAATCTTTTTCTTTCATTCCCATCTCCGATTGGAAGGATGAATGGAAATTGCGGAGAGAGAGCTTTTCGAAATAAATCATAGGCGGGAAAATTCTTTGAAGCTCTCCACCATCATTTTGTTTCGTGCGAACATAAAGTGTAAACTGAAGTGAAAAAGAAAAGGCGATTTTGAGCATCGTAATGAATTAGGAATGAAATAGAAAACCGTCAGAGAAAAAAAAATGGAGTCTTCGATGGGAAAACTTGAAAACAAAAATCAAAAGGGGAAATAAAAATAAAATAACAGCTCCAGGAAAGCACTTGAGAAATAAAAGGAAGAAATGACTTCGAGGGAGGAACTTAAAAGCTGAATTTGAGCTCTGCAGCTGAGATTCTTAGGCAGCAGTCACTTACTCCAATGAATGAATTCATCACAACAGTTTTCTAAAGAGGGAGTCGGAAAATGGACTCAGTGGACTCAGAAATTAATTTCGCATTGATTATCTCACACAAAAAGCCCTTTTCTTATTTTTTCTTTTCTTTAGAATTTCCTCTTAATAAATCTCAATAACACAGCCACTTATGTCCACGTCCAGTACAATTCAAAACCTTGCCCTTGAAACTGTACAAAAAAGTACGTGCCATACAGTAAGCAAAACCACGATGAAATAACCGAAATTTTAAATGAATAGAACTTTGCGGGGCTGCCTCACATCGACATCACTGCCCAAATGCTATTAAAATCCAATTAAAAATTAATAAACAAGGCAACCCTAATATTTTGAAAATGAAAGGATGCAAAGGAGCACTTTATCTGACAAGCATATTCTCTTTCCCCAATTCTCTCTCCCGCGAAAGAAAACTCTTTAAAATATTGACTAAGACACATATAAAATGCATAATGTCCAAAAACACAGACTAACGATTGCATTAATATAAATGGGAACTTCCCTCCAGGGGCCGATCACTGAAGTAAAGTTGCCGGCACTTCAAAAAAAACAAGTTTTAAGGGCGTATAAAACAAAACAAGGAAAAATTTTTTCCTATATAAATTTTTCCTTTAAAACAATCCCTCTATGGTTTGTTTTCGTGGTTGGAATTTGACTATGTAAATGGGCGCAACTGAGGCGATAAAAAGAAGGGTTTGGCCCACGAAATTTTCATGGGAAAGCGAAACATATTACTCTTCAGGAAATCAATTAATTCACTCGTTATCTATTGTCTCTGCTAAATTTAAATCTGGCATTTTTCACAATTTAAACAGGCCTGAATACGTCAATTAAGTTTTTATAAATATTAATTTTACTCGTGGGAAAACATAATCGAAGCGAGAAAATCAGTTCTTTTGTAGATTCTCGACAATAGTTCTTGAATCAACTCTGCCACGACAAATCCTTTTTAATCTATGCTTGTTTAATTACACGTCAGAGTGTCATTAGCCTCGTCATCTGACTGCGATACCCGCCGTTCGTAAGCAATCGTGCCGTAAAGCTCTTCACTAAATATGTCTCATTCGATGTCTCTTCAAAGACGATTATTTGCTTAATAATAATTTACTTTCTGCAAAATCTTGAAACATGTTTCTTTCCTTCCATCTCTCACAGGAAAAAATTATAATACAAAAATAAAAACAAGTGACCTTCGTCCAAAAACAGGAATTATTTGAGGCGAACGACTGATTATAGTTTTTGTACACTATCAGCGGCAAAAGGTCTCATAATTTGCATTTGCATTACTGCGCCAAAAGTGCATTGCCAAAAAGAAACCGATTCTTCATTTTCTCACCTAATAATCTCATGATTAATAATATCCCGTGTGTTCTCTAAATAACATTAATAGTTCAACTGAAATTTAAAAATTTTTTATACTATAAATAATCTCTCACATTCATTCATATTTCCCGAAAAGAATTTCCTGCGAAAAAGCAGCTTTGATTCAACTCATGAAATTTGGAACAACTACACCTCTCAAAACAAAAAGGAGTGATTTTCCCGAAGTATTAAGCCTCTGAACTTATTTCCCATTTGCATTGCGACTGTGGAAGCCCAAAGCAAACAGTTGTAACTATTAATATCAAAGCAAAAAGACTAATCCGGCCAGCCAACGACGTCATCAGTCAGCGATATTCTTCTCTTTATTTGAGAGCTGACCATAATGGACTTATGGAGCAACAAACAAAACGCGTTCCATAAACAAAAAAATCATTTATCATTTTTACAAGTGTACACAAAACTTTTGGAAACATTTAATTTTCAATTGTCGCCACTTCGGCACATTGTGTTTTTTGGTGACGTAAAAGACACCCCCTCCCCTGCAGATTAGTCCGCTTTAATGGCTGGATGGAAGGCTCCGAGTCGACTGCGGGGAGAGCGAACCTAAACTTTTTTGTTTTTTGGTCCCTTCGCATGCTTTTTCTCATCTCCTTTTTTTTTATTTGTGCTCATTTCGACTGCAACTTATCTTTGTTTGTGAGAAATTTCATCCCGTTTCCTTTGCTCGGCATCAATTCCCATATCGATTTCCAACTGTCATGCCATCCCCTCATCCCCCTCCATTCCCATCTTCCATGACGCTCTGAAATGTTAATGCAGGCTGAAATTGCGACTTCATAACCCTTCAAGTTTTCACTCGCACAGAGAAATAATGCAACGAAAAACTCTTTCCCGACAACACCACCGGCTGTGACCAGATAACTTGACGCAACCGAGAGGTCGACAACGGTGAATAAAACATACACAATGGCTACAGCATTTGATCATTTAATAATTCTCACCGGAGAACAAACCGGGCGCTTCACCTGGAAGCTTGAAAGTCATACAATTGGGCATTAGCTTTGAGGGATTCTTTTCCTGAACTTCCATATCTTATCATAATGACAGAAATCACTATGTCAGCACCTTTTTAAGTCCTCATCGTTGCTGCATTAAAAAAACCTACTTACGTTTTCCTCGTACGTGTCATGTGGACCTGATAAAAGGTGCACTACTTTCTCCTTTATCACAGGATCTCTTTTGAGAATCAGTCGAATGGGGTCTTCCGATAGTCTCAGGCATCGCAGCACTGAAAAAGCAAAAACACATAACTGAAGATTTTTATTTATATGACTATCAAAAATTTTTTTTCAGATATACAAGATCATCCTTTTGGCTGAAAGGGTTAACTTGCACTCTGAACCCTATTTAAATTATACTCTAAAGAAGTAAACCAGGGATTCTATATTTGATTTGCGAATTTTTAAAAGAGAAAAGCTAATCAAATTATTAAGTTAAGCATTAAGGAGGACTTCTGCTGTAAATTATTTTCCTCTGACAATAAATATTAAAATAATTCTCAGTCAAAATTCCACAGTTTTAATAAGACTCAAGGCTCTGCGTGATAATCTTATTTGAGTCCGTCTCGTAAACGCCAGAGTAATACAAAAGAAGATCCAATACGGGAGATTAATTCGCGTATTTTCTCCAATTCAGATCAGGAATCCTCCACATTTGGAATCCCAGAAAGTGACCGCCTGTTTATGAAAAATGTCAAAGAAAAATGGTAAATACGTTCAGTCGACCTTGGACATGGTGCGATAATAAGTTCAACAAACGCGTCTGAACTTCCGCGAGACACAAATGGGAGTGGTCTATTTCTGTTTCTGTCAGGTGAACGTCTCATGTACGATTACATAACCGACAGAAGTCGATCATTACAGCGGATTTTAAGATAGAGGTTCAAATATATTATACGAAATCGAGGAATCCATTTTTTCTCACCGTGTCATATTCCACTAATTAAAAAGACCCGTGCGATTTTTAACACAACCCAAAAACTAATTTTTCATACGAAAAAAAGCACCTAAATACGATTAGATTGTAAAAAAGATCCGGATAATCAAATACATAAAAATGATTTCTCCCTAAAGGGATAACACAAAAAGCGTTTTTTATTTCAGTTTAATACAGAGCTGAAGATGTGAATCCGTAAAATACTATTCGTAATTCAAAACTAATGGAAATTGGAAATTGGGAAGGAAATACAGGTACCGGATGATAAATAAGATGAAAGAAATGAGGCAGAACATTCTATGATTTAGAATACTTACCTTCTTTAGTTGAAAATCGATTAACATCAGTCTCATTTACTTTTAAAATCACATCTCCGGCTTCAACCTGAAAATAAAAAAAATTCGTCAAATGGAAAATGAATAAAACGGAGAAAATTGATTTAGATTTAATATTTTCACGACGATAAAATCTGAAAAAATAAAATTTGCACTTTATTTATTGTATTATATGAAATGCGAAATGTATTTTCTCTGTGCTTTTAAAACCCAAAATTTCATTTCTGAATATCAAGGAAAAAACTGATATAATTTGTATCAATTTTAACTTTAACTTATACGTATAAGCACATGTTCGAGGAAGTGGATGGTTAGTATTAATATAAAAAACAAAACGTGCAAGCTCGGGCGGGTCGGGGCTCTAAAAACTGACAATGGGGACTTCAGGCTTTATTATGTTTTCACGAACGAGTGAAATTTAAAGAAAAGTTTTGAGAGAAACGCCGTTTCGGCACGTAATTTCGGGGCAATATGTGAGAGAAAACAACTGCTCACAAACTGAGATTTCTCACGAAGTTTAATTTTTCCAATAATTATCTCAAAATTTCATAATAATAACCAATAATTTTATATAACACGGCTCCTAAAAATATTTCCTCAAACGTCGGCCCAAATTTATATTTATCTCAAAACCAAGACGATGAAATAAAAGCAAGCAAAGGGATGAAGAGACTATTCAGAGGCTGACGAAAAAGGAAAGAGTGGAAAATTGAGAAAAGAAAAAGAGCTGAAGGATCTTCATTGAAATGTAAATGGCCTTGCCACACTTAGAAAATCAACCAATACGGATCGCTACCATCTCACGTAGACTGAAAATTATTTACACCAAAGAATAATCGGTAATTAACACATTTAAATCAGTTAGCCACTGTAGTTTAATGCACTGTTTAGGTTTACAGACTCCTTCCCGAGAATTTTTCATTCGGGTATAAATTTCTCGTTTTTTTCTTCTGAATTGAAATTCTTTACTTTTTATAATGTCTCTTCTCTCCAAGACTATGTGAACTTAGTTTTAAGAAAAGAAGTAAAAGTAAAAACACAAAGGAGTAAGAAGCAAAGAAAGAGTATTTGTGTATCCGTATAAAAAAGAATTGATAAAAACAAATAGAAACCTGGATAGAAAATTGGCAATTAGAAGCAACTCTGATACTTTTACATAAATTATAAGAGAAAAACAATGACAGCAAGGGAACTATCAAAATGGCAAAAATGAAATATGAATTTAAGAAGAGACTTAGGAATGTCAAACTCCGGAATTTCAATGAAAAAAGTTTAGATGAATTCTTTAAGAATAATGAGAGCCTTCTGATTTGGGAGAAATACTGAAATAACCCGAAAAGTGCTTGAACCTGCTCCGAGGCCATTATATAATTAATTCCTACTGGGCCGTTGAAAAATTAAATAGGTAGGCTCGTCGTAAAAAAAATCATCCTCGAAAAAATTCGGACTATTCTCAACGAGTTAGACCTCTCTGCACTTCAGCCTCAGGCCAAATATCCGGCTCTAATTTAGATTAAATCAGGTTCCAAATACCGACCATAGATTCTGCCGCCTTCAGTGGTAACCTTTTTCATTTCGAGTTAATTAAATTAATGCTAAGACAAGTAAGGCTTTGACAGTTATAATTAATTTCGTAAGAAAAATAAGAATAATAGTTTCGGTCGTACCTGCAAATGTAAAGTTCTCATAAATTCTATACCTAAAACTGAAACGTACAATCTTTTTTGTACTCCAATAAAGAATTTATGAAGCAGCATACATTTAATACTATCATAAAATTAAAATATTATAATTTAATAATTACTTTTCTGGCAATTTTCATTATTTTAGTAGATGCTATTACGTAGTTAAAAATTCCTAAAAACTCACGTGAAGAGGTAGCGAAACTCTTTTGAAAAAGCCAAATATTTACAAAGAGAAAGAAAAGAAATTGCAAAGGAAAGATTTAATGGTCCGGAAAAATGTGCATATTTAGAAAAGGTTGGAAAGGAAACAAGAATTTGAGGACAAATTTTAGATTAAAAGCAGTTAGTTAAAGAATATTTCTGCAGCAGATTGAACATTTGGTGCTCATATTCTGAGTATAAAAATTGCATGAGACTTTATCTTCTCCAATTCATTGTAGTCATTAAGTTTTTTTTCTTCTCTTAAGAGCTGACATCCCTTTTGTTTTATGCCTAAGTCAATTAACCATAAAATTGCCTATTTCTATTTCAAGAAAATGGAAATAAATCTTTGGTGACAAGCATCAGACACAGTGGGGTTGAGCCTACTGAATCCAGTTTATATTGAAAAGCAGTCAACAGATGGGGTAAGCTGATGCAGATTGTTGTGACTTGTGATTTGACTACAATAGTGTAATCATACTGCCAAAATAAAAGTCAACAACATTAAATATAGAATAATAGTTCTCTTTGGTTAAATATTTCCAAAATGTCTCAATCCAAGGCTTGCATTAAGAATGAATTTCATAAACTGCAAAGAAGCAAAAACAGCACAAAACTACCACCTTAATTTTTTTGCTTGTTCAACATAAGTAGTGTCTTTTTCGAAATTGTTTTTAGAAGGTATACCTACCTATGGAAATTCTTAACATTTGAATTTGGCAATTGGGAACAACATTAGAAAAAAATTTTTTTTAACAGTGAAAAGTTCTAAAAGCATCTAATTAAATGATTGCAAAGATTTTAAATTAAAATTAATAATAATCATTATGATTTAATGGCATTCAAAAAATTTTGTTAATATAATTTTTTAAAAATTTGATTAAAGTGTTTACACAAACTAATAAACCAAAGACAAAATTTTAATTACTTTTAATAAAACTCAATAAATGAATAATAATAAAAGCATTTAATGCGACAAAAAATAAAGTTGCCTACAATTCAATTCAAATTATGAAAAATTTATTTTAGATGCAAAGATATTCAATTTGATTTGACACATTGAACTCTTTCAATACTAATAATTATCTAAAAATACTCTCTTTGATAAATAAGGAAAAAGTTGTGTTAATGCAGCATCTCAACAAAGAACTGCCTGCTGTGGATGGTGACACATTACACAGTGACTAATCTGCAGTCCTAAGCAATTGATTGTCATCAAATTGTAATTAAAAATTCAACTAATAGAGTACAGAAGGTCTAATTAATGAGTATTGTATCTCAGAAATAATCAGTAAAGGTTAGTGGTCATATTTTATTCAAAGTAATTAAAAATAAATTATTATCAAATTAATTTCTGTCACTGGATTAGTCAGAATTCAAAACAAAAATATAAGACATTAATGAATGTTAAATCTTATCAAAGGTCTTCTATTCTAGGACAATTTTTTGCAAGATTTTACTATCTTTGATTCGCTATCCACGGTATTGTAAAATTATCAGTTAAAACTGCAACATAGATATTCAATTAGCGGTTATTCAATTAACAGAGATATTCAATTAAGTGCAATGGCTTTCTTCTTGAATACAACAATCAGGTGCGTTAAATTTTGAAAATTTTGGACATCATACACTAACAAAAATAAAATGATAGATTTTGTCTTATATAATTTTTGTGAATAAGTGTTCGAACTCACCTCTCCACTCTCCGCGGCGGGAGAATTCTCCACAATGTCATAAATAATAGGCGGTAGTCCGGCTGTTCCTAAAAGGGAAAACCCCAACCCCGAATTCTCATTTGTACGTCTAAGCACAACGGATAATTCCTCCGCCATTTTCCGTTTTTTTAAACTGCTACTATATTTTTTCCCGCAACGACACTCAATACAGTGTTTATTTCTGTCGCGTACCGTTATTCAGAATTCATTATGAATGCCCTAAAAATTACCTCGATCGATTGTTAATTTCATATGGGTAATCCACGTTTCCATATTATTTAAATAATTAGCGAGTCATTGACTGCGCTCGGTTGACCGAATTAAAACAAGATCAAATCGAATTTTTAATTAATTTTCCCATTTCCTAAGTCGGCTACGAAAGGTAAATCATCCATAACTAATACTTCCATAGAGAACCTTGCAGAGTCACGTGACTCTTTCTCTAAAGCGTCGTCTGCTCTTGTGAGAATTTCCAAGTCGAAAAGAACATCAATCATTCACTAAGCTGTTTTTTCTTCTCTGAATCTTAAATAACCCTTTGAAAAAGGATTGAATATGTATGATGCAAAAAAAGGGTTCTTAATGAAATGTCGGGACTAGAATATCCCGATGAAAGGCCCAAAGGTTGAGAGAAAATATTTTGGTTGATTTTATTGGTTGGTTTGATGGAGGCATTTCCTTCATACAAAGGAATTTGGTCATTCCAACAAAATTCATTTTCTAACCACAGTATTTTTATTGTATAACAAAAAAAATGAATCACTGAAACAATAAGAGGAGTCATTACTGAGACTTTAAGACACCTTGGGTATTTCTCCTGCTCAGCATTTTTTTTAAACTACTCCCAGCTCAATTTAAATAAAAATGCATGGTTTCAAGTAATTATATTTAATTTATGCATAATGAATATAGTTTGCTTCTTAACATATTTACAGAAAATTTTATATTCATACTTTTACTAAAAATAACTGATGAGAAAAATTAAACATTAGTTTTAATTCACACTTGAAAAAATTTAAACAGATTTTTAAACATAAAGTGCTTATATTTCCAGATTTAAAATGATTTATATTACCTTTATTTAGAAATTTGGTCCAAATTATATAGTTCCTTCAATCAGGCGCTGATAATTACATCAAAATAAACCTTAAATTCCACAGGTACATACATCTCTATTTTTCAAGATTTCAATTGAATAACATACCCACTACCACAAACAATATATCTTAACTAAGAAAAGTAAAAAAATTTTACTTAATTTATACATTTCAACTTGTTTCTAAAATAACAAAAAACTTCTGACAAAAGCCACAGAAGATTTCTGAAGTCAAATATTCAATAAGGTTCAACATAAGCTAGTGCACTGTTGCCAGAATCTCAACTCATTGTACAAAACATCAAGCTTTTCCAGATTCTCCTCAGGATTTATAAATTGGCTTATGTTCTAAAACCTACTTAAGAAAACTGGTCAAACTGACAAACTTCCAAAAAACTACTGAATGTGCCTTAACCAACTGTAAAGTTTTAAAGAAAAAAAACTTCCAATGCATTTCATTTTCAGAAATTTTGTAAATCCATTCAAAACAACCCTAATAGGAAATAATTAAGAATTTATGGTAATCATATTTATCTTGATTCAGCCTTGTGCTTTGGTGGTTTAAAGGCCCCTGCTTTAAATTTCTTTACTTTACTTTTGTCATTCTTTTTAGAACCTGCTTGAAAGGCTTTCCAGCTGTTTACTCGCCCTTCTCTGGATTCCTAAAACATAAGTCAAACTATTAACAACTTCTGTTTGCACAGTGCACATATTTAAATAAATATAAAATTCAAATTTAAATTAAAAAGGCAAAATATTAAGTTAAAAAGATCACTGTGACATCAGTGTTAAAGAACTTACAACATGACTATTTTAAATCATTTAATCACACTCACCTCAAAATTTTTCTGCCACTCTTTTTCTATACTGGCTTTCTCTTCTTCCTCAATTTCTTTTTCTCTTTTCCTTTTCCTTTCTTGCATATCCCTCTCTTCAATATCTCTTTTCTTCCTTTCAAGATCAGCAAATAATTTCATGGTCATAACATAAACAGCATGTTTATATTTACTCTGAAAATATAAATTATTGCAGTGATTTACATAAAGTTGTGAGAAAATTACAGTCACCTCTGTTTTACTTACTGGATCATCTTCTTCTACTTTGGTACTTTTTCCTTCTTTTTTTAATTTCTTTCGCTTATCGGCCACCATCATGTCAGTTCGAGCCTTAGCTTCTTCAATAATATCTAAGCATTTCTGTCTTGTTTCCTGTGTTTCCAGAGTTTTCCATGCCTTATTAACAACTATAAACAAAACGAATAGTGTGAGTACCCCTTTCAAGTAATGACAAGGACAGTTAAAGAAATAATCACTTTCAAAGGCAGCTTGGGCTCTCTCCGCATCGTCTTGATTTTTATCTGGGTGCACCAATAACGATAGACGTCTGTACTTTTTCTTGGCTTCTTCTGCAGATGTTTCGGGTTCAATCTGCAAAACTTCAAACGGATTTAAATTGAAATAAGTTGAGCCAGGTCGAAGCAACCGGTCAATCTGCTGTTTAGGTGTTAAAACTGAATCTCTTTTCTCGATCTCTTTCACCTGCGGCAAATTAACGATATTTAAATGAAACATTAAAACTAAAATTTTCAAGAATAAAAACTCTTATTTTTACAGTTTTACTTCCTTACCTCTGAGTAAAATTCATTAAAATCGCTTTCATTAACATTAGTATTTGTTTCTTGCTCCATTTTTTCTTTTGTTTTATGACTAAAACGCCATCTTGAAATGATTCATTGCAATAAGGTTATTTTTTTAAGTTGGCAGCACTTCAACATAATGAAAATGATCGAATTGGAAATGATTTAAAACTTTTAAAAATTTCCCAATTTGATAGTATAAATTGATTAATTTTAAAGGAACTCTAGATTTTAATTGTTTTCTATTATTTTTGATATTTAAAAATTTCTTTTGCTTCTTTTGTTTTCATCTATAAACTTTATAAAATTTTATTAAAAAGACTTAGCTATAAAATTCTCATTTTAACCAACCTTTGTAGCAATAAAAAACTTTAAAAACCTAAAATTTATAACGAAAATTTAAAAGCAAAACTGTTTATGAAATATTGGGTAATATTTTTATGGAAATAAATTATGAGAGAATAAATTTTACATGAATTTATTTCGTAATTTTACAGATTAATATCTATAGTTCAGGACCTTCTCCCGTCATAAATTGGAGAGTTTGAGAGCAACAGCTTTCCACAAACAAGAACGAACCTTATAAATCTAATTTTAAACGAAACTGGCAGTATAAATAACAGGTGTTTTGTTAGTTTTAATTTCTTGACTGACAGTACAAAATTTCACTTACACTGATTATTCAAAATAAAAAAACTAGAGATGCACCGAATATTCTGTCGGTGTTTGGTATTCGTCATAATTTGCATTTTTCCATTATTCGAATTATCAGGTTCGTGTATTTATTCTCGGCATGGCTTAGAACTAAAAGACAAAAATTCTGATGTAAGTAAAAAGAATCCTGCGAAAAATCCTTTGATCAAAGCCAACAAAATACGTCAATTAAACTTGAAATCAACATTTTTTTTTGTAACTTCAAATCAACATAATGTATTTATTTTTTTAAACTGTGGACAACATTTAAATCAGTATTACAAAATTTATAATGAACACACTTAAGCGGCAAATTTACAATAACAGACACCATAATTGAGATACATAGTGAAGATAGGCACTAAAAAATATAATTGAGATAAGCACGTTTTAATAATTGTAATTAATTACTGGTAAATTAAAATGCAGAAACATTAAGCACTCGTTCCTCTCGGCCAATACTCTGTCGTTTTTTTATAATCTTTAATTTAATTCTTCATGTTTATGCGGCAAAAAAAATGAAGTGGTCAACTGAATAATTCGGTGCATCTCCAATAAAACTCAATTTATCCTCACGGTTATAACAATAAAAACATTCTGTGGATTTAAATGAGTTTTTAACCAAACATCTCATATTGTGAAAAAATATCTCAAAACAAAGAGCAAACTTTAAACAGATAATATCTTTACATTTAAAAATTACAGTAAACAGAAATGTATTGCAAATCAACATTGAAGAAGCATAATGTAAAAAGCTTTAACAAATAAACAAGACTGGAATCACAAATCGCAAATAAATTAACTTCCAAATCAAATATCTATAAAATTTTTGAGTTGGCTAGTTTTTTCCGTCCGTAAAATGGTATCCATTTGAAGAAGGCAAAAATTTTTAATTTCAGAAAAATCTCTCCTTCTATTTTCTAGAATTAATAAGATTTCACTATAAATAGGGACTTTCGAAACTGATGATTTAATTATTGTTTAATGACTTTAAACCTTTGTTATATAACACCAAATTATTTTTAAATTATTTGAGGCGCTGCGTGACATTCGCCAGTGCTACGGCAAAGGCTTGTAAAACCGAAAACGGATACTGGAAATCCAAAGTATAGGCGTTTCCATCTATTCGACCGAACTGCATAACCTGAAATAAGAGAAACTTTGGAAGTGCGCTGAAGGTTCACGTTTATATAGAATAACACGCGCATTTCTCACCTGTTTTCCTTTAAATTCAATCTGAAAATTTTTAGCGGATTCTTGAGTGACTCGACCACCAAAATCAAGTTGATAAACCTGAGAGTTTTCGTTCCACATAGGAGCTTTATTTTGCATCACAAGCTGACGGATTTTAGGCGTGGCATTCCCGTCTCTCACTTTTCCTCTTTTTAACTGGAAAAAAGCTCACATTTAATGGCTTCGCCTTGTTATTCCTAAGTAATAGTAAACTGGAGAATTTGAATTAAACATTAATCAGCAACTTACTTTCTGACGAAGCTGAGCTTTTTGAAAAGTTTCCAAATCCTTAAAATGGCTGCTACTCGTGAAGGCTTCATCTCCTGAAAAAGCGTTGTCATCGTCGGAACTTTCCGTTTTAGATTTAGCCCTTCTTCTTCTGAGTAAGGGTGAATTAAGAAGATGTTTCCTAAATGAAAAAAAATGTTTAAAATTGGTGGTATTTCTCTGCAGTCTGTAATGAACACTGGTGTTACCTGATCGGAGAAGAACTCTGATTTCTTTTTTTCTTCCTCATTTCCGGTGTCACGGGCTGACTTCTGGGCAGTCTGGGAGAAGGCAGAGGAAATGATTCACTGCTGCTCCCCATCATGCATGCATTGCTTTCTGCCTTAATTTCCTTCAGCTCATTTTTCACCCTATCCTTAAAACTTTCCTTTAACGGAGTCTTTTGTTTGCCCTGAGCGAGAGGATCGACAGAAGTAATTTCGTTTTCTCCCTTAATTTCAGAAAATCTCGGACTCTCATTGTCGTTCGCACATTTGGTATTCAGTAACAACTCTCCGGAATCTAAGCTTCGACTTTTGCCGCAATTTTTCAAAGAGGATCTCACTGCAGTTGACTCTCTAGAAGCGTTTTGTTTCTTAGGCCCTTCTACTAAAACCAGTCTTTTAGGTGCGTTTCTCTTTAAATGTCTTAAGGTTACTTCGCAGGGTAATAAACGGTTATTAACATCATCTAGATATCCCACCGAACAGCTTCTACTCATTCTGTCTACTAATTTTTCTGTATCCTCCTCAGTCGACTTCAGACTATTTCTAGTGACTCTTTCCTGATTCAAGCATTTCTCTAAAACACTTTTCATTTGCTCAATATTTAGCGAAGTGGGCGAAAGATTTGTGACCGCATTCGGCGTTCCGCTGTCGCAGAAGAAATTATAAGGAGCAATGGCATTTTTGGGAGATTGCGGGTTAAGGGATTTTCTTGTTTTCTCACATAATTGATTGTTTAAAAAACTCGTTTCAGTTTTTTCCTGTCGAACTTTAGACTTCCCTTTTATATCCCCTATTTTAAAGTTCTCGCAGAAATTAATAACTTCGCTTAAATTACAGGAATCTTCCGGGAGATTTTCTTCTCCAAATTCACCGCTGTCACCAACTACTGTGTCATTCTGATATGTACGCGAAGTGCTTCTATCATTTGTACAAACGGACGGCTGATTTCTGGCTGCTGAGCTTAACAAAGGCATGTCGCTTTTTATGTGGCCTTCTGTTGCATTTGATTCTGGAGAAATTCTTTCTTCGCATTCGCTACTGTCATCCTGATTTAAATTCACTGACACGTACTTCAAACCGTTGATATAAGCTTTTCGTATTTCTGATCTGTCTTCCGTTAAGTATGAATTGTCGTAAACAGATCTGGGAGATCTGAAAAAGTGATTTCCGTTCCCGTCTGTCACGCTTAATTTTGAGTTAATTAAGCGGGACCGACTGCCATCCCTTCTAGGTGTCATTGGCGCAATGGGAATGTCTCCTGAGCTTGAACCTCCCAGGGAATGGGGAAGATGGTTTTTATCAGATACTGTGCTTCTATCCTCTTCTTCGTCCTCCGAAAATACCTTCGGATTAAATGACGGATCAGGAATGTGCGGTATGTCGTCGCTGAGTTCGGTCATGACTAAACTCATCTGAAAAAGTCAAATCAAAGCAAACGATTTGGTACGCAATCATCTATGGATTTTTTCTTAATTAGTCTGTAGTCTAACCTGTCTCGGTTGAAGATGCAATAACGAAGTTTTATAAGTAACTTGTCCTAGGTTGGCAGGAACGCAGTCCGTGAGACCATGAATTTTAAACTTAGTGCCCCAAATATTGGAAGTAACTTCTACCAGTCGCGAACCCTGAAATATTAAATACTTAAAAATAGTCTGGGTTTCTTTTGAAAAAATCAAAAACTGTACCTTTGGCAGAGTGTCCACATAAGTAAAATCAATATCGTGGGGAATAGGACTTTTGCGCCTTTTTTTTTTCTTTCTTTGTGCTCTGGGGGATCCGCTGCATCCATCCTCTCGCTCTGAGTCAGACGAATCACTTCCTCGAGCTGTGACTCTCACATTTGTATATGGAATTTCTTTTTGTACACCTGAAACTTCACATTGCGGTATAGCAATGTTATTGAAATAGTTGGTAAAAGATAAGCAAAAAATTGTACCGTCCACTTGAGGATCGAAAATGACGAATTCCGGTCGTATTTTGCTTATCCTCTTGCCTTTAAGCAATGGCACCAGTCCTCCAAGATATTCCAAGTATAGAGTGTAGCAAGCGCCTGAGCTGAGATGCTCATCATCGTGTCTGATCATAGTGCAGTGAAGCCTGGTTCCATTTTTGGGGGCTCGGCTCACAAATTCTCGCAATCCTTTTGATTCCGGCACGCAACACTTCATAAAATGTCTATTAGTACCAACAGCAACGAATGCCACAATGTGCTTTTTAAACGAGCACTTACCCGAATGGTTTGAGCAAATAAATTACTAATCAAATGTTTTATTCTAGGTGGCAAAGGTAAGCTCTGAACTGAAGATTCGCCTAGAGGTAATGCGGAAGCCACTTTTAGCCGACTTAAGAGCTGAAGAGAAGCCACCCTTCTTGAAACCCACGCTATGTGAACCACCCCGCCCGTGGCGACGAACAATCTCTTATCGTTGTGACCCCAAGTGAGGGCTGTAACGGGACTCTAAAAATTTCACATGCATTAATATAACATTCATTTTTCAAATTAAGGCTGCGGGAAAATCCCTCACTTGAGAATAAGGTATCAGTGTTGAATATAAAAGCTCTCCCGTGTCGGTGTAACATTTGAGCATGTTTACGTAGTCGCTGTTATGCGTATGATTGGCCACTCCAGCCACAGCTAAGAGTTGTCTGCTGTTTGACCATTCCATGCATAGAGGCCCTCCCAAGCCGGTGTTTATCTGAGTAGGTGACACATCATCATAGCTCTTCATAAAAAAAATATAGCCAGTCGAGAAAGAAACGGCCAAGACTAAGTTATTATCTGGAAGAAGAAGAAAAATTAAGAATTTGACCAAAAGGTGAACTGATGAGCTGATCAACCCATGCTTGCCTGCGTTATCATTATCATCTGTTTCTTCCATTTTGAATTTTTCACAAGACCAGGCCATGGAAGTTACCGGAGTCTGTGTCAGAGATACCTGAGCGACCATCGCTCCGTGAATATCCATCACAACGATATCACCTTCAGATGTTCCGAAGTACACTTGAAGATCATCCGGTGTCCAAATACCGCAAGTAATTGTACTGTCTAGGCTTAGCATAGATGACCAGTACCTTTGCCCAGCCACAGATCCTACTAAGACGAATCCATCCTAGAAACAAAACTTTGTCAGTAAGAGCACTTTTGGGCATTTCTACCGAGTAGAGGAGCTATGGGTCGTCTTCCACCCATATTTTTTCACCTGATAACAAATAAGTGCCATTCTTCCATCGTGAGACCAAGCAAAGTGAGTCACAGGTGTGTTCCTGTCATTGATCAGTTCTATACTCCATCGACCTTCGTACTTGATCCAAACGAATATAATCCCAGATGAATCGCAGGAAGCTAATTTCTGAAACGGCTCGTTCCACTTGACAAAAATCACCTAAAACAAAATTTAAAATGATTATAAAAAAATTAAACTTACGGGAGGGATTTGTTAAAAGGAGAAGTTAAAATATATCATGAAAATTTGAGAAAAAGCTGTGGAAATTCTCTCACCTCTGACCTATGCCCCCGAAGATTGTAGTTGGTCCTGAGAGGGTACTCAACTGTTTTCTTACAATGGGAGGTTGTGAAAGTGACTCCGACGATTCCTCTCACATGGCCAGTTGCCAACCAACCCTCCTGGTAGTAATTGGTTCTGTTTAACTTCCAACTTTCATCCTGAAATACAGTACAAACTGATGAGCAGCTAGAAGATCGCTGAGAAGAAAAAAGTAGAATTTCCTACTGGATGTTCAAGAGTTTATCAGTTTTTCTTGAAGATCCTATATGCAGTCATGCATTATATTATTATATTTCATTTAAGTGTAACCCTTCAATAATTTTTAAAGCCTTCTTTTAGAATTTCCATTGGAATAAAATCTCCAGAGCAAGTATTATTTTTTAAATTTAAAGCATAAAATTTCGAAAAAAATTTTTTAAAAACGCGTATAATCCACGTTCTGGAAGTTTAATCTTTTTAATCTTCTTAAAGTCTTAATAATAAAAGTAAACCCCTAAAATTAGCAATCTCGAAGGACAAAGAAGGTCAGTCACGCACTGAAATGAACATTATAATTTCAGTTAATTCATTTATTTGTTTTATTATTTATTAATATTTTATTAATTTGATTCATTTTTTGAGTTATTTTATATTATTTGATAGAACATCTAAATTTAGCATTTTTAAAGTAATATTAATTTATAAAAGTTATCATCCGAAGAGGACACCGTATTAGATTAGACAGACTTACTTCGGGTAATTCATCGGGAGCTTTTCCCATCCATGTCAAAGATAAAATGGCACATTCACATTTCGCATTAGTATTCCTTTCAAAATGCAAATGCATTTTGCTTTGCCAAATCCTTGATAAAGGCTGAAGTTAAAATCACAACCACTTCGAAATCGGAGTGACTATTTTCACTCCGAAAACCATTTCTTATTAAATAAAGCACGAAAATAATCATCAGACAAATACATTTGATACATATTTTTACGTTGTCATCTAAATTCAAGCGAATAAACTGATTCGATTTTTGTAAATCTTTAACATTGAAGTCTTTTTACGTAATTTCAATAACGAATACATTTTTTTCTAATTCATGTAAACATCACTACTAATACAATGTTTAACTCATTTTACTAGAAAAACTTGTTAAAAAGAATTTTAAGACCTTACATTTGAACCCCGCATGTTTCAATTAAGGGTTCTTCAACGGGTGCAGTGCGCAAATTCCGTTTCGAAATTATCGATTACTGGAATGGCAACATGACCAACGCCTCATCGGAGCCAGATAGTCTTTTTCAAGCATCCAATGCTGTTAAGAAGGGATAAAGCAACACGCGCCCTGACGAGCAATGTCCAATATTTAATTTATTTCATCGACTTTCTTCCCTTATTATATTTCTATAAGAAATAATTATAATAAAGTATGTAGTATACAGTACAGCAGATGATAAGCTTATACTGAAAAAACACTGCCAAATTTCAAATAAATTCGTTTTTTTCTCATGTGCTTATATACTGAACCAAATTTTGTGAATGAAATCTTTACTTTTATTCTAATGTTTATTATAAATAAAGTTTTGTAAATTATTAATGAATGTCACCTTAAATATGTCCCGCCAAAAATTTTTAAATTTTGATTGGTCCGTTGACTGAAGGCCTATTTGATTTTCATTTTTAACTTACTTCTTTCTTGTTATTAAAAATTTAAATTTTGCATTTGTTAATTTTTTCAAAACAACTATTGAATTAATTCGAGATAAAACTGATTAATGTAAAAAAATTTAGAATCACTTTATATAAGTTTTAAATAAGAAATGCGGGTTTCGTAATTCTAAGTGTTAAGTTGGCACTCTTTGGCTGGAAAATGGAATCAACAATGAATGGATGATAAGTGAGTTTTTCACGATTTTACTGTTCGTATGCCTACTGTATTAATGGAAAATGTGTCAAGATAGTATTATCTAAAGCAGATTTGAGAGAATTTTTAAAAATAAATTATACAAGTAGTTTTGGGGAGTTAGAAGTGGGATTGAAATTCTTTTGAATACACTTTCTCCCTGTCGTTGCTATAATAACGGTGATATTTTAGCAAAAAAGGGCAAAAAATTTCAGTCTTTTACTTTAAAATTTAAAATTGTAGTTTATAATTTTTTTGCCCTTGCAAGGGTTGTTTAAAAATAAAAGAATTTTGGGGTCGATTACAAAATAAATCAATATAAATAATTCTTTCCAAATTTTCCCTTGAAAAAATCCAATTGCGATTAATATCCTATAAATTCAGAAAGTTTACATTTTATTTTATGATAAAAGTCTGAAATTAAATATTTAGGTAGCTAATACCATATGATTTTTTCCTTAAGGTATGTTTTTGAGGAATTCATCTGTTAAACTTAATAAAGTACAAAAAGAAGAGATAAGGTTATGTTATGATACAGCCCAAATATGTGACAAAATGCTAAAATAAAAAGCAGAGATGAGAATTATTCATAAATTGCTTTAAATTGGATATAAAAAATATGTTTAATGATCATAAAATATAAGACATTTTTAACATTAGCCATTTAAAACGGTTAAAACATTTTTAGAGAAAATAAGAAATGAATAACTCACACAGTATTTAAAATTAGAAAGCAAAATGTCAAATGTAATTCTTGGAGGAGGGATCAGTGGCCTGGCAACTGCTTATTACTTATCTAAAGCAGGAAAAAGTGGGATCAAAATATATGAATCATCCCATAGATTGGGAGGATGGATTCGATCCAGCAAGCAAAGGAATGGGACAATATTTGAACATGGTCCCAGGACTCTCAGATGCAGAGGAGATGCAGGGGAAAATGCCCTTCAACTTGTTGATGAAATTGGACTCACACCTTCAATAATACCTATTCATAAGTCAAGTGAAGCAGGTAAAAATCGCATGATATATTTTAATAACCAGCTCATCCTGCTGCCGAATTCATGGACTGCCCTGTTTAAAGTAAACCCTCCTTTTGTTAGACCATTCATTTATGGGCTTTGGAATGATTTTGTCACACCAAAAAAAAGCACAGAGGATGAAAGTGTGTATGACTTTGTAGCCCGCAGATTTGGAAAAGATTATGCAGACATTCTGTTAAGTGCTATGGTTTGTGGAATCTATGCTGGAGATGCAAAAGAAATTAGTGTTAAAGCATTGCTGAATGATCTTTTCAAAAAAGAACAGCAATTTGGTGGAGTGTGTAGATCATTTGTTCACAAAGTGACTGTGTTACAGAGGAAAATACAAAATGAGGCACAAAAAGTCATGAAAAATGCACACAGCAAAATGTGGAGTGCTTGGTCTTTGAAAAATGGCCTGGAAACACTTCCAAATCAATTAAAAAATTATCTCCAATTAAATAATGTTGAAATTCTATTAAAAAAGAAATGCACTAAAGTTGTTTTTAAAAATGGGAAAGCTTTGTTGACATGTGATAAGAATTTAGAAACAGCTGACCATATCTACTCAACTCTGCCCAGCAGAAATCTGGTGGAAATCCTTGGAGATGAACATTCATTTCTCAAAAATGAACTCTCTTCTATACCCTTTGTAACTGTTGGGGTTGTCAATTTAGAATACAAAGGAGATCTGCTGGATAAAAAGGGTTTTGGCCTTTTGGTACCACCAAATCAAAATCTTCCAATTTTAGGAATCATATTTGATTCCTGTATTAACCCTCAGGTGAGGTTTATTCCTGACTGCCCTTTTTTGGTCTTAATTCATTACAATGTGCTTATTTTTTTAGGAGGGAAAGACTGTTTTAACAGTAATGATGGGAGGGAAATGGTTTGAGCAACATTTTGGCTCCAATCCTGAGGAGAAAAAGCTCTTGAAAACAGCAGAAGATCATGTTAGGAAAATTTTGAATATCAATGAAAAATCAGTTGCCAGTATGGTGACTATTTTAAAAGACTGCATACCTCAATATGTTGTAGGTGAGTTACTGCTTTTATAACTGAGTTCATTATTTTAACTGTTACAATGACGAAATATTTTTTGAAGAGTGAATTAATTAGATGACATTTTCAGGTCATTCCAAAAGAGTTGAGAGGATAAGAGAATATATTAAAACGCACAATCTGCCTTTGACTCTCATCGGTAATTCATTTGACGGTGTTGGAGTCAACGATGCCATTTTTTCGGCAAAGGTGGGCGTTGAAAAAGTTATAGCAAATGCACAGTGATTGAGTCAGTATAATATTTTATGAGATTGTTTATGAAGATGTGATATATATATATATAAGAAAATATATTTCGTTGTATTTTATATAATATAAGTGTCACAAAAACAGATGTTTGTTTCTTTTAAATTCCCATTTTTGTATGATAAACAAAATTATAACTGAAATATGATCATATCACCACAGGAAGTCAATTGTAAAATAAGGATTAAATGTGTTGGATGAGCAGGAAAAAAACAAAAGGATTTAAATTCTGATTGATAGGACAATCCAACATAACCCCGAACGAAATAAATCACAAATTTATTCCTTCTAGAAAAACCAAATAATGGTATAAGAATATCAATCTCAACACAAGAAAAACCTCATAACAATAAGCTCATATTTAATAAGAGATAATCACAAGATTACTCCATAACTGCGCACAAATTGTGCGCCCAAGGCTTAATTTTAAGGCTACTCGTATTTATACCGAGAAAATTCTCAGTAAAACTTACTTAAATTTAAAAAGCTAAAGAACACATTGCATAGTGAGTATACTGTGTACGTGCGACTTGAAATATCTCCCTTGCCTAACAAGTGGCTCGCCCATTTTTAGAGACCCATAAATGGAAGGGAACTCCAATAGAGATATGCATGTCAAGAACCCTGCCGCCGGCAATAATAATGGGCGTAAGGGATCATTGGCTGAGGTATCAGCTCGTGAATTAATTGCCAGTCGAATAAGTGTGATTAAAATAACAAATGAAATGATTTATGATATTTTCCACTGCAAAACGCTGGTGTCTTTACCTCCCAGTGATACCATTCTGGAGTCGTCATGAAGAAATTCAACATTTGTAACATGCGAAGAGTGACCTCCTCCAGTGTGATACAAACTCTGAAACGACGAAGAAGAATTTTATTCAAATTTTATATAATTGTTCAAAAATTCGAAGGCAATAAGTCATACCTTTGGATAAATAACTGGATAAGTATACAGTTTGACTTTCCCAAAATCATCGCCCGCAGCCAAAAGCCTCGAATTGTGAGACTTTGCGCAATCGTTAATATCCGTTCCATCCATTCCTTCCTGCCAAATGCCGATTGTATTAAAGGTAATTATGCAATCATTCGTCGCCCAATCGACATCCCTCAAAACTGACGTTTGAGTAACCTGACGGCATACGTTTGCCTGCCCTAAAGAAAGAAGTTAAATTTAATGAAAAAAAATCACCAAAGTTTACAAAAGGGCTCGACTAAAAGATAAACTCACAAAACAGTAGTTCATAATCGCCGGAATTACTTCTGATAAACTGACTGTCGGATGACCAATCTATATGAGTTATGAAACTAGAATGTCCCTGAAAAATTAGTTAAAAAAATCAATTGTCAGTATAAATTCCTGAAAATTCTAAAAAAGTAATGTCAAGACTCAGTCTTACCACACATCGTCCTATTTTGTTGTATCCCGTGAAATCCTCAGACACCTGATATAGGTAAATTGTGTTATCTCGCGAGGCCAACGCTATATTCGTCCCGTCTGGGGAGAATTTGCAATCCTGAATGGGTTCAGTACCATCCTGATAACCACTGATTATTTCACGCTTTGTGCAGTCCAAGACGAACCATTTGCCGTTGACTGAGCCAGCGATGACAAGGCATCCGTCCGGAGTGAAGCATACGCTTTGAATTGGTTCCTAAAAGGGAAAACCCACGACGATTATTACTGTTTCCCCAAGCAGAGAAAACCCAATTCTAACTCACATTCATGTCTTTGGTCCACACTAATGAATGCGCCATTGAATCCCAAAAGTGAATATTTCCATCGAAACCGGCTGTCACAAACTGAGGAAGATTGGGATGAGATGAGCAACCCCAAATTTCTTCGGTGTGTCCCACAATTACCGGAGTAAAACCCAAAGTGACAGAGCCGATCAGAATACAATTTTTAGTAGTCCCTTGAAAATAGCAAACTTTAGCAACCGACCAACTAAAACAGACTTTTACAAAGGGTAAAATCTTCCCTACCGACTAATAACTGAGATCCTCTGCTTTCGGAAACCTGCCTCACTCCTCCATACTGCTCGGCGATGTAGCATTCGTCCACAGGAAGAAACTCCGAATTCAGCAACACCAATTTCCCATCCTTCCCACCTCCAGTGACGATTGCACCGTCTTTTAGGACACAAATTGACAAAATAGTGCTCTCGTGGATCCCCCGAATGAGCTTTGAAATTGTATTAGTACCTTAAAAAAATTTTTTTAAATAGTTAACAAACGACATTGTTATGAAATCTTACTCTGTATTTTGAATTAATAAGTTTTGGAACTTCTTTTCTTCCGGGACTTTTACGCACCTCTACCCCAAACAATAATATTCCCGTTGGAATCCCCGGATAAAGTATCGCCGTTTTGAGTGAATGCCAAGCAAGTCACATATTTGGGCCTGTCTCTGTTTTCAAAGATTCCCATTCGTTTATATAAAGTCCCATTCTGATCGAGAATCCAGAAAGCGATGTGAGATTTCCCGCAAGTGACGATGCAGTGACGATCCAAAGGATGAAATTCAGCTGCCACAACGGTGTCGACGGAGCACTGCGACAAAGTTACTGTCATTGTACATTTTCCTGAGAATCGCCTTCGGGTCAGTCTCTTAACCGATTCAATTCCCCACCTTATTTTCAGTTAATTTGGCTCCTCTCTCTTTTTTCTGCCAATCCCAAATGGAAATTATGTGATCCGATGATTCGTCGATGGCGCAGAGCAAAGCCCCTCCGTCGACTTTTGAGAAAGTCAAGCAACAAATCGATTTTTCAAATTCGTTTAACCCAATTATGTTCATTGTGTGCAAACTCACTGAATTCCAAATACGAATGTGGGGCTGCAAATGTAACTTTATTAGTAATGCCTCGTTTTGTTCACGAAACAACACTTCAACTTTCATCTATGTTTTACCTTAGCATCCTTCCTGTCGTGTCCGGCACACTGTCCAGTAGCAACGAGCATTTTGTTCGGGTGAACTGCCAAACTTTTAACGTCGTCTGTATGCCCTAAGTAATGTCTTTGCGACTGCTCTTCAACGTTATATAATACAACGACCGCGGCAACAAAATAAACCATTTCCCCCGTGGGAAGATAGTATAAATTCGACCTACAATCTCTTCCTCTGTAACCATAAACCTGAAAGAAAATTTACAGTGAATTCTAAACCTGGAATTGCCCTAACTAAAAACGATTCACAATGATTTCGTTATACCCAATCAAGTTTGAGCCTTTCTGAAGGAGGTTTTGTAACGGTATTTAAGTCGTAAGTGTCCACTAATGGTGTGGGAATGTGCAGGACTACTGGACGGCCCATAATGTACATCCTGAATAAGCCTTCCTTCTCGTTGTATATTATTTCCGTTTTCCTGAAACCATCGCATAAAAACAATTCATTTCAAAGATTGCATTCTTTTAAGATACTTTCCTGAGTTTCATTTCCACTTGGGGAATCAAACTTACGAAATCTTTTCTTGGTTTTAAGGAGGATAACAGAGTGCTTTTGTTTTTTTATTTTTTCAAATAAGTGGATGTGTTTAGGAGTGCAGGGTAATGTGCTCGCTCGATGTTTTTCATGCAAAAAGATCTCCTTCTTGGTCCTTTTTTTAATATTTTCTTTAGGTTTTAATTCTTTTAATGATGAATGTTTTTACTCATTTGTGTTTTAAAGTAATTATACTCTTTGAATCCGTTAAAAACTCCCTTCGTTATACGGTTAATGTATCAATTAAAAAAACCGAACTGTTCGCTCACCAACTACAAAGAATACCACTGTATTTCCCCCACCACCGAGAACTGAAAAAAGGGAAAAACCTACCCATACTTTGACTGGTTTCCGTGTGCGAAAGAGCTACTCATCTGGTGCTTAGGGAAAAGATTAAGCAAACTTTTAGCTGTTGATCTAAAAAAATAAAACAAATAGCAAATGATAAAAAACGGAGTGAAAATTAAAGCGATACTCATTCCTCCTATTTGCAATCTATCAACCCTTTATGACTCAAATTTTTATAATTCAATTTACCTTGAAAAACCAGAACCCTGGGATGCACTAGGAATCTGGGAAGGACTTCCAAAGTCTCCTGTTGAGCTCCAACGCTTTGAGTTCTGAAGATTCGATGTACTTTTTCCCAAATTTGGTGACTGTGCACTGCTTCGACCACTGTCACCTCTGGAAGGAATAAAATATTACCCTGATAAGGCTGATAATTTGGTTTTAGATTTTAACAGATCTAAATCTTTGCAAAATCATTTAATTAAATTTGATTATCAAATTCAACAATAGATATTTTTAATGTCAATTCTCATTTATTAATTTGTATGGATTAACAAATGCTAAAACCATCCAAGATTTTTTATCATTCAAAATCCCTACTGAAAATCTCAAAATGATGAAATTACTGGCTTTAATCAAAGTGTTTTTACTTCAGTTTCAAAAAAACTTATAAAAATAACAATTATAAAATGATAATGCTCTCCATTCAATATTAACTCTAAAGGTTAATACAGTGACGCAAAACAGTTTCAGCTAAATATTTCTTTTCAATTTTTGCATAAAAGTAGCTTCTTTATCAACTTAATGTGCTGAATATTATTCAAACAAATGAACAATGAGATTTGGCAATGACAGATATTATGCAATAAATAAACATCACACATTATGCAATTTCATAATCAAAATGGTTTCAAACTATTGAATCTCCTCCAAAGTCCTTTACCGTCGCAGGAACTAAAAAAAATGAGCGTACTTCGGAATTAGACTATTTCCAGCTTGCCTTATATTGAGGTGGGCTCCTGCTGAGTTGGAATGAGTTGATGCTGATGGACTGACTGGAACAGGTGAGGCTGAATTGGAACTGTTTGCCTCTGAATGACTGGACTGTCCAGAGTGAAGACTGCTGGTTGACTGATAAAGAGTTTGTCTCCTGAAGAACAATTAAAATGTGACTAGGTAATTAATTTCTTTTTACTTGAGCTATTAAGATTAATTGTGAATTTATATTTGATAAATATTTCACCTCTGAAGCAAAGCATTATTTGTAGTGCTCAAACTTCTCTTCACAGGATCTTTCAACTTGGCATTAAAACCATAATTTGGTGTTTTCAGACCTCTATTTTCTCCTGAAACTAATATCATAAAACCTCATTTAATTCCAAAATAAATGTGCAACTGCATTCTTATTCAAAACCTAATCATATTAGTCATTCACTGCAAGGACAAATGATGTCAGAGACAGTTTATTGCCCTTAACATTTAACACTCACAAAATGACACCAAGGTTGGCATAAATTCAACTATCCTTTATCAACCAGATAATCAGACATAAACCTGCAATGTTTTACTCCAAAGCAATTAACAGAATCTCTTTGGCAGCACACACAACCTGGGTGTAACCTTGAACAGTTGAAATGTGGAGCACAGCAACTTTTATGAGTTTGTGCTTCCACAATGAATGGCAGATAAACATCATTACTCACTCCTGCTCACTCCATTTTTAGTTGTATTGCTGTAATGACCCCATGAGTCTCCAGAGAATTTTGACTGAGCTTCAATTTGTTCCAACCTTCTGACAACATTTGCCAAAGTGGACCTCAAGCAAATTATTTCATCTCCTTGTTCTAATATTTTTTTTTCTAAATAATCAATTTTATCCACTAATGAAGAATTATCATTTTCTACAATCTCATCTGTAAAATTAACAATATAATTTTAGAGTACAGTCTGCTTATAATTAACACTCAAACAAATAATCACATACCATTTTCAGCTCCTGATGATTCAGCTGAATCATAGGATCCAGTTATTCGCATCATTGAGCTTAATGTGTATTTTTACAACATTTGGTTATTGGATGGTTATAATCCTAATGCACATTATCTTCTTAATGGTGTTTAATTAATTACACTTTTCATTCCATTACAGTTTAATCTGAAAATAAAAATAAATGACTGCAAGACTGAACTTAAACTTTCAAGAAACTAAAAACAAATAATAAATATGTCAAAAACAACATATAATTTTTAGAAATAAATTTGATTACACTTTACAGGTAAAATTCTTGAAGTTTTTTAAACTTTTATTTAAATTTATTAAAAAATTATGTTAAATTTAATATCTGTTAATCATTCTCATCTGAGCAAATTTACATGGTAAATTCATTATTTCTCAATGAACCTCCTAATTAAGCTAATTTTTAGTAGCAACCTTGCACTCATTAACACATTTGCCCAGCTGGGCATTTTAGTTTTAAATTGATGGAAACTGGTTAATTCATTCATGAAACTAACTCTCCAGCTTATATTAGGAAGGTGGCAATTTTCAAAAGAGATATTAAAGAGTGGTAAATATATAGTGAATATTTCACTAGATTAAAAAACAAAAAGACTATAATTTTTAAAAACTTTTTATCACAGAATCTTACTGATCATTGATAACAAATTAGTAAAATCTTGATTTTATAGATAAAAAGAGCAATGGAAAATAATAAATAAATAAAAGAAATTACTGAATAATTTTAATATTTTTTTTCTTATAAAATACCTGTTAAACAGTATTTACAAAATCATTTAAAATTTTTCTTTGTCAAAAAACTTTTTACTCATGCACTAATAATAACATAAAGAGTCCATTTTTCTCCATATTTCAATTAATTAATTTTAAAAACATTTTGTTTGAAAAATCTTCTTTTGAATTTATCCTAAAAAACATTTTCCCTGACGTACCTTGCTTGCAAAGTACTCATAATGATGATGTCATGACAGTTTCAACAAGTAAACAAGTAAGAATAACGATGACAAAAACTAATAAAACATTTCAATATACTTAAAAGTCCATTTACGGGTATAGGATTTCAAAATTAGGCATTACCTTGAAACTGCAAGCCAAAAGTTCACACAAATATCTCTCACAGTTTAATTTCTATCACAAAAACGGTCATAAGACTTTGGGATAACATTTGAAAACTTTTATTAAGCAATACACGATTAATAAAATGAGACAAATGTTAACGACTCGTCTTTATTTTAAAAAGAATCGAGTTGAACCAGACTTTAGTACCGAATAAAATTAAATTACTAACCTAAAACGTTTTCCTTCGTTTATTTGGCAGAATAAAAATGATTTACCTTAATTGCACAGTAAACAAAGTTTAATTACAGTTAATAAAACAGTAAAGATGGGTAGCCGGTGATAATTACTATCAAAAAATAAGATTGTCACAAACAAAAAACCTAAACCAAATATAGAAGAAGATTTGAATGAAACAAAAATAAATACGGTACACGTCAAGCGCACAAAATTCTGACACCAATTAAAAATTCAAAATGGCTTCCTGCGACCTTCTTGTTACGAAGTATAGTTTACGGCAGGTTACTTGCAGGTTCATATAGACTCTTTCAGAGCAGGAATTCATTGCGTAAAACATAACTTAGAAATTTCAGTTAAGCAAAGAATCATCGCCTTCCAAAAAGGAGACCGAAAATCATCATCATAAATCATAAGAGTTACGAGAGATTTACGGGAAAATCTTAAGCCATAATCAGGATTCTCACTGGACCAATTTCAACTTTCCTTCCTTATGAGAAATTTAAGTGGTGTCCATTTAAGCTGATTTTCAAAGTTGATAAGAGCATATTTTTAAAATTTGAGAAATGGTAATTAAATGAAGAAATTAAATGTAAAAAATAACCACTATAATTCGATGAAATATATTGCTTGCAATTCGTGAGGTATTTACAAGTACGGTATTCGTTAGGATTCCTTTGGTTTGTGATGAGTACTTCTAAAAGGTGTATTTTTAAATATTTTCAGCAAAACAAAATATAAAATTAACAACAAAAATCCTTTAACAATAATAACACTGACCAACAAAATTTAAAATTTTGCTGTTTTATATTTTGTTGTTATAATTTAATTTTTCTATCATTATTTTCTTGATAAAAAAATGTAACTCCGAATAGCACTGACTTTTCTCATTTTTTTAGCGACTTAAAGTTTTACGCAGTTACGAACTTATATACTCTTTTAATTTTTAATAAAATTTTAATGAATTTCTGCACTCAACGTCGCTTTCAGTCAGTTGTCGACGAATAATTTATAACTGTTTAGAAAATCCGTTCCAAATCTCCAGACCGAGGGAACAGAATGAATCTTTTTCATCAATTATCGTTTCTCTAAACAGTCTACGAAGTCCTCTCTTCTGCGGTAATGCTCTGAATGCATTTTGATTTGGATTATGTATATTTGGAACAAAACCACTTCATAACTTTTCGCCGCTGAGACTTATCATATTGTAATAACTGTGATCCGGGAATCTATCCAACTCGATGTAGTCAGTTTCACTCAGTAAAAGCTGTTCCAGTAAGGTTACAAGCTCGGTGAAACTCGGACGGTCTTTCGGCTCTTTGTCCCAACAATAATACATTATGTTGTAAAGTTCTCTGCGGCAGTGCTCTGGTTTTTCAAGTCTGTAGCCATCTCTGACTTTCCTCATAACATCCGCAGCAGCTAATCCCGGATACGGCGTGGATCCTGAAATTATTTCCAACATGAGACAAAATAGTAGGTTGGATTTGCGAAGTATCGGTCGTTTTCAGAAGTTTCAATTACCCAATGTAACAATTTCCCATATGAGAACTCCGAAACCCCAAACGTCGGATTTGACGGAAAAAATATTATCATATAAGGATTCCGGCGCCATCCACCTAATGGGTAGTCGTCCTTCACTTTTCCTTTCATACACGTGGCTACTTATGACGTCCCGAGCGAATCCAAAGTCTGCCACTTTACATATTTGCTCGGAACTGACGAGAATATTTCTAGCAGCCAAGTCTCTGTGTATTATCTGAAAATTATAATTCACAGTAAAACAGTTTTTCAGACTTTTGTGAGATATAAAATGTTGAAAAAGCTTTCTCACCCCTTTGCTAGACAAAAATTCCATTCCTCTAGCACATTGATAAGCAAAACCTGTAAGATCTCTGGAAGTGAGTGTTTGGCTTTCGCCGTGCATGTTTCCGTAATATCTTTCCGCCCTTGAATTTCGTAAGTAGCTCTGTAGTTTTCCGAGCGCTACGAATTCCATAATGACAAAAAGAGGATCTGAAATACAAATATGGAAATACATTTGTGACGCATTTTTGTACATCAGCATTCACTTTAAGCATGAATTAATTTATAATAAAGACTCTTCTCTAAAATCAGAGCCAAACAAACTGATAATATGAAGCAGTTTATTTTGCATGAAATTCCCTTCTCTTACCTTTTTCAGTGCAGCAACCCAAAAGTCGCACGACATTAGGGTGAGGCTCTAACATTTTCATCACTTCCAATTCTTGAATTAAATCTTTTCTTTCCTTCTCTCCGGCATTTTCTTTTAAAGTCTTAACGGCTACTACTGTTGTTCCTTCCTTACCTGGAAAATTAAAAGGCATCGTAAAAATTCAAGGCAATTATAATAAGCAGTTTTGTTGGGAGTTAACAATTACGCTTTTGCGGTCGGGGTTGTCTGCTCTTTTAAAGGCTCTTTTTTAGCCCCCCCTTCTTCTTCCTCCTCCTCTGAATCCTTTTCATCCTCTTCTGGGGGCTTTTTACATGGATCGTCAACGCAAACCACGATTTTTGGCACGCCTGACATTTGCCCGTACTTATCGGTACCGTTGCAAACTATGACTCTCGGGAGAATGTCATCGGGAAGACACTCATCTTCTTCCTCCTCTTCTGACAGAGGAGGAGGTTCCGGAGGTAGATCAGCTGGTTTCATATTCTTTGCCTGAGCCGCCTCTTGCAGCTTCTCTATTTTCAGATTCACCAAACTGAGTTCGTCGCGCTTTCGCCTGAGTTGCCTTTTCTTCTGCAATCTTAATTTGAGTTCTTCTTGAGAAGCTTTCCATCTGTTTCTCTTTCGGTCCAACTTTCCGAATTCCTTTTCTAAGTCTCTTATGTCTTTTCTCAAATCTACGAAAAGCTTGTAGTTGGTTTCCAGCTTCTCTACTATCTGTTTCGGAGGAAGTTTCATTGCGGTTTCTTCGGTTGGTCGTCTGGGTGGAGGGGACGGCGGTGGTTTCTTTTCTTCTGCCTTCACAGGTTCTTCAGGCGGGTTTTCGGGTGGGGGTGCCTCTTCTTCGACAACTGGCACCTCTTCGTCGTCGGCCATCGTGTTATTGACAACGTCACTTTTAATTTAGATTGTTTATTTCCACAAAACTTGTTTTTAAATTTTTTTTTAATTTTTAAGACTTTTATTTTTTTACATATACACACATGCAAACAGCCTCTGCTGTTCGTATTCGCAGCAGGCGGTGGGAGCAATTCAAAAAATTACCTTTTCGGTCATATTCATTTATAATGTCAGTTCTTAGAAATTATAGAATTCAAAATTTTCTTCCGTAATATGTGGCAAAAGTGATTTTCTTTCGAAATCTAAGCCTTACTATTGTGCCAAATTTATTTTTATATCCCGCCTCTCATTTTTTACTGACTTTTTAACGTTACAATTCATATAATTATAATAAACGGGACCTAACAAGTAAGAATTAAAAATGAGATAAACATTTCAAATGCACTAAAGTGAATTTAACATACTGGTCATCGACTTATGATAATTAATTAAACCACTCACCGTCAATATTCACCGCCTCGCATCGCCAAACTTGTCCAAAACAACCTTCACCTAAAATATTAAATATTTTCAGGTGATGTCTGGGAAACTCCCACTTGTCCTCAGATTTCGAGGCATCCCGACTGGTTTGTATCGGAGGAGGCTGAAAAGTCAAAAATCAACATTAGCTCGGACTCCTTTCATTTTGCTTCATTGGAGACGGAATCAGGAATTACCTGAGGTGATCTTTCAGAATCCCAACCTTCGTATCTATTACTGAAAGCTCTGGGTCCTCTCCAGTGATGCATGGCAATGGGATCTTCTAAAACAATTCCTCCGTGGGATTCTTTTCTCTGAAAAAAAATATCACTTTTTCAAATGGAATCTCTTGGCAAGATTTGAAATTCTAATGAGTTTAAAATTCTTTACCATTTCCTCTTTTTGCAGTTTGGTGCGATATTTACAGATTTTCCTTCTGAAGAGGAAACCCACCAGCACTGCAGTGAATAAAACCCCGCAAATGACAGCTGCCGGAATAATTGTATACGCTATTTCGGTAGATTGTATGTTGGTCGAGTTGCTTGTTAAATTGAATTTGGTGCTCACTGAAGGGGGAGGAGAAGTGATTGGTTCTTCATCTGGGAACAGAAAAATTATTAAATTCCACTAAAATAAGTGGGCGTAAAACAAAAAATCAAATAAATTCCTCCATAGGAAAAAAAATCGGAACAAAGATCCTTTGCAGAAGATTCTTTCTCGGCAAACGCAAACATCTTTCACGAAGTTGCATTATTTATAATAGCAACTGAGTTAAATTTCGTTTTGATGGGCATCTGAGTTCAAAAGTCATTCAGATAACACCAACTCTTTCCCAGTGTTCGTATTTGCTTTATTCTTTCAACCATCTATTTATTAGTATTTTCCTTATTTTCTACTAACTTCCTCCGTTTTGACTTCCTCGAGGAAGAAAAATCAAAGAGAAAAAGGTTTCTAAGAAGGGAACTGTGAGGAAAACATCAGTATCAAAGGAAAGAACGAATATAAAGATTGATTAATTGACTTTAGGTCTTCCTCCAGCATTTCATTCCGAATTATCCCTTCAGCAGACAATAGCTTTTTAGTTCTACCGTTTTCTCTTCCTAGGCGACATAAAAAAGAAGAAGAAAACAATAAGAGGAAAAGTCTGAGACTTGCTCACCTTGTTTCACAGTCGTGATGAAGTTTTTATCAGTCTTGCGTTTCGGTACATGACCCGCCGTGGGAATAATTTTTGGTGGGGGGACAATTTCTGGCTGTACTATGGGTGGACTTGGCAGTAAATAAGGGGGGTAGTAAGGAGGCCGAGAAGGTTTATTATGATGTTTCGATCCTTTGCTCGACGCATTCATAATATTCACGAAGACTTCCGATTTCATCGTTAGGTGGCCGTCCGTCACCGTGACGTAAATGAGAAATTTCTCGCCTCCCTAAAAAACACGAACATGCTCATGCATTAATTTTTCAACAAAGCAGTAGTCCAGTATAAAAATAAAAACGCAACGTAGACAATTTCTCGTTACAAACACCAAAACTCACCCTTTTTTCCAGAGACTCGTTAAGTTTAACAACCCCCGTCTCATTATTAATGACAAATGGATTTTTTCTGTTAGGGTCATTCAGCTCTAATCCGAACTCCAAAGGATCGTTTTCCTGATCGGAAGCTTTTACTCTCGTAATGACCGATCCAACCGGTTCGGTGGTAGGAATGTTCCAGGATCTGTCCAGTGTGAGTATTGGAGGTGAGTTCTCGCCAAACGGAACCTGCCCATTGGCTGAAAAGAAAAATCACGTTGAAAATTCAAAGCCGTGACAAAAGAGATTTTTGCGTAAATCACGGTTTTATTGTTTCAACTTTCACGAAAGCCTTAGAAAATGGGAAGAGAATGCGTAAAATGCAGTGTACCTGATGGTGATTAAACTGCGCTGAGCAACCATGCACTTCTAACGGTTGGTGCCTCGAATACCAATCAGGCCATAGTTTGTTTTTATTCTTTTTTTTTTCATTTATGGGCGAAATAAAGTCGAATCAAAAACGTTTTTCACGAATGATTCAAGACTTTCAGGAACCAAATTCGAACCAAATCAATGGTAAACGGTTATTACGTATTCAATGAGCAAGGACAACTACTTCTCGAACGATGTATTATATGGATCTCTGGGTTCAGATGTAAGTCCAAAACTCCAGAATTATTGTTTCTGGAGTCCTTAAGTAATTCCTCGTTAATTCGTGATGGGTAAACCCATAACACCATAAAGTTCAAATCATTTTCATTTTAAACTAATAACTTTTTTTTATCTACAGCCTCTCACAAAACCCAGTTTTAATTAACCGCATTGGTTTCCTCATTCATTCGCTCCGCAGAATGTTCCCGACTTTCTAACTCCACGGTTAATAATAATAATATGATTACGATATTTATGTTAATACGGTATATAAATAATAACTTGTTAGGATTTAATTAAAACTCCATAAAGCACTAAATTCATGGGCGTGGGTGTACGAAAACTTGAGAACATTATGGGTTTACTTTTCGATGAAGAAAACATAATTTTAGGCTGCATGGTTGGGTTTTTCGAAATTTGTCGACTTCTTACATGAACAACATACATCTCGTGCCAGAACGCCTTCAAGCACGTTTGTCTTCTTGCTAATTATTATTAAGAAAAACCACTGAATAATCCGTAGGTTAGAGTAGGAATGTCGCAATGGCGGGATTTCCGTTATAGAATATTGACCCTGTTGATTGGTGTAGCTGCGTGTTTCGCTTACACGAAGTTCGACTGGAGAATTCGGAACCGGTTGAAAATTAATTTATACATGGTTTTGTCTAAACCCATAGTTCAGGTACAATAAATAATATTATGTTTATATGGTAATTATATGGGAAGTCTTTTGCGTCAAGGGTATTAGAATTTTCTAAATAGCCAAAGCGCGCAAAATCTATGTAATTTTCAGATCAATCGCCCGTTTCTTCGGTTTCAAACTTTCTTTCTTAATTGGGCTTCAAATTTTGTGATTAAAATACATAATGGCGTTTAAAGAGAAAAAAAGAAATTGCATTATGCAAGAATAAAAATCCGCGACGCATTACCGCAAATGAAAGAACTTGAACTCCAAAAGATGCAAGGCGGTGAGATCCGCGTCCTGAACAGGATGTAGACCAAAAGAAAAAGTGAAAGCATTTGAAGAATTGTTAATGGCCCTCACGTTGGTTTTACGTCTGTCTAAGGTCTGAACGTCTTTCTCGAGATCCATTAATTAATTATAATCGGTTCGCTCATTTATCAATTTTAGTTCCGTCGTAAACCCAGATGGGAAATTGTCAAATTGTTTATCTGTGTCCTATTGTAATTATTAATAATGTAGTCCCAGTGTACAGGTTGTGTGCCGTTTTGTGTGCACTTTGGAAACTAATTACCAAAAAAAAGCGTAGGGAAATCAGGGTAGTTTCATTCGATTCCTTTTCTTAAAAGAAGTATACCATTTTAAAGCATTTCTATTCCACACTTTAATTAATTTATTATACATTTAAGAAATGTAACAGCGTATTTTCTTTTACTGAAATTTTAACTTGGAGGTATGAATCACAAATCTGCTGAATCATAACTCTTTCGAGCAGTTACCGGTTTTTTTTTAAATATAAAAACAACTAACAAAATATGGCATTCGGGTGCTTCTCTGATCTTAAAAAAAAAACCAACGCAGCCTTCATCAGAATCGCCTCCATAATTTTATAAACATTTTTCCTATAAACTCGCGTATCATTTCCAGGGCTGGTTAAAGTAAGACGTTTCTATTTTTTTACATTTGAGTAAATTCTATACTTTGCTTTTGAGTAAATTAACGATTCTGTGACAATGACTTAAGTTATAAAAAAATTAACTGAGCAAAATGAGGGCCTCAATATATCCATAAAATTCTAAGTTATGGCAAACAGACAAAGGCATTAATTCTCGAAGTCTCAAAAATTAATACCGCAATAACTTGTTTTCAAAATTAAGAGGTTAATAACCATTCATTGGCGGTAAGATTATTTTAGGCCAATAGCTTTTGTGCCCACACCACAGGCGTCCATTGTTCAATGCTTCCCTGCACACAGTTGCAAAGCGCCTACAGCACCTTATTATTCTTTGCAAAATCAATTTATCCACCTAAAACAATTTCTTTTTCTGAAAACACAAAGTAAATGAACAATAAACCACTCACCGTGAACGACGATGAAATAAAGAGCCGTCAAACCAAATTTCCAATTCAGGTACATGGCTCTTTTCATTGCGTTTATTATTATTATAAAACTATTTCACGTGATTGCACTGAAAAATATTTGTTTTAAAATATAGCTCAGCGTCATGATGGACAGCCTCTTGCTTTTGTTCTTCACACCGTTGACTATTCCAGTTGAATTATCTTTCTTCACATCGAGATATATCGCATCTAAAATAAACATTTAATTCACACATTGGTTATAAAATTATTTGTTTTTATCCAACGACCGAAACTATCATAATTATAAATAATTAATAGAACTCGTTTTAGGTGAGTAGTTACAGGATAACTGAACGGTCGAAAACCCCAATTAACTGAATGGGCCCATATTTTTTATTTAATTTTGTAAATATATTCTGTATCAAAAATGCTCTTGATAAGGAAAATCAAAACCTGTCATTAGGCCGAAGACAAAATCGGGTTTCAATATACTAAGCGTTAACTTTTATGTCTGAAACTTTTACTGAAACTTCCATAATTTAAAAAAAATCCGTTGCCTTAAAAAAGGGGCACAACATTCCATTTCGTTTAAGTCTTTGAAGACTTGTTCAAAAACTTCATTTGGCAGTGACATTATTCCAATCCTCTTTCAACTTTCAAACTTTAATCCTCTTTCATTCACTTCTCTTTACCGTTCATACTAAACCCTTCCAAAAATTCCAAAGATTAAATATTTTATAACAATTATTCAAGTCAATTTGTGTGTTTACTAAGCACCATTTGCTCGGGACAGAAAATCGACCAGATTAACGGTAATTGAATATTTATATTTGTATTATAATCCGTGAAAAGCTTTTCTTACTAACTAATGTACTTGAAAAAAATTCTCTGAGCCATTATGACTATTTTAACTTATGACGATCATTAAGTCACTGAAATTCGAACACTACAAAACGAGTTTTAGAGTAGGAAAGTTGAAAGGCGGCGGTTGATTTAAATACAAAATTTGCAAACAAGAAGAATCACTAAAAATAATGCCATCATCATCACCAAGCGTAAAAAACTGAAAGTATATTATCATTTCATACTGAAAGAATCGCTCCATCATTCTATAGCGTCATTACTAATTCTATTTGACCAGGGCTGGCAAAACCCGGTTATTACTCTTAAAACCTGATTTGCCTTCACGCGAGTAGCAGAAGCTGATTTTTCCTTTTTAAAGGTTAAGAAATCTTAAGAGCCTGTTGCAGAGAGCTATACGTTAAACTGCTCTTAATTTTATTGGGGCCAAATGCCAGGTGGGAAATGAAAAAGAGCATGCCAACTGAGGCAAATAAAAGGCTTTAATGAGCTTCAGAATTCTGCTAATTGGGATATGTGTAATTTTGGAATAGAATTCAGTCGTTCTCGGAATTAATCATTTTTGGAACAAAAATATCAATCACATTACAGATCGGTAATTAAAGCTGCTTTTAAGAATTTTTGCTCACTTGACAGAATAACTAATGCAGGTAAAATCTAAGTTTTATCGTATTATAATGATTGTGAGCACTTTTCATATTCTGTCAATAACTATGATTCGGAATTACAGTCTCTTATGTACTCTTTTTTATCTTTAAAAAGTTATTCGTGTGCTGAACTGATCGAAAAGGGAATCTAATCTCAGAAGTCAATTTTTTACGGCAACAAGAATTAAAAGTTTTTTTGTCGATTTCCTGAAAGCAGTCACAACTTTAAAATAACTTAAAGGTATATTTTTTATATATAAAAAATTAAAATTCGATTATTTTACATTTAAGAATCAATTTCTGATTTAATTTAAGCTTGATAACTTTTTTTTATAATATCTACATTTTTTTTACATTTTCCAACTTAAAAAAATTACATTATAATTGCAGAATTGATTGTAATATACCTCTTTTAAAAAATAATTCACTGGTGTTCTTTACCACATAAAGGTCTGAAATACTAAAAATATTCAGCATTCACTCGTAGCGACTACTGTAGCGCGAACTGTGGCTCTATTAAATTAACAAATCTTCAGCTGCGTTAGTTTAAAAATAATAATAAACCGCAGGCACTTTCCAGTGACGCGGTAAACTTAATTTCTTTTCTGTAATACTTTCGTAACGCACAAAATGTAGAACTCCCTGCAATCGAGAACCGCCAGGTACTGCTTCATGAAGAGAAATACCTTCAAAATGGCCGTCACTGTCTTGGCGCAAAACCGGTCTACGTGATGAGTATGAGTATCACTTGGCCTAAGTTGGAAATTGCACATCATTTTGTTGTGTGATTGCAAAAAGTGAGTGAAGATTTAATAAAACCGAATGTAATAAAATTTTTATAAGTTTAAATAATTAATAAAATAATTAAGCGTTTTACATTTTTATTTAATTTTCGACTTCTTTAAGATGTGGTAAAGCAAAAAACTTTTTATAACTTTTGAAAACATACAAAACGCTTATGTTAAAAAATTGTTATAAGTTAAATAAAACTTTATAATAATAAAAATGCTGGTCGGTTGTGAATTTCATAGACTGACTGGAGTTGAAAAATTTCCGAACTACTTTTTAAATTTTTACTTTTTTTAAAATGGTTTAAAAATTACGTTTTTTTAATTTATCTTACTGCAGCTGTATATATAATACTCTTCCAAAGAAAAAAGCGGACAATACTCCGGTCTTTTCAAACTTCATATTGATAATTTCCTTTAAAAATTTGCTTAGGCTGCAAGCAGAACAATTAATGTAAAATGCTGCATAAACCTAAAATTGGGTTTCACTCCTTTAACTCTGCCGGTGTTTGTCTTTAAAAACATTTAAATAAAACACGGTAAAACGGCAATTTGAAAAGCAATTTAAACCAAAATTATCAAAATATTTAAAAGATAAGTTAAATGAAAAGTATTTACCTCCAAATAAAGTCAAGATATTCTGAAAAGCGAAATTAAAAATTTCCTTTTTAACATTTCCATGTCCGGTTTGCACGGAATTATGGCGCTTAAAAAAGGGCCCCGAAAAATTTTAGTGTCTTCTGCATAATAGACCGTTTCAAAATGAAGTGATAAAATATTGAATTTTCGAATCACTTTCCCCATTAATTCTCACTTTGTCTTATTGTTGTGATGAAGTTGGTAGACTATCCGTTTATGTTAAGGACTTGTACCAGACTAAGGAGGCAGCCTCAGAAATTTTTTATGCAATATCAAGTCAAACACCTGTCCGTAGCAGTCCCTCACAAACAAAAGCATAGTTACATCAGGGAAAAAATTGATGAATTCATTCTGTGGTATGATGAATTCACGGGAATGGATGAAGTAAGAAATGCCCAGCGCAGAGTATTAGAGGATGAAGAAAATTTTAGGAAAAGTCAGGATGAACGAAGGAAGGTTCTGAATGATTTGAAAGAAGTTCAGCGGAAGTTGAAAGATTTAAATACCGAATTAGACAATACTTTCAAGGGTGATGATCGTTATGTAGCTTTGGTTACACAAGAACATAAATTGTTAAAAGAAGAAAAACTAATTTCGGTAAGGTATCAAATTAAAATTCAAGTACTAAATTTTTTTATTGTTAAGTGATTGCCTTCTGTGAGAACCTTAAAAATTTGTAAAAAAATAACTCTTTTTATGTGATTAAATATTGCAAATAAACTTGAGTTGCATTATAATCAAAAATTGTCTGTTTTAGGAAAAGTTTGCAGCAGCAGAAAGAATCGAAAGGGATGCCTTCTCAGCATTAAGTTCTAGTGTGAAACTATCACATGAGAAGGAAAGAGCTCAAAGTGAAAGAACCAAATATTGGTCATTAATAGCTTCAGCAGTGGGGACTGTGGTTGGAATTTTGGGAACATCAATTAATAATCACTTCAAAATGAATGAATTAAAAGAACTCATTAAAAATTCTTCCAATAAAGAGCTATTGGAAAAGTTAAATAATTATAAGGAAGCCAATGAAGTTCTTTTAGAAAATATAAAAAATAATCCAAAAATATATTATAAAAATAGTAACAAAAAAATTGAGGACTTATTAAATAAAATAGATAATAAACTTGGAAAATTAGAGGTTGAATTTAAAAAAATTGAGAAAAAGACTGATGTAAATGATTCAAAAGTATTAGCTGTAACAGATAGTGAAGAAGGCACTGTGGAAACAATAACAGTTGAAACATTATCAGAATCAATGAATAAAGAATATACTCAAATGAAAGTGCTACTATTCACCATTGCCATTTTAAGTATCATAATGCCTGTACTTAGTAAATATACATAATCATACATCTAGGATTATATTAAAGTAATAAATAACTTATGCAACTTCTACATGAATTGGTCTGGCAATGTTGAGTGTGAGAAAATTCCTATATTAACATTGTTTCTCACCTTTATTTGGAAGAGGCTCTAAATTTTTTGTGCTATATATATTAATAATTTCATTAACATAAATATATCCTGTGAAGTGTTCTTGCCCTATAAAGCTTTCACAAATCTTAAAAATCCTTCAAACCCGGCGTAGATATTTCCCCTAGTGAATTTTGATGGCTTTTTTTATACATTTTAATATGATTTTATGTATAGAAAGAAAATATATAAATTTTTAACTTTCATTAAAGGATTTTTAAGGAAATTTTTTAACAGTAAATGGAAAATTTGTTGTAATTAATCATAAACAATCATTTTTGGTTTTAAATTGAGTGAATCAACTCAATACAATTGGGTCAGAAAGTATCTTTTTTTGCCATTGATGATTACTAATAAAAAATTCAATAATTTTGACCAGACCTTTTTTCATTAAGTTCACTCAGGAGAATGAATTTTTACTCAAATTTAATCATGAAATGATTAATGCAATTTAATTAAAAGGACATTGAATAGTAATATTCAGCCATATCAGTCTAGGCCCAACAGTTCTTCTGTCAGTCCTCATCAGTGTACTGCAAATGCAATATTTTATCAGTTACCCTATATGAAGAGGGAGACTGTAAATTCCAAAACAATATTAAGGAACCCAATGCCTTGTTTGATGAAATACTAGAGACTTATTGGAATTATTAAATCCTTGAAAATTTCTGTGAGCCAAATGGAATCAGTCTGGTATTACTCCTTAACTGCAGTCTTTTTTTTCTTTCACATTATAAAAGCAGACAGGCAAGGCTGTAATAAATTTTATAAATATCATTTATTATCACACTGTGAGAGCATGAACTGCACCTCTTAGACATCTAACAGTTACACTTAAAAGTAGCACTTGGGGGTGGAGTTGTTTAAAGTTTGGCAGTGCCTTAGATTAATTGTAGTAAATTAAGCAAAAATTATATCTTATTAAAACGTCTCTTTTTTATGCTTTGAAGAACTAATTCATATTATTTATAATTTTATTCGACGCCCCATAAGGAAAACCTTTGAATCTGTGACGGTGTAGAAGTGAGTTGCTAATTTATTGGCGATTAGTATGGGTAGTGACACTATCTGAATAACCCTTGATTGTGTGGTCGTTGTAAAGGGCAATAAAACGGTGATAAAGGCAAGTTTCTTAAGTGATGAAAACCGCATTCAAATGCTGAATGAAATAAAAAAGGTGAATCGTCAAAAAGAATTTTTTTGTTTTTATTGTCATTCGCACGAAAACGTTGCTTAACAGGAAAGTCATTCAACCCCCTCTATTCAGGCTTTTAAAAGAACGTGGAAAGGAAATCATTTGTACGACATTATCCGCTCGTAATTCAACCCCCTTTAAGTCGGCTCACTAATGAATGACAGCGTGTCGAGCATAAACCAGAGCGACCGATTCAACTTAAAAGGTCGGAATTAAAATAAGCGGAAAAGGAAATAGTTATTTAAAAAAAAAAAATTCCTTTTTAACGCAACACACTTTCAAGGCTTTCTTTCAACCCTCCTTATCGACTTCCCCTGCATTGTTTTTGTTGCATTAGTACTTTTATAAATGACCGTTTATTTCATTTTGAATAGCAAAAGAAATTCTCGGATGTGAGCTATTTCACTCCATCCGGATGTCTTTCAGGTTTGAATTCACTCAGCGGCCCTTTTGAAAATGAATTCTTTCGGGGTTGAGAGCAGAATGAATAGTGAGGTCACAATTCCTGTTCCGTACCGGAGGGAGGGTTGTTTTTATGCTTGGATAAGTAAATTTGTTTTGGATTCAAAATGAGTATTGTAGGATGGTCGTGTGAAACTTTGAGCGCCATCGGAAGGTCATTGTTACGAGTAGCAAATAAAAACATAACTGGGTGGGTGGGTGTCCATAATGGTTTTTCAAAGGGTTGTAAACATTCTACTGTTGACAACTTCGCGCCAAAAATTTGCACTTCTAAAAATTTTATTTTAAATTAATTCGAAAATCATAATCGAATTAATCAAAAGTTTATACTATTTATAATTTGGGGCTTGATAGAAAAATTTAACTCTTTCAGTACATTAGTGATGTTGGTTTTCATGCTCAATTTTTGTCTCATTAAATCAAAAGATGACGTCGTCCTTCTCTGGACAGAATTTGCATTCAATTAATAAGTAAGCTTAATTAAACAAACGTAAAATGTTTAAGAATTTTACGCTTTGTTCTATTAATAAATTTTTATTGCCCATCCCCTGCAATTAAATCTAACATGAGTGAAATTTACCTCGCTACGTAAAAACTAAAAATGGATACTCCAATCGTAGATTAATGAGTACATTAACGGCGACTAATTACTGGAATCGTTTAAATCATCTAAATCGTTACTAATTGTCAAATTGACAAAATATTTTCTGTGTGAATCATAACTGTTCAGGTAATTCAAACTGAAGAAAGTGAATTCATCTGAAATTTTTAAATTTCGCTTAGTTTTTCTATTATAAGCCAACCGTTTGTTTTTTTTTCTAGCTCTGGTGTATGCACTTATAATTTTCTTCAACTATTTTAAGCATAGATTCCTATTTTAATAAAATTTAGCTCCTTTCTCTTATGTGAAAGCCGTGAGGTTATATAGAAAAAATTAGCACCGAATTGGAATTACTGTACAAATCAATAAAACATGCAAAGTCAAACTGTCATAATTTTTTTCCTACTTGTCATAATTCAAAATTACTGAGTATTTTTTATACCTCATTAGTTTTTCCCGTTCTTTCCCCAATATCTGATTTCCCCGACATATTTTTTTCATTCATCAGACAGTGATTGACCTATCGACAATGAATAGTACAAATAAAATAATCAAGGAGAGTAGTTTCCAAAACCAAATAAAATGACTTTTACAAAGAAAACAAATAAATTAAATCCGTTTCTGAAAAACCTTTTGTATATTTCTTGTTAATTGTCTTCCTCCGCTGAGTGGAGTTTTCCACTGCGTGGGATCGGTCGTTCACCCTCTACCCTTTTGAGGGAGTCTTGTTGGGGTAATTCACCCGGTCCTAATGCCAGGGTGGCCAACTATTTCATTAGAATTGTGTTTCCCAAGGCGGAAAATTTTCGAAAAATCCAATCGAAATTTGCACTTTTCTCTTCTGGATTTTGATAATTGTTTCCCTCCAAAAGTTTACCCTTCTTGGCTGGTGAAAGATTTGAATCTGTGAGGTATTTAATTGAAAGAAACGTTAAAATGAAAATCGCACAGTTACGGATGTGCAAATTTTTCGGAAGTTATTGTCAAAAAATCGGTCCCCTCTCTCAAATCCCAAAAATAGAAAAAAAGAAATTTGTGTATTATTTGTTAGAAAAAACTACTTAAGCATAAGCAAAACATAGACAAAATGAAAACTGAGGACTGAAAGTCTTTCTATAAAATGAAATCGTTAAAAAGCGAAGTGTGCAATATAAAAAAAGGGGTTTTCTCATTCATTTAAAATTACGTGAAATGTCCTGTTGTCCTTAAGCTTAGTTGATTTTAGTTTGCTTACATTTTAATATTTTGTATTGCTCTTTTTAAGTTAAGTTATGAAACCATTCATAAAATTTCGTACTTATTTTGTGCACTCTCAACAGTCACATTTGACGCTTTCGGAGTGCGAACGGGGCCATAGAGTATTCGCTTCTGTTTTCAACCCAACCGTTCGCTCCTCTGTGTAACGGAATTGTATAAATATTTATTATCATTTTTTACAACTATATTTTTTGAAACATTTTACTTTTTACGGTTTATAATCCCGCGAATCTCGTGCAATATATGAGCTTAAATTTTTGAAATTTAGTTTTTGATATAATTTGAGCTTCATCAAAATTTTAGGTACGTAACAGGAACACTGAAGAAATGTGAACCCGCATGAGTCGAAGAGCATGAATTTTTGGGTGCTAAACGGTTTTTCTCCTCAGGAGTAGTTTTTGTGGTTTTGTGAATTAAAATTTGCACTATTTACTAACTACAGAGTGAATATAATGTTCAAATTAATAGCTTTCGAAAAGCTGTTTTTGTTAGTGTTTTCTGATATTCATGGTTCCAATTGTTTTTGTATTTTGGTTTTACCACCATTTTTCGTTACCATTTATTTTTAATTTTGTGTTTTGTTAATTTTCGTTCCTGTCTTAGTGAAGACTTGTTGGAGAGTGCATTTAGCTGAACAATGTGTCTTTAGAATGTTCTTCGAATTAGAAAATGGCTAGTCATTTATTGTTGGCCAGGGATTTCGAATAGTGAGGGATCTGAAATAAAAATTGTAAAATACCGAATAAAGGTATAGTTTTAAAAAGGAACGGACGCCTTATGAGGGGAGTTCTTTTTAAAACATAAACCGGAAGTCTTGATTTAGAAAACCTGCTGTGAAATTAATTTTTTTGCCAATTTTTCGTTTTCCTTAAAAGGTATAAATTTCCTAAAATGTGTGAAAATTCACTTGAACAGATGAAAGAAAATTGGGTTGTGTTTATTTAAAAACTGTCGTATTGCCAATGCAACGAGGAATCCTTCATATTTAGCAGGAAGGAAATATCACATGAGGACATTCTGGCAACGGTCCTGTGTTAGTAAAGCAGGAGGTGTGCTCAGTTTCATTTTGGCAAATCATTTATTTAAGGCGAGACGACCTCCCGTAATAAATCATGATAAATAATCTGTTTTTTGATGGTCTCACGGAACGAGACTTTTGCCAGCGGGAATGGCTTTCATCCTTCCGGCGCGAAAGATATCACTTACTGTAGCAACTCCCAAGGCTTCTCTCAGATAAAACAATTCTATTTTTAAAACACTTAAAAGGGTGAGCATATTTCGAAAAAAGAGAGAGAGAGAGAGAGAAGGGATTTTCTTTGAAAGAGCGTAGCCTTTCGTCGTGAACGGTGAGACCACCAACTGTCACTGTGCGCATGTCCGCGTCTGGCTGATAACGCACTAAATGAATGAGATGAATCGGCCTAGTTTCGTTGAAAAGAGAGGGAAATGTAATCAATAAGCATGGTTAATACTACTCCAACGCAATTTCCGGTTTTTCTGTAGGTGTTTTTATGTTAACAGGGCTCGAAAGCCAACCGCAATGAGATAGGTAATGTATGAATGGCGAGATGTTTAGGCGCACGCGGTTTTTAATGGCAGCCCTGGTGGGCTTTCGAGTGGAATTCGATGTCATCGGCCCCAATTTTTCAGCAATTGTTGACTTTCGGCTTTTGTGCGTACATCGGTTGGGATTTATCGGCCATTTGTCTCTCATCCATCGCCATTCGCCATGGTTTCGTTTCGCTTTCCCTCAAATATTATACTCTTCGATTGTCTTCTCTCTCAGCCATTGATATTTCCTCCGAAATACTAAAGTAAAGGCTTTTGTTGAATATATTGAATAAATCTTTACTGCGATGGGGAGAAAACTTTCGAATTCTGATAGTCCTTAAAACTCAAAAAAACAAAAGGGTTTGGGCAGTCTTCGGTTATTCATTGAGATTTTTTCTTGACTTTCTGCACTTAGATAAAATACAACGGAGATCTTTTCACTAATATCAAATACCTTTCGGGTAGGAAAAAGATTTTTCAACTTTCGGGAGCCATTAAAAAGCAAAGATTTGAGTATTCTGTATTTTGTATTAACACTTTCCTTCAAGTTTCAGTGAAATTTCCTGAAACGAAGTATTGATTTTCTGAAAATTATGAATATTAGCGGAGGTTGAGAAAGGATATTTAGTAGTGATGCGGCGAATATTCGGTTGGTATTCGGAAAATTCAGCATGATTTTCTCCAATTTTGGTGCCAAATTATTCGATTTGGTATTCGGATATTCGGTTAAACCACTATTCGGCGCATCCTAATACTTGCAAAGAACTGACACAGATTGTCGCTGTTATACACATATATGATTATTAGTGCACGTTATGTGTGTCTCATCTGATGAATGAAAAGGTTCATTCATTTGAAGAGTAACCATAAAGAAGTATACTGCGAACTTCTGAGATGTTTAGCAAACTCTGAAAAGGGTTTTTGATACTTTTCCGAAGCAGTGAATAAGCTTTTATCGCTCCGAGGAAGCTTTTGAAAGCGATCAGAAAGTTTTGATTAGGCACAAGTCGGCAAGAAAACCTTTGAAATTCAGTAAGAAGTTCTCTGATTTTTGGCACGTATGGATGATAATGTTTGTGAAGAATGTCGGAACGGCCAGTTGTTGGGTCGAGGGCGATCCCGATAACGAAGATGTCAGATAAACCCCCGCTAAACGTTCTGTTTGCTTCTGTTAATTTATTTACGGTACTTCGTCCCCTTATTTCCCGGTTTTCTTCCATTTGTTTCATTTCCGTGTTTGCCTACGAATCAATGGGACATAAAAAAATTTTAGTTCAGTTAGAAAATACGAGCACGAAAGTTCGAGATGGCTTCCACTCATTTCGCTGATGCTGTCTCGTGAACTGTATTATTCGAGGGCAGATAAGTCCACATATTTTCGTGCTTTGTTGTCTCTCTTTTGGTCATTGCCGCTCCTTTGTTTGTCCTCTGCCGCCGCCCACCGCTTACGTTATTTCATAGCCAAATCTTTTCAGTTTTGTTTGATCTCTGCTTGAATAATTTTAATATTATACATTTCAACTTTGAGATCTTGGAGATAGATAGGGCAATATCTTCATAATAAATCGACTGCTTCGGTCAGTCATAACAAAGTTATGTAGTTATGTGTTCGTCACTTCTGTAAAGGCAGGCCTATTTTGCCTGAAGGCTCAAGACTGCATTCAGTGCTCGAGTGTAAGTGTTAGCATGGATGGATGCGTAGGTTCTGAATGGGTGTTAACAGGGTCTCCATATCGGTTTTACTCATACTTACCTCAAGAGTACTTACAGAATGCTAATAAGAAATGATTGCAGATTGACGACCGAACAATTTGTTTTATTCACCTGCAGCAACGCGATGGCGTTTTTTGTATAGTTATGGTTTTATTTGCCCGTATAATTTGACCGTAGTTTTGTGTGTGAATGCAGTAGTGTTGCCCTTTTGCTGGAGGTTAGCAGTTAGCTGGTAAGCATGAATATTTCATTGAGTTACAACGCATATGTAACTTTCATTAAATAGGTGAAACTATTCTATGTCATCTTAAAATTGTGCTGCGATCAGTAACTTCCAGTGAAAGTTTTTTTTCTATCCCATTTTGAAATTCAGATTTTAAGGAATTTTTGTGGGTCGGAGATTTTAAGAGAAATCGGTTTATTATTAAGACGAAATGTGAAAATTGATTCAACAAAAAATGAGAAGTTTTACGACCTCCGTCATGACCTATTCCAGATTGGACTAATTATTAAGAAAATAATTACAGAAAATAATTACTCATCAGGAAATTGTGGTTTATGTGAAAGATATTTATGAAAGAAATTTGGCAAGCTGTAGTCCAAAAAGTTTATTTAGCGAAGAAGCGCCAGAACTGAAAGCTTCCTGGTCCCAAATACCGGAATAATGTAAACAGAAGAGGGCTTTAAAAAAAATAAATAACACTTTTTATTTAGCACCGACCAAAACAATAACTATCGATGAGGAATTCGTAAAACTGTGATTTGGTCTCAGTGAATGATGTCCCCTGTTTTTTTCCACTATTGTGGGGGAAGGGTTCGGGCTATGAATTTCAAACAATTTTTTTTTTTTCAATGAGACAGTGTGGGCGATGTCTTTTGATTCAATTTTAACATCACTCAAAGGAATTTTTGCAATTTTCAAACTTTCAATTTAAATAAATTTAAATGCTTTGAAGTTTGGTTTCATACTAACTACACCTGCTTTGATTGACTTTTTAGTTCTTTAGAAAGTCATTTTTCATTCATTTTGAATACTTTTTTGGGGGAAATACTGAAGGACAATAAAAATGAATTATGGCCGCTTGTTTTGTTCCTTTTTGATGGACCGTTATTTTCTTGGAATACGGGGAAGAGTTTATTTAATGACGTTCACACACTTTTTTTAAATCTGTATAGAGAAATTGAGAGGACACAACCCTCAGGCATCTAAAATCTTTAATGCCTTCAATATTTGAATTTCATTAATAATGCTTCTCATCCCACAAGGGGATTAATTGAAAAAGAAGAGAAAGAAACGAAGTCCGAAAGCTTTAAAATTTGAAGGTCATAAAAATAATTGAAACTAAAAAAATTAATAACATTAAAAGGCTAAAAGGATATAAATTTAATTATCCACCGATTTAGTGTGTTGTAGAAGAAAAAGGAAAGTTATTAAATTAAATTTTTCTCTCCCAACAACAGCTTTTCCTTTTGCTAAATGGGAGTTACCATTTTATTCTCCAATTGAAACGTGTAAATATAAAACAGTAATCGAAGTCGCCAGCCGGGTGGCTTAAAACGTCAAATTTGGGCCAAAAATAGGCAGATTTAAGCGGAGAAAATGTTAAAGCAGTCACGAAAGATTAAGTCGCATTGTCAAAATGGATTTCTACTGAAATTCAGTAAACTACATTAGTTGGAAATTCAGAGGAGCGATTAATAATTAGGAAAATTAATGAAAAAAATGACTAAGAATGTTTGCCCTGACCCACAGGAAACATTTCAGGACAAAATATCAGAATGACAGATAATACCTCTTAATGATCTTAGATGAATCAACTTTAATACAAATGAACTGGTGTGACATTTTCAATAGACAGGTAGGCTTTGTCTGGTGACTTAGTCCCAAAGTTATTAATAACTCTGTGTAATTTTTATTGAATTAATAAAATAATTTTTTAAATCTCAGAACTATTCTATTGCTTTACATACATCGTTAGTAGGAATTATTGATTTTAGTCAGGGATAGGTTTGAAAAATATTCAATGTAATATCAAAATTATAAAAAAAAGTATCAGTTTTCGAATAACTGGACAACAATATATTTGTAAGTATCCCGCCTTTGCGGAATTATAGCATTGATGAAACTTTTAATAATGAAACTAGCACGTTTATGAAAAGCTTGATAGGCCAAGGTTAAACGTGACAACTCGTGAAGTAGCTTTTTAATTAAATGGCAGTCGGCAGTTCCATTTATTTAAAAATTGTTATCATATCCCAGAAAATATTTTTTAAAAAAGCGACCCGTTCCTCAAGATAAGAAATATGTATGAAGATTTTAATGTCAATCAGTATACATTACTTCAGACTTTTGTATATTTTTAGTGGATTATCACACTATATAATCATAGTTTTGCACTGACAGTGGGAAGTATAGACAAACTGTGAAAACCATTCATTCGGTTTAACCGAAGTAGATCGAACGCGGCCTCCTTAGTTTTCAGCTTTTAAATAAAATTGGTTAGGTTTATAATTGTTTCTCAAGAAGTAAAAACGTAGTTAAAAAAATATGAAGTATTAAAATCAATTGATTTTTATCGGGATAAAAGCGCGTATTTAGTTTTAAAATTTATCGGAAAATTAAATTTACAAAGCTTCAAAATCCAGGAGGGTTTGTAATTGTCAAGTAAAAAATTATTTACGTTGAAGGAAATTTCACTATGGCGGCAGCTGAAATTGGGGTGATGTATCTACTTGATTCTTCTGTGGCAAGTGTCGTTTTCATTCCCTTGCCTATAATATTTTTACTAATTTCAGGTAGAATAACTATTTAAAAAGTATTTTTTATTGCCTGTTTTCGGAATGCATGATTTTTAAGTGTGTTTAAACGTGAATGTTTTATGTTTTCTCAGATTTCTTTTAAAGTGTTCTTTCTGAATCTGCAAAACTTTACTTCTGTTTGTCTAATTGTGGTCTGTTTTGGTGAGTTTACAAAAAAACTGAGCTTTTTATTTTCTTAAAAGTGAAGATGTTTTTTGTGGATCTTGAAAAATATCGAAAAAATCGTATTGGAGACTTACACCCACGATATTGGGTTTTAAAAATAATCTCAGTTGCACTTCTGTAATATCGTTGCAATTGGTTTTTTGTTATTGGTAATTCGGGCAAGGTAAGGTTATTTGATTTCTGTAGGGCGAAATATGAGTTTTAATCCATTACCAATGCTAGTAAATTCTTTCAGGCAGTGCTCAATACCCAACAGAAAAATTAGCCTTTAGTGACTTCTCAATCAATGGTAATCAGGAAGGAGAGGATCAGACACAAGTATTCTTCAATGGACTTATGATGATACCTAAAGTTTATTCTGAGAAGAGTCTGGAAAATGAGCAAAATACATTAATTCAACAGTTCAAAAATCCCACATTTGACAAAGGATATTCTGATGATGACATTAATTTAATGCTTCTGAATGGTGTGTATTACATATGAAATATTATAACCAATTTTCAACATGACAGGCTTTTAAATTTAAATTAAATATTAACTATTAATATAGCTGCAAAAAGTATAAAAAAAAGATGCAGTAAATGAAGTGTCACAAAGGACCCCAAGGTCCTTTGGTGTATTTAATTTGAACCATTGTTTAGTAGTCATTTAAGTGCAGCCATCAAAGGCTGATAATGCTGAATAATTGTTTCACAAATATAAGCTGAACATTTTTTCAGTTTGAAATGATTTATTCATTTATAGCAGCATTGAAAATTTATTTTTTAAAATTTACCACTTCTTTTTATTTTACAGATGGTAAATCCTACAGTAATAATGTAAATGATTTTGAAATGGATAATTTATCTGGACACAGACATGATAATGTGTCAGTACTTCAAAATAAACACTTGGGAAATGATGAGGGTGGTGACCAAGATGACCTAGTAACTTGGAACAGTGCTGCATTGGAAGAAAACTGGTGGTCCATTTGTCAACTGCCAGTTTTCGTGTTACTCTTCGCTATTATAGGAGTATTAGCAATCACATTTGTTGTGAGTACACTAGCATCTGGAGCTATTGATTATTTATTTGTGAAAGAAGTATAATATTTTGCTCAAAAGGAATACCAAAGTAATAATATCTAATAATATGCCCATTTTTCAGATAATATTATGGTTAAAAAATCAAATGATTCAAAGTGAGAAAAGCAAGAAAATTGTAGTACTAGATGGCAATCAAATACAACTTAGTAGTAGCACATGTCCATGTCCTAGTCCCAACCTTCCCACAGAAGACAGATGGATTCGTCATACTGTCATAAGTTTGAAAAATCCCAGTGAAGAAAACCAAACGGAGTCCGTTCCTGTCCAACCGCAGGGTGAGCTTCTGATTTTTATGTCTTTTCAATTAAAGTAATCCTAATATGTTTTTCCTGATGGTTGTTTTTATTTTACAATGACAGAGCCACTGGCGGATGTTCAAAGCACGCCGGTGGAGGAAGTGGAAAGAAGGCCCGAAGCATTTCGTATAAAAGCTAAGGGTTTGTTAGAGAGAAGGGGTTCAAGTGCTAGTCTTACCATTGATTTACCGCAGGGTGGTTACGAACGAAAAGCGCACGTGGTTACTCCAACCAGAGAGTGGTGAGATTCCAATGCCACATAAAAGTTTAATTGTTGGGCTTGAGCGCGGGTACATATTAATCTGGTCGGTTGGTTTTCCAGCATGAGCGAGGAGTTCCTTTTATCTGCCGGTAATGTTCTCTCCAGATCGCAGTTGAAAAACTGCCTTAAAAACGTTCAAAGGCTGCACCAAGAGTTTTGGGAGATTCCTTTGAATCATCAGGAAAAATCGGTCGTGACTGGCTGTGGCACCAAAAACCGGTATCAGTCAATTTTGCCCAATGAGAAGACGAGGGTAAAACTTCTGGAGAGCGAAGAGCATTCGCTCGATGCTTACATTAACGCCAATTACATCAGGGTAAGCTGCGATTGAACCCTTTAGTCAATTTTGGTGTCACCTCTATAACCGATTTTTTATTGTAATATCAGGGATACGACGGAGAAGAGAAAGCTTACATAGCAACGCAAGGCCCGTTGCCAAACACAATTCAAGATTTGTACAGAATGGCGTGGAACGAAAAAAGTCCGATTATTGTAATGATCACTAAATTCTATGAAAAAGCCAAAGTAAAATGCGAATCTTATTTTCCAACCGAAACGAACGAAACTGCTACTTATGGTGATTTTAAAGTTACGGTTATTAGTTTAGTGAAAAAGGAAGGATTTAGTGTTCGAGAATTGTTAATACAGGTTTGTTGAAAATTACTTGGTAATTTTTTTTTTAATTAATGTGATTTAACTGATAATGTACCGAAATCTGTTTAGACTGACTGCGAAACTAGAAGAATACTTCATTACTGGTATGACAGTTGGCCAGATCATAAGACACCACAAAATGCTCATACAATTGTAGCGATGGCAACGGAAATTCAAAATTACAGGGAAAGCTTTAGAAATGTATGTATTGTGCATACGAATTTGTTTTTTTGTACTTCGTTACAGTCATTATATATTTGGGTTTTTATTCATTTTTAGAAGTCATTAAATAATAATGATAGTCAGTCTGGTTCCTGTGGTCCAGTGATCGTTCACTGTAGTGCAGGTATAGGGCGCACCGGGTGCTTTATAGCAATTTCGTTAGCCATTTGCCAGCTGTTGGAAGAGGACAAAGTCGACGTTTTAGGAATAGTTTGTCAAATGAGATGCGACAGGTTTTATTTTTGTTTTTATTGGTTTTAGTTTTACGGTCATTTTGGGACCTTTTATAATGTGGGATAATGTTTTTTCAGGGGTGGAATGATCCAAACGGCTGAGCAGTATGAATTTGTTCATAGAGCTGTTGCTTTATTCGAGCTCTCGCTCCCCTACTCCAGCGCAGAGTAAAAAAATAAAAATTTGTTCTAATGAGTGACAGAAATCCAGAATAAAGTTTTCTAAGACTGATGCCAAAGCAAGGTGGGCAGTACAGGAGATCCGTCTTAAAAGTTTTTGCTCTTTAAATGCTCCGAAGCATTAAGTGTAACTTTTTTTTCCAGATTTTTGTTTGTTCCTGATGGGTAGGGGCATAAAGCGATTTCTTTGTAAAAATAGGATGGTAAAAATCGTGCGTTAGGATAACGGATCGGCACTGTTTTGAGGGCGCATCTGTAGTTAAAAAAAATTATCCTCTCTGGTTCACCCAAGTTTGTGTTTAGGCTTGCTTGAGTTTTTTACTGTGTAAGTTAGCATGTTTATATTGTTTATGCTTGTGTTGATCATACAGATTTGTTTGAAACGCACTTTGGGATGGTCAAACAGGTTTCATTTATTTGTTCTTTTACTGTAATATTTTATTTTTATAAGAAAGATGTTACATACAAATGTTTGTAAATCTGTAAAGGTTTTTTTTTCTGAAAAATCATGAGTTGGTTCTGCTATCCTTTTTTGGCCCAAATGGTTCGGAATGTCGAAGTTTCCTTAAAATGAGCATTCCCCTTCTGAAACACAAATCGTTGGGGAAAATTTTTATGCCCTTGGTTTCAGAGGTTGGGATTTAACATTGCAAAGAGATGATTGAGCAATATATTTTGTAATTGGATTTTTATACGTCAAAAATTTTTGTACTATTTATAAGAAACAGTATCGCACAGAATGAGTCGTACCCCATTAAGTTCTATTTAAAGCATTTACGAATGGATTATCATTTATCCGTGTGTTTTTAGACTTTGGGTGTTTTACAGGCTTCTGTTTGAAAACTGCCTTAAATTGCCATAAATACAATAATCCGAACAGCGATGGGTTGCGGCGAATAATTGTTAGTAAGGAACAATGCTTGAGCTTTTTGCTGAAAGCCTTAGGTTTGTCATATTAGTTGTTCGTATATTATATAGGAACTGTTTGTCCGTTGTGACAGTTAATTCTCACTTTGCATCCCATCGTCTAGTAATTCAGGATATTTGACAGAATTCTTGGTACTTATGATCCGTAATGTTTTTCCATTTCTTTTGAATGGGGTCGAAGGTGTGAAAGGAGGGGCATTAGTCGAGGATTTACGCTTTATGCTTAATAGTTGTTCTCGCTCTTGAATCCCTTAAATACATTTGCTATTATTCCTGTGGTGAGTGAGTGATTATCCTCTTTAAGCACCAGACGCAACCTGCTTCTAATACATCCAAGCATGAAAACAGCGGACGTTTCGGTATGTCATTAGATTTTATTTCTTTGAGGTCCAAAATGAATCCATATTAGTTATCATATAATTTAACAATGCCATAATTGAATGTTGATTTCATAAAAGAAATGTTTTTGCCGGTAATTTTTAAGCAGCCTTATTGTGTAATGCCTAATGTTTTCACCCTAGTCACAATTGTATTGTGAATAAAGGATCCAAATAACTCCAATTCGGTTTATAAAACCTGAATTAATGGAAAAAGCAGGCTTAAGGTTCTTTTGATTTAATCTGAAACCTTTCTGGAATTTTTAAATATAAAATTTGCCGCCGAATTCGCAGCTTTAGTTTGAGTTATCAAAGCAGTGGTTTTATCGGACTCAAAATGTGTGTTCACTGTGCAATGGTAGCGTGAGCTTTATTGAAATGTCACGATAAGAACTTTCAATCTTGCAGGAGTTCTATTTTGAATTGTACGCATATTAGAAAAAATCCATGTATTGCTTAGAATAGATTTGAAACAATTCATCAATTTCGTGATTTTTCAAATTGTTCGTAAAATATTCCTATAAAAGGATAACACCTAAGTGCCTCCATAATTTTGGATTAAACCTTTATTTTTAAATGTAAACGTGTGACAAAAACTTTAAAATAGTGCTCTCAAAGCGACAAAAAATTCACATCACATTATTATTGGTAGTAGTAACGGTAGTAGCAGTAGTAGTAATAATAGTAGTTGTAGTGGTAGTAATGGCAGCAGTATTAATAGTAATAGAGGAAGTATAAGAAGCAGGAACAACTAATGAACATAAGGCTTTTAACTTACTTTTCCGTTGACGATTGAAGTAATTCCATTTCCTGACCAATTTCTCACTGTGTTTGTTCCAATTTTGGAAGTTCTTAAAAAACAGTTCCAGGATTATTTTCCTTTAATAGTCGAACCCAAAATGGGGCAGTGAATAGGCAGTGTTTCTTAAATAATTTTTAAGAATTGTTAAATGAAGGGTTTCTTATCTCCGAGTATTGACAAGAGTCACTCATTTGGGCCAAAATAATAAACGAGGCTGCCGCGAAAGAAGTAAAAATTATTATTTAAGTAGCGATGCATGATTTTAATTAATTTAGTGCTTAAAATAATTCTGTGGACGATGAGAAAATATTTTGTCGGAGCATTTTATTGTTTTCGCATTATAGGATTATTCACCATAGTGCTTCCCTGTGATTGTCAAAATTTTATGTAAAAAAGATTTCGAACGCCGAAAACGGCAATCCATTATTAAAAATTATATAAATATTTATACTCCAAAATTGAGCCGAAATGTATTCGATTTAAAATCGGGTTACTGATTTAACCGAATGATTTGGAGCTTCGTGAAAACTCCTTCGCTGTTAGACCTTAGTAACTGTGAGTACCAAATGCCTGATATGAAATATTTCGTCTTTGGATTGTTTTAGTCCTTTCTATTTCCCACAGTTATTAAGGCAATCAAAATAATTGAAAAAAACAAAGGATGGAGGCTTAATAACCGCTCATTTCTTGATCTGATTTATACTTCTTCACGGTTCGATTGCATTGGGTGTGCTTTAGGAGAGTTGAGTATAAGATCAGTAACCTCAGAGTAAATCCTTTTTCCGGACAATTAAAATAAAAAATAAAATCGTATGCATGATACGTGTAAAATAGGAACCCAAGGCTCGGTCTATTTACAAGAAAGTATAGTTTCTCACCAAAAGTGGGTGCATTGTTAATACTATAATAAAGACAATAATAATTTGCTATTATTTGTTGGAAAGTTTTTTTTATAATCAATGACAAATCTATAATGTTTACAAATATAAAGGAAATAAAAGAAGATTAGCAGAGGGATCGCTGAGAGGCGTTCATATTTGATTGAAACATCCCATTCAGATATGAAAATAATAATAAAGGCTATCCTTTTGTTGATAATCAATTGGATTTGTGCTCGATTGTAATTTAACCGAGCATTAGTTTTGTGTTATTTTATGGTAAAATAATATGTCCAAATTTGAAAAGAAACACATTATTCGTCTTATAATTTAGATCCATCGAAAAAATTTTCGGTTAAGGTTAAAAGTTAAATGAAATAAAAAGTAATTGTCAAAATTCAATTTTGCTTGGAAGTGCAATTTAATGTTTTCTTTTGTAATTAGATTGTCTTCTAAGGAAATTATAAAGTGAGAAGTATTTGCATATCTGTGGGAAGTGTTATTAACATCAAAGCTCTCTATGTAAACCTCTCACTGGTTTTCGACTGTGGCTTTGGGTTCCTCGAAAATATAGTCTATAACGGCATTAAGTAAACACAATGGGACCATTCCTTTAAACATTATGTAGGATAAAAAATAATAAAAATAAAATTAGTTATAGAATTCGATGTAAAAAGTAAAAATTTTTTAAAAGCAAGTTCTGAAGTTCAGTCCTTATCGCCTTTGAAATGCCCAAATAATTTTTCATAACCGGAAAAAGCGTTTTTTTTTCAGTGAGGAGAAGGGACCTTTAAAAAAAAATTGCCGTCCTTTAAAAATATTCAATCCTTATGAATGAGATGCACCATAATTTAATGAAATTTTATTAGCTTCTTAAAATCTTTAGATCAACGCACAAATGGGCATTGGCAGCCCAAATTTTGGAATTGTAATTTTTTGCAAATTTCAGCGGGGCGTTATGCTCAAAAAGTATGGCCCATTACTGTTGAGGAATATTTCCTTGCTTGTTTTTAAGGAAGATTCAAGTGATAAGGGCTGATAGTCATTTTTAAGATTAGTGCATGTATGGCCAACCTTTTCAACAAGCCAACAAAATCAGACCGTATGGCGGGGCGCAGCACTTTCGATATCTTTTGTAAACTCTAATGAATAATTTGGTAATTTTTGGGCTGCTGATTTGGGCCGTCTCGCTGTTGCTGTTGTGATGATCGCCATTTGACTGGGTTGGCCACCCATGAAGCTTTTGTTTCCGCAGTTTACGAGTAAAGGCTTCCCGGTCAAAACTGTTTAATGGTATCCATTAGAAAATATTTATTTGCTTGTTAGTGTATAAATAGATTGATCTCTTTTCAAATACTCTAAATATGTATAAAATTTGTTAATAGTTTAAAGAATGTTTACAATGCTATGTGAATGTTATCATAGGCAATATTTTATAATTAACTGGCCCAATTTTTAGGAGGGCCTTTTGGATTATTTTGTATGTAATTTGCTCGTGAATATAAATATAAATTTTTAGTTAAATGAATATTTTTTTTTAACAAGTTTTATTACACGATTATTTTTCTTAAGTATAATAATTCTTTTACGCGATGGAACCCGACTTCAGCTTAAATAAATTTCTGTTAGAACTTTAGAAATTATCTTCCCGGACTTAAAATGATAATAAAGTTATTAATGCTTTTAAGTTTCTCTTAATGAGTTTTGAAAACCTTGGCCATGTATTATTCGTGGAAAGAAAACGCGGCAGTTTTTTAATTAAGTAACTGTTTTTCAGAACAGTAAAACTACTCTCGAGAATATTACGTTTAGGCAGGTACAATGCAAGAATTGACCCGCTTTGGTATTACATATATAAAATACATAAAAAGGTTTCATTATCGAAGGCTCAGGAAAAGTTTCAACAACTCAAAGAAAAATAATTTTGGCAGGATTTCCCGGAGAAATGAATTTAACTAAAAGTTACAACAATGAAAAAGAAATGAAAGCACAGAGGGCTTTTTTCATGACGAAGAGGAAAACAAGACTAAACAAATTTTTAGCGAAAGGTTGAAGTTTGAATTCAACAATAAAAGATAACGTCAGATCATTAAGCCTTGAAGTTGTTACTCCGTTTGCTGCCACGACATCTTCAAATCAACTACGTCCTGCCACGACACTTTCAGCGACTTTGACGTGACCTTCGAAAGGAGTAACAACTTTTTAATCAAAAATGTCTTTAAAAAAGTTGAGTTTAGATTCTTTGGCTTTGGCAAGCCAGAGAATATTGATGAGGTAGGTAAAAAAAATCAAAAATGGAACAACATAATTTCCTTAATTTTTTATGCAGTACTTAATTTTTATTCAGAGTGACTTAAATCTGAATTCCCAACTTTGTCGGCTTCGGAAATTAATTTAAGAAAACTGGATAAATACTTAAGTGAAGTTTCATATAATTTTTTTTTCATCAAATAGTCTTTAAATAAAAAAAATTCACGCCAATACCGTATCATTATAGCAAGAACATTTCCAACTGTTTGATTTTTTTAGGGTAGATTTCAATGTACCTCTTAAGGACGGGAAAATAACGAATAATCAAAGAATTGTTGCCGCTTTGGACTCTATCAAATACGCTTTGAGCAAAGGAGCAAAATCTGTTGTGCTGATTTCACATTTAGGTCGCCCAGACGGTAGAGCAATTGATAAATACACTTTGAAACCTGTTGCAGAGGAGCTGCAGAAACTTTTGAACAAGCAAGTATTCAAAAACTGTCTATTTTCACAAGTTAAATTTATAAATTAACATGTGAAGTTTTTCTCAGAAATGTTACATTTTTAAATGACTGTGTTGGTCCTGAGGTGGAATCTGCCTGTGCCAACCCAGCTGATGGTTCAGTCTTCTTACTGGAAAATTTAAGATTTCATGTTGAGGAAGAGGGGAAAGGTGTAGATGCATCTGGCAATAAGGTGAGTATTCACCATTGCATATGGAAAACACAAAAGTCACTTTTAGGGATTTGAAGTTATTAGTCATTAGGAATTAGACAAGAAATAAATGATTGAGGTTTTCTTTAAAATTAGCAGTGCATTCACTTTATTGATAAGACTCCATTTATATTTGACCTTTGCTAGTGCTGATTGTTCCTATTGATAAACAGAAGTAGGCAAAGAAATATTTCAAAAAAATGATGTCAATGATTTTATTAAATATTAATAGTAAAGTTTATTTTCTTCTCTTTATACCACTCAGAATTCATTGCAATATCTCACTGCCAAAAATATATTATTGTAAATTTTAACTGTTCAACATTGGCTCTTAAAGCAAACTATTCATCCATTTGAGGAGTTTATGAGTATTATTTTAGTGTTATTTCAGATCAAAGCCAGCCCTGAAGCTGTGAAAAAATTCAGAGAAGGTTTGAGGAAACTTGGAGATGTTTATGTGAATGATGCCTTTGGAACTGCCCACAGAGCTCACAGCTCTATGATGGGAGAGGGCTTTGACAAAAGAGCAGCTGGTTTCCTCCTAAAGAAAGAACTTCAATATTTTGCCAAAGCTTTAGATAATCCAGAAAAGTAAGCAGTCTCTGTAATGCTTATCATTATTATTATGGTACAGTGTTTTTAAATGGTTTTATTTAACTTGGTTTTCGTGTCTGTCTGTCTGTCTGTCTGTCTGTCTCCAAAGACCGAGAATCAAAACTTCGAAGCAATATTTGACTCATTTCCCTCTGACCGATTTCTTTCAAACTTTTCACACACTTTCGTTTTGGTGGACAATTCAAATTTCTGCAATTAAATTAGTGCTCAGTAAAAATAAAAAAAAATAAAGAAAATTCAAAAAGCCTAATAAATTGGTCAGCTTAGGAGTCCTGAGATATAACCTTATCTCAGTACGATGAATGAGCTCATTGTAAAATAAAACCGTTTAATATATTCTGCTATCACTTCACAACTCAGATAAAACTAAAAATATTATAATAACATTCTGCTGATTGCTACCCTCGGCAGTTTTTTACAGTTACTACTATTACAGTTCTCTATTTTCAGGCCTTTCTTAGCCATATTAGGAGGAGCCAAAGTCGCAGATAAAATTCTCTTGATTGAGAATCTTCTAAATAAAGTTTCTGAAATAATAATTGGTGGAGGAATGGCTTATACTTTCCTTAAAGAGTTAAAAAATATGAAAGTGAGAGTGCCTTATTGTATCTTAACCCGCACAGTGTAGAATTTAATGTATGAATCGTATATTTTCTATGCTTTCAGATAGGAGATTCACTTTATGATGCGGAAGGTTCAAAAATAGTCAAACAGCTAATGGAAAAAGCGGAAAATAATAAAGTGAAAATTCATTTTCCGATCGACTTTGTAACCGCTAATAAATTCGCGGAAAATGCACAGGTTGGAAGCGCCGACGTGGAAACTGGAATACCAGATGGCTGGATGGGACTGGACATAGGACCCAAAAGTCGAGAACTCTTTAAAGAACCCATTCTCAAGTCCAGAGTTATCGTCTGGAACGGGTAGTTTATTCATACCAAAGTTTAATTTTCCTGTTAAAGCCTCCATTGTGAATTACTGACACTTGAGTTTTCCTTCTTAGGCCCGCGGGAGTGTTCGAATTCGAAAACTTTAGCAAAGGCACCAAAGCGATAATGGACGCAGTTGTGGAAGCGACACAAAAAGGAGCGACGACCATTATCGGAGGCGGAGATACGGCCACTTGCGCGGCTAAGTGGAACACTGAGGACAAAGTGAGCCACGTCTCCACCGGCGGAGGAGCCAGTTTGGAACTGTTGGAAGGTGGTGTTCGTTTATGACATCAGCAATCACTCCCGATCGCCCTTTTTCTATTTAGAATTTTTACTTTTAGGTAAAGTGTTACCTGGTGTAGCTGCTCTTTCGGACCCTTGAAACAACTCACAAGGTGGATGTCACAAGGAATGAAGTGAACGTTAGGAAGTTCACATTTAAAAAGTCAAATAGGGGAAGTCAACTTTGGGGATCTTTTTCTACTTATATACATATATTTGCAGCACATGAAGAATTCGATTATATTCTGTGTATTGTTTACTTTAATGCGCCTGTTTTTATTAACATACTGTTTACTCTAATTGCAGATTTTTTAATAAATGAGCATTAAATTTAAAATTTCATTTTAACCTTTTGAAAATAAGTGTAAGCTACATTTAAAAGAAAAAAAGTTTTTGAAAGAATATCTTTAGAACTACCAACTAAAATCAATTCGTAACCAACAAACTTAAAATGACGCTATTTAGCAAAGAATTGTCAGTTTGAAAAGGCATTTTTGAATATTGACAATATTCATGGGTGTTGTCCAGTTTTCATTTTTAGCCTTTCATCCTCTTTTTAAAATTTAATTTTAACTTTTTATTGTTTGATGCCCATTACTCGATAATTGAATTACTGAATCACGTGAACGATTCGGTTGAATAGTATTTCTGAGGAAGAGAACGTTGAAAATATTTCTTATAATTTTTTAGTGAGGTCTCTGTGCGAATTATATTCCTTTGAAAGGCATTATTGAACACTCATCAATTAAAATTATAAATACTTGTATTTAAATTTTATTTTACAACTTTTTTACACAATTTGCACTCATTGTTTAGATGAGTGCTTTCTGACTTGAAATCCAGAAACCTGCATTCAAATTGAGGATATAACAAGAGATATTTTATTGTAATTTCAATACGATAATAAATTTCTTTTTGTTGATCCAAATATGTCTCTCTTTTGAGTACTATTCGACTAAGTCGAAAAAGAGTTTGACTAATAACGAGTTCTAATTGTCTTTGAGTTTTTCTATCCTGGCTGAGAGCTTTTCCAGCTGATTTTGTATCTCACTCGGCAGATCAGAGCCCACTTGTTCTTGGAAGTACGCGGAGAGAGCAGAACACTGAAAAAGTTTGAAAAAATTCGTTTGGGTTTTTGTTTTTAATTAATAACTAATCACCATTTGTTATCGAACTCACTTCATTCCTCCAAAAGGATTTTGATATCGAAAACAATTTCTCCTGATCTATTTCTTCTTTGAGACCCTCGAGATTTAGTCCATTCGCGCTGGGCACATATCCAATGGGAGTTTCAGTTGCTATCGATGGATCTCCATCTATTCTTCTCAGAATCCAATCGAGCACTCTGCTGTTTTCTCCAAATCCGGGCCACAAAAATTTACCCTTGAAGATATAATTCGGTTAATCATCACTTGACATGGAAATACAGCAGTTTTTCCAGCAGTCACTCACATTTTCTTTCCTAAACCAATTGACGTGGAATATTTTGGGCAAGGAGTTCGTCTTTTTGCTCATTGACACCCAATGACTGAGGTAGTTTCCGAAATTGTAGCCGAAGAACGGTCTCATCGCGAAGGGATCGTGCATTATGACTTTTCCCTGCGAAGGCAAAGTTCCATCAAAAACTACACTGATTCGTTACAAACGCATAATCGGGATGAGTCAACGCACTTTGTGCTCTGCTGCTGCTGTGGCCTCACTTCGCATTGAGGCCCCAATAAACACTCCGTGTTCCCAATCGAAGGCTTCGTACACGAGGGGAACTCCTTCGGGTCTTCTCCCCCCGAAGAGAATAGCCGAGATTTCGACTCCTTCGGGATTTTCCCAGTCCGGGTCAATAATTGGGCATTGGTTGCAAGGGGAGCAGAATCTGAAAAATAATTAATTAATTCCCTCATCCCGTGATTTGATTTTTCCATCTTCGAAGAGTAACTAACCTCGAGTTTGGATGCGCTGCATTGCGACCGCAGTCTTTAGTCCAGGGTTTTCCAAGCCAATCAGTGGCTTCGTCTGGAATTTCATCCATTCCCTCCCAATATACTCCTCCGTCCTGAGTTTTGGCGACATTTGTAAAAATAGTGTTTTCAAAAATTGTTTTCATGGCATTGGGATTTGTTTTTTCCGACGTTCCTGCAAAATTAAACGACTCAAATCAGTCGACTCTTTCGGGAGAGACAAAGATTCAATTGCTGAAATATGTCACACATTAGCTCATTTGGAAACGTTTAACGTTTAAAGGTCATATGTTTTCTTTATTACGTCAGATTTTAGTGAAAGACAATGACCGCAGTGTTTCAACAGTTGACTAATAACGCCGAAGTTCACTTTACCTGGTGCTACGCCGAAAAATCCAGCCTCTGGATTAATCGCTCGTAATTTTCCCTTATCGTCGATTCTCATCCAACAAATGTCATCCCCGACGCATTCGACTTTGTATCCGGGAAGAGTGGGAGTCATCATGGCGAGATTTGTCTTCCCGCAGGCACTTGGAAACGCAGCTGCAATGTATCTTTTCACTCCTTGAGGGTTGGTTATCCCCAGAATCTGAAATGAAATCCAGACATTTTCACCTACAGTTCTCTAACTCAGTTATCTTTTACACTCACCAACATATGCTCTGCCAACCATCCCTCCCGTTTGGCAATTGTACTTCCTATCCTCAATGCAAAGCACTTCTTTCCGAGGAGAGAATTCCCGCCATAACCGCTCCCGTAGGATATGATTTCGTTTTCGTCCGGCCTGTTAAAAGGTTGAAAAGTGAGCGATGTGTCGATGCAGACGACGTATGTCTATCGCTTACTTGTGAAGAATGATTGTCCTCTCGGGGTCACATGGCCAGGGCTCGACTTCTTGCACTCCCGAGACGGGGGTGCCAACGGAATGCAGACACTTGACGAAATCCTGATTGGTTTCGTTCAGAAGATTCAGAACGGGGGTTCCGATTCTGGTCATGATCCTCATGGAAGAAACCACATAGGGTGAATCCGTCAATTCGATACCGATTTTGGAGAGCGGACTTCCGACTGGACCCATCGAGAAGGGGATGATGTACATCGTTCTCCCTGTGAAAGTATAACTCTATCAGGAAAATCAAAACTCAAATAAAAATAATAAAGAGAACCCCCCGGGTTTGTTTACGATCAGATTATTACTTATAATAGGACAGGGGGTTGGAAATTAATTAGAAGGAAAATGTACCCTTCATGCAGTTGGGAAATCTTTCCTGAACGGCTTTGCTGTAGTCCTGATAGGAAATCCAATTTCCCAAAGTGCATTTGACTCCTTCCTTTGTGTGGGGAACGCTTTCATATTTGTCCTTAGTGCACATAAAAGTCCTGCTTTCGACCCTGGCGACGTCCTTGGGATTTGTTCTCGCCAAATAACTGAAATGATAAAAACCTAAATGTTTCACTCTGCTTTGTCTTGTCGGCTCCTGCTCACCTTTCTTGTTAATTATTACTAAGCATTTGCCCGCTTTTTTTCACTTTTGTTTTGCACCGATCCGGATCACCTTGGAAAATTTAACTGTATATCAGTTTTTGTTTCTAATTGAAAAAAATAGTTCGCGTTTGTTTTCTAAGTTTCCGTTAGGAGCGTTTGGAAATGGCGGACAAGACAACAAAAGCGGTTGGATTTTGTTATGAATATTTGAGATAGTGTGGATTTTCCGGGAAGAAACACAGGACAGTCAATTCAAGTCATTTAGGCTCGTCAAATGACTAAACAAGGATTATAATTCGGTTTCCAATTAATTTAGCATCGCCTGTTTATTCTGAAATGGAATCTGAGTGCTGAAATTTTCCACTCAGATTTCAGCGTATCATTGACATAACTTCGACGTGGAAATGAAAGAAAAGGAAAGTTGCAAAGACTGCTTACCAGTTTTTGTATTTCGGGAGTGGTTCTATCGTTCCCTTTTCCTTCATCAAATTCAACAGGTTTTCATTTTCCAGCTGAGATCCCGTGCAAATGTGAATGTTGTCGGGCTGACAAAGCGAAATTTTTTCCTCCAAAAACTCCCTCACGTGCTTTGCCAGTTTGGGCAGAGTGCTTACGCCCCTGAAGTTGTCCATCTTGTGGTTTCCGGTGCCATTCTTGCAGTTGTTGGCCAGGGAAGCCAGAGAACTGTACCTGAACAATCCAAACCCGCTTTTCACAACATTAAAGCGAAAGGATCGACACTTTTGAAACTTTCACTTTACTTACAATTTGATTTCCTTCGCAATGTCAGGCATTCCGCTTTCTTAAGTAAAACAATTCGAGAGAAAAAAAATACTAAAAGTTTCTAAATCCGAATACTTGGTGAGAGAAAATACTATAAAATATACTCAAACATTAGACCAGGTTGGTCAGCGAGTGAGTGATGTTTAAGCGAATTTCCTTCTTTTATATACAAAGCTTTTCAGCTGATATTTTCCATTGTTGCAATAGCAATTCCAACGTGATAAGTCTTAGTCTTGCGAATGGATTACTTTTCTCAAGTTCAATAAAATTTATTGTCTTTGTATACACCGTACTCGCACAACTAAATTCCGTTGCAGTCCTCGACACTCCATTTTTTCCGGTCACTGCTGACTCGGAGGTATTCAATACATAAATAAACAAACCTATTATTTTCGCAGGTGATCTTTCCTTCGTGCGTGGACGCAAATATTTAACTGCACGTGGGGAGTAAAGTGCAAACCGGTCGCGATTTAACAGAGGTAATACGAGTGGGTTTGGTAACTGTTAAGGGGGAGGGGCACATGGCAGCGCCTTCTTTGAGCTTCAGGAAAGCTTTTTTCAATTGTACCTGCCTTTTTTTTTCATTCATTTGCGACATATTTTGCCTTGGGTTTATTCCTTTTGACATTGGAGGAAATAAATAAAACAAGTTATTAATTTGGAAACAAATAAGGAATTAATTAAACAATTAAAAAAATAGATTTTTTTTAATTTGAAATTACCATAAAATTATTTTTTATTTCCAGGATAATTTACTCTCGCAATGATCCAAAAATTTAAAGCAGAGGTATTCTTTTTTAGCCCTTTTCTCTTAAAAGCCACGGGAGTTAATGAAATTGGTTGGAAATAATCTTTAGTAATTATTTTACAGTTGTCAGACATTCCCGTGGGAAATATAAATACAGAAACAAAAATATAAATCACATGCAGACTATTCAGTATCTATCGTTCTGACTTTTTGTTACTTGCAAAACAGTTTCTCTGATATTAAGGGTGTTTATAAAATGTTTAGTATATCCCTAAGGATGTTTACTTTATAAACACCGGCTGCGCTTTCCAACATATTCTTTGGACGTTATCGACAGTCAAATGTTTACCTAATAATAGAGGGATAACAGGGAGACAAATCCATTCGAGTGAATAAGAATTTGTCATTCAACTTGATTCTTTTTATGTACATTTATTATAGTTCAGGATCGCGAATCGTTCCCAATGAAGCTTCCTGATCACCTCCCCGACACCACAAGAAAAAAAAAGTAGAAAGAACGCTGCTGCTCATTTTTCTTTCTCAATCCCCGGAATAAACTTGAGCGAAGAAATATAAAAACTGGAAAAGGCATTTATTTCCCCAACTTTGGCTCATTTTGTATAATTTTACAAATCTTACAAGGCAAATCAAATCGACAACTGGAATTTAAGTAAGTCGAGCCATACGAGCTTTTGCAGCTTTTGAAGCATTGCTGTGCTGCTATATTCACCAGTCGCTCTGCTTTCACTTCTTCACTATGGTTTTTAGTTTAAAGAAATAATTTCTCTCATTTCTGCCCTAAAAATTCAGCCAAAACATGCAGAAACCGACTTTGATAAAAAGAAAATTCCATAATTATAATTAATAATCGGACAAAGTAATAAATGGATGTGGGCATCAATCAAATGTATTAAGTGAACGCTAATATAATCTTCATATCGGTATGGTGTAAACGTATTCAATGATAAGAGGATGAAATTAATGCCCTCACGCAAATGTAATTTCAGGAAGCTCGCAGGGGTCCGCCTTCTATTGGTCAATTATTTTTGCTTAAATATTCAGTATAATTCTCTTATGATTTTTTCACTTCGTCTGATCGAGAGCGCGATTAAAACAGCTTCGTTTAATTAACGCGAACGGGTTAGAGAATTTTAATGAATAAAGGACGAATCGGTAACTCCGGGACAGACTGTCTTCTGTTGTCAAGGGGTAAAATTCAGACAATTTTAGTATATTATTTTCATTATGTGTGAAACCCCCCGCAGAGTTGGGCAAACGCCAAAAACATCAGTTGATTCAGAACACCTTAAAGAAGTTGATTGTTCCTGATTATCCTACACCAAAAGTCCTTGTGACATTCTCATTCAGATGCTTCTGTTTGTTTACAATCTTTTTTTTTTTTGAAGGCCCAACCTGTGAAGGTTCTGTCTGCTTGTCAACAATTATTACGTTTAGGCTACAGTCTGTCACTGTCTTTATGTGAAGGCGAACCCCCTGTGACGCTGCCAAACAAGTATTTTCGTGTTGTTTTACGTTATTTTCAAGAAACTTTTATTAAACTGGTCTGGAAGAAGTGGTTCCTGCCATTAAGCAGGAACTTCTTGTTCGCAATTAACTCGAAATTCTGTTTCTCCACTTCTTTATAACCTCATTTGAATTCCTGCCTTCGAAATGGAAAATGGAAAAATCTCGTTGAGGTTTTAAAAACCAATGGATCGCCGCCGATAATTAAATACGGTGAAAGTACAAAAGAAAGGCAGAGTAATCAGATTTCCGGTCGGTAGGAGTACAATTCAGTAATAAACCTCGTGGAAAAGAAAAATAAGCAAAGGTTCGTCCACCTTCACCTCCTGTTATGCAATTTCTGTTGATAAAATCCACCGGATAAAAGTCTTACCAATGCGATGCTTTGGACTTTGAGCACAATGAATGTCGAGGCTTATTATGTATAAAGGTCAACTGAGCGGGCTATAACACGCCTAACCGGTTAGTGGCAGAGACAGAAAAAAGAAGGGAAGCTCTTAATGAGATTATAGGTTTAAGGTCATGCCCATATTTCCGTTTTCCCTGCAGCTTCTTATCCTCCTCACATCGTCTGCCGGTCAAACAGCTGATACTCTCAGAAAAGTGCTGTTGTTACTGCATTCACAGTTAACTGTTTTCTTAAGATTAATCGAAGTTTATAATTAAATGCCAATCAATTGTTTAAAAATTGAAAGCGACAGTTTAATAAAAAGTTCAGAAAGCAAAAAATTATTATTGTTCCTTTTTGAGTCACTAAAAGGTAACTGCAAAGGGCAAAGGTTTAGACTGTATACATCTAAATGAGTCAGTTTATATTAATGTTTGGCCAGGTTTAATCAGGCTGAAACCTGTACAACTCAAATTAGAGTTCGAAGCTTTTCAAGTTCCTGCCTTTGAATTTTCTTCTTTCTTTTTAAGTTTGCTGAATTTTTTACCGATTGAGTTTCTGCAGAGAGAACGAAATGGTAGATTTTATTTGATATAAAAAAATTAATAAAAGGCGGATCGGTTATAACAAATTTACTTTTAGAATTACCTGATGCCGTTTAAAAACCTGACTCATTTATCGAAATGGCTCATGAAAAGGGTAATAACTTTGAATTCGTCGGCTTCAGGTTTCAGATATCAAATGAAGTAAATAAGTATGATAATTTGCAGAAGGAATTGTAAATAATAAAATTATTTCCATAATGAAAACCAATTCGAGTTCTCTTCTCTCATTATTGAAAACTAACGTTGTTGTAGAATAATAGTAGAATTATTTTATATATTTCTCCCTTTTTCTTATAAATTAAAATTTATTAAAAAGTGGGCATAAACAATGATTTTTATTTAAAAAATTACAAAATGAATTCTCTGATAAATTTGATTGAATTTTCTTTTTGGACTATTTCTTTTAAAAAGCTTTTTTCATTTTGAAGACGCGAAAATATTTATTAGAGAGAGTAAATAAGCGGAATTACATAAGTTATTTTCAAGAGGAATACAGGCACTCTTCTATCTGTGGACCCCCTGTGGTCTAATATCAAACCCTCGAATTAACCACAAGAGAATTGGCTGGCAGAGTTCACAGCGGTTAACGCTGCCAGAGCAAAAGATGGAAGCCTTTTCACTGCCGCTGATACGGAAATATCTCAGCAGTCAGAATCCTTTCAACATTTTTCATTCACAGGTTTCTTCTCATCACCCGGAGAAACTAAATTAAGAGGAGGAAGAAAGGAATTGAAGCCGTATATCTTCGAAGGACATGGAATTTCATTTGTTGTTCCCAAAGTCCCGAAGGAGTCAAACGTCACACCTTAAATTTAAACGTTTTCAAACCTGTTTCAATCAAAATTTATTCAGATGCAGAGAGATGACTGAACAACAACTGAAAATAAATATCTGCTATGTCAGCTGTTTATTTTGAATTTCATCTGAGAAGGCCTTGTAATCCAATAAGATAAAATTGGCCCTTTTAGTCAGGCACAAAATGGTAAATCAGGCTAAGAAGACCGGAAATAATACAAAACAGGAGTACGAATTGAAGTAAAATTGAGACGTTCCACGGGATTTGCACAAACCAATTGTGTGTAATCTTATTTCGCCCTTTGGTTTTTTAACTAAGAGATAAAGCTTTCACGTTTTCTCGTGGAATATTACAGCTGCTTTTCATAATAAATAAAGCGTTTAAAGTATAAAAATGGAAAAGGCTGTCTCAGTCACATTTTCGATTATAATAATGATAATCGTGTGTTGATCAGTCAACGGTCTACGCCCGATGGCAACAGCACTCATTGCTTGGGTCTATGAAACCCGGAGATTACATCAAGTTCAAGGTTCTACTTTTTCTGATGAGTGTGTCTTTTCTTATTGGTCGAAGCAGTGGGCCCGTTTCTGTGGGATCATTCTTTTAAGTCTTTAATCTGTTTTTTGCTGCTTAAATTCAGACATGTGATTATCTCGTTCGAGTACCTTTTACGCCACTCTGCAGAAAGCCGAGGCAATTATCGGTGCTTGACTCCTTAACCTGTGCACGCGGTACAATTTAATATGTTTCTCTATTTCCTCTATTGCATTCTGAGGACAAATTCTGCTTTAAAAATTAACACGAAAGAACGTTTTATTACCTAAAGTAAGAAGTTCATTGTTTTATTATTAATTTATGTTTCGTATGAAATTGTGTTGAAGAATAATTAATTAACACTTAAGGTGTAAATGCCGAATTAAAAGTGAACACTATAATAAAAAAAAATTTTGGAAGCTTGGGAGCTGCTTATCTTGGAAATGATATAAGGAAAAATAAATTTGTAAATGCAGTAAATGAAACTGAAAAAAATACGGAGAACATTTTGAGTCCAACCCTCGAACTTTCATTTGCAGTTTATTCTCCTCCCCAATAATTTTTCACGCCTTAAAATTCTGTTAATCAAAATATGTAATTCATTTCACACATTATACTGCTGGTTCGGCTCTTTGCGAAGCCATCAGCAGTGGTCTAAGTATCTCGCAGTGATGACCAATCAGCTGTGAGGGAAAGCAGCCTTGACAAAATTTTCCCTCTATTATTTATAATCACAAAATTGTCTGACGGACGTTTTAATTATAACTGTTATTTAAAGTTCTTTATGAAAATGAGTTTTTAAGCAATTCTTGAAGTTGTACATAAAATTTCCTAAAAAATCTGAGGTGAAAGAGTAGAGTAAAATAAATCAAAATTTAGACAACAAATAATAGGTTTTATATATTTTTGAGATTCTTTGGGAGGTTTGGGCCTTCTGACAATTTTATTTCTTCACCCGAACGCCTGATGTTTGATTAGTTTCTTAAAAGCTCCTTCCTCCAGTTGTATCAGCTCTTGATAAGTACCCTTTTCCGCAACTTCTCCCTTTTCTAAAACTACAATTTGATCTAAAACAAAGGCATTGTCTTTTTAGAATCAGCCGAAACTTAACAAATAAATAAAATAACCGCCCACCTGAATTTTTAATTGAAGAAAGCCTATGGGCGATCACCAAAACAGTCCTTCCGGTCATGATCCTTTCCAAAGCTTCTTGCACGAAATGCTCGCTTTCGGCATCCAAGGCACTTGTTGCCTCGTCTAGCAACAAAATCTTAGGATTCTGCAAATCAATTCAGAATCGTTTATTGTCCAGTCTGGATGTTAAAAAGTCAATCATTGCTCACCTTTATAAGAGCCCTTGCGATGGCTATTCTTTGCTTCTGTCCTCCCGATAACATCACGCCCTTTTCTCCTACTTTAGTTTCGAAACCCTGAGGAAATGTTTTTTTTATAAACTGGTAACAATTGGCTTCCTGGGCTACTTGTTCGAGCTGTTCCATCGTTACTTGTGACGGGTCAGGAGCACCGTAAAGTATATTTTCTCGTATAGAACCGGAGAATAATACTGGTTCCTGATAAAAAATAATTATTACATTTTAGACTGTACTAATCACAAAATAATAATTTTGTTGCCCAACTGTTATATGCTATTCATTATGGTATAATATCTTTATCAAAGTCTTTAAATGAGAGAGAAGTAAAATTTTGAATTAACTTTCACTGTAACAGATGGCAACAATGATTTGATGAAAAGCTACTTCTCCTCCCACACCTGAGACACAAAGCCAATATGTCTTTTAATCCACTCAGGAGATAAATCCTCAATGTTGACGTCGTCCAGTAAAATCTTTCCTTCGTCCGGATCATAAAGCCGCAGCAAAATGGAGGCAATAGTGCTTTTTCCGCTTCCGCTGGCTCCCACAATAGCAGTTATTCCCGATTCAGGGATATCCATATTCAAATTCCTCAGAATGGGAACGTCTTTCCGTGACGGATAGGAGAATGTCACATTTTTAAACGATATATATCCTCCTGGTTCTTTTTCTGGATACAATCCACCTGAAAATAACAAAAAGGTATAATAAAATACAGTTGAAAGTTTATGTATCAACATGTGAGTACCTGTCAACGGGATGGACGGTTCCCTATCTACTATCTCCCAAAGTCGGGTACTGGCTCCGAGACTTCTGTTAAATTCCGAATAAAAACTGCTTAGGCCACCAATGGAGACTCCTAGGTATGCCGCGTATATTAGAAACGACGTCAAACTTCCGACCGTCATTGCATTCTGACTCACCAAAACACCCCCGTAGCAGAGTATTGTCAAAACGATGACATTACCACTGAGTCCCGTCTGAAACGAATTATTTTGACAAAATCGATTCAGAGATATTCTAGATGATGACAGTTCTATAAAATACCTACAAAACCAAAAAAAATACCCCTCATAAGGGCTTCCTTATATGCCAACTTTAATGCTTCTCCTAATTTGCTTTCATACATTGCAACTTCCCTATTTTCATTGGCAAATGCCTTAACTGTCCTTATATTTGAGATTTTTTCCTCTGCAACAGCACTTGCAGATGCTAATGAGTCCTGAAAATGTTCAAAACTAAACTAAGAAAGTGTTAAAACTAAAAGATGAGTTTTTAAACCAAAAAATACCTGAACTTGCTTAGTGATTTTCTTTACAAACCGCCCATAAACAACAGCAACACCAGCCACTACAGGTAACAAAGACAGACCAACTGCAGCAAGCTCTGGAGATGTGTAAAACTGTTAATTGAACAGTGTGGAATACATAAACTGTTAATTAAACATCTGATAATAATATCTTCAAACATTAAATTATAGCACAGTCAATGTGGTAACATGATTTAGACTTGAAAGGAAAATTATTTTCACTTCCAATGGTCATGACTGTTTGAAAAACACCAACCATGTATGAGGTGCCAAAAACAGCCATGATGCCAGATCTTAGACCATCAGAGATGTTGGTGGTGAGAGCCTGACTGACTAAGCTTGTGTCAGCAGACAGCCTGTTCACTAAATTCCCTGTTTTGTTAGTGTCAAAAAATGCTAGTTCTTGGTTTAACACTGATGTAAAAACTTTTTCACGAAGTCTTTTAGTGATGTTCTGTCCTGAAACAAAAAAGCAAACATGTGAGTAACTAAAAAAAAAGTTACTAAATTATTATTTTCATATTGTTTGTACTCACCTGCCACTGATATTAAATAGACCCTACCAAAATTGCACAAACCCCCTAATAAAAATATTCCCATTAAAGTCACTGATAACTTGGTCAAATTCTCTTTCAATTTCATGGGGTCACTGCCATATATTACATCTATAACTCTCCCCAATGTGAATGGTACAACCATTGTGACTGCACTCGAAATAACCAGCAAGCAAACGGCGCCTGAAAACATAAAAAAATCATTAATGATGCTTTCATTTCAAGTCTTATACGAGGATAAGGAACATTACCTGAAAGTTTCCATTTCTCAGGCCTCGCTAAAGTAAGTAATCGCTTTATTTCAGCTTTACTATATTTTGTAGCACTCTTGATTTTTTCCTTGGGAACATTCTGAGAAACCGCTCTCCAGAAAATATTGAAAACTTTTTTCTGCCGATGTGGTTTTGGAACGGTAATCGAAAAGCATATTTTTTGCTTTGGAAAATTAAACTGGTGATTATTAAAACAACGTACGTATAAAGGGACTAGAGAAGCTGGTCTTCGAGGAGTCCACGAAGACTGTGAAAGTAAAATTGCTCGGAGAAACTGCATGTCAAAATAAAATTCATGTTATTACTAACGAACATGAATCGGCCAATTTCGAAATCATTATATGAAATTTTTAAAATAGTAATTGATGATGAGTATATGTAAAAAACTAATTTTCATTTATGCACTTTAAGAAAAAAGTATTAAATAATTATGATAAATATTTTATAATAAAGCCAAAACAAATTTTCAGTTAAATGAACTCAAACAGATAAAAAATTTCGCATTTCACCATTCCATAGACACAAAAATTGTGAAATGCAACGTTGCCAAATTGTAATTTAAAGAAGGCGGGAATCAGTTTACGGTTAGGTTTCGATGATTGTGTTTCCCATTCGCGGGATTCCCGAGGGACTCTCCTTATGGACTCCCATGACTTCCCATTTTTTAGTGGGGACTGGCCTTATGCATGAGCCCAAAAAACCCCAACAAATGCATAATTATTTATTGTATTTTTCCTGGGATATAAAAAAAGGTCATGTAGTATCTCCTGAGGGAACTACTATAAAGGCCGTACTTCCCCTTTCCGTAAAATCGAAACATAAGAACCGAGAAAATGGGGAAGTGATAATCAGGATTTTTTCGAAAGATCTCCGGGTTGGCTAATAAACCTAACCGTTCGGGTTTACTACTTAAAATTACCTTGAAACATATTTTATTGAAATATTTCCCAAGGTTTTTGTGGATTTTGACTAGTTGATAAAAACATAGAGCTGATGGATCCATTAATTTCGCCAAAATGTTACAGTTTGATTGATTCTAATTTAAACGACTTTGACATTGGTCATTTTCAAAAATTTTGTTCACATTGTTTAGCTCATTTTTTTATCTCAGGTCATTATCGATAGGTCACTTAGTTAAAAAGAAGTTAAAGTGTTACAAAAAAATTTTTTTTTAATTAATGAGGTATAAGTTTTTCAAACTGATAAACAGTTCAGAGGCTATTTCATCACTGAGACCGAATTAAAGGGTTCAACCTCCATCCAAATGAAGAGTCATACTTCCGCATTTATTTATTCTTTTCTGGTAAGTCGTTTAAGCATAAAATAAATGTTTGTCTCAAAAAAGCATCTTGAAGAAGAGGGTAAGTGAGTCATTAAAAAAAAAAATTCGTCACCAAATTTTTTAATATTCTTGCTTTTTATTATTATTATTAAAAGTTTTTAAAATTATAAAAGTTATTAAAAATTACAGGCACTTGCAATAGTTTCCTGTAACATCACTAAGTTATTTTTGCATTAGCCATTTAAATTTTGAAAACTTAAATTGCTAAGCTTGAAAATTTTCATCAAAAGATTGTAAAATATTGTGATATAAAAGTTTTGTATCGGCCTTATACGAAATTATATTTCCGGTTTTTCGATTAATTTCGATATCGTCCATTTTTTATCTCAAACCCTTCCAAGTCATTTGCAAAGTTGTGAGTTTTTCTTGCTTTACCAGAAATGTTTCGTAAATATTTTACAATTGTTCTGTCAAATGATATTTTTAATAATAATTTCGGGCGTGATTTCTACTTAAGCAATGTTAATGTTTAGTTATGTTGATGTTAACTTCTGAGTCGCAATTAATTTTCTGTTGTAAATAAAATGGGTAATGCAGGTAGTACTACCCGGGATAGGAGCTCGAAAGGAAGCGATACAGCTCCTCCATCTCCTACAAAAGAAGGCCAAGCCTTTACTTTTGATAAGAAAAGACGGAGGAAAGGAGGCTTACCAGGATCACATGATGACGATGGTCCTGTTTACACAAAGCAAACTCCATCATCTCAGCAGGTAAATATACCTTTTTATTAACACTTTGTTCACCCAATAACCTGCTAATTTTATTTAATTTAATTTTCATAAAAGAACTGGAGAATTAGTTGCGTTTCAGGGGATTAGTAATAAACTCGAGATAATAAGTCCTTGTAAAATTTTTGAAGTCATTCATGTTAATGAATTTAGTTTTTCTTTTATTCATTTTAAATCGAAGGGAATGGTATGTGCGTAAATTATTATGAAATTTTTTTTTCTTTACTGGGCACAGTTGACATAAAGTATCTTTCCAGGAGGATTTTGAGGTGGTGAAAAGGCAGAGAGCAGCAACAGTGTCTGAAGGAACAAAAGTCAGTGAAAATAAAGTATTACCAACTGTTTTCAAATGGGAAGGCGGTGGAAGACAGGTGTATATAAGTGGCACTTTTAATGACTGGAAGACTAATTTACCTATGGTTAAAAGGTGTGTTTCATCTAGTTTCTTTTGAGGAAATATTTTTCTAAAAATATTTACCAAAATAGCTTGATTTAAAGCTGCTGTTATGCTAATATATTAAATTTCTGTTTCAGTCATGGGGATTTTGTTACCATAATTGATCTTCCTGAAGGAGAGCATGAGTATAAATTCTTTGTAGATGGCCAATGGAAGCATGATCCAAATATGAAATTAAAAGACAGTGATTCTGGAACAAAACATAATTTGATAACTGTGAAACGTTCAGATTTTGAAGTTTTTCAAGCACTTGCAAATGATAGTGAAAATCAATCAGGAGATTTACAGAGTGAGTTCATGTGCATAAAAGCTGCTTAAACAATGTGAGGCATAGATTAATAAAAATTAGTAACATTACTTCTGAGGGAACATTATTAAGATGATGATATTAGAATTTGTTTTTAATCTTATGTCTTAATAGCTTTAATTCATGCTAAACTGTTCATAAAGTTGTATAACTGTTATTTATCTGAAGGAGATCTCCAATCAGCCAATTATGTATTTTATGAAAATAAAAAGTTTCTAATTTGGGGGTATATTCTAAGTTTGGATTCTGTACAGTAATTTATTGTACTACATGAATTTCAATGATATTTTTATTTACCAGGTGATTATTCACAAGAGATTCCAAGTAATGTGTCCTGGGAAAAGATTTCAGGACCTCCAGTTCTGCCCCCCCACTTGTTACAAGTCATTTTGAATAAAGACACCCCACTTTCTGTAAGTATTTGCTGAATTTTGTTTCGGTCTTACACCGAAAACATTTTAAGACCGAAATATTCAAACATTTTTATACCGAAAAGCAAACGTTAACAATGGTTTTGTTTCAGTGCGAGCCTACTCTACTCCCAGAACCCAACCATGTGATGCTCAATCACTTGTATGCCTTATCAATAAAAGATGGCGTCATGGTCCTCAGCGCCACACACCGATACCGTAAAAAATACGTTACGACGCTGCTGTACAAACCGATTTAGACTTTGTACAAATTTATTAAAAGTTTCCCTTTTTTTTCTTGCAATATTATTGATTTACAGTAACTATATTAATGGATATTTTTAGACTTTTTTCGGGGAACTTTATCTAAATTGAAGTTAAATTTAAAATGGTGGGAGGGCAACTTTTATATAAAGTTTTTTACTGTATTTATTGTGATATTCAATAATTAGGTAAGTTTGTTGAGTATGTATTACACATCGTAGGTAGTGGAATCTTTCTCCTATTTAAAAATGGATTTATTATTTATAATAAAGTATTTTTATGATTTCGTAAAAGTTTATTCACCCAGACTCCGTACTGTTTTGCAGAAAACTACGTCAATCAGATGTTAAATCTTTGTAAGACCTTGATTGAGCCCTTCCGGTTTTGAATTAACGTGAAGGCCTGTATATATGTTAAATAGGAATTGAAATGCCTTAGTAATTTATTAAAAATTACTTTATTTCCTGTTTTACTGTACTAAAAAATATTTACTTAATGATCAAAAAAATCTTCACTCACTTCTAACCTTAAAATAACTTTTATTTGTACATTTATATATTTTTCTTTTATTAAAGTGTAAATCTTTATTGGATTCAAAAATATCAATTTTTTTTCTATTGTAAAACGTGCTCGTAAAAATCACAGTATGTTGTATCCAGTCCACTTTTTAATGCGCTCTCTGTTACTAATTGATTTAATTCTGAAGCGCTGTAACCTAACAGATCCTTCAGATCACAGACAAATTTGTACACGAAACGCTTTCCATGGACCTGAAAAAAAATTTCACATTTAAGTTCAATCCAAAAAATTCATTCCTGAGCATTTTAATTGCGCAAAGTTATCCTCAAATGCTTACTTTGGAAATCATATCACCGTCATAATAATACCGCAGTGCTCTGCTCAGCTTCTCGTAGGTCATTGCAGGCTTATTTTTTCTCTGACCCCAGAGCTGAGCCACCATTTCGGGATTGTTTAACTTAAACTCTCCGTCGTCCGTGACCCACTGTATTACATCTCTGTGATATTTATCGGTGAGCAGTTCTAATAGAAACTGCCACAGCTGTATTTGACCGTTATTGCCTGAAAGCATAATGAACGTTTGATTGTGTTGGAAAGATGTCAACTTCAGTGAAAATTAAATAAGAGATTGTAAAAATTATAAATTACCCGTTCGGTTTCCTCCGCCGGTTTTGTGTTCGTTCACGACAGAATTCGATCCCAGTACCCTTGAAATCTTGCGACGGTTTTGCAATCGTCCGACTTTTTTGCTGGCCGCTGAAGTGGACGGAATGCTTTCGAGGTTAGACTTGTCGTCTGGCTTTTGGTTTTGAATGACGGCTTTAACAAAAATTTTAATGATGGCAAATATTCTGATAAGCGACGGCAAAAAAGGGGCGAATTTTCTGATTTCTCACTGTCTTACCCACGAATTTGCATTTTCTTAGGAGCTCCAAATGCGTCCAAAACAAATCGTCTGGATCTTTGGGTACTTTCTTTTTAAAACTGGCCAAGGACATTTTGCAAAGTTCGCTTCCGCTCATCATCCAATCTGAGAGTTTGAGACCACTTAAATTGAACTGCCTCACCGCCCACATCAACCAGAGTTTCACGTGCTGTTTACTCCAAAGTTTAGGGTCTGCCGAGCGAAATGAAACAACAAACACTTTATTGAACTCAGAGCGTAAAGAAACGATACAAATACTGACAAAGACAGACTGTCGGACTTAAGGTAAACTACAATAATTTTAGCACCGCGTTGTCGTCTTTTCAAAAACAAAGTTTCACCCACATGGAGCCGTAGGGTTGATTTTGAAAACCCCTGTCAGCATTTCTTCCTCAAATCTTAAATTCTAAAAAAAATTAAAACATAAATGTTTGTCACTCACCTTTGGGAATTTTTAATCGATCTAATTCTTTACTAAAGTTACTGTCAATGACCCACTGTGCTGAGTGCTCCTTTTTATCTTCCAGTTTTTCTTCATCTGAAAAAAATTATAGATTCAGAAAATGGGGTCATGTGCAAACAATACAGATATTTATTTTAATTCACTAAGAAGACAATAAAGATTTTAAACAAACAGTTACTTACTGTCCTCCAGAAATTCATCAGTCGGCTTTAAGACATCAATTATATTTATTTTCTTTGCATCTCCCTCTACTTTGATTTCAACATTTATTTGAACTAACCCTTCTCCTTGCACACACTGATCTACTAAATTTTTATGTGGCTCTAACTGAAAAAGAAAGATTTAAAGATAAGCAATTGATTTGAAGGACACTTATTGAAAAAAGAATCACTTCCGAAAATTACCATTTGGGCATCCTGCAGCCAAAACTTATAATCTGAGAGGTCCACATTAAACCTTTTTTGTAAGAGGTTTCTTAAAACTGACAAAGGGCACTGTATGTCCATGTGTTCAATAATTATTCCATTGTCATTTCTGTGAAAGAAGATATTTCTTAGTCACAGGGTTAATATAAATTGGAATTTTTTTGAAGCTGTTCACTAAGCCATAAACATTGCAATCAGATTCAAAAAGTGATGTTTAATTACTTCTATGCTCTTATTTATTAATAATAATTTAAGGACACCTACACTTCATTTTTTATATTGCTCAAAGGAATATCATCAGAGTATAAAAGATGAGCTCCATTTTGAATTAAAAATTCTTCTGGTGAAACCATTTCTGAATCTTCTATGCTTTCTGAAATTAAAGAAAAGTATTTTGGTGTTTGAATCTAAAGGAACAGATAAAATGAAATTGCTAAGTGGGAATTAAAAGTGAGAACTAAACTAAAAACTAAAACTAAAATACTACTTTTAAGTATTTGAATTAACAAACCTGGGATTTCTGAAGAATCCAACAGCTCAACTTCTCCAGTTTTAATTTTCATTCTTTTTGGAAGTAAAAACTTTGACATTTCTTCATCTCCATTGTCAATATTTTCACTTTCTCCTAAACTTAATGCACTAAAACAGAAAAATTCAAATGTTATAACTTCCATATGACTTTTTAAAAATTGTTTCAATAAAATTGTCAAACCTTACTTTTTTCTTTTTTTCCCATCAACCTCATCATTTTGAATAAGATATTGCTCACTATCTGTGTCACCCAAAATGTATACATCTGAATTGTTGTCCATTTTTTAAATCCTACAATTTGAAAACATAATTAATAATAAAACAATCTCCGTATTTTTTTTTAAAATGAAACTTTTAAAATTAAAATCTAAGCTGATAATTACTTTAAGTAAAAGTAAATACCTTGTAACAAGAGTAAGTAAATATCAATTCGTGAATGAATTCATCTCATAACCAAACCGAAACATTTCCAAAAATGAAACAATACATCTTTATCCTCATATCAACAATTATGATGATTAAAAAAGTTTTACATCAGCATCAGTACTGTAGTAAGTTGAATCGGAATTGAAAATAATAAATAATTTGAAACAATGCTACGTCACGAGCGCGTCTTGATTTCTCCGACATACTGACCTCGATTTGAAATCATTTTTTTTCCAAAACTCATCAATATTTGAACAAAAAAACATTTAATTCAAAGCAAATTAAACTTACGATTCGTTAAGAGTTTTCCCAAACTTTTTACATAACAGGAAGTTTAATATACACAACGGAAATGAAAATTTACTTTCAGGAAAAGGATGAGGGTCTTCTTTTTCGTTTTGTAATTGAATACGTTCAGAAATTTACTTCCTTATAGCGTTCCGTGGCACTAGAAAAAATTTAGGAAGTGTAAATAAGATTCTGAAATGGCGCTTTTCTAAAAGGCGCCAAGATAATATTTATTCATCCTTCAGTGCGTTTAAAATCTTTTCTGTTTAAGACATTCAATTTGGGAGTCAGAATGGATATTAATAAAATAAAATTCAAGAACAAATCACATTTATAATACTATAGTAATAATAGTTGTACTAAAGAAATAAATTATTAGGATTTTTTTACATATGAGCCAGCTCATTTCATTTATTATACAGATGACGGAAGTACAGTTTAAAACTTTCCATCACAGTATCACTGTTAAGCAAAATAACTTAGGAAGTTATGACTAAATGTCAGCTAAACTAAAATTTTCGTTTGAAATTAGAAACCTTCCTGGATGAGCTATTGACTAAATTTCCGTAATAAATATTCAAAAGAAGTTTAGATTTTAATTCAAGCAGTTCTGTCTAACTTAAATGCTCTAGATTTAGATGGAATACTTTTTTTCTTTTCATTTAGGCCAAGTTTATGTCATGATTATTTCAATATGTTACAATCTGTTGTTTTTCAATATCATCAACTTCACCAATTACCACATTTAATATCTACACTTCAAAATTCATTATTCAAAACTATTTTTAATAATACTTCAAAATTTTTTTGACTCAATGATCAGTTTTTGTTCAAATTATATCATTATTTTAAAATCAAAATAATTTGAGATGCAATTTAAATATGTATTAATGTGATCCAATCTAAGTAATGTGATGAAATCAGATTGAAGAGACAAGTTGGAAGGGAAGTTGTGACATGGGTAAGTCCTTATACTATTAAATAATTAAAATAACTACAATTAGATAACAGTAAATGGGGTATGCATGAATGACATTAAAGCAGATAATGGCATTTGCTGTGTTATTTATACAAATATGAGGTACAAACCTATTGAAAAAGAAGCCATGATTTTTTCATAAAGTTGTCTTTAAAAAAATGTATCTATTTTAAGGGCACTAACTTGAGAAATTTAAAGGTTTAGGAAGTGATTTTTTAAAGGTTTAATTAAAAAATTAATGAATTTAGGAAAATGGGATGAAAGGATCATTATCTATAATTTGGAAAATTTAGAAATTTTAACCAAATAAGGACATATAGTTTAACACAGGAATATAGTTTAACAAATAGTTTACTTGAACAACACTTTGAATTTACCTCTTAGATGTACCCAAAGGGTCAAAAGACTAGTGCAATAGATTTTGCCTCAAGTCAGCAAATGCTGAGTTTGGCAGCTTAAAGCTGAGCATTTAAAAATGAAAGTTTTAAATTCCCAATGCTAAAAAGTTTTCATTCTGTCTGCAGCCATTTTAGAGGAATAGCTTAATACCAAAAGTGTGTATTTTCCATTCAATGTTTTTTTATAAATGCACTAAACATAAACAACAAATAATTTCCCACTACATAAATAAATTGTTGCTAGAAACAGTGAATTATGCTTTTGACAGTTTTTGCCAAATCATTACAAATATTAAAAGCATTTAAAAAACTAAAAAGAGCAGGCAGTAAAAAAATTTTGTCACTTAATGGTTTTTTTTTACAATTATAGCAGTAATTTTTTTTTATAGATGTCAACACTTGAGGTTTTTCTGAACATAAATTTTTTAAACTAAAAAATTAAACTAAAATTTGCAGTAATTGTTAATTTAATTTTTCTTAGTCTCTTCTTTTGGTTTCATGAAATCTGTGTATATTTTGTAGCCTGCTCCACCAATAATACATGCCATTAATGTTCCCTGGGCTAATAATCTTAATTCTATCAGATATAATGATAGCTTTTTAGTTCTACTTTTTACATTATATAGACGATAAGCAACAATTCCTGCTAAACCAAGAAGACCTGAAAAGACAGAGAATATTCAATTGATTAATTTATTTGCATTGATTTAAGCCTTTTGGTTTAAAAAGTCCTTTTAAAAAGTTTCTTTTGCAAAGTGGCTTTAATTCAAGAAATGCAATAAAATGATATGCCAATGATGTGTATAATCAATTAAATCAGTTTCAGCATGAAAATTATTAACCAAATTATTCATAAAACTTAATTACAAGAACAATATTTAGATTATTTCCTAACCTCAAAATGATGCAATGCACATTGACATGATGTCATTTAAAATATGACTCCAAAAATCTAGACTTTTTTATCTGCTAATAACTTATTTGAAAATTATCAGAAAACGCAGGAAATCAGGATTTACTCAAAATAAAGTTATGATTATAAATTCATGAATCATTACACTAAATTTTTATTTGTTTTATGAATCATTATAAAAATTTTGGTTTCATTTAGGAATTGTACATACCTACAGGGACAGCTGGATTTTCCTTCACTTTCCTCATAAACTTACTGCTCTCTTCTGCTCTATTGTCATCCATTTTTACGGTGGATCTTTACAAAAATTCCTGGAACAGATTAAAATACAAGAGTTCATGCCTTTTTATTTTAATAATGAACAGGGAAAAATTGTTTAAATGATGTAACAAGTTCATTAATCCCTCATTTTTTCATTTGTCTTTTAAAGCCGTTAATAGTTAAAACCGAATTTTAAAAAAAAACGAATTCAAAATTTAAAAGTAGTACCTGAAATTATCAAAAACTGGGGAAGTTCCGAAAAACTGAAAATGGCCTTGACAGTTGCAATAAACCTTGAATAAAGGTTTAATTCCAAACAAAGTTTACTTTTATCAAAATAACTGCAAATTAGTATATTTATACAATTTGAAAACTGAAAAATAAGCAAGCACAGTATTTTACCTGTAAAGTGAATTTCAAATGTGAAAGAAAAGATTTCGTCAAGTATTCTGCCAACTTAACAGAAACGATTTTCTATGGCCGTAGCTGAATGTAATTGTCGTCTGCTTTATAAACAAACGAGTAAAATGGCGCGGAATTGTGTAGCGCTTGAGATTCACTTTTTTTTTAATTATCGTGTTCTCTCAGCTCATTTATTTCAAAAGCATGTTTGATTAATATTAATTTTGCACCGTTTTTAATTCTTAAAATTATATAACTATGACGAAGTCTAATTAAAAAAAATGCATGACTGGGGATTATTTCAGACAGAAAGTTGGGATTTTGGAATTGTATCATCCTGTTTTCTACGTAATCCTCCTTAAGACGTATTCAGATGAACTAATAATACAATTTCGAAAAATCGAGTTCTGTAAATATGTAAATGGAGCAGTTCGTATTTAGAATAACGGAAGAAGTTCTTCCGGAATCGTATCCAGAAAATTTCAGATGTATCAGTTCAGAAACTAATCTCAGGTAATAATCACAATAATTCCTATTAGTACCCTTGAGTCGTTTGCGGGTTAAGACAGTGAAGAGTTTCTCTTCACAGAGATGAAGTAAAAACTCCGAGGGCGGTACCATTACGGAATAATGCAGCATTGCAGAATATACTTTTAGCATGGCAGTAGGAGCAGTTAAACTGATTGCCTAACCACCAATTGTCATGAATCGTCAGCATTTTCAATTTGAAAGGTGAGTTTTAAATCCGATAAATATTTAAAAAGAAGTGCCATCTACTTTTCGTATTTTAGGACTTTCGAAACAGACTCACAATACTGAGAAATGATATTTTATTACTATGCGGTTATCAAGAAAATCATTTTCTCAAATCAATTTGTCTATTAATAATTTGAAGAGAGCCCTTAAATTGCACCTTGAATGCATTCACGTTTCACTGTGCGGCGACATTGATTTTGATAATATTCTGATAAAATTAGTCATACATTTATTATTTATTTCGTAGGTCCTGATAAGTCACTGCTTATCTGATTTTTATAATCAACGCAAAAATCACAAAAGAATTTCTAATCACAATTTACATCTGAAAATGAAAAGTGGAGTTTATTTCTATATCTGATGTCGGTAATTTCGATACAGCTAAATATATGTCACATCAATCAGTAGTTTAGGGTCTTTGTTTAAGGAAGCGTAACATTAATAAATTTGCCAATCCAAATTTATAAAAAATATTCGGTAATAAAGTGCCGGTAAATTTTTCTTATAAAAAATTAATTTCTAATTCATACGCATTCAAAAAAATATTAATTCGCAAAATTAGTTCACATAATTTATTAATCAGTTATCGAATAAAGAAGCTGTCGCATTAGGCATACAGAAAATTTGTCAAATTGCTGTTCCCGCCTAAGGTTCTACTATTGCAAAAGCATTTAAATTTAACGCCGTGGAGAACCTGCTGATTTATTTTTTAATTTTCATTAAGTTATAAAAAACAAAATCCGTGAAATTAATATTACAAACGAAAGGAACGTTTTAATAATAAATTTTCTCCATCGCGCGAGGAAATCGTTTTCGATATAACTGATAAAACCCAGCCAGAAGAAATATTAAAGAAAAGGCCAAAATTATTGACTGGTCACATTCAAAATGATTATAGAAAGGAATGCAGTTACGAAATATTGAGGTTAAGTAACATCTATGCGTTATAAGGAGAGATGCATAAGTGGTGGTCTGCTTCCCCGACTGGCTAACATCTTACCTGTTCATTTACAAAACTGGAGCAATCAGAGATGCTCATTCATCCGGTTCTAATGTTAAATTGGCCGGACATTGAGAAGTGCACTTAAAGAATACACTACAGTGATTGTCCTTTCTTGGAAATCAGAAAAACAAAGAATATTAATTTGCTTTAAATTTCAAATGGCTGCCGGAACTAATTGAAGCATAGGCAATAAAGACATGATCAGCGGTGGCGTCCTGGAGAGGTGGATGTTTAATGGAAAGGTTAAAGGTTTGCATTTTGCAAGAAAAATTAGAAGTAAAGGCGGTTGAAGCCTTGAAGGCGTACTTAATTTTATGCGCCGTTATTATGAAAACACATTTCGTCTTCGCGGGTAAAATTGAAAGCCTTTTCGTTAAGATTCTGCTTCGCTCACAGATATCGTGAATTTATTACAATGGGGATTTTCAGGGGAAAATCCCTCAGTTTGCAGACATGAGAAAACTGTTAGATCAGCAGATTGACGCGAGTATTTTGCTGTTTAACACAAACTGTATTGCACCTGGGCAGCGTTCACCTGATTTACGAAGAAACAGTGGGTGCAGAAAATAAAGAGAACATAAGCTGAAATGTGTAATTAAAAATTAAATTCGTGTGAATTCGAAATATGACCCTATAATTAAAAATGAATAAATTTTAAGTCTCAAACACCCATTGTGTTTTAATTAAATACGAAAAGGAGAACAATAAAATATGACTTTTGGTGATGAAGCAAATCGAGAGTGGAGTTAAACAGTTTAAGAAAACCAATTATTGGGAATTTGCTCGTGTTTTGAAATATTATAAGTTAGCAAAGACAAATAACTGTCAAAGCGAAACGGGAAAGCTGATTTTGTGGTTTTGGTTCTCAGTTTTTTCTGCTATTTGTAATTTTCATTAAATGACTCCTCTATCATAGTTTTATTTTGGCGCCTTTTTGTAACCACTCTGACATCTGCCCCTCATTATCATCATTGTTCTTCGAGCGGAGAGTTTTTTCTTGTAATCACCTGTGCGTTTACTCTCGCAGAATTCTCATCAATTTTCTTATATTTAAAATTCAGCTTGATCTCGGACCTCATTTAGGATTTTAATATTATCAATACTATTAAAAATAGTATAGGAGAGAGGAAAGCTTAATTCAACCGTCTCAGGGTTTTCAGTTCATTTTGTTGAACGATGTTTATGCAATCATTACGATATTGCAACGGAGTGCAGTCTTATATTAACTGTTCAACTGCATTTTGTTGATTTGCAGCCTGAAAAAAGTTATTTGAAAAATAATCACCCAGAAACTTTTGAAAGTTGCAGGAGAAAGTTTTCAATCCTATGGAGACGCGTTTAGGGAATCGTGTCCCACTGTCTCATCGGTGCCAGAAAAAAGCAGTTCCTGAAGAGATAAAAACTCGGAAGAAACTTCTTAACGTAAAAGTGTTGCCAACCAAAGGTAGAGAAGTCTTAAGACTGTGGAATAGGGCCACTGGTCTCAGGTTTTGTTGGCAAGTCAGGTTTGACCTCGAGTAAAAGACTCGTAAGGGGCTCAGTTTACGAACTTCAGTGCTGGTAGGAAGTGTTTTTGTTGTTTCTCGGCCATTCGCGCTCAAAGTTTGTCCTTCATTTTGTCGCTCCTGAGAGCTTTTTTTTCGCTTTCTTTGGTCGGGTAGTTAGAGGATTAGCGAATTCGTGTTTGATACGGAGAAAGTGTTCCAGGGAAAAATTTGTGAGACTGTTTTTGTTGTATTTCCGTGAAAAAGTACTGTTACTTATTAGGCTTGGAGGTATAGAGCCTGGCTGAAAGTAGGTGCTATCATATCAGTTGTGCATTAGGTGTCAAACTTTGCCCTTTTTTGGATTGCCATTGGGAGATTGCGTCTGGAGGATTTCAATGCTTTGGAATGACCGTAAGCGATTTTTTTAAATCTTTGAAATCTTTGAAAACCTCAAAATTTGTTTTGATATTTTTGTAAGAGTATTTCCAAACAAAATATTGTGGTTTTATCAGTACGTAAAGCGCGAGCTTTCACTGAAGTGCTAAACTTGACTGACTGTATGTGGGTTTCTTTTCCTTTCCATATTTTTAGGTGTTAAAGGTGTGGTATATTCGTTCTAAGTACTCCCGGAAGATTCGGCTCTAATATTATGAGCTTCTTAATTCTATGAGGGTAGGGGTGGGCCTTATTCTTTTAGACCTTTAGTACTCAGCCCGCAGTCCACGGTTTTTGATAAACTCATCTTCAGCACTCATTTGGTTTCTTTGCTGCTGTATTTATATTTTTCCGCTTCCCAATATATTGTACTCTTTTATTCAGAGTTAATAGATCTGAAACATAAATAACAAATAGCCTGAGAACTAAACCAGCACAGTTATGAGGTTGCTCAAATTGGAAAGGAATGTATAAAAATGGAATAAAAATTAAAAGACGAGAAGAGAAAAGACTAAAAGGGAACAGATAAACTTTGCAATTGCTTCGTTTATGGCTTGCAAGCTAAAAAGTAATTAGCATAATTGAAAAAAGTAATAACCTTTAGTTCTGCAACAATAAAATTGCACACAGCTTTTCAGTCTTGCTTAGCATTTGCATTTCTTTATATTTTCTCAAGGAAGTATCCGGTTTTTGTTTTTTATAAACTGTTTCATAAACGTTTTAGAACATATACAATTTATAGTTGAACCAATTTTTTTCAATTTCTATTATTTCCCAAGGGGTTGAAATTTTATTGGAGTTTTATCCATCATTTTCTCAATACCAATTAGCCTAATAGCTGTTAAGAAAATTCAAGAAAAATAACAACAGCGGAAATTATTGAAGAAAATTGGTTGTATTTACACTATTCCATTGAATGTTTTTATGAAAAGACAAACGCGGTCAACCTGAAAAAATCGCAGAGATTAAATTGATCCCTGTGTCTCATGACGATAGAAAATTTAAACCTTTGATAAAATCATTTTGGAATAATTTTCTGAAGAAGTTAATGCTTTTGTGGACGGAATCCCTTAATGGTGTGTTAGTGTGACGTGACGTGAAGGAGAAGGGACCGAGAGATATACTGTATTAAAGTGCATTGGTCCGGGCTGCGCGCCACGGTTTGATGCTGATAATGACTAAAAAACGAATTTCAAATACGATCAAACATTCTCCGGCGCAGTCGTGCAAGAAATTAGGCGAAATACGTTACAGCTTATTCGCAAAAAATCCAACACAAAAAAGTGCAAATTCTGTTAATATTCGTTCATATTGTAATTAGAGCTTGAAAATTTTTAAGAGTTATTAAGATTGCTCGTGTGAAATAATTGCCCGAGCTGCACTCTCTCTCTCTCTCTCTCTCGATCTGAGTCTTCGAAGAAAAATTGCTCCTCAGATCGGAGGACAAGATCAGATAATTTGTTAAGGATCTTCTTGGGATTATCGGCAAAAGGTTTTTATGGTTTCCAGGTAATTCAAGCATGGGAACCAATAAAGAGAGTCTTTTTAGCTTATGAATTTTATTTTTCAGTAAAGTGGCAGTCTGTCAGAAGACAATTGGTTTTATGTTACGACAAAGTGGTTCCTCGACCTTTTTATTAGGTGGTTGTAATTAGTTGGTTGTAATAAAGTCTAAGAAAACGTTTTCCCGAGGTGGAAAATGCAAATCGGTAACTTAAAGACCGGCTTTATCATAAATCAGCGAAGAATGTAAATCATGTGTGCGTTCGAATATATTCAGACAATTTCATGCTTTACTTTATAAAAAAATACCCATTGGATGTACACTAAAAAGCCTGCGAAAATGCCTAAATCCAAATTTAAAGGAATCTTTGTTGCTAAGTTTAATAAAATTTAACCGTTAAGTATAAACCTGTTGCTCGTGATATGTGGCAATAGTGACTTTCTGGAAATTTGTCTCGTGTTTCGTTAAATGTTGTATATGGCCCAGAAACTTTGTCGTTAATCTAAAGAAAATTTCGTTCACTTGTAAATATGATATTTTTCACTTATGATTATAATTTATTATGAGGAAAATAAAGAATTTAAAATATTTGCACTATTATAAAATATCTTAATCAGGAAGAATCTGCTGATGCTTTTTTATTTTTAAGTTTTAGGTTTTATATCGTAGTGTTTTTAAACGGTTTTAATTAACTCGGTTTTCGTGTCTGTCTGTCTGTCTGTCTGCAAAGACTAAGAATCAAAACTTCGAAGCAATATTTGACTCGTTTCCCTCGAACCGATTTCTTTCAAATTTTGCACACACTTTCGTTTTGGTGGACAATTCAAATTTCTGCAATTACTTTTTGAAATAATGCTCAGGTAAAAATAAATAAATTCCCAAAATCTAATCATTGCTTAACTTACGGGTCCTTAAAGGAGATAACCTTATCTCAGGCCGATAAATGAGCGGACGGATGATTGTAAATGTTATATTCTGCTATCACTCTTTACAACAATCATTGATACTCAGATAAAAATAGTAAAAATAAAACCGTTTAATAAAAATAATAGCTACCCTCTGCAGTTTTTGTCCGGAGATTGGACTCCACACAGAGTGCTTTTTTAGTTTTATGTTTTTTCTTTTTAACATAAAAATAAAAAGTAAAAAATTAAAAATAATTAAAAAAATATTTTTAAAGTAAAACGGTTTTATATTTCAAATGCACTAAAAAGTAAAAAAATAATTTGTGATGCAAGAGTATAAATAAATACATGGGTGACAATGAAAAAGACCAATTATTTTGTCCATAAAACCGTGGGGCGTTACACAGTATAAAAATTGTATAAAAATTGTACAGGTCGCAGAACGTGTATTAACTGACTAACTCGTAACTTCTAACCGTAACTTCTTTAGAAATATTGGTTTTTTGCTTTGTTTAACTTAGTTTTCTTGTGATACGTTTTTTTGAGTCGCAAGATAAGAACACAGTGAATTTCGGGTGAAATTAAAAGCAAGAACCATAAAAAATAAGAGCATTTTTCTGATCCTTATAACATGCCTTTTTACTTTCGTAAAAACTATATCGTTGCCCAATTTTTCTCCAGTTTACTTCTGAAGTTCTCAAAATTAAAATTTTAGAAAAACTAGAAAATACAAATAAAAATGTTTGGCATTATCCTGAGTTTTAACAACAATGCATTTTAAAAAGACATTTCAGGGGTTCACTTTCTCCAAGAACATGGGCGTCGAATAATGGTTTAGGTGTTTTATTTTGGAAGCTTAAGGATCGGATTTCGTGCTTGAATACTCAAAAACGGGAGTTGGGATCATGTCATGATTTATATAATTGCCCGTAATTACGGTGTCAAGTCGGAAGAACCGATACTAAACATTGCGATGAAGTTTTTTTTTTCATTGAGTTACTCAAAGAAAAAATTAGCTTTCTTTTTGTGACGGTTTTTAATCATTACGATTTGCCGAATACCTTTATCAATCCGGAATGACGTTTGAGTCTCGTTCAACATCTGCTTCACTCGTGCCCAAAGAAGCTGTCAGATGCACTCAGGCTCTCTTCCTGACACCTCTTTTAAATGAAATCGCATGTCACACGCTGCCTTATTACGTAAATAATCTGGTTCTCACTCCGTCCAGTTACTAATGATATGTCTGCAATTTGACGGGCGAAATAAACCCCTCGAAGGCCCCGGCAGGGACTTTGAATAAATCGAATGACATATCGGCGCCTTTTTTTTGGGCTTTTGACACGACTTCGCTTTTTCCGTAATATATCATGTCCTTCCCTCCTTTTACGCTAATTTATCTGTCTGAGCGCAAACAGATTTCGTTCAGTTAAATTATGTTATTTTTGCATGTTACTATGCGTGCAATTTAGGCCGTGATTGTTTACGGAATTAGCCACTGGAATTTCAGGCACTCTTTTGATTTCTTGCTCAGTTTTACGATTTTGTACCGGTTTGCTTGATTTTTGTGCAGTAGAAGGATTTGTTAATTTTCAGAAAAAAATTTTTCGCCTTAACACCGCAACAATGTCAAGATTTTTAAATAATAAAATAAATCAAACATATAAAAATACGGTACTGAAAGACGTGTTACTGAACCACATTTCGATTTCTGTACAAAAGCTATTAAAGTTATTCGTTTATTATAATTCTCAAAAATGAGGGGTCTTCAGAAATGTTTCCGGATTTAAACTATATTTATAGCCCTTAATGGCAAATCTTTGTTATTCCATTGCAGTAATTTTCCTTAGAATTTATTGTTTTCTTTAAGAGGGTTAGCTTGGCGTCCACCTTAATGCCTTGCCTATGCCTTTTATAAGACAGACAGGTAGAAAACAAAAGGAACCGTTAACGGACGATGCCCTCTTCTCAGGATGCATTTATGTCAATCACCGAGTATGCTTGTTAATTATGATTGGGTGGAGCATTAAGGTAGAGAACTAACTCCGGTAGCCAGGTGCTTTTCGAGTAGAAAGTACTGAAAGATTGGAGGGTGTCTTTTTTGTGATAATAAAGCTAGGTCTTCCGTAGATGACAGTCGTTCTTGGGCAGTCACTTTATGGACGCTTCAGCACAGTAGAGTGCCACACGGTGTTGTAAAACTAAAACGTAAATATGGTTTTAGAGGATTTTATTCGGTGAAGAACCTTGTGTTCCCCTTTCTTTATTCTTTCATCACCGTTCGCTCTTCATTTTTGAAACCATACGGGTCGAAGTATAGAATTAAATAAAAGAGATCACTTGGCGTGAACTTATCTCTCCGCATTATTTTCGCGGATGATTAATGAAAATTCTCTATCACGATTTGACATTTTGTTTTGAAGCGTACGTTTACGACTTCACTCGCATCCGAGAGAAACTCCCATTGTATTTTATTTTCGAATTCAGTTGGAAGTTTAACTTTATGTCCAGAATACTAATAAATGGTCAAAAGCATAGCAACTGATATGTGAAAGTCCGAGCAAGACCAATGCGCACAAAGAAACAAATGCGGATGGTATAATAAATATTTTTATAATGTATTTTCATTCGGATTCAAGTCTTCTTTTACAGAGTAAACACTTATGCGAAAGAATTTACATGTCCAGAAGTATTCAAAATAAGTTGGTTATGGCAGTAAAGTCTCTCGACCCCGTTCTCAGTCCCCTGCCCCGCCTTTTTCCGCCAAAATGATTTCATACTTGTTATCAAACTTCCCTCGCCGATACAAAAACCTCATATTTTACATCTGTATTATGCATTTCCGCTTTGCGAGAAGGTTATCGCCTATCGTTGGTTTTCTTTGGCCTAAGTTTCCGCATATTGTGGGAAGTTTGTCGATGAATACAGCTTCGAAAGCCTAACTTTTTCTTATTTGTAGTTTTTTCATAGGAGAGGCCGCTAATGATCGATTTTTATTATTCACCTTTCGCTCAAAGAATGCGTTCGGTTTTAACCGAAATTTAAATTATGAATTTTAAAAAAATGAGAGAATTATAAAAGTCATTGAATTCTTTTGGACAGCAATTCCTGCAGCAAAATAATTGTACAGAAGTGGGGGCATCGCCGATCATCTGAAACAGCAGTTTTTACTCCTTACATTCTCGATAAAGAATAAGGCGAAGGAAAGTATAGTACTTAATAATAATTACTTGTCTAATTGACTGGGCTGGTTTATGTGTTTGTCTTGAAATAATAAATATCGGATTTCAAATGATCGAGAACTCGGAATGGAGATGCAGTTTCAAATGTGCCTGTTCTTCATTCTTTTGCAGTGAAAAGAGTTTTTCCTTCTGTACTTTCGGATAGCAATTCTACCGGAAGTGTAATTTAGGTCAACTAATAACTAAATTTAATGAAAGCACTTTCTTCAGAAGTATGAATTTTGACAGACAAATATTTGCGGTAAAAACAAAAATATTTGCAGAGATGATCTGTCAATTCCAAAGCCGTTTTCCTTGCGACACGAGAAGACAAAAGCAAAGTAAATACAATGGGAGCGGACAAAACGATCTGCGAGGTCTTTTTGCATTAATTATAATTCATGTAGATTTCATTACCTTAATCTGAAACTGGTAAGAGTTTCATAACATTGGTTGAAGTTTCCGGAAAGGCCCTAGCCTGACTTTGTTTTTAAAATTCGGGTTGCGAATCGAACCAAGGGCTCGTTTTGTCGGAGATAGAAGCACACATTGGTTCACAGCCTTTGAAATAACCGGACGAAATCAGTTCCTTCAGGGGTTTTCGACTCCATCGTCATCATCTCGATTGTATTCAGGCACCTGTTTTACCTTAAGATGTTCTCTCGGGGAAATAATTAATCCTCGTGTGCTCGTTTGAACCCGCCTCAGAGGAGGGATTTATTTTTTAATATGATTACTTTGCCTTCGGCCTCAATAAGAAGTCCTACGAGTTGTTGCATAGTAGGCTACTTTCTCGACTTTTGAGAAAAACGAGGACGCTTTAAGTGTAACGTGCACTTGGGAACTCTGACTCTGCAGCCAGACGACTATGCGGAAAGACCAAAAGGCAAACAATCGGCTCGGGTTGCAGAAAAAAGAAAAAGTGTAGTATTACCCGTTGTTGAAGCGTCCTTTGTATTTGATAACATGCCGTGTTTTGTGACATTTGCGGCTTCCTCTTTTATTTCTTAACAGCCCTGTATTTAAGGCATTTCCCTCGTTAAATGCAGTTTATTAATTTTTTAAACGTCGAGATTGAAGAGAGATGACCTGACCTTTTGTCAGTCTTTTATCGAGGCCTTTAGTGCCTCATATCTGGCGTGCTTTTGAAAGTGCGAAGTTTGCAGTCATGGGCATTCACTCTCTCAATGCTACTTTGATCATAATGTCGGGGAGTCAGCCCAGCAGCGAATTGGTCTTTTACAACATGGATTAACAGCAAGCAAGATTGTTGGGAAGTGGGAAGTATACAAACCCCTCGAGATAAACGCACTTAGGTTGACTGTAGATAAACAAAGCGTAGGAAGTATTTGCCTTTTGGAAAAATCTTGTGAATTTTCCTTAATCAATTTAACGGCAATATTCCTTACATTGATATTTAAGAGTCGAATGTGTTCAGTTTTGAAAAAAGCTCGGAAGACAAGAGGAAGGCAGTTTCTTCCCCGGGAAAACTTCGAAATTTTTGTGAGCCATAATTGTTTTACACACCTTTCCTACTTGTTGATCGACGCACGTGATGCGTTTTCTCGAATGCGTTTATGAATTTTTATTTGAAATGACATGATGAGAAAGAAAGAAAAAAACCTTACGTCACGGATTTTGTGGTCAGAATTATTTTTCTGTAATTTCCTTTCATCACGGGTTGGAATTCATGCTTTCCAACTGCAGCTAATAATTATCGCTTGACCTCAAGGAAGAGGGATGACTGTCAAAGCTCCTTTTTTTGAGACAAATATTGTCCTTTTTTTAGCGTCAAAGCTATGAATAAAAATTATAATTTCATTTAGAAATTGTAGGGGAGAAATATCCAGTGGCCTTTGGAAAGTTTCCGATCAATTTTTTTACAATAATTTCTCATCTTAGGCAGCCATTTATAGATCTTGATTATAAATTTAGAATAAATTGTTTACCCGTGTGATTCGAGGATTTGAAAAAGAAGGACCTGAATGAATGAGGAATGGTGGGGACGAACCGGAATTTTAGCAGAATGTGGAATCACAGCAAAATCTTAAAAAAATAATTTTATGTCCGTCGGACACAGATAAAATCCCTCTGCTAAGAATGCAGAGATGGGACAACGTTGAACAAAAGCCGCATTAGCAATTGAAAAGAAAAGAAGGTTATCATTGCTGACTGTTTTTTTCCAAAATTGAGAATGCAGTGATCAATATGGGATTAGTGTTAGTATGATTTCAAAAGAACCAAAGAGGAATTTAGAAGAAAATATGGGAGAAGGATAAAGGTGTTACACTCATAAAAACCTTATGCACAGTTAAAAAAGTGCTTCTTTGTTCCAACTCAGCTTTAAAGCCTAAATCTTGAAGCTCTTTCCAACCCAAAATAAGTCAAAAAACCATTCGCCATGGCATTATAGTCCCAATATCATTTCTATTCGGTACCGTAAAAAAACATGAAGCATGATTGATGTTTTTGTTCACGTGACCAATTTTTTCATTGCAATGGCATGTAAATGTGATTAAATATCATTCCGCTTTTGATGCTCCACGCGTCCCATTATTTCTTCTCCCACCATAAAAATCTTTGATGCCTTCTTCGAAATCATTGTAACAATATTCGGAACGCGTTTAATGGCTGCTTAATCTGCCAGAGGCATATCGGGACGTTAAATCCTGAGCAGGTACGCTGGATGTGGGAAAGAAAATTCGGAAATGCCTAAGTTTTCTTCGATTATGCCTTTTAAAAGTTTGTTCCCAACCATCCTAATAATTAAAACGCTTTCCCGGAACGCAGAAACGAGTTTTTCGTCGCATAGGTGCGATAAGGTTTCAAAGTCGAGATGTAATAAACCCGTTGCCGATCCCGGGAAAATTTCTTAATTTTCTTCAAACGCTTTCCATCCAATATCGACTATAATCTCTAAATGTCGATGATACTTCTGTAAATCCGAGCACGATCCTCACCTAAAGCGGCATTACCACACACTCGCAATCACTACCGAATTAAATTTCCATTCCTGCGCGTAACACTTTGAGCTCCGAATGTTCGCTCGTCTGCTTTTCGATCATCATTCACCTTCGAATTCATTCCCTCCCCCCCTGTCCCCTCCCTTCTCATTTCAGCCCATAAATATTCTCAATTCGTTTTGGCCAAATACCCCGTCACTCAGAATTTCCATCAAGTTTTTAAAACCTTCACTATCTATTGATGAAAAAGTCATTTTATTTTCTCTCATCAAAGGGGAACGTTCAGGTCGAGACGAGTAGGAGACCTAATTTTGAGCCCGCATCTTAGTTAAGTCATTGAGACGTGATCGTTTTCCACAAGCAATAGCGTTCGTTTTCTGGGGGGCCTTAGAAAAACTGAATGTTTAATTCGGCGATGAGGGCGGCGGCAGCCGGAGTTTGTGTATGTTTTTTGTCATGTTTTTGTTTAAGAAATGTATCGGATCGTGACTTGCAATTTGATCTAGATTTATTGACAAACTTTACTGCGCGGAGGACAGTCTCGTTATTGTCAAGTTATCACTAGTGAATCGACTAAGGGCGTTAGTTGAAAGCGTTTGTCCTCGGGACCAGCCCGCGATATTTTCTCATTTGACCATGACTTGCTGTCTTCAAAGACAAAGGAAATATTGTTTGAAACAAAGAGGAGGTTTCCATTGCGGAGGGTTTTCGCGGAGGACCCTCTCTGACTGTCTTTTATTTGACAAACCAATTTTGCGAAGACATTCACAAGAGAATACACATTGAGGCTAATTGATTCTCACTTAGCACTTTGACACATCCAACTCTGCTTAATCCACGCCCTTTGCCAATAATTCTCTAGCTAAATGTGATTTCGTTGACCTCTTTCGCGTGTGACCCACCCGTGACTTGGAGAAAATTCTTTTCTTCGTTGTATGTGCAGAATAACTGGAAATGATTGACGCGTCTTGGTTGGAAATCGGTCGGGTTACGTTACTCCTCTGCTGGATGATCATAAATCTTTCCTAACTTCGCTTTAGTTTGGTTTTAAGGAATACACTTCCTTCCAAGATCAGCTGCTCATGGGTTTTCAGAATCAGGACTTATCTGACTTGAGTGCGTTTAATAATACTTTGTCATTATTTATAAACATGCCAAAATCTATTGTAACAACGCATAACTGTTGCTGAAACCTGCATTGCGAAAACCTCCTCGCAGTTGCCATTTATCATACTTTTTAAATCAACCAATTTGCAATGGATAATGTGTAAATTCAAACGCGCTGAGGAGTCATGTATGCCGCTAATGAGTCATTTCACACCATTAATACCTTCTCAGGATTTATTATTTATTTTTATATGTCAGTCTAGTAATGAATTATTGATGGAATAGAAGAGATTTTAACGAGAATTATAGAACCCGATCTGTAAGTCCTCCACTGACAAATTACTGACGTCTTTCCCGTGAAAAGTGTTTTTCTGAAGAGTTGGGTTTGTTTTTGAGTTCTCGGTAAATAAACCCCGACAGTGACGATTTCTGTGACAGAGGTAGTTTTCCTGTTTTTTTTATTGCTTCTTCGTCATTAATACACTTTTTTCTCATCTTCAAATTATTTGTTTTAGCAAAACAACTAAAAATGCAGAAAGTAAAATTACATTGTATCGTATTTCTCGTTCCAGCCTCCGATTAAAATGAAGTCGAAGATATAGCCAATCTGATCCAAGATGGCTCCTCTAAGCGAGCTGGACTTGGAACAGATGCGTTCCGGAAATCATGGGCACCAGGCTTCGAGGGATTCGGGCCAGTTCACCAACACCAAAGGACTTCTCAATGGTCCTGGGCAGAACAATTGCTTTCTCAACAGTGCCGTGCAGGTAGGTTTTTGGTTATTAATTCGCCCACTTCCCTGGAAATTAGCCTTACACAGGCCTTCTGAAGAAGAAGCATTGGAGCTAATGTTTGCAATAATGGAACTTTTAACGGTTTCTTTACATTTCGAGGACAGAGGGAAAGAACCTGGAAATAATTCAGCTTCGCTGTCATTTTTAATTTTATAATTTTGCCATTTTCAATACAGTTAATTTTATCAACTCGAAGATCGTTAAAGAGGCAAATCCAAGAGATCTTAGTTGCACAAAACAAAAAGAACAAAAGAATAATGTAGTGGGAGCAATTTATAAAAAAGTAATTACTTTTTAATGGCACGCTAAATAAAGGAGGAGATAACTTATTAAAGGTGGAAAAGAAGTTTTGGCATTTGATAAGAACAATGTATTTAGAAGTGTCAATTGGCTTGAATTAGGCTAAGGGATTAGAATTTATTGAAGGTTTTTTACTACCGAAATTTTAAGCGGTATAAACTTATTTGTCTGTCAATGAAAAGGTTTATCGGTGAAGTTTGAGAACACCAATACAGCTGCTCAAACAGCTCTGATTTCCTTTTCGTATGAGGAATTTTCATAGATTGAATTACCGATGTACTTAGACCACTAATGATTGCTAACAGGATTGCCGAAACAGCGGTATAATGTGGGGATAAAACTTTTTCCAATCATTAGTTTCTGTTACGAGTTTTTGTTCCTCCTCATTTCTGCCCTTTTCTACAATGGCATGACCTTTTCCTTAAAGCAAGAGCCATCCACTCCTGACCTCCGCTGTCCAAATTAGTAAGCATCTTTCGAAAACCTAAAAAACGCGGCGCACCTTGTTTTAAGTGTCATAGCTCTCTTTTTCCTGGCAACGCTCCGGTAAGGCACTCGAATCCGCCATATTAATGGGCCTCCAATAAGGACCATTTTAAAAGCTCTCCAGTTTGTTGTTTGCTTTGATAATGCCACAAGTGATGTCGAGGTAATTCACGAGAGACTCCAAGACAAAAACTTACTCTACGAATTCTCCAATTTATTAATTAATCTATTTATACAATTAGACTTTTATAGAAAATGGGGCTTGTTTGTATTACTGTTTATTTTTCTGCTCACCTTTTGCACCTTGATTTTGTTGAATTTGAATTGTTCCTCCCAATGCAGTCACTAGAGAAAAATTCGATTTATTTTTTTTCTTATACTTGTCAAGGAGATTTTCTTCAATTCAGCCTGGAAGGAATTAAATTAAGTTAATTTGAAAGGCTAATCTTGAGTTTAATTGATTAAATGCATTGCGAATCGGTACTTCAAGGCACAACTAAAACCGGTGCCAGTGCAGGCAGGTTCTGCTGATCCATTAAACCCCCCCTATATAATTAATTCGTAAAACGGACAGTTTGAACGCGATCTCTTTTAAGGTGCACCCTGTCAGGAATTTCATTTTAAACACCAGTAAAAAAATATTCATGTCGAGCGGATTCCCAAAGGATTTGAGCTTGCTCTGATCGTGCACATCATCTCCCGCAGGCAGTGTTTCAAAATCTGATAAATTAATTACTGTTATTGAAGACTAACATTAAGTCAGACATCAGATAGAAATTGCTTTGTGAAAATGTTAGGCGTAGCGCCTTTGGATTTGCCACGAGCTCAGCCGCTTCTTAAGATTTTCGTCAGAGATCTACCATGTTTAAAGGTTCAGTAGAGTTTAAGGGAAAGACAAAGGGGAGAAAAAGTTGAAATGACTGGTGGCGAGGTGGACAATATGTACTTAAGTTGCACAGTCGGGTTGTAATTCCTGCAATGATAACCGGCAATTTTTGTTAGAAGAACTTAGAAATTATTCTGGAATCTGGTTTCTGAGAATTTTAATTAAGTAGCAAATCTGAGATGGTGCTAGATGTTGTATAATTATTTTCTAACTCAAATCCGAAGTAGGTCTATTAAATGGAGTGCACGTGCTTAGTTTATTTAGAGACCGGGTTTTGTCTTCGTATCGGTGGGACATCATCTATCAACAACAGCCCCTCAGGACTCCTCCCCTACAAGTGCTGAATTTCGCCATGTTTGCCAACTCATACCGGGATTTATTTCCTCACGTAATACACTGGCTCATTGTTTATGTTATCTAGCAATGTGCGGCAGAAAAAAGCTTACAAATACAAATGTATTTAATTTTTTTGTCTTCCCACCTCTACTTGAACTCCCCCGTAGAAAGCCAAAACTCGTTGCAGTATTAGTATTTAAGTTAAACGATTTCCTGTTTGCGGCTTGGCAAGATCTGAAAATTGCGAATTTAAATTGATATTGATGGTGTGACTTTGGCGCGACCTCATACTGCAATAACTGGCTGGAAGGAATAATATTTATTGCGAGACTTTTGCAATATATTTTATGTAATTGCAATTTTTAGCAGTGCTACCAAAATGTACAAATCGGATCGATTTAAGCCGAAGCCGCGATTATTAGCCAATTAACTCGTTCATGAAATATTTCATTAAACGTAGGAAGCAGACGTGTGCAGTCTGTAATTTTTTCATTAGATGGTGATCTGTGTGAGCTACCGTGAAACGGAGATAGGATTTTCAACTGCTGTTCAGGTCAACCCGAACTGAGAGTGCATTACCAACTCAGACACAATACTCCAGGCGAGTGATCAATCGGTTCTTTGCCCCAGACAGGTTCTACTTTTTACGGTTCAGGTTCCTGCAGTTGGTATGATTTAGGCTCACTATGTGTCGGAGATTTGTTCTTCTGCGATTGAGAAATTAGCGAACTGTTGAAGTCCTTATAAGCACTGCTGTATATGTAACTTAGTTTCACTAACAATTGCGAGTAACTTCAAACAGATTGTGTCTAAAATCATCTTTTACTTTTTCATTCTTTTTTTATTTTGTATTCCACTTCTCAATCCCCCGTTCAAACAACCTCGTTCACGCTTCTTCACTTAGTCAGTTTACTAAAAGCACCTACAATGATTTAGTATCTGCGCATGAAATCTTTTGTTATTTTCTTTTGTTTTTATGCACTTTATCGGCATCATTTTCGGATGTTTGGAAAGACTACAAAGCAAAGATTGGTCCTGTTTTCTAATTATTTCTGTGTGGGCAAAACAAGACGGTAATTATGAAGTTGTGCTTGGCCAAAAGTCTGCACATCGTTGCTGAGATATTAAATTAAACTTAAATTTAATAAACCTGCACTGTGAGAGCCTTAATTGCAGCAACAGTTAAGGTAAAACGTTTTATGACTTCGGTATGAACTTTAACTGAAAATCCTTCTTTCGGTTTTAACCCTTCCAAACAGAGCCGATCTTTCACTCCGAGATTCATAACAGAGGAAAGGCAAAAGCCAGCCTATAAAACCATCAATCAATATATCGAGGTTCGATTGGGAATAAATTTATCTTGTTCCAAGGTTCGCTTCAACCATCAGGCGGTTCGCCTTGGGTTGCCGACATGATTTTCGGAACTGTCTTGCGCAAATTAAAACGATGGGACTACCATAATTAATTTTTTGTCTGTTTTATTTGACCACAAGCTGGCGTCGAGAGTAAAGCAAACTGAATCAATAGAACGACGACTCATTAGGATAAACACGCCGGAGAAAAAATAATTTAAACCGGAGCATTTAATTACGTCGGAGTTGTGGTCAAGAGCGGGAGTCGTCCATGAAGAAAAGTCGGAATAATTTCGGACACTCTCTGTCGCCCTCACCGACATGCGTTCGGTCTTATTGGTTCCTTCGGTTTGTGATTATCGGTTGATTAGTCAACCGATCCGCAGGTGGTCACCGATTTAATTATTTTTCCCCTTTTATCTTGACATCCGGAAATTCCCGATGAAGCTGTCATGAATCAGTTGCAACATCTTCGGAAGGGTTGAGGTGTATCGCAGTATTCTGCTCAAGCGGAAGAATGATGGGACGAGTGATTTGAAATCTGAAACCTTCCACTGCCTTGTCCTTCCTTCAAATGAATTATTCTCTTCTTCATGTGGTCATTTGCCATTTCTTTAGGTATGCTTAGTGGGAGTCCTTCCCCGTATCAGGTTTACCAATCCTCGGAAGTCTGTAATTCTGTGTGAATTTCAATTTAGTTTTCATTATATTTAATAAAAATTTTGGTTTATTTATCAAAAACTATTCTGCATTATTTTTGTTTCTCTTTTTTTCGTAATTTCAATAATCAATGCGCTAAATGATTTTCTATTTTAATGTAATTTTCTCAAATTTATTTGAATGAAGAATTTTAAATATGAATATTTATCAACTCCCTATATGCCAAAAAATAGCAATGTAATGTTATATAAAAACTCATTCTTTTGCTGCGAGAGACTCAGCTTTAGGTTCCCGGGTTTACCGCCCTTTTTTGACCTCTAATGTTCTTACACCGAGCAACTATTCAAAGGTGCGAGAAGAGAGGGTTCACCCCTCCTGCATCCTCGCAAATATTAACACTCATTAGATTAGCTCCAACCGAGAAAATGTAATTTTTAGCTTTAGAAATATTAACAACAAAAACTACAAATAAGAGCATTGTATGAAAATCGTGGTTCATGCAACGCTAATTAATTTTTTTAGTGCAGTCGTTCTTAATACCTGGACAGTGTCCCCTTTGTGCTGGAAATGACAGAGGCGAAGGTCATCTAATGCGTTATTAATCTTCATCAGGCAAACCGCGAACTTACTTCTGAGGCCACGACCTGCCCGTGCATGCATTCGGGCAAAGTTCAGTTAAATTGGTGCATGGCATTAATGCTAGGCGAAGATCTGGGGAATACGAAATGGATGAGAAAAACACTATTTCGTCCGTATAATTCATGGTTCTTTGCTCACCCTCTTTTTCCCTTTATTAATAGCTTTAGTGAGTACCTGACTACTCCACCCCACCTGTTGCATTTCCTATGTTTGGCTTTTTGGGAAGAAGGTACAATAAAAACCTTCACCTACCACCTGCAGCCACCAACTGAATTACTTTGTCTCGGGGCTATTTTTAGAGGTCGCTTTTTCTTTTCCTCATCTTGTTATTTACAATTCGCAGGGTGTGATTGTAGTGTGGTAGTTGTTGGCTTGCACTTGAGATAATATTAGGGAGAGGACAAATCTCAGAGAGGTTTTCAGAATTCTGAAATTTCCTTTATTGTTCTGCGTTTGTCACTGTCTTCTTCTGTTTGTAACTCACGATTTAATAAAGAGTACTGTTGAGATCCTCGGGGTTCAGCCTGAGTCAGAAACATCCCTCAATCTATTTAATTTCTCCTGCGACTTCAAAACATGACCTTATGAACCTTTCTTTGAAAATCACGCATTAATTTTTATTTCTCGTTTCAAATGTTCCGCGTAAATCTCACCCCCGAAACCACTATGGCAACCTCGATTCACACCCACCCATAAATTTTACCAAATCCTGACTAAAAATAAAAAACCTTGGTGAATAATCCCTGTGCAAAGAGAAAGAGCACATCTCACCTGTCAACTTTAAAGTTATGGTCGTCTCAGGTAGAGAAATCATTTTGTTTCCGCTCCATAAAAAATCAGAAAAAAAGCCGAGTCGGGAGTTCACGTGGGAGTTTCCCCGACAGCACCCACACATTAATTAATTATCGGCCGCTCTTCGATGTCACGTACAATTTATATCGGCTCTTCTTCCTTGCATAAACATGAAAATAAATTTACATAATTAAAATTACTTTATATTATTTAATGCTACTGTTAAGTTGGTCCCTTATCTCCGTAAGTACTGTCGACTCTTCCTTATGGATGCAAAGTAGTGCAAAACTAAGGGCGGTTCTTTTTTAAATTTTAGGACAGGGTGAGAGGGGCAATCAACGGGAGAACCATACTTTACGGCTTTGTTCCTTATGCTTCGCTAGCTTACGATGCGAATATTCATGCGATTATTTGCCGAAAAGTCCCGCGTTTCAGATTAGTCCCGAACCACTTAACGCCTTTCGTGGTTCGCCTGTCAGTAAAGCACAATATTCCTTAAAGAAAACTTGCGCAAATTAATTTCAACCAATCCGAAGCCCACCATTAGACTTTTCAGTTCGTGCCCACTCCCACCCACTTCTCCCGTCAGTCAAAAAAGGACACTCCACTCTTCTACCGACCTAACTCAACGGCGTCTACCTTTCAACAGTAAGTCATTCGATGTCCCACTGAAATACTCAAGGCTGTCTCCGAACCCCCACAACGTCTCACCGCCTAATTGCATTGAGATCTCCCAGAGCAAAATTGCCGCTAATGGCTGCTCGCGAATTGTGGATTCAACAATGGCCAGTGATTTCGCTTGTTTAATTAGAGGAAAATTAACTGCGAAAGTGCACGCGAGTTGGTTATCAGTTATCTCGATGAGATTGTTAATTGGATAAAAAATTGTCTGGCAAAAAATAGACTGATACGAGGCAGGTACAATGAAAGGCCCCAATTCCGATTGGGCATGTCAAGGACTTGGGGGGATGGGAGGGCAGCATTGTGAAGTGTATTTTGAGTTGTAAATGTGCCACGAGGAAGTATTTCGGGCACGACAGGGACATGTGTCCGAATGGAGTGAAGGGATTGGCCAACTTGCTCCTTCAGAATGTAAAGCACCACTGCCTGCGGCAAAAGGAGGGGAAGGCGTTTTTTAAAGAAATTTTTCATTGTAAATTCACTTTATAAAAGAGTTGTTCAGTGGAGCCATTCAGGTGCCAATCAAGGGATCCTTACAGTTACAATTGGAAATCGAAGCAACTCCCTAAGAAATATTTCCAGTGACTCCTAGGAATGAATACATTTGTAGTAACGCCCCCAAGAGTTTTTGGCTTACACATACAACACTACACTGTAAAAAAGCAGCACGAATTGTAAAAGGAAGCAAAGTTTTCCTAAAATATCAATTGTTTCTGGTCGATGAAGCCAAAAGTGGGCCTTGACTTGATTTCCTGCAAGAGTTCTGATCCATTTTTTCGACCATCTTAATTTAATCACTCGTATTTATATCTTTCCATATTATTTCCTAATTTATTCAGCGTGACATTCCCAGAAAATAAAGTAAAGTAAATGACCAGTCAAGGGCTCAGACTTACGGTGCGCATGCGCGGGTACCTGTAATTACTGACTACAGTTTTCTCGGAACCGAAATTCGGACGCTATTTTCTGCAATGACACGAGATAAACAAACTTGTACACGTTTCCCATGTTTACTTTTGTTTTGTTGCGATTTTTGCTAAGCCCTGACGTTGTTCACAAGTTGGGTCAAGTGCCTGGCAACGAGTCGAGGGTGTCGGACAGGCAGCTCCCTAATTGAGGAGAAGGCAGACAGATTTTTGATGGAGTGGAGTCTGGCGAGGACGTTTCACTCCAAAGCAGACTTTTATATTTAATAATATTTTTTTTTAAGTGGAGGTGCCATGTGGCAAAAATCGTTCGTGACGAAAATGATAAAATAGCCTTTTTCCTTTTCTTTTTTGAACAAAAACATACGAGTCAGGTATATCAGGTAAAATGTTTTTTTCTTCGTAATTTGACCTAAACATCAAATAACCATTTTTTGTTGTTGTTTGGAGAAATACAGTGTAATTTATATTTTTTATTTTGGCGGAAGGGGTCTTTGTTTATAAACGTCTTTTAACGGTTATGGTTGTAGGAATCGTGAAAACCAATATGGGGTTGATGGGTGCATAGTCAATCAGGTTTTCGCTCTAATTTTGAATTGGAAATGTTTATGCTAGCATTTTCCTCGAAAGCCTTACACAGATAAACTATAATTCCTAGAAGATATTTTGTTTATTGATTATGATATTGACAAAGCTTTTGATCTACACCAAATCTAAGATTTTCTGTCAATCCTTATATAAATTTAAAACATTATATTTTTTCTTCTTGGTCAAATAATTAACTTTTGAATTTGGCAAATGGTTCAAAATTAAGGTATCGATTGTAAGTGGTCTACACTTGGCTGTATCTTTTTACTACATTATATATGCGATGGGAAAATTAAACGAAGCATGTCCATGGGAAAACTGGCGTCTTTTGCCTAAGTCTGGGAACTTAAAGTCGGAAGACATGGTCTATAGTTCAGGAAGGATCTTTGTTGCCCGTCCACCCGCTCTCTCGATTTGAATTCGAAAGCTTGTGTCGCAACAAGCGTAAAACGAATACGGGCAACCGTGCCTAACGGCTGAATCGAAGGAACGCCATGTTGTTCTGCGAACAAGCAATTCAAAGCAAATCAACTATTTCGCCATTCGCCTTGAATATGTCAATGGCGGAAGGCATTTGCCAAAGAAAAGACAGCTTTGGAGAAAGATTAATGAAAGGAGGGGCGTTGTCCTTTAAGTCGAGACTTCGATTAATTAAGTGTTTTATAAACTTGGCCATTGTCTTGCCAAACGCGCTATATCAGATTTGTGCAGATTGGCCAGGGATTCGGATTCATAAATAATGATTAGCCGAACTTTATCCTCAGAAAGTTAACGTCAGAGGGAAAAGACTCATTTGGATAATTTTTAATAGAGGAATAAAAGGGAAAGGTTATGGTTAACTCAGGAGCCTTGAAACCGGCCATAAGTATTACTTTGAATGTGAGGTGTTGGAAAGGGTAGAGCTTATATGGATTTAGTTTAGACTGACATTGAAGGAAACATTAAATGAGTAGACTTTCACGGGATTGGTATCGGTCTTTTCAGGATAAATGGACCGTTGAGGAGAGCAAAAAGTAAACTAATAACAGCAAAAGACTATTAAAGGGGTAAACTCCGTACTAAGCGCTTTTATAAGAACAGGAGTGCATTAAAGCTGCGGAACAAGAAGGAGAATTTTAACGTCTGTTTTTGGATAAAATTATTGCAGGAAAAAAACATAAACGGTAGAAACACATTAGCTATTATTCCCAAATGGATTAATATCAACTGTATCGAATGAAGAATATTTGAATTTCCAAAGCAGCAATTTAAAAGTACTGTACATTACTGTACAAAATTTGTGAAAACCAATTTGTTACAAAATTTAAAACGCCACATTTTTTGACAGTAAAATCTATGGTAAAAAATGCCAGTTAATTCAAAGGCGGCCGAGTAGTGGCGCTGCAATAGCAAAGCTTAAAACTTGCCAAAATAGGGCTAAATAAAATGAAAGGGAACCAACGAGCTTTGGCCTTGAGCACTATGGCAGAAATACTAAGTCGAAGCTAACAGACCAGAGTATTCAGTCACTAACCTTGACTCGTCTTCTCCCCCCGGGGGCCTTTTGCAACCATCACATTCTGACTCGCCTTTTACAAATCTTATTTAACCTAATCGTTATTGTTTCTCTTCCAGGTAAGCTGATGAGTATTTACTTCCTGGTCACATCTTTTACATTTAAGGAAATAGCCGGTGAGTAATGATGGGCTACAAGAAAGCGGTGACAGGAGGTGCTGTCAGTTGCTGTAGGACCATACACAGTTTAAGGGGTTTTGCAAAGTGCTGAGTACTCACATATGAGCGGGTCGCACAGTATTAGAATGAGCAAAAGGTTATTTGTAGTCATAAGCTAAGCAGATTGTGTTCTTTGCGAAAGGGCATTTCATTATGGCGAGAAGAATCATTAAAAGAAGATTCTGAATCTCGTCAAAGGTCAAATGGTCCGAACATCACCGAGGATAATTCACGTCTTTCTCGTTCGTTTCGTTGCAGATTTGGGTATTCACGGACCTTTAACGTAAAATAAAAATAACTGTTGTTGATTCGCCCCACTGAACTTCCGTTCGATTTTATCTAAAAGTGGGCAAATTGTTGTTTTTTATTGGAAAAACTGAGCTTTTAAATAAAAGGCTTTGCTGGGGTTCTCGATTTGATACAGAAACTTATTCGCGTAAGAGTAAGACAGAAAAGTAGTGATTGGGAGGATAGAAAAAGTTAATTTGATTTCACACTTTCAAAAAAACTGAATGACCCAGAAAAGAACTTTTGGTAGCTTTTTGTGCCATATTTTTTGCAAAATTTTACATTTTGGTTCTTCTTCTTTGGTGTCTTTCCTTTAGACAAATTTCCTTAATGAAATTCCCTGAAGAATGGTCCTTAAACTGAAGTATTATTCCTGATTAGAATAATCGTGGTCATTACAGCTGCCATCACAAACATAAGCGTTTTTAAAAATCGCGTCAAAGGTTATAGGTCTGTGTGTACACGTCCGAATTCAATTAGGCTGTTCCTTTACACACTCGAAATGTTTGCATTGAAATGTCACACGTCCCAAAGCAGACGCCTCTTTCAGTAGGTCTGTTACTATAATAACTCTATGTAGGTACTTTGACCTTTTGCCAGATTTAATTTTTTATGCAATCGTTTTCTACAAAAAAGAGACAGGGTGTTTTTTCTTGCAAAGGCCACGTGAACATGACTGTATGGCCCGGGATTAGAATATTGTAAACACAAAGAAATCCTAATTTAACTCCCATTTATTATTCTTATTAACTTTTGTTCGGCCCAGCTAACTAATATCACTGACTTTGATAGTCAAGTTCTTGTGTTGCTTTCGTCTAGCCTTATTCCACTTCACCGTCTGCACAAGAGAACCCTGTTTTTAAACAAACGTTTACTGTCTCTGGCCCAAGATTGAATGGTCATTGGAGGCGAAGAGAGACAAAGAAATCAGTCCCGAAATATTCCCACAGCCTCAGCACGGTGATAAGCCTTGACTTCTTTGCATATTTTCAAAGGCTGTTTGAATGGAATCAGCAAAGTGGGCCACGAGCACTCATTAACTCTTCAAGTTAAAATACTAACCGCCGACGGTTAATAGTTCTTTAAATTATGTAACAAAAGGACCGAAAATGTGCGCCACTTCCATTCAATTCAAATGACTAGTCCTCTGCCAGAAGGTGTTATCGTCCTTAATTGCCGGGTTAATATGAATGCGATCGTCATTAATTTTATTAGTAATTTCCCGGTTGATAATTATCGGGGCTTTAATTATTGAGATATGCAAATCAGTTTACATGAAATACAAGACTTTATTGGGTTTCTTAATGCCAATCAAATTGGCAAGTTCTGGGGAATTAAAGCATAAGATGTTGATAGATTTTGTCTAAATCGAAAATAAAAACTCTTGTTAATTCGTTGGAATTAAGTTTCAATCATTCAAAAATTTGAACAAGAGAGGCAGATAAACTGCTCTTGTGCACTTAAGGCACTTTTTTCTGAGTTGTTGCGCAAATAACATTGGCTTGGATGAGCATCTCATCAAAAAGCTGAATCCAACACCTGCAGGACTAAGAGTTTTCAAAATCAATTAACTCTTCCTCCCTCTCCCATAGTCTAACCGCTATAAAATCTCGCCCATAACCAATGAGAGACATCGATTTTTCACTCCCACCAATCCTCTAATGGCATCTTTCATCGACCACTTAAGCAACTGACGGGGTTCCACCTGATAAAATCTTCGTTGACGATGTCGTGTTGCTTTTATCTCCAACGACAACCTTTTACACTTTTTACAGACTCGCCAATTACAATAAAATGGTCGGAAAAGTTTCCAGGCAACTCCTTTCGGAGTTTTCGGCTTTTTATTCAAATAAACACTTTTGGTTTTATGGTTCATGTAAGTTTCTTTAGAAGAGTGAGGAAGAGAACATTTTGGATGGGCAAGAAAGATGGGCTGTTTTAAAAAAGTAACAAAAAGGTGACAGCAGCAATTCCGAAGACTTTCAAAAGTAATTCCAGTAAAAATTGTACTCTTTCTCTCATTTTCTCTTACATTGACCTCGTAATCGTTTTAAATTCATAACTTTGCTTTTTCAGTAGTCGCATAATTTTTAATTTTGACGCCATCATCAAACTGATAACAGTCATCGATGTAATTCCTTTCAAATTTTCGTGATTCTTCATCACTTTGACTCACTGAATAATAACCAATTGTAGTTCGATTGTACTTATTAAGGCATGTGAGCTTCCATAATTTTGCCAAGTTTGATGCCTTTCTCAGTTCTCTGTCCTCCTCCCCCTAAATTATGTCTTTCAACGCACGATTGGTTTCACGTTCTCTAATTCGAAAATGAACCCGCTTAATAGTATAATTATGTATGTGGATTTCATAACTCTGCACGAATCGGCAGCAGTCTTCGGAAAATCATTCGGGACAAATGACATGGCCTTTGAGGGTTCTCCCATATATAGGTTCCCGTCATTGTTTAACTGCTGGGGTCTCCCTAATTTAGGCTCTTCGTCTGATTTACTCTGTTCCGATGTGAAAACATTGAAGAAATTATTAAACAAAAACAGACAATGGGAAGGAGGACGTTAGGACAGATTTCAGCGATAAAAGAATAAAATGAAATAATTGAGAGGATGTCAGTACTTTCTTGTCTTTCTCGGCATTATTAGAAACTAACTGTAACCTTTACTTCTATCTCCATGCATAAATGAAGTTTTTGCATTGGTTCCTCATTACTTTGTCTTCAGCCGAAGATGGGCTGTGAGGAGTTCATGGTCAGCTGGTTAAATTTCAGAGCACAAGACCCCAACGAGGTTTTCCATCATTAGCTCGTAACTAAGTTAGCTTCTTCAGTAGGCTAAATATCAGTACTAACACTTCATTCTCAGTTTGTCAGGAATCATAAATCAGCTTTATTCTTTTTTAAATGTTCGTATATTTGTTTCTTTGTGACCGTTCTGAAAGCTAATGTATCTAAGGGCTTACACACGCTTTTTTTTATTTGACAATTGCAAGTCAAGCTTTACGTCGTTGTCTAAATATGGGCTTACAAAAAAACGCTAAAGGATGAGCTTGAAGGCAGGACAGTTGAATCCAACCCGATTACGTTTATAATCTCGAACTCATGATTCCTCTGAAGACATTAAACCTTCAGTGGTCATGGGAGATAGAAAATACATTTATTTTTTTTTTTCTTGATCGAAATCACAAGGGCACATATTCGCAACTACGGGACCTCCTACACCGTGATCGAACCACCCAAACCGTACTCACGTTGACAGAAAATGATGGCAATGAATTTAATAGCAGATATAAATTCAAGGTTCTGTACCGGGAATTGAGGCGGTTTTTGTTTTGGTTTTATACAATAATAGACTCCAACTTGGGTTCGGTTCCTTTCTCGGAAGCGATTGCGGTGAGGCACCATAGGACTGGTCAGTTCGGTGGGGGGTTTGCCAAGTTGTCTGGTGAGTGGCAATGAATTGCGGGGAAGTACAGTCTCCTTTGCAACGGAGACAAAACAAGCCTTAGCTCAACAGAAAAGCCTGAAAAGGCTCAGAAGGCCTGATAGTTCCAGTATATAGTGAGGTTTGGGCCCGGAAGGAGATGGAAACAGGCAAGGCACAGGTTTTCGACCTTCGGATCATTCCAGGGGGCGACTGCGAAGTGGTAAATTCAATCCTTGAGCCGTAATTTATGGTCGAAACATCGTTACAAAGCTTTAATGGTTTAATCTCCCCTTGATTAAGCCAGACAAAGAAAATGGTTTATTATCGTAAAAGTATTAAACTCTGTTTATGATTTTCGCGGTTTAACGATGATGCAAATGAACGGCCGAAAAAATAAACAGAAAATAAGAGGTGAACTGGTCACCAACACGTGGCCATTTTAATAAGAATTAATAATTAATTAAATTCGAAAATAAAAAGATTGTTGAAGACGTAAACAAACTTAGAAATCCCTAAATGTCAATAAAGATACACGACTGACGTCACAGGCATTGTAAATTCGTGGTATCTCGTTTCAGGTACGGTGTCTATTTTCTTCCTTTATTGAAAGGTTTTCCCGTGAGGTAAGCATAGGAGAACAAACCCGGGTAATGGTTAGGGTGATTGTCCCGCGTCTCGCACGCTTCACGTGAGTCTTCAGGTGATTAGACTCCGAGAAAGCCTTAAATGAATACCCCTTCCGCTTTCTACGCATAGAAGGCTGTGCCCTATCGAGCGCTTGTTTTTTTTAATACTCCTCCAAGTTTTTTTTTCTGATTTGAAAGCACTGGGTACCTCGGATTGTTCTTTTCTCTCCCCTCTTTTCCCTTCTCTCTTTTCATGGTAAAAAGTTATTTATTTATATAATTTCTCAAGTCTCGGACTTATTAAAATTAATTCTGTTGGATATTTCCCCGAGGGACCGGAACTAATGTTAATTTTAATCACTTTTGACAGTTTTTCCCTTTCGCTTAAATATTGGGGTTTTCTTTCCTGTCATCTCAGGCGGAGCTTTGCTAGGAATTTTCTTCTGTCCAAAAACTCCAAACTTAATTCCAACCATAAATTTCGCGTTTTCTGTGGCAGGGCAATATGAATCAGCACTTAGAAATATTCTTAGAAAAGACGAACACTCATCAAGGTGTTGAGTCAATGAATAGCCAAAATTAAAGGTAATTTCCCTCAGTGAGTCATAGTGTGACATTTTGGCCCTGTTTTTGTTTCAGCAGGAGTGACCCTGAATGTAATTTGTTTCTTTTTTTTGAATGGTTCAACTAATTGTTTTTCTTTGTGTTTGTCTGTCTGAGTGCTTTAATTCCCGCACTTCTCTTATTTTCGTCCATTAGTGGCCCGTACACAAACAAGATGGAGCATAAAAGTTGTCATCAATTTTATCGGGCGTAACTTCTACATCACGACTTGTCGGACGGACAAAAAAAGTTCAAATCAAGTTTGTTTGTGTCCTTCGAAAAAGCGCTCGCGCGCCAGTTTGCAGCCATTTTGAAACGAGGCTCTCTTTGTTGTTTGTCTTGGCGGCTTTCTTAACAGCTTCGTGGCAATAATTAGAAGCCTTGAGTTTTCGTTTTTAAACGCGGCCTTATGTGAGACGAATTGCAAGGTCAAAGTTTGAGAGACTACACCCACGCCGGGAACTTCGGGGTGCAATTATTTGGGCGGAAGGGAAATGAAACTGCCGAGTTTGGGCGTTTTACAGTACTTCTCCAACAGCCGGAATTGCAGTACTCGCTGTTGCCAACCAAATGTCTTACTTAATTTTTATGTTTATTATTACAGTACTTAGTACACACGTACAAGCTTATAAGGGTGAAGAAATTGTAAAAAAATTTCCTGTATCAGGAGGCAGTATTGTGATGAATACTGAAGAATGGGAAATGGCCATATGGACTGAGTTAATCAGCTGGTTTTGCGGGGTTTGCAAAGCAGGGGGCATAAAAACATTAAATTTCCCCCACGCATATGCTTCAGTGTCTAATGATTTAGAAGGAAAAAGACGTGGTAGGCATCCACCTCGGGTTTAATACGCCCAGAAAATCCAAAATTTGCTTGAACTTTTAATGCACTACTCCAAATAAGTAGTGAATTTAAAATTGGTGAGTAATAGTGAGGAAATTATGCAGTTTAACGCTTTATCTCCTCAAGGCTGAAAGAAAACACGGGGTTGACCAGCGAGGGAAACAGGAAATTTAGCCGCATTGTGATTCCCCTTATTTACAATTTCCCATCGTCTCCAGAAAGGAAGCAAGGGAAGGTTAATAACCAGTCATGTGACCCTCGAACGTAAGACGCAACTGCTACGGTCTGAACTCTGACGTAAGAAAAGTAAGTTGGAGAAAACAATACGAAAGCCAATGAGCATGGGAAAATTCAAAGAGGGATGACGGGGAAGGGAAAGAGGAAACGCGTTAACAGTTCATTCATTGCCGTTCGAAATTTCTCAGGATCGAGGACCGGCAATTAATTCAGAAAAAAAGTAAGAAGCAGAATTCAAGGCTAAAATGGGTTAAAATTAAGAATTATATTGTTTCGGCATAAGTGTATGAACCTGTTGCTTAGAAGAAAACAATTAAGTTGCAATATTAAGGCGTCAGGTTCGTAAATTAAAAGGAGATCCCACGTGAAAAAGACGGAACAGGAGTCAGTCAGGTGTGTCTCCTTCTATTCTCCCTCAATTATCAAACACATCCTTCCTTTTGTGTCTAAAGTAACTGGGTGCGGACCTAAAGAAGATTTTATCCCGCTTCGGTGCCCTCACCCTCAGCGCAGATACCGGCCAATTTTTATTTATTTTATAAGATTTTACTTAAATCCCTGTCATCACAAAATTTAGCAGAAATGTTTATTTTCGATGACGATGCTATTTTCTATTTAAAATAATAGCTATTTATATAATTATATTTTCTATTTAAAAGAAAATAAAATAATTGTTCAACTAATCAAAGCCCGTCATTTTTAACACTGTTGACTCTTTCAAAGGTTAGAAATAACATTCTGTTTCCGAATTTAAAAACCTCTTCGTATTGCTAAATTGCAAAGACTTATTTTTAGTACAAATCGAACATATTTGTATGTGCATTATTTATCTTTAAATGTGATTCTTCCCAATGAACTAAAACTTAAATAATTCTTCTATTTCTGAAATATAAAAGGTTCTAATTTACCTGATAATCGGTGTGGAGAAGGGCCATTACAGAGTATTGTTTACAGAAAAATTTTATTGCATCGCCCAGTGGTTGGGGGCCCTCAACATCCCACCATAGAAAAAGACATAAGGTCTGCATGGACATGAGTTTGGGCGTATTGACTTTTTCTGGGGGCGCCCCGATCTTTTCGACCAACAAATTGTTATTGGATAGTTATAAGGACTATTCAGTCAGAGTAAAACCTACGTTAGTCCACACATGAAAACTTCTAAATGGAGTCGACTACAATTATTTACCGGAATTATAATTTATCAGTCTCCATCTCCCCCCCCCCCTGGACAGTGTCGGTTCCAGGTTTTTGGATAAATGAATGGAGACTGTTGATATTGAATCTACTTAAATAAATAGAGGTGATAGAAAATGGCAAGAGGGAGTGAGAGTATATCGAAGAGGTAAAAAAATAAACTTAAAAAAGAAGAAGAGAAAAAATTATTGACGAAAAAGGGAGAGTAAAGAATAGAAAAGTAACACCTGAAGAAAAAGGAGAAAGTGAATAGATAATGGAAGAATTTGGGCGGTAAAATCTATATTATTCAATTTCATCTTTCAGTTCAAACAGAATTTAAATTCAGACGAAGTACTTAGGATTTTGCCTGGAGTTAGGAAAGAACAGTTGGAAGGAGTCGGCTAATTATTTTATTTTCTATCGGTCTGATTAGAAGATTTTTCATTATAGTCGTTCCTATTAACGGCACTGCTTTTAATAGTCTTCAACCAACCAAACACAAGCTCGTGGCAGTACGCCTTATTCAGTTTCGTTGTGTTACAATTAAAACCCACAAAGACAGCTCCGATTGCATAAGAGCTCGCATTGTGGATTTCATTCAAGAGTTGTATGCCCTCCTCCGTGCTGGGACAGATAATCATATCAGACAACGAACTCCTGCCCATTGGTTCTGCCCACGGTCAGAGCATGCAGAGGTTGGGGCCAAAGGAGGACTGCTAAGTGCTTCTGGCATTAAAGGTCTGCTTCATTTAGCCGTGGATCAAGATCAGGTCAAGAGGGCAAGGCTCGCGCCAAAACGGTTTGCCGTTCAGTAGACAAAGAAATAGGGCTGTTTTTTTCGGGACTTAAAAGCCCCTATTTCTGCTCTAATTTGGGGCATCAGATTAAGTAGTTTAGCTGGAGGACAAAGGGCAAATATTAAAAAAAATTATATTATTAAACTAAATGTACTTTCAATTTTTATTGCCTTTTTCAAAATTGGCAGTATAACACGATATGAATTCATAAAACCTTGATAAGATATTATGGGCCCTTAGTTGGCCCGCTTTGATAACTACCAATTATTTTCCAATAATATTGGCAAATTTTTTCTCTCAATGCATTGGTACTTTCTTAAGCATTTATTTCTATTCATGATGATAAACATTCTAGTTTTCAGTGAGTGCTTTCCAGTCGGAATATTTTGAAAACTCATTGCTTTCTTAATGACAGACAATCAGGAAAGAACAAATTTACATGCCGTATTCTTAATGTAAACTGGAAATAATTATTTAAATATGCAAATTATTTTATTAAGTACTGTGAGGTCAGTCTATTTCTTGGAAAAAGCAAAAGGTTAAAAGGAGGACTAAAAATAATGTGTTTGCTGTAATTACTCGCTACCAATTTTTTTAAAAATTATTAATTTACCGTGTATTAAAACAATTATAAATTAGAAATGTTCTCGGATTTCCACTCGGAATATCCTCCAAGAAATTTACTTTTGGAATCAAAGAAAATGCTCTCCTCACGCCATTTCATTAGTCTTGCGATGATTCGGCGAAGGACAACGGCATGACAAGTTGTAGAATCAAACTGAAATTAATCAACGAGAACCAAAGCAGCAACAAATAAATCAAACCGCAAAATCAGAATGAAGGAATAAAACAGAAACAGTCATCACCGCCGTCATTACCACCATTGGTTATTCCGCGCCAAAAGTGTGGAGAGAGCCTTTACTCTGATTGGGAGAAATATCGGAAATCGGAGGAAGTACACACTGTCAGCCATGAAAAGTAGAGAAAGGAAACCAAGTGCATAAACCCTCCGGAAAAAAAGGAAAAAAGAAAATCCTAAAAGGTCATCCCGGGTGCTTTGAACCTCAGAAAAAACCTTGAACCTTGTTCCGTAGTAAAATAATAGTAAAGCTTGGCTCTTTCCATTGTATCTTATATGGCGCGTTTTATTTTAATTTTTTTCCCTCTCTTTAAATATCTATAACAAGTTAAATGTCAGTCGTGAAAGGTAATGGGGAGTCTGCAACACGGGCCAATGTGACAGCTCCTCAAGGTGAGGCTTCGCGTGCACGCTTACCGAGAAAGCCGCCTCATGGAAATGCCGCTTAACCCCTTATCGCACTCACGAGACTCATACCTGGTTTTCTCCAGGCCAGGAAAGGATTTCCAGTTGCGCGTAGATCGCGCTTCTTACCTGGACAATCGGCTCTGACTTTTCTCCCACGTGGCTTTCCTCAGGTGCGAGCTCTGGCGAAATTCTTAGAAGAACCCATCGCCCGATGATATAGGCATGCGTTGCCAAGGTTTTTCAAAGTTGAATTTCTGGAGCGTAGCTATGGGAACAAACTAAACAAAAAGGGATCACAGGTGAGCTTGAAACATTTAAGAAGCGGGGATTTGTTCCAAGAACAAATGATGAAACAAATCTTCTAAGGATGAAACACCTGAGAATTATAAGTTGATCCGGATTTGCCCACGCTTTGAAAAAGGGCCCCGGGTTTTCTAGTCAAAACCTGAGAAAAATCACTCGAGAGTACGAGGAGTTTCGTTGGCATAGCCAGTTCATCGAAAGTAAAAAAATGAGCGGGATGATTACGTAAATTGTCTTGTTTATTAAAGTGCGAGGGTGAGAATAAGAAAAAAAAAATTAAAAAAGGCAAAGAATGTGGTGCAAATAACATTACGCAACAGTGAATGAAGCCATGTTGGACACAGCCGACCCCAATGCGAAGAAGGATAAACCAGGGAGGAAGAAGCACGCGCTGTACCAGATTTCCAAGGTAAGAAAGAAACTGCTTAGAAAAGGAACATTGGTTCTGTCCCTCAGTAGAGCAGGACATGGCAATGGACTCGGGACTTGGTGTCCCAGAGTTCTACGACCTGATCTGGACAGCAGTTTAACGGTTTGGCGATTCGCCGTGTCGATGGCTTTTCAACCACGCCCGAAGTGTTTTTGTTGTTTTGTTGTTATAAACTCGGACTCACTAACCCAAACGAAATTGGTAAATCACAAGCGCTTGGGATGGAAAATGGTAAAACTTTGGTTGTTTCGGAATGGGTTGAGTTTCCCGGAGAATACAGACTCTCAAAGAGCAGCGCCACATTTGACGGTTTGATTGGGAACCAAAAACATTACGGGAGATAATCTATACACATAACTGAAACATAATCGACAACGGGGTCAAATCCAGAGAGAAAACAAGTACGCCTCATTGTATCCTTGGTTGCCGGGCGAAGGTAACTGCGAACGGTGTACATAGAACCTTGAGGCGATAGAAATTTTCTTAAAGGCATATAGTCACGCCGGTATATTATGGAATAAAGAACAGTTGAAACACTCCCGGTGACGGTGTTTTAAGATTTTTATTTTTTCACAAAATTATAAGAATTCTCAAAACATAAACTGCATTGATTACTCTTCTTCAACCCCTCCCTCATTTTCGCTTTTGACCGTCCCCAATAAAGTAATGCGAGTCAACCTTATTTTTGCCTGTAAAAATAATAAATCACTTATATAATAGTTCACTGCATATATTATGCAGAAAAAAGTGGCTAAAATTGGTATTTCTCAATAAATCGAGTTTACCTCCTTTTATGTAATTTACACGCCGACATTTGATCGTTAAATATCCCAAAAAGTCTGAAGCCCTCTAAGGGATGAAGTGTCGTGTTCAGAAAAACAGCAAAGGGTTCAATATTTTATGAGCCAGTTGGAAGTCTTAAAGATAATCTTCTGTTACATTTCTAATTTCGCACGGGGTAGAAAAACATATCGCTGGACAAGTTAAGTGTTCAGTGTTTTATTTTTTAAGGGATTCTTTTCTACTTCCTGTAAACTTTTCATGAATGACTTCCAGTAGTAACACTATGTTTGTAATTAAATTCCACTTAAGTGAAACAAAATACAGAATTAAATATGAATTCAGATAAAGGCTCACACCTTTATTGCCCAATAATAAGGGGATTTGGCGCGGAATGCTTTGCCAGCAGATGACGAAAGATGAGATTTAATCTGAGAAAATCCCGTTTCATCATGCAGTCGTAAAGTTAATTAAATAGTAACGATCAAAACATCCAAAGTGCACGGTGTATAATTGGGAGAAGAAAACTCATCTATGGTAATTAATATGCGCGACATTAAAATGTCGACCTCACGACAACCAAATTGGCCGTTCTCGCGTGAGAAATGGCACACGACGGCAATTAATATCGGAGACTCTCCCGAAGCATCCAACAGATGGTTATCGGTCCCCTATTGAAATCTCTCGCTTTATCTCCGCACGCGACATTTCGATAACGAATTCATAAGAGAGAGTCCGAACAGGTGGCGGTTCCCGTGGGTGAGTCACCGCCGTCTGGAATCACCTGCAACAGAAAACCCACCGAAGCATATCCGGAACGCCTTCATTAAAGCGGAAGTCACCTGTCGAAAGTCAAATCACTGTCGAGGGATGTAACCGTCTGCTGGAATTTTGCATTGGTCATTTTCGCGGGACTTTCACTTTTCCCGGCAATCGATTCGGGTCGGAAGTTATCAACAAAAATTGAAAACCTGACTCGAGTCTGAGAAAGAAATTAATTTCCGAGAAGTTGGAAAACAATGAAATTATTGACAACTGGGTTTTGCCGTTTTTATGGCACGTTTTTATACGTACGATCGGGAATTTCGCAATCGGCAGCCATTTTGAACTCGAAAAAAACTGAATTTGCTCTTTGTTTCAGGTACTATGGCATTTGGATATTTTTCGGAGGAGCTTTAGGGAGCTTTCTGGACATGCCTGCATGGCGGAGTCGTGTATTTTTTGTGCCTTGAAGGTGAGTTACCTTTTTTTTGATTTTAGAACTCTTAAGATTATGTCTTTTTCCCTGTAAAAACAACCTTAAAACTATAGAAAGTTATACTGTTCCTTTTAAAAAATGAGGTTCAAAAAAGATGGGATTTGAAAACTTCCGGTGATTTTTGTTTTATTTTTTTTTCTTCTCTGCTCGTGCTGTGCAACGTATTTATGGTTTAACACAGGAAAAAAATCGATTTGTAATAGAAAAAAGAAACGTCGGAATCGCTCAGCAAACATTCCAACTGCAAATATTAAAAAAAAAATCTACTTGGTTTTCAAACACCAAAACTTGAACGCCGCGGGTCAGAAAAAATTAAGTCGATTCAATACCCAGAACTTAACCACTCCGTCGAGTAGTCTTTCCTTGTTAGGTTTTATTGCAAAATGAGGGCGCCAAATTACCAGCTAAGTAACTTTATTTAGCCTTGAACAGAGCGAGGGAGAGAGGAAACAAAGCTCATTCGCTGGCAAAATGGATGTTAGAAACGTGCGCCAATTTTCATTCGAGGAAATTGTGCATTGTCGAGAACTTCCAGGTTTTTTCACCTCGGCGTTCTTGTAGTCTTCCTCACCATTTTACTCTGTTCTCTGCGGAGATGCATCAGTGAACAGATAATAATTTATGAGTTCTTAATACAGCCTTTTCATGCTCCTCTGTAAATGGCACAAAACCAGCAACAATTAAAAAACAAAACAGAGGACCTTTTTAATTAGAAAATGATTGAACGCCTGCGAAGGAAGTAAAAACGAAAAAAAATTCAATCTTGCTTCCCGCCAGTTTATTGCCGCCATAACAGTCTTAAAATGGCCGCCTTGCCTTAGTGCCTGTCTCTTATCTGTGATTAATCTCTCAAAACGGGTTTTACAGCTACAAACGTCGTACGCAGCTTCCATGGAATTAATAATAAAGAAAAAATCTCATTAAAACGCTTCGAGCTCGCATGTAAAAAAGCCATTGGCCCTCTTAAGCCGTCCTGGTCCTCTCCCCCTCTGTTCCTAACAAATTACCTCTGATAAATTTCTTTTCTTCCAAATAAAATTAAATCGGCTGTGACAACGGGACTTTGCGGTCACAGTCACATTCAGCAGAACAGAACAAATCTGCACCCTTTTCATTCTTAGATGAGATATGGAAACTTCCCCTCACACCAACAGCAACTGTTTTCTCCTTATCAGTAATGGTATTAGTCGCTCAATCGTTTCATAACGATTTTCTGACTTTCAATTATTTCCTTTAGTTTAATTTAAACATTAAAGTCATAAAAGCAACAACAGCAACCGGGTGTTAACACGTTATCGTCAGCTATTTTTGTTTAGGGCGCGGAAACGTGATGAAATTAGTGATTGCAGAGCAAAGGAATATATGGAATGATTGTTGTTATTAATAAATTAAATAAAAAATTAGAAGAAAAAATGCGAGAGTGGAAAAAAGAGCCGCTGGATTTTTATATAAGCATGGGAATCTTATTTCAGCCGTTTCTTATGGGCCCCTTCCAGGAATCGGTCACATTCAAATCATTTGAGTCATGTTTTGATTTCAGTCAAAGACTATCCCTCCTTCGTTCATAGTTCATTCGGAGGTAATTCAAATCCAGCGAGAATTCCATGAATAACTATAGGTTTTCAGATAATCATTTTTAGTTGTTAAAAAGGTCAGTCGGGAGAAGCCCTTACTCATCAATATCTTCTGCCCTTGGAGAGGGGCTGCTCATCATGGATGCCTCACCTTCATTTTTCATTTCCAAATTAACGCGCCTAAGCCAGATAGAGTTTTTGCTTTTCTGCCTCGTTATAATGTCTCTTATCTTTTCTTTATTTATCCAATTCTTCCCTTCACTCGCATTCACACATTTTATTATTTTCAAACCAAAAACGGTCAGTAACAGGCCAATTTAGAGCGCGACCGGTGATATATTTATATCGTTTAACCGCAGAAATATATTCACAGCGATTAGGCAACAGACATTATTTTACTTTCAACTTTATGTATTTAAGTTAATTTTGCCATAATGGTAACGTCCACCGTAAGATTCGCCATATTTTATTTTTTATAATAATGAGCGCGGAATCGTTCCCTCAAGGCTCTCGGACTCTTATCAAACTTTTAAATAAGCACTTTTTATAGCCATTTTTTTCCGACATTAACCCGCCCTACCGGCATTTCACCGAATTAATACTCCATTAAATTCACCGTTTGAAAACTTTCGTGACTTTTCGGTCAGACAATAATTGTCGCGCAGCAGATCCTTATCATGTTCATTTTGGCGTGTTTTAATTCGTCCCATCGCTGACATTCGTTTCCTGGAATATTATGCTCTGGGTCAGGATTAAATCGGAGGGTTCTAAAACTTTTCTAAAAATTTACGCACGCATGTAAAAGTGCATCCGTCCGAGTGATAGTCCACTTCCGTTTCCTTTCGCTAATGTAGAACATCCGCGGTAAATATAAGCGTTGGTTTTTGTTTTATTTTTGTAATAATTACTTAACGGGCGGTGACAGAAAAAGCCTTTATTCACTGCACTCGGGAGACAGTGAGGTATCGAAAACACTTTAATACTTCAAACTAGTATACAGTCCCTCAAGATTTTATTTTTCTCTTACTGAAAACATAGAGCATTATTTGAGGTTTTATGTAAGAAATTAATTGATTCTCTTGTCAGAAGCTTTTTATGCGCCCGCAAAGATAATAAATAAAGGTTTCAGCAGAAGGTTCTCGTGCGTGCGAGACTTCGTGCTGTTTTCCAGGTATTATTTCGAACCACACTAATATTAATATTTGATAATAATGGCTTCCTTTAAAAAATCTGAATGGGGCAATAACATTTCAAAAATTTCCTCCTCAAATAGAAAGCCTGCGCCGGACCTTTTGGAGTTTATCAGGTTTTGAAAGGATGTAGACTTCGTGGGCAGTTTTTGTGCCAGCGGGAATAATTGGAAACTCTTCGTTTATATTTTCTTTGTCACTATATTAATAATAATCAGTGATTAATAAAATTTTTGTTTACTTGTTAATCCTATTCAGCGTGAATGGCTATTTAGGACGTCAATCAGAATTAAAAATTTTGTCATGAATAAAGGTTTTACGCCCGGTAAATGAAATAATTGGGATTACGGTTGTGGGAACGCTACAGGCCACTGGCCAGAGTACCACCATAAAAATAATTCTCCTATTACGATTATCAAGTCTCTTTCTTGTTTTAGGAGCTTTTCTCCCAGTTGCAATTCTCGCAAGAAAGTGCTCTTCCTCCCGACGCCTTGAGAAGAGCTTTGGCGGAGACCTTTTTCGACCAGCAACGGTTCCAGCTGGGTTTTATGGACGATGCGTCAGAATGCTTCGAGAACATCCTTCTGAGAATACACTTTCACATAGCAAATGAAGAGGCCGAGGACATGTGCAGCGCTAAGCATTGCATTCCTCATCAGAAGTTCGCGATGACTTTGGTCGAGCAAAGTGTCTGCGATGCCTGCGGAGCCACATCAGAACCGCTCCCATTCACTCAGGTATGATGCTTTCCATTGATTTGATTATGTTTCAGAAGCAGTCGCTAAGCCTTGAGTTTTTGCAAAATACCACTACGAAATCTTTCTTCATTAACAAAACGACAGATTCTTTTGAACCCACGAAAACAAGTCCACCTGTCCCACACTTTTTCATTTGTACATCTTAAACCAACGCCCACCACTTCATTGCTTATATCTCTTTCAGATGGTTCATTACGTATCCGCTTCCGCCCTCACGGACCAAGCCCGCCAATTATCAGCGACAAGCCCGGCTCATTCAGACCTCTTCGGGCAGCTTCTTCGTAGAGCGGGAGGAATGGGAGACATAAGAGACTGTCCTGTGAGTGCAAACCTTCTTAGTTCATCTTGTCTTCAACATTATTCGCTCACTCATTCATTTTTCCAATTCCAGAGCAACTGCGGTGCCAAAATCCAAATCTGTCGGTCGCTAATGAATCGACCGGAAATCGTATCGGTTGGGATCGTCTGGGACTCAGAAAGACCGACTCTCGAACAAATCATGGCTGTGTTCGCCGCTGTCGGAACTACCCTTCGCCCAGGAGACGTTTTCCATTCGGTCGTCGACCAGCGGTGGGCTCTAAATGCCCAGCACGCTTTGGTGGGAGTGGTCACTTACTACGGGAAACATTACTCCACGTTTTTCTTCCACACGAAGCTCAGGTTGTGGATTTACTTCGACGATGCGAATGTGAGGGAGGTCGGGCCGAGGTGGGAACAGGTGGTCGAAAAATGCCGGAGGGGCAGGTACCAACCTCTGCTTCTTCTCTACGCCGCCCTGGGCGGAACTCCAGTTAATACTCAAGATGCCCCTAAGTTTATAACCCCCGTCACCAACCTACAAACATCACTCGGGAAGTCACACAAGAATACTTGGTCCTACAGCAAAAGTCTTATCAATGGCGCAAACAAAAGTGGAGCAGCAGCTCAAGGTAAAATTTTCGACAGTCTCTTTTCATTATGCTATTTAATGAGCTTCAGTTTCTAAAATTAATATGGTACCCTTTACAGTAAGCCACATCCCCCAGTCGTCGTCACCGATAAGGCGCTCCGTCACCCCCAGCCCAGAGAAACCCCTCAGCAATCTCAGTTCGACCTCACCCACGAGAAGAGCCATCACGCCCAACCCCGAGACCAACAAACAAGCGATCGGTGACTACCAAAATCTGTCGGAAATGCAAGCAGTGATTCTGTCGAGAAGCCTGGAAGGTAAAGGCGATCTTCAGAAGGAATCGGAACCCAGCTACATCAGCAGAAGAGCTGTCGAAAACGTTTTGTCCTACCAGCAGCAGTTATACCGGACTAATAGTGGAAACCTCGAGATACAAAAGCGGCTGAGTGGAACTTACCCTCAAGCAGAGGTCAAACCCCGAATGTCCGGCCTCGAACTGTACAGATCGAACTCAATGTCGAACAGGACGTTACCGAGTAATTTAGAACTGAATCGCTCGAATTCAATGTCGAAAAACAGTTTAGAACGGGGGAAACCGGTGCAAAGATCCGACAGCACGGAGAGCGAAAGAAGCAGCTTGTTCAACAGGACGGGCTCGGAGACGGATTCGGTAACTGGTTTCCGGGGGTTCGGCCGGGTGAACCCCGAAAGTGGTGTTCGTTACGGGCGCAGTTGTTCGGAAAGTGACTCTGGAAATTACTCTGGGTTGCAAAGAAACGACAGCTCCGGAGCTGACAGCTTGACCACCTCGAGAAGAAGAGATTCAGGCAACTGGAGCGGCGACAGAAATAGCGCGTCCTCGTCCTCCTCCACCTCCATGGAGAATCCTTACTTGTACATCGTCGGGAAGATGCAACAAAGGTTGGTTGTCACCAAATCAATCTGTAACAAATCCGATCTGAGTTTTTTAACTAAACTGAGTTTCTATGACAGAAATGGTGTCGTTCCTCGAGGACCCGCCGCCAAAAAGGACAGCGGTGGACATTTCGACCAGGGCTACGATTCTTATTCTCTTTCCTCCACGGATTCCCTTCCGCTGCAGCAGGGATTGAAGCACAGTCTGCAGTTAGCACAGATTCCCGAAGCGAGGGTTCCAGGTTCGCAATCATTTTCCATTATTCTGCCTTAATATAGCGGGACTCGATGATAACAGATTGGTGATTTCAGGAGTTTACGGTCAAAGTGATTTATCAGAAAGCCTACCTATGGGTCAGAATTGCGAGCAGCTGTGTCAGGAAGCGGATGATTTGATAGAAAAAAGCAAAATACTTGAAGATCAGCTTGACTATGAGGGAGCTTTGATCTTGATTCAAGCGGCCTGCGCTAAATCTCGAGCTGCCATGGATGCACCCTACAACAATCCTGCCAACATAACGCTCGCGAGGATGAAGCACAATTCTTGCGTCGTCGGCTTGAGGAGTCTTCAGAGAAAGATGAACGGAGACAAAGGTGACTGTTGATCCCTTTCGTTGATACTGTGGCTAATATTGCCATGTGCAGTACTCTGAAGTCGAAGTTTTTGTGTTTCAGATGGGTCTATTGAAGGCCGACACAGTAGGGAAAACAGCAGTTCGAGCATCAAAGCCAAGGGGACTCACAGCCGTCAGAACTCGAGAGACAGCAGCAAAGGTCAGCACTCGCGTCAAAGCTCGAGAGAACTTCTGAATAACCAAGCCAATGCGAAATCGTCAAATCAAGCGAAGCCGAGGGAGAAGCTCCCGCAGCCCTTAATAGGGGTGCACAACCTCTCCGAGAAACCGTCCCCGCATGCGAAAAACATAGAAATTTACGCCACTCTCCCCAAGAAGAAAACAGGGGTAATCGCTCGAGTGAAAAGCAGAAATAACGATTCTCCAACGAAGAATACGATCGAAGATGCGGAGTATTTAATATATGACAGGCCGGGAAGAGACAAAAACCGAGGAAGAGATAAAAATGAGAAAGCTTTGAGTCCTGTCAAGGAAAAGAGAGCTCGGAGCGAAGAAAGAAATAAAAAGTCCGACTTCAATCCCTCTCAAACGGGAGGAAAAGACTCCCCGAAAAAACAGCTCAAAGACGTAGACGCCAAAAGCAGCAGCAAAAAACAACACAAAATCAGGAGAAAATTGCTTATGGGCGGCTTGATCAGGAGGAAGAACAGAAGCATGCCCGATTTAAGGGAAGACGAGGATCTCAAGAGCCCCGATTTAAAAACTCAAGACGACAGTAATTTAAAATCAGCGACAATGGTGGACAAACAACTTTCCGGCTATTTGTCCGAAGGGCATTTGGAATTCGCCGGCAGCGCAACCAATCCCAACCTGGAGAGGAGTCGCCTCATGCGGAAGAGCTTCCACGGGAGCGCGGGTAAAGTCCTCCATGTGGCCAAGGTTCCACCGCCTCCGCCCCTGAGGACAACATCTCAGCTCTCGAAGACGACAGATCGACCCAAATACCCACTGCCAAACGAAATAAACTCCTACAACAACATAGACACCATCGATAGCGCAGGCTTTTATAAGTACGATTCGGAGCCGAGATCGTTGCCATTTATGCCCACCTACACCGCGGATGCGTATTCTTTTTATAAAGATGATCCGGTTCATTACGCCAACAGCAGCGTTTGTGCCCAAAACGAGTCCACCCAGCTGGTGACGAGAGCTCAGGTTCATCAAGAACCCCAGCCATCGCATGACAGGGGCGAGGAATTTGACGCGAATGCCGCCAACCTGCCCTTACCTCCATATCCGAGTCCGCTAAACTCTGTCGTCCACTCGCGCCAAGCCAGCGAAGAGTTTCCTCCACCCCCAGAAGAAGTTCTTAACAAAGAAGAAACCACTTTGCTCGCTCAGCTCCAGAGCAAACGGCAGCAGATCCTCACGGAGAAGAACAAGGTGGACACACCCAGAAGCACCGGGGAGTCCAACAGTAACAGCACCAACCAAACATCGGGCAATCCGTTACTGAAAGAACTGCAAGCTAAGTTGTTGCAGAAGAAGACCAAAGTTGAGGTGTCTGAGGACACGGTGGACTTCGCTGGGGGTCTTAAAATCAGATATGAGGACCCGGACAAACTGAACTCTGTTAAGGACTTGGCATCGAAATTCGAACACATTCGAATAGTTCAAAACGACAACGAACCCAAAGAAAAAGAAGAAGAAGCTCGAAAGCCGAGACGAAGCTCTACGGAAGTCTTCAGGATAGAAAAGCCGAACGAAGTGCAAGCAGAACTAACGAGCCCCGATATAAATCTTATGAAGCGGAACGACACGGTTTTGAGCACCAATTTCACGACGAGCGTGTTAAAGCTGACGGGAGGGGAGGACGACACCAAGCCCGAAGAAGCCGTTCTGGTGCGGCGAAAGAGTCCCGGGAAGAAGAAGAATGTCACGTTCTGCGATCAAGTCGTGCTGGTGGCGACGGCCGACGACGACGAAGAGGACAGTTTCATACCGAACCCCATTTTGGAAAGGGTTCTTCGCTCAGCGCTCAGCAAAGACCCCAATGACAAAAGCAACCGCTTCGCAAGAAGTCACCCCGTCTATAAGACGGAATTCTCCGATCAGGAGAAGAATCAACTCCACACGAGAATGACTTCAGGGGCGGTCCAGGCCAAACCGGTCCTGACCTACCCCAACCAACTGCCTGTGCACCCCCAGGGAAGTCATGGCGATGGGGAGGTGGTGTACAACCCGAGGGCAAATGGACAGTTGTTCGCGCAGCCGGTCGAAGCCAGGTTGCAGTATACGGCGCCGCCCGACTCGGGAAGAGTCAACTCCCAGCCGGTCGTCCTGCAGCATGAAGGTGCAAAAGCCTACCTGAAAGAGCTAGAACACTCTAAAGGAGCTTCTCAGTATTCAGTACAAAACGAAAGTTATCGAATCGCCTCACCACAGACTCAACAGTCTGATTCGGAAAAACTCCCCTTACACTTCGAGAATGGTCGAGTATACCACCCTCAGTATGCATTACCGCCGGAGAGTTCCAAAACCATTTCTTCGCAGCATTCGCAGGACAAACTCATTCCTCAGCAGTACTGCCAGCAGCCTTTTGGGCCCAGTCATCAGCAGTACTCTCAAGAACCCTTAAAAACCAATGGATGCCCTCCCAACGCGGACAGACCCCTCCACCAGACTCATCCCTATCTGCATGTTCCTCAGTTAAGGACTCAGCCTTACGCGAATCCGTCCGATATACAAACTAGTCAAAACCGCTTCCCGGAGTGTAGGAAACCCATGAAGGACGTACTTAACGACCAGAATTTAGAATCGGGGAGAGGCAGTGTGATGCAAACGGACAAAAGTGCATCGGTTCGGTTGAATGTGCAGAAAACCCCCCAAATGGCCAGAGCGACAATGTCCCTTTCCTCCGGGGCCAACCCTCCCTTCGCCTCGTCCTCCAATCTCCACCGACAGAACCTCCCCTACCAAATGCTTCCCAAGAATTCCCCCGCCAGGATGGCCTCACAGCCTGAACCAAAGCCGAACTTCCCCCCCTATTACCATCCCCTCCCCAACAAAATCCCCCCCAACCAAACGTCATACCCGAGGACGGATGCCAAAGCGAGGCCTCCGCAGTCGGGGTTCCCGCCTTACCAACAACCCCCTCCGCCAAAGCAAATTCCCCCCAAGTTCGTTGCCAAGTCACCGGAAAAGCCTTCGGAACTCGGTGCCAAAATGAACGAAACGCGTCAGTCTCAGGAGAATCTTTTGCAGGGTGGAACTCGAACGAATTTGTGCCACCTATGCAGGAAGAAGGAAGTGTCTCTTCCCGCCATTTACTGCCCCGACTGTGATTTTTACATGTCCAGATTCCGTCCAAAGAGTTGATGCCGATTGCCATGATTAAAGATCTCCTTTCAGTAGTACACGTCTAGATTAGGTTAGGGAGTGAGGACTCGTGACATGCCGCAAAATGCGTTGCATGTTTTTGTCAGAGAGAATCGCCTTGTTGCCTTTTCAAAGAGACCATAGAGTGCAGAAATAAATTGAACTCGTCCGTTGAAAATCTGTGGAAAAGATCCATATCGGAGGTTTTGAGTTTTGAATGGTAATGGGCATCGCTCTCAATTCTAAAATATTATTTTGAAAGTGCCACTCATTTTATAGAAAGGTTATGTACATAAAATAATGTACAATTTAAACTATTTATAGAGTTTAGCGTGTTTATAGATCTTGTAATGTTTAAAAAAAATGTTTACTTTTGGCAAAATGCTGTGCAAAATGTCTTCTTTCCTGCTTAGGGTTTTTTTTATAAAAACCGAATGCCGTCCGTTTGTTTTTCCAGTAGGAAAGAAGACAGTTTTATTTCAAGAAAGGCAATTCCTTAGCTCGTGAATCGAATGTTGTGTTATTAGGGCGAATTTAAGGATTCACGAGTTGATGAACTTAATATAGGCTGTGGAAAGTTCGGAAAACGTCCCGGAATAAACAGTTCTGATGGTTTTTGTTTTTATTGAAGTTTATTCATGAGGTTGATTACAATCAAAATGATCTCAAAAGAAGGCAAAAAGGATTTTAAGAAAAATGTACAAACAAGTTGATAGTAGTATAGAAAAAATTTTATTAAAAAATAAAACAAACTTCATTTAATGTTTTTTATTTATTTATATTTGAAAAAACAGTAACAACGAAGTAATACCCACATTCTCAGGAATTTGCTTTTAAAAAGAGGCGATGTCTTTGCAGTTTCCAAATATTTCGGAAAGTCCTAAGTATGTACTGTCTACTCTATCTGAAAGCTGTTTTCCGTCAGCAAAAGTAGCTTCGAAAATTTTTAAGAATGAGTCAGCCGCTGCTTTTTCCCACTAATTTTGCTGAAAAGTACTTTTTACGTGTTTTCTCAAAAGCACTTTACCAAAGTACGATAGGGAATTAAGAAGAAATGTGATTAACCCAAATAACCCAACCAATTCAATTGGTCAAAAAAGGCATGTTGGCTCATAAGAGCAAAAATCAGAAATAGAAAAATTAATAAATCTTTTAGTCGAATGAATTATTACTTTAATAACTCTTTGGTAAACATAACATTTGCTCAAAAATAGAAATCCTAGATTAAAATATCCATATCCGGTCATTCGATATTTTAAATATTTTTCGAGAACTGAAGAAACTAACGAACAGTAGTTTACTCAAAAGAAGTTCTTTAATTTTGTTTTCAGTTTAACAGATTTTATGATTCTCCGTTACATTTATTCAAAACAACTCCTAAATTAGTTTAGAAAAATAATTATAATATTTAACGGTTAACATTGACTTCCTTTTTAATGACAAAACAGATGTAGAGATACTTCAAATTGAATTCTGCTGCAGGAAAAAAATTATTATTTTATTATTAGCTTGGATATTATTTAAATATTTAAAATGTTAGGAAGAATTTGGTGTGGCTATTTATACCGGAGTTTTTCGACGTCAAGAACATGGAGAAATTTAGGAAAAGTAAAACCGCCCGAATCTCCGCCAACAAAATCAGATGCATCACCTCAACAAAATTTAGGTATTTTTTAAAAATTTTTATGAAGTGTTTCCAAATTGATTAAAGTAACAGAAGAGGCGTTTCAATTTTTCCAGACATGTCCATGAATTTTGCACCAACTGAGTTTGACAAGAGAGTGCTTTTGCTCTCTGGAAAGTACAAATCCAGAGAGGAAATTCCAGACAGAATCAGGTGAAGTTACCATTTCTGTCCACTATTATTCATAAAGTGTCTAAACAATGTTTGACTAATTGTGACTAATTGAATATGAAATTAACAATACAAAGTGAGCAAATGTTATGTGTGTGAGCAAAGTGAGCAAAAACAAGTGAACATTGCAATGTTTTTTGTTTTGCAGATTTGGAACTATGGATAATGCAAAAAGCAAATTGAGAATTAGAATTTCCAATTTGTTGATGGTAATCACAGTTCTTACATGTGTGGTTGTAATAATTGTTGGTAAAAAGAGGCAAAAGGAAGGAGACTCCATCTTGAGAAGACAGACAGAGAAAGAAGACAAAATAAGAGCAGAAGTCCACAGAAATTAATCTGAATGAATGCTTCAAATTTTGTCAATTTTCAAATTCACTTTAGTGAAAAAGTATTGTAATGAAATTAAGCAATGAGAGTATTTTAGTAGCTTTATTGATGACAGCTAAGTCCCAAAGGCTTTTATTATTTTATTTACAAATTATATTTCAAAGGACATGACTGATTCCTTATACAGTTTATTTTATTAATAAATATAGTATTTATAAACATAAAAGAATAATATAATTTTCTAGAAATTTTCTTTTTAGGTGAAAACTGTTGTTATTGCCGTTTGAATTATGTTTGTTTTGTTCAAATTCTTAATTTCCAGTGTAAGTTTTGAATATCGGAAAAGATTTTCAGAATAAAAGCACAGAACATTTTAAAACAAGGCAGTAAGGAGATATCTATGGTTTCATATTGTTAATTGAAGATGATAAAATGTAAATTAAACACTGTAAACTTTGTCTGCTGGATACCTCATATTTGTAGATCAGATATCAAGGAATTAAATGAATTTATTTCAGAAGGTAATTCAACAGATATAATGTTAAGGAATTATAAGTATTTATTTTCTTAATTTTTTGTTTAAATAGACCTTTTAATATACAACTTGAACAATAGGAGGAGAAAATAAGGAAAAAGAAAGAATAACTGCTGTGATGAAAATGAAATTAATTATCTCCATTTGACCCCCAAATATGAAAGCAAATTTTAAATCTCTCTATTTTCTTTAATTAAGTACTGTATTTAATTATTTTTGAGCAGATTTGTGTGAGTTTCATCGCCTTCTCAGATGTTCGATTTTTAGTAGGAAAAGCTTTCCAAAGTTTTTCCTAGTTCTTTAAAGTTGTGTAGAAACTGTGAAAGGCATGGCAGAATGGATTTTTCCAATAGTCATCAGCAATAAGAAAATAAAGAATATATTTACAATATTTTAGAAAGGAGTCACAATTTTGATGAAGCACATGTAACGACCTCGCAAGTCTTCCATTGCGAAACCAATTTTACGAAAGGTTTGTTCCCCCTGAGAGCTACGCTCGTCCTGCTGTTGAGTTTCACCCAACTAAAAGGGTCCACCTTGGGGATGACGACAGTTTGGTTTCTCTTGTAGGTGTGCGAAGCCCCCCTGAACCCCAAATCCCTGCACAGAGCGTCCGCGTGCTCTTTGCTCACGCTCTCGGGACACATTGTGTGCCAGAACCCGTAGGATTTTTGGATTACTTCCACGTGACTGCTGCAAAGAAAGTATGGGTCAATTATGGCAGAAGGCAAAGGGAACTTGAGAATGCAATCATACTTAGTGTGATTCTTCGTCAGGATCCTGCCCATGCACCGCTCTTCGTCTTCTCCTCCGGGACAGTCTTTGTCGCCGTCGCAAACGAAATCCTTCGGGATGCAATAACCGGACCTCGAGTGGGAGAGTTAATAGTGAAAATGAGTAAAATTAATAAGTAGAAAAGCTTCAAGACAACTCACAGATGGCACTGAAACTTTCGGTCGGTGCACGAACATAACTGGAAATGCTCGTCCGTCTTATCATAGCAGTTTCTTCTGCCGTCGCAAATCCTTTCGGGGGCGGTGAGCTTAAGATACTCTGCGCAGGTTGCATTCAAAGGTTCGTCGCTTTCATCCCCGCAGTCGTTCAATCCATCCCCAAACGTCGCTTTCGGAACACAGCGACCATTCCCGCATTTAAATTCTGTAATTTTGCATTCTGAAAGAAAGAAAACGACTTCAGAATTGCTCAGTGCCATCGGAAATAATTATAATTAATAAAACACATAACCTTTCATTCCTCTGGCTGCTTTGCAAAGGCGAAAGTTCTCGTCTTCTCCTGAAGGACAGTCGGCCGATCCATCGCATTTTTTACTCAAAGGTACGCAAAGTCCTTGAGAGCACCGAAATCCTGGACAGGCGGGCTCCGGGAATATTTCGACTTTCTCCTCTAAAACGAAAGGGAGACTTTAAAATGGATAAGGGAAGACAGGACAGAAGAAAACGGGAAAAGCTTTTACCTAAGGAATCATCGAAAATCTTGAGTTTTTCCTGCAGATTAGTGAAGCTGACATTCTCGAGGCCGCAGTGACCGGATCGCTGAGAAAACACCGCTGCCGGGTACCAACCGAACATGGCCTGGCAAACGACAACCCCGATCCAAGGGTCAGACCTGCAGTTCGAGGCAGTTGGGCCCAATTTTCTGAAACAGCGCCGACCTTCGGAGCAGTTATCCGAAATGGAGAGGAAGACGGTTTTGTCTCCTGCCACGACACATAAGTCTTTCCTCGGGTCGGAGTCGAGCACGTAGGGAATGCCCAAAGAACGAATGTGATCGCTTTGGTTGACATTTTGGGAGAGATGCAGAAGGGCGACATCCGATTGGGGAATTATAACGGCGCCATCGATTCGAATTGTCTTTGCGCTCATTTCATTTACCTTCGGCGACGGGCTGACACTTCCCAATTTGGCCGCGAGGTAGTTCTTCCTAAGCCTGAAAAATCATCTATTAACGCAAGTCCACCGGAAAAGCGAATTTGCATACTCACGAGAGATCCTGGAGGCAATCCGAGGAAGTCAGCAGCCACTGATTTCGAAGTAAAACAGCCGAACAAACGGGTCGACCGTCGGAGTATACAAAAGCATTCCATGGCCAGAAATAATCTCCGTTCTGATTACGGTATCTTTCCAGAGAACTGCTGAGGCTGTTGGCACAAACAACATGGAACCCCGTGCAGTTCGCGCTTAGAGTTCTGTTCTCATAACGCTCATATCCGATCGTCCCCAAAGCAGAGCAAACGTCTATGGCGGTTGCTGCAGAGAAGGGCGACGTCTCCTGACACGACACCGACCACACTCCGTTTCGGTTAACCGTTAACACTCCATCCGTTTCCAGAATGGGTTCGCCGTCTTCCTGCAGCCTCAGTTCGTGGCTATGGGCCAAAGCCAGACATTTTGCCTCGTCTTCCCCGAATTTGCAATCGACTGTGCCGTCACATCTCTTCCCCTGCGGAATGCATTCGTCGCCAATCCTGCATCGGAACTCTCCTTGGGCACATTTCGAACAGTTGGCCTCGTCCGAACGGTCTGCACAGTCTGCCACACCGTCGCAGACCGATTTCGGGTTCGACCTGAGCAGCAGCACCGCACACGTGCAGTTTTCTTCGTCTGTTCCGTCCTCGCAGTCTTCGACCCCGTCGCAACGGTAGCTGCTCAAGATGGACTGAACAATCAGGCGACACTGGAAATATCTCACACTCATCGTCTCTGAATTTCTTCTGCTCGTTTCGGTGACCGCACCTGAATCAGAAGTTCTAGTGGGGAAACTTTCATCCGTGGGTGCATGGGTCTGTTGATTGTGCGCCAAATGTTCTGAAGGAGTCACCGCAGGAGTTGTGATGTCTTCCAAAGGTATGAATCCTTCGGTTGAAATTTCTCTGAGAGTGTCTTCAGTCTCTGTGTTATAAATCCTCTCTTCGATGTCTCCCTTTGTGGTGGAGGGGAACTCAAATTCGAGTCTGTCCCAAACTGTGCTTTCGGTAAAAGCTTTTTCACTGTAACTGTACACTTCCTTTGGCTCTTCTTCGGTGGTGATCTTCCACGAGTTTATTTCCCAGTCCGTTGCCTCCAGGTTCGCACTGGTTGCTGAAGTTCTCTCTTCACTGGAACTATCTTCTTCCTCTTCTATACTTCCACTGTTTCTTAAGCTTTTAATTTTTCCCAAATCTTCCTTCCAACCTTTTTCGTTTTCTTTGTCTATTTCCAAACTTTTTGCTTCTTCTTTCATTTCTTGCATTTCGAAACTTTTTTCCTCACTCTGCTTTAAATCTTTAATTCCTCTTATTTTTTCATTTTCACACAATATTTCATCCACTTCTTCTTTTTCGGTTCCATTTTCACTGTCTTTATTTATTCCCTTTTCTTCATTCGTCATTGTTGTAAACACTTTTACTTCATCCTGCTTATTCCCCTCATCGAATCCATAACTTTCGTTTTCGGTTTTCTCTTTTGACGACAATTCTCCCATATTTTTACTATCTCCACTCTGGTAACTCTCCTTTTCCTCGAAATTCATTCCTTCAGTTGAAAACTGCCCATCATTCGAATCTTTTGGCTCTTCGAAAGCTCCCGTTTGTTCTGTCGCTGCCACCGTAACTTCCATCTGAATTTCAGCCGTTTCCTCTTTATCCGCCCCCAACGATCCCACCTCAGTCACTTCCTCAACCCTCGCCACCAAATGCGTGCTGCAGTTCCTTTCGTCCTCTGCTTCCAAGCAGTCGACATAGCCGTTGCAGACCCACTTCCGGGGGATGCAAAGTTTGGAGGCGGTGCGACAGCGGAAACCGGGGCACTTATTCAGAGGTGTGGCCGAGGGGAGCTGAAAATCGATCGCATTGGCGGTTATCCAGTCCACAAACAAACTGATTCTGGTGTAGGCACCAGGTTCCCCTGGGCGAGCGCACCCTTCGCCGTGACTCACTATACCAGCCACGTACCAGGACCCCGGACTGTTCGACTCTCTGAAACCAAATAGGGCATTAAAAAGGGACTTTTTCAAAGCTTTAAAAAAACACACCTGCACAGAAGTGGTCCCCCACTGTCCCCTTGGCAAGTGTCCTTCCCCCCTTCTGCTTTCCCAGCACAGATTTCTTCTCCGACTAAATCTTCTTTGTGCTTACATCTCCTCAATATCGGAACCTGCACTTCTCTCAGTTGATCCGCTGAAAATCGAAATGAAAGTTTCATTGTCCTGTCGAAAGTCCGAGCACTCGACCGAGTGAATAAGGTCCTTACGATCGGATCCCCGTTCTCTGAGTGCCCCCCAACCGACGGCGGTGCACCATGTCCCGGGGGCCGGCCCCGGCGTGAATTTCCAAATCCCTTCCTGCCGCGTGGGCAGACATGCCGGTCGAATCCATCTGTTGAAGAAGAAAGGTTCCCGCAGTCTGAGCAGGGCGATGTCATTGCTCATAATAGTCGGATTGTAGTTCTCGTGGATGACAACGTGGGAGACTGCTCGTGCTTGTTCCGTGGCAGCAAATGAAAACCGCCTCAACATGCCGCCTCTTACCTCGTAGTAGTGTTGCCAGAATCTGAACAGGTTATTTAGGTTAAAATTCTCACTGATTCATCGGGAAAGTAGCAGTTTATGGTAACTTACTCCTCCATACAATGAGCTGCCGTCAAAACCCATTTTTCGTCGAGAATTACGCCTCCGCAGTGAAAAGCTCCGTCTCTGTATACCGCGAGCGCCCAAGGCCAAGCTCTGGGTTCGCTTTCTCTCCCTCCCACAACCCTCCCAGTTTCTTCCCTCTTCGTTTTGGCTCCTTCGACCTCTGCCCTCGATCCTCTCTGCAACTTTTCCCCCTCTCGAACCTTCTTCGGGGGATGTTCTTCAGTGAAGCTATCTTCAGACCCTCGAAACCGATCAGATTCCACCCTGGTCCCGCATGGTATGCTCGGGCATTTGACAAAAGTGGACACGCGTCGCTTGCAGTGATCCCTTAGGGAGAAACTCCCATTCGCGTGGCGAACTATGAAAGGTCCTTTGAAATATCCGCGAACGCGAGCGAATGTCACCTCCACATCCCTGGAAAGCAATCGAAACCACTGCCATCTTGACTCATTGACCGAGAAATTCAATCCGACTTACTCGGGGAGGACACCCAATTCCCCCAGACAGGCTTCTTTGGCCCAGACGTTGCCACCTCCTTCCATGCAAACCGGAAACCATTCTCCTCTCCAATTGCGGTGCAGATAGCCAACAGACTGAGGCACGCGATAAGACTCGTTCCGACTTATGTCGAAGAAAAGGGCGGAGCACTCAGCCTCATCTGCCCCCGTGGCGCAGTCCCGAACGCCGTCGCAGCGCCGACTCAGAGGAATGCAAGAATCGGGGCTGAAGGCATTGCCGCAACTGAATGAAGATTTGGGGCAACCTGGGACAGAAAGGATTTCGCTCTTGAGCACAAGCTAAGCAGTAAAGTTCAAAGCTGTTTCAGAGATTCACCAAAGCATCCGATCTCGTCTTCGGCATTGGGACAATCCACGTAGCCGTCGCAGAGCTTTTCTCTGGTGACTCTTCTGCTGCAAGAGCAGAACGTCTCATCGCTCGCATCTCTGCAGTGAATTCGGTTATCGCACCAATTCCTGAGGGGCACACACCCGGACCCGTCTAGACAGGAAACGCTGTCATCCGAGCAAAAGCTTTCTCGACCTGAAATTATGATTAAATTGAGTTTGATCGAAAGAGTACAACAATCCACTGAATGAATGGTGAGTTAACCTGAAAAGAGAGCAGAACCCTCGGGGAAAACGGAGTCGTCGCGAAAGTCCTGTTGTTCGGCGCATTTGGCATGAGAAAATTCAGCAGTTTCTGGTGCGGTGGGCAGTTGAAAGAGAGGAGGCTGAAGGTACGTGCAGAAGAGTGGTTGGCCGTTGGGCGCCTGAAAAGGCTGGAAAGCCGAAGAAGAGCCGAAGGTGGCCATGGCAGAGGGCTGCGTGGGCTGACGAGGGGGCGGTCCGTTGGGGTAGTTATTGATGCTGAATGAGAGGAAGTTCTGTTGAGTGGGGACCTGATCGGGGTTTTTCGATCCGCGGGTGGGAGGGTTGAAGTAAGGGGGTCCGAAAGAGAAGGTTCGAGGTTGGGGAGCATGGGCGGGCGGTCTGGGCCAGGGCAGGGGACTGGAGAACAGGCACAGTTGGTAGGGCAAAACGAACTGGGATGCGGCACTGGGAGTGAAGGATAACTGCTGAGTGGTTTTTAAGGTTTCTAAAGCGTTCACGAAAGGTTTGGAGATGTCTGGGCCGGTTGGAAGTCTGACGTCGGATGAACCTCCGACCACTCTGCTGTTCGGCGGTAAATGCTTTCTCTTTTCATTTCTTATTTTTCTCGCGTCCGCCAGGCTGATTCCTCTGACAGTTACCATTGGCTCCGACAACTGATCCTCTTCACCTGAACCTAACAAATATTTGTTTACTTTACAAAATAACTTATCCGGCTTATTATAGAAAGTTCAAGATACCTTGCAACTGAACCGATTCCGTTCCATCCGGAAAATCTGCAGTTGTTTCTGTTACATCCGAAGATTTTGTTGTGGTCTGAATGTGTAAATCTGTCGGGAATCTTTCCCTCAATTCAGTCTCAATTTCTTCTTCAATCAAATTCTCTTCATCGTCTCCAGTCTCCATAGGAGTGGTAGGCAGAGGCGTAGTCAGACTAAAAGGCTCGAACACGGTTCTTCTTTTCATGAAATAACTTTGCCACAATTTTTCCATTCCCTCTTTGACTCCGTTTAACTTTACAAAAAGCGGTTCCTCTTCTCCATCCGCCTTTACCAGTTCTTCGAGGGCTCTTAGCTTTTCCTTCAGCGAATCGATTTCTCGGGGTTTCCTCCGAGAATTCGGCTCTCGCCCATCGTAAATGACAAGACTAGTATCAATAGGGCTTTTGAAAGGAAAGAGGGAAATAGGTTCTATTCTTCCAAACCCAACAACTGAATCTTCATGGTGCGTCTGCAAGTCTTCATCGAAATCATAATCGGGACTCCCAAAAATGGGAAATGGGATGTTCAAAATGCGCTCGTTTGGTGAAATCTCATCTGTCCTGTCGAATTCTGACGACTCATCGGGAGCTACAACGTAAAATGGATCGTTTGACCTGTTCTAATGGGCGTGAATGTCACGAGTTAACCCACCTTGGCTCCGGCTCAGGATGTAAGAGAAAGAACAGAAGAGAAATAAGACGAGTGTTATGCCCAAGGAGAGAGCAAAAACCTTAAAGAAGCACTGTTTGCTGCTCCTGATGCATCCCCAACACCCCTCCGATGCACAATCATCAATGCTTGGAATCAACTTTCTGTTCATTTCATCCCTCTGACGGTAATCTGAAAAAATTCCTCTGGTGAAAATGGTTGATCGCTTATTGGGAAAGAATCTTTTACCTCCCTTTAAAAAAAACCACCCCTTGCGGTTTCTTTGCTACGAATAACCCTTTCGACCATCCATTGGTTTTAGACTTGTTAATCCTTCGCTCCACGGACTCATACCGAGAAGTATTTTGATTATTCCAAAAGATTTTCGTGAAAACTTACCGGACTGCATGTGGGGGATTTCCAAAAGCCGACTTCCGCTGTAAAAGGGTTTTTTGGAAGAGAAAATTTCGGGGACGGGAGAACCCGACTTCGGAGAAATGGGCAAATCGTCCTCTCTGATCTTCTCGATCATCGCTCAATCTGTGCATTTCCACATCAAAACAAAACAAAGACACTTTTAACACATCCGCTCGACTAATTTGAAAAAAGTAAGCGAACGCTGAAACAGAATGAAATCCGCGACCGACCTCAAATAGGAACATTAACCCTTGCTGACACGAACGCGCCTGACCGAGTACAGGTTCGAATTTGTCAACTCGGGCAATTTTTAGTCGATGGCATCACCAAGTCCTGTTTATTGGTTCTTTTGGGTCGACCGAATTTAATGACCCATCTGCTGCGGAAGCACAATTTATTAATTCGGCCATTCAGAATCTCCCACTTTTCCCTTAAGAGGTGGTCGGTCAGCACTCCCATGCCAAGCTTCATTCTAACAAACAATACTGCTTTCCACTGCTCTGAAGTGCTCAGATTGTAACAGTCATCCCCGCACATTAAGAGGGGATTACATCGCATTCTCGATGTGATGGTCGTTGCATGTGCGAACCTAAAGATCATTATTTCTGAAGAGGAAGTAGAAATGTCTCCGATAATGGAAACATTCAAAAACACTGGTCTTTCGAACCGTGGGAGAAAGAGCATAAACTTTAAATGAATTATTGCTGAGTTTTGGTTAAGTAGTCGATGTATTTGGGTAAACTTGTCGAGGTCTGCACGGAGTTGCAAACTCTGCAAGGCTTTGCTACTCTCAATTTTCTACTAATGTTTTCTATTATTTTCTCAGTTTTTAGGGCTCTGAAAATTATGACACTGTCATTGACCACTTATTCTCAATTTATTATAAAATAACTCGAATTCCTTCGACAATTATAACTGATATTATAAAATCGAAACAAGTTTACTCTTTATTTATAATTTAATACACAAAATGATGACAAATTCGCGTTTGTTTTCAAAACTCGACTAACATTCTGGTTTTAAAAGACTTCAGGTGGCAGAATAACCAATTTCTTTTCTTTTAGCAGATCAGATGTCTGAAGAAAAGGCGATCCGGCTGCTGTGACGTCATACACTCTATATTTATTCATTGAAGAAATTCTTCTCTGTGTTTATCTTATGAATAAAATGGTATTATTATATTCTCTTAAAAATTTTTTCCAGTTAACGTTCTGAGACCGGCTTTGATTTAAGAGATAAGAATAATTCTCAGTTCCTTCAAGTTTGTGTCTGAAATTTGACCTTTTTAGAAATTATAAGTTGAGGTGATTTTGATATCAGTTGAAATTCGATGTGGCATAATATTTAATGTGGATGGAATGAGGTAGGAAAACGATTGCATATTGAATTAAGAAAAATTTAAGGCTCAATGCAAAAAGCGTCTCATCATTACTTTTTGTTTAATAACATACAAATATTTTTAATAACAACTATAGTTAACAACAACAGTTAACCCATTAACTGCCAGAATTTAAATTTGACAATTTTTGCTTTATTTTTATAAAGTGGTACAAGTGTATACTAATGTGTCCCTTATAATGGCGAAAAAAATTTTTTTATGATTATCAGAACGCACACCCCCTAATTTTGTTCTATATACTAGTCTTTACTCAAATATAAAATTTTAACTTGATACGTTTAGTTTAACCCGTGCCTGTAAAGCCTCAAAGTTTTACAAAACATGTTTTTCGACCACTTTTTAATTTCTAAGAAAATCATTTCAGTATTGATAAAACGGGTAAATGTTGCTGAAAATATTAGTTCCAATGAAAATTTACTTTATTAGTATCAAAAATTGGTATATCATTACTTAGAATATTTTCTTTTTAAAGTCTCCTTTTTTACAGTATGGCTAAATTTTTCTGTGTTCCCCTACGCAGCCTAATGGGAACTCTTTTTGTTCCTCATCTGCCGTTTTTAGGCCATGGAAATCCTGAAACAGTTTGACGGCTCTTTCAGTTATGCCATTCGTTGCTTTTAAACAATAAACTTTCTTTTTGGCCTCCACATACAGTATGCAGAGTGCTGCATTCCCATCCCATAAAGATACGTCTTATTCAAGAAAACTGGCGTCAATTTTTAAAAGACAAAATAACTCATTGCTCTTTTGGGATACAAAATTGCTCAAAGATTTTCCTAAAGCAAGAAAAATATAATTATAGTAAGCATAAAATAATATAAGGGATGAAGTACCAGCTAGCATACAGAGTGACAGACATCTCTTCTTTCGATGGGACATACTGTATCTCTTTCGTTACACAGTATAAAAATTGTACAGTATAAAAGTTGTAATAACGCCCCACGGTTTTATGGACAAAAATATTGGTCTTTTTCTTTGTCACCCATGTATTTATTTATACTCTTGCATCAGAAATTATTTTTTTACTTTTTAGTGCATTTGAAATAAAACCGTTTAACTTTAAAAAATTTTTTAATTTTTTTTTGTTTTTTACTTTTTTTAGGCATTTTTTTCTCTAATTTTATCAGAAACTTCTTCCACTTATCTCCCAAATAACTAAAGAATTTTCAATTTCAAGAGACTTGTCAGGTGTTCTGTCCGGCGGGTCAACACTAAACCCTTTGCAATAATTGGTAGAAATAACAATCTTTTACATAAAAATTCACAATGGAGGAAACTAATGTTTTTCCTCTTTTTTAAAAAAGTTTGAAAGAGGCAAAGGCAAAGTTTCTTGTTTCATTTGTCTTTTGGAAACTTTTATGACATTTTCAATAGTGGGCAGTTAACGAATATGAGAAACTTAATAAAAATTAATTACGAATATGAGTTTAACTTAACTTGAGATATATAGGAGTTTACTATTTGAAAGAGTATTGTATATCTTGTAATCTGTGTGTGAAAGCTCATTATCTCCACAAATTTTCAATATTTTAACAGATAATTACAGGAGGGTTCATTTTTGTTTTTTCATATGCTTTTAATCTTCCGTTCCTCAGCAAAGATTTAATATATTCTTTCAGAAGGAGAAGAGAATGGAGCAAAAGGAAGTGGAAGGACAGTTAAGGCGGTCGTCCCTGGGAAGAATCGCTTTCATCGGAGAGTTATACGACGCCAGAAAGGAATCATTTTCGTCGCGGTCGTTGCTGAGATCCCCTTTCCCCTCCGAGCTGATTGAATGTCGAAACATCGGAAAGACAGAATTCGACTACAGATTCACCAACAGCGCCTCCGATAGGTTTAACCTTCTCAAGGTTCAGGCCGAGCTTCAAGTGGGCATACTTTTAGGTCTCGTCTCGGTCGACGGGAGTGGCACTTTTTTGACCGAAGAAGACCAGTCCGAAAAGAACGTCTGTTGCTCTCTCGTCTGCAGCATAAGCACGGTCTGCGAAAAATTTTTCGCTTCGTTCGCAGATATTTTGCAGTATATCGACCTGAGCGCCTTGGAAGATCTGGAAAACACTCACGTTGTCGCGGAAATTAACTGGGGCGCCAACTGTCTTCTGCATTTAGTGGCCACCGGTGCGTCCAAATCGGACAGAGAAGAGTTAGAAGGGCAGCTGTCTGGAAAATTAGAGAAATTAAAAAATTTATTATCATTTAAAGGAAAAGGCGATCTGGAAAAGACACACTTCGTCTCAGACAATTCGGAGGACATACGCATAAAAGTGTGGGCAGATGTCGTTCCGGACGGAGGCTGGCCCACGTCCACGGAAGGCTTTTGCCAGTTTATGATGGAGGTTCCCAAACTGCTAAAAAACGAGAATGAGGGGAAGGGAAAACCACTTAATTACGTCATGATCTCCTTGAATGCCTTCCGAAAATTGGCAAAACTGTCCAGTGCCTTTGAGGTCACCGTAAGGTCCATCGACGAAAGCTTTCTCATATCGACTGTGTACCTTCTGGAGGACATTGCTCTGCTCAGGAGGAAATTGCACGATTTAATCGCGGAAATGACCCTCATGTGGAAGTACGTTAAAGATGCCGACTTAGAACTGGCCAAGAACCACCAGAAAAATCTTTCCGTCAAAGAGTCCGAACTGAAACTGCTCATTTTGGAACAGTGGGTTCACTTCAGGTCCGGAAAGAAAAGCCTTAGGGAGTTGATGAGGGAAGTGGAAAGGTTGAAAAACTGCAGCCTGAGGCTGTATGTCTACGATGACTACCTGGAGTCGACGCACGAGATCCGCGCTAAGTTGTCTGCGATCAGCAGTTTCCTATCCCGAGGGGTCATGTACCTGGGAAAAGGGGACACCTTCGACTTCATTCTGTCCCAAAACCTGTCTTCTGAATTCCTGGTGCTGTTGAAGTCGTCCCAAACGGAGGAAGCGGATTCGGAACTTCACATTGGCACTTCTCACTACTTCCTGACGGAGGCCAGTGACCCAAGACCCAACACTAAATACGTTGTCGTGGATTTTGACCTCCAACGAGAGCACACCTTCATGAACGTGAGTGTTTCCAGGAGCAAAATTTTTCATATGAAAGGAAGCAATATCTTAAGCAAGGATAAATATGCAGAATATAAGGCAGATTTGATGAGCAATTTCGTTAGGGTAAAGACAGGAGCGAAAGTGCTGCACATAACGCACAAACCCGGGAACAGAGTGCCTCTCGAAATGATTTGTCCCGGTTTCCAGGAGGGCACTTGTCCCACTGATGTGTTGTCTTGGACATGTTTTCGTTGCAAGAACAGCATCGAATACGGGTTCGACGAGTTCTATTACTGCTCCTGTGGAAAAGGTCAGGTTTCTGACATGGAATACCGGTGCAGCCACCCTAAGCACGGCAACTCTTTCGTTGAAAGTAGTATGGACTTCATCCAAAAGAAATTATCCTCTTTAAAACCCCTCAAAGAAATGAACGTTCTCATTCTCGGTTGTTCCGGTGTCGGGAAATCGACCTGGATAAACAGCATCGTTAACTATTTATCCTTCGAAACACTGGAGCAGGCGAAAGAAAATGGAGTTATCTGCACCATACCTGCATGTTTCGTTACGTACGACGCTAATTCATCAAAAAAGTACATAATTAACATCGGGAGAGAGGATAAGAACGAAGTGACCGAGACCGGACATTCGGCCACTCAGTTCGCTCACACGTACAGTTTTATTTGGAAAGGGAAATGCGTTCGACTGATCGACACTCCAGGTTTGGGCGACACCCGCGGCATAGCCCAAGACAAACTCAATTTAAAAAACATAATCCACCACATCGGACACCTGAAGGAGTTGCACGGCGTGTGCATATTGCTCAAGGCGAACGACAACAGGATCAACGCCATATTCTCCTACTGCCTGAAGGAGCTCATGGTTCACCTGCATAAAAGCGTCACCAAGAACATTGTCTTCTGCTTCACGAACGCGAGAAATTCGTTGTACACTCCGGGGCAGACTTCCGCGATCCTGGAAACTTTGATTCGTGATCTTGGAGTTGAGAAAGAGTTTCCTCTGGGACGTCACAACATGTTCTGTCTCGACAACGAAGCTTTCATTTTTCTTTGCTCACTCACCAATCCAGAAATTACCTACAACGAACAACTTGTTGAATCTTTCGCTCACAGCTGGAAAATATCTTTAGACGAAACGAGACGCCTCTTTGAGACCATCAATAGTTTCGAAGCCCACGACCTCAAAGAAACATTATCACTCTTGTCCATTCGCAGTCGAATTATGAGCTTAACAAAACCCATCGCCGAAATAAGTAAAACAATACAGATCAATGTGGGCACGATACAAAGGAAGCAAGAAGACCTGAAGACCACGAATGAAACGCTCGAGGAACTCTCAAAAAAACTCAATTTTGTGGAAATACATTTGGAATCGAAACCTCTAGACAGACCCATGACCGTATGCACTAGTCCTTCTTGCGTCGAGTACCACACCTTTAACAACGTCGACGTGCAGACGGTTGAGTACAAAACACACTGCCACCTTGCCTGTTACCTGACAAACGTCGAAGCACTGACTGTGAACAACTCTGACTTGAGACAATGCGACGCCATGGGTTCTTCTGGCAAATGCATTGAATGCGGATGCGGTTGGGAAAAGCACATGCACATCACCTACACACAAACAAGGGTTGAAAAGGAAATGGTAAACAAAGGCGTGCAAGATAAATTAATGAAGGAAAAATCTGAAAAAGAAAAAATGGAAAGTTTGGTGAAAGAACTTGGGGTTTTGATCGAAAAGTATAAAAAAGAGCAGGAATTCATAATTCAGGCTTCCGTTAAGTTCGGAATGTTTTTAAGGCGCAATGCAATCACCGTTTACAATGACAGCGTCGCAGATTACATGGAATATTTAATTGAAGAAGAACAAAACAAACCCCACAAGTCAAAAACCGAAGAAAATCTGCTACAGCAAATGAAAGACATGCTGGCACATTACAACGAGGAGGTGGCCATTTTGACAGAGGTTATAAAGAAAGGAGAAAACAATAAGGAAGAGCTGAGCACTGAGGAAGTGCTTGAGCTGGAACAGCAGTTATACCGGTTAGAGCTGACTGGCGAAGACATAAGACAGTCCGCCGAATGCGGCCGATCCGCCAACGAAAAAATGATGCACTATGCAGAAACTTCACTTGAAATTTCACGAAAACCAGGAGGGCACCGTTTGCAAAATACTTCGCAAGTCCAAAACAAAAACTCTACAGTAGGAAAGATTATTAATTGGGCCATGGAAAAAAATATGATTTCAGGAATTTTCTCAAAATTCGTCCCAGTTTCCTCTCGCCAACTCAGTGAAAAGCATTAAATCTTTTCCCATTAGCAAATGTCTCCTATGATGTGAATATGTGATGTAATTATAATCCTTTTTAAATATACTTTATTATCTATTTTGCATAATCTATAGTCTCTCAACATCTTCCTTCATGTTAAACAGATTAATCTTAACCATTAATTCCACGTTAATGGTTAATTATTACTCATTTAATTCTGTCTCAGTCTCTCAGAAACCTTCCAACAAAAGCGTTTGTTTTAAAAAAACGTTTAAAAAAATTAATTCCTTCTATTTAGAGATAAACAAACGCGCACAAAAGTATTTTTACTCATCAACACTACTCCCAAAACTTAGTCATTTTATCTAAATATTCCAAATAAAATCAACATATTCTATCTTAAAGACGACATTAAATGACGTCAACTATTACAGCCACTTCTAAAGAAAAAGTATTGAAGAGCAGTTCTAAAGAAAACATTCCATTTTTTCTTTTTAAATGATTTTTCTCAGAAATCAAAAATGAGAGCTCACCTATGTATTAATTGATCTTATTACAGGACAGCTATTGGTGCTCTTTCCTTGGTAAATTCAATGAAAAAATTAAAAATGTATTTCCAAATCTTTAACCATTTGCGAGTTAGAGCCCTTTAAAAAAACCACACTAAAGGTCTTTTTAGATACACAAAACTAACACTGAATATTTAAAATTTGAACAAAACAAACATATTTTAAACTTCCTAACCTAAACAAACAGTGGATGCAATCAACAATATATTCTCCTCAAAAAAAATTTCTTGAAAATAATAAAATCAATTTTTTATGTTCCATAAATACTATATTTATTAATAAAATGAACTATAAAATGAATCTGTTATGCCCCTTTTAAATATAATTTGTAAATAAAATAATAAAAGCCTTTGGGACTTAGATGTCATCAATAACTCTATTAAAATACTCTCATTGCTTAATTTCATTACAATATTTTCTCACTGCTAATATACAAATTTACTTATTACAAGGGAAATACATTGTTCTATATATACATAAAAAGACAAAATTTGAAGCATTCATTCAGATTTATTTCTGTGGGCTTCTGCTCTTATTCTGTCTTCTTTCTCTGTCTGTCTTCTCAAGATGGAGTCTCCTTCCTTTTGCCTCTTTTTACCAACAATTATTACAACCACACATGTAAGAACTGTGATTACCATCAACAAATTGGAAATTCTAATTCTCAATCTGCTTTTTGCATTATCCATAGTTTCATATCTGCAAAACAAAAAACATTACAATTTATGAAATGCTCAGTTTGTATTGTTAAATTCATATTCAGTTAGTCACAATTAGTCAAACACTGTTTGAACATTACAAATGGTAACTTCACCTGATTCTGTCTGGAATTTCCTGTCTGGATTTGAATTTTCCAGAGAGCAAAAGCACTCTCTTGTCAAACTCAGTTGGTGCAAAATTCATGGACATGTCTGGAAAAATTGAAACGCCTCTTCTGTTACTATAATCAATTTGGAAACACTTCATAAAAATTAAAAAAAAAATACCTAAATTTGATTGAGATGTTGGGTCCGATTTAGCTGGCGTAGATTCGGGCGGTTTTACTTTTCCTAAATTTCTCCATGTTCTTGACGTCGAAAAACTCCGGTACAGGTAGCCACACCAAATTCTTCCTAACATTTTTAATAATTAACCATTAAACAATTAGAAAAAATAATATGCTTTTACCGATAAGAATTTAAAAAAGTTTGAATGGGCGTGTTGATCTGCTTTATTTTAATACCAATATAAAATTAAAGTTAAGAGTAAAGTGAACAACTTCTGATTAGATGATAGTCTATCTTTAAGACATGGGTGACCAATCCTTTGAATAGGTTTGTTAACGATTATAAAAAAATAAGCAGTGCTTCAACTAATGTTTATTTTATTTAACTCAATAACACTTTAATGAAATGTTCGAAATAAGAAAAAATCAAAACTTTTTATCACAGTCAACCAAACCATTGCTTCGTAATGATTCTTCGGATTGGCCACCAATGGTTTAAAGGTGTAAAAATATCTCGAATGAGCGGATATGGTTTGTTCATTCTAAGCTTTCCTATTTTGACTTTAATCACTCATTCCACCAGAAGAACCTGTTGTTGAAACTGGTTATAAAGTTTTTGAACTTGTTTCATTTTTTATTTCTCATTTTTGTTCCTGCGTGTCAGCATGCCTCCGGTAGAAATTAAGTATCGTGAGGTAAGTATTTCTTTTTTCAATTTTCAGTTTGATATATAGATAAATTAAGCATAAATTTAAAGATATTATTTTTAAGTTTAAAATATCTTCTTGAGATGTAAGGATTCGTATATTTGGGAGAAATGTTGTAGAATAAAAGGTTTTTTGTGTGGGTTGATTTATCGTCGCTCAAATAAGAGTTTATAATTTTAATTAGTAGTATATAATCAATTGTTATTGGAAAGAAACTTAATTAGCATTAATTTAAATCCGGTTCTTCAGAAGTCTAAACTACTATTGATAAATTCGAAGAAAAGTATAAATTTTATACCTAATGCACAATAAGATTTTTATTCATTTACTTAAGTTAAAGTATATGTTGATGTCTGAAGGCCAATTTAATTTTGAAAAAGACTGCAATACTTTTCTCACAGGAATAGCTTTCAATTAAGTTTAATTGGCAAAATATAGTAAGCATTTTATTGTGTGTTCTGTGGGCTTCATTTAAAAAGTTTTAACTGGTGCTTTTATCAGCAGTTATTTAGAAAATTTTGATAAGGCCAACAGCATTTGTTTCATACATAATTTGCTTTATGAGATAAATAATTTAGAATTTCCATTTTTCTATAATTTAACTGGTAAATAATTTTTATTGTTCCTTTTTAATAATTTTTTTTTGTTGTTGAGTTATTATTCTTCTTCCATTGCTATTTGTTTCCTCACCTCTTTTGTACTAAACATGAATACTTTCATTGTCATTTAATAAATTCTGATCCTGTTTTTTTAGTCTAAACTTCCTAAAGTTGTTCCCACACAATCATTTATCATTTTACTAATAATTTTTTCCTCTAATTAAATTTTTTTACTTATAATTTTTTTGTTCATTTGGAGGCCGTCAACTTGTGCCTCATTATATCGCACTGGAACACCTATTAGCCATCTTATATACCGGTTTAGACGTTGAGGTTTGAGTTCAGATATCTATTCTCTTAAATAAAAAGATCTACACGGATTTCATGACCGACTCGAAGACTCAGATTCATCGTATTTCGGATAATCGAATCAGTCGTCTTTCAATACTCAAACATTCCAACTTCCAATGTGTCGCTTGTCAAAGCGCAATTCCCTTATATCGCCCACTGACCTTGACGAAGTGTGAAGGTCACAGACATTCCTGGGTGCATTGTATTATATTACCAAATGCACATTATTTTGTTAACATTATTCATTTATTACTATTATTGGTTGGAATTAAAATAATTAAAAGTGGGCTCGCCTTCCGCTACAGTACTTTACCAGTTTATTTCAATAATTTTCAGAAGATTTGCGTTGTTTAAAAAAACCGTTAACGTTTCTGGTTGAGCTGTTGATATTTTCAAAATAAGTCATTGAGAATTATTTCTGTAGATCTTCATCAACAATGAATTTGTTAAATCCGCGAGCGGGAAAGTGTTTCCCGTGTACAACCCAGCGACAGAAGAAAAAATTGCTGATGTTCAAGAGGGCGATAAAGAAGACATCGACAAGGCGGTGGCTGCAGCCCGAGCGGCTTTCAAGTAAGCGTCTTCGGGAGGGCCATTCTCATTGCTCGCGATGAATGGATTCGTGAAAGAAACTAATTTCGTTTCAGAATAGGGTCGCCGTACAGGTCCATGGATGCATCCGAGCGTGGCCGACTAATGCTCAAATTGGCTGACCTGATGGACAGGGACAGGAATTACATAGCCACGCTGGAAACCTATAACAATGGAAAGCCCTTGACTGAAGCTGTTGGCGAAATTTGGTATTGCGCGCAAATAATCAGATACTATGCGGGCTGGTGTGATAAGATTCACGGAAGCACCATTCCTGTCGGTGAGGTTGATAATGCCACCGATTAGGGTTATTTTTCCCGAGCTCGTGAATGCAGTGCTGAATGCTTTTCAGATGGAAGCTACATGTGCTTTACCAGGAAGGAACCGGTCGGCGTCGTTGGACAGATTATCCCTTGGAATTACCCGGTTATGATGCTCGTCTGGAAATGGGGGCCGGCTCTCGCTTGCGGGTGCACAATCGTCATGAAACCGGCTGAGCAGACTCCCCTCACCGCACTGTACATGGCCTCATTGGCAAAGGAAGCTGGATTTCCTCCTGGAGTCATCAATATCGTGCCCGGCTACGGACCCACCGCCGGTAAATTCATACCACTTTCTGGGCCACCTCGCAGAGGGAAAACCGCTCAATGGCGCCGTCTTTGTCTTGTTTAGGTGCCGCTTTGGTGAACCACCCGGACGTAAATAAAGTCGCTTTCACGGGATCGACCGAAGTGGGAGAGCTTATTATGAAAGGGTGCGCGACCTCTAACCTTAAGAGGGTTTCCCTGGAGCTGGGAGGAAAAAGTCCTGTTGTGGTGTTCGCAGACGCACCGAATAGTCAGTACACTGGATTTTTATTTTTTATTTTTAGAAGAATAGCGAATGTTTAATAACGCATTCCGCGTGCTTTTGCAGTCGATGAAGCCGTCAAGATCACTCACGAGGCCCTCTTCTCCAACCATGGACAGTGCTGCTGCGCCGGGTCCAGGACATTCGTTCAGGATTCTATTTACGATGAATTCGTGAAGAAAGCGAAGGACATGGCTGCCAAAAGAGTAGTCGGAGATCCCTTCACGAAGGGGACCGAACAAGGCCCGCAGGTACTGGGATTTTCCCTCTGTGCGCACGCCAATCTGAATACATGTGACTTCTGTTGCGTTTCAGATTGACAGAGAACAATTCGACAAAATCTTGAATTTGATAGAAAGCGGAAAGAAAGAAGGAGCCAAAGTCGAATGCGGGGGTGAAAGACTCGGACAAACCGGCTTCTTCGTCAAACCCACTGTTTTCTCGAACGTGACGGACAACATGAGGATTGCCAGAGAAGAAGTAAGCTGAAATTTTCCTTTCTCATTATCTGAGCTTCATTTTGAGCGGTTTAATTCGGTTTCAGATCTTCGGGCCCGTGCAGCAGATCATAAAGTTTTCAACAATGGAAGAAGTAATCGAACGCGCGAACAACACCTCCTACGGTTTGGCCGCCGGCATTATTACCTCAGACATAGACAAGGCGTTGACATTTGCTCAGTCAGTTCAAGCAGGAAGTGTTTGGTGAGTGACAGAAGAGAGAGCGCCCATTGAAACGGTGGATTTTTACTTGTTCTGTTGAGAAAATCCCGGCTGATGTTTGTTTGCGTGGCAGCTGCGATTCAGGGCCATCGTCCCGACGTTGTCAATAAATAAGATAACCCACGAGACTTGTCAGATGTTGCCGCGGGTTCAAGATGTAAAAAAACTATTTTGTTTCTGTCAGTTATCTGATCGAGCTGCTTGGAAAAGAGTAACGGTCCTTATAAAAAATAATATTCATTTAGGAACAGTGCAGCTTCAGGTTCAACATTCTTTTCACTTACATTAGTGAAGTGGGCTGAAATTGGGCTTAAAATGGCCGAGACTATTCAAAGACCTGATTTTCGACGAAACATGCACTCCCTCAGTAACAGTGACATAAGATCGTCCTTGAGTAGGTTTAGTTTCGAGATAAGGAGCAGTGTTTGACTCTTATTCGGTGCGGTACAGATGAGAAATGATTTTTGATAACAACTATTTTGGGATATGGGAACTTGAGTTTTTGTACATAGGCTTCAATAGCGACTCTCCAATAAATTGTTGATAAACTGAGTTTATCAGCAACGTATTAACAAAATGATTTAAAATTTCAGGATCAATTGTTATAATGCAATCAGCGCGCAGACTCCTTTTGGAGGATTTAAAAAATCTGGATTTGGCCGAGATTTGTATGTAAAACGTTTAATTTTTCCGAAATTGAGCCACCAATGACCACTAAAACACTACTTATTTTGATTTCAGGGGTGAAGATTCGTTGAAAGAATATTTAGAAGTGAAGACAGTCACCATCAAAGTTCCACAAAAGGTTTAAGTGGATGAAATCATTGAAATTATAAAACATAAAGGCATATTGTTTACTATATATATTTTTAAAAAATGGTAATAATTCTATTGCTCAGTGGAATCAGCAATAAGATACACATTGTTATTGGCTACTGTTATCTACCGTTTTTTTGGTAAATGAAGAAGGAATACCAAAAATTTTTCATTGCTTTTTTCACAATTAATGCTCGTAGCCGAAACGCTCTTGCTCATATTTTATTATTAAATTTTTAATAACTTTTATGTAAATGGTTATTATATTTTATTCGAAAAAATATTCGTTTTTATTCACCGGATTTATCCGAGTTTCAGTGCAGAAGCACTCTTTGTCTTAGTCTTATATTTATTTGGTTATATTGGTAAGCGTGCATTTGCAGAGATTGGCACTGTTTCCGGTGGAAGTCCTCCACGACCCAGTGAAAGTATAATCTTTTTCAAATTAGAGACCAATTATCACTTACTTTGGTTTAAAAATCGATTTAGAAGCTTCTTTCCCTCTCTTAGGAAATGATTCCTTCTTAACCTTTTGCAATGTGGCGCCGACTGAGCTGTCACTCTTTGCCTCTGTCGAGTTGCTCTGTTTCTCAGCGTTTTCGAGCTCAGTCAGATCCACTTTAGAGATTTTCTTCTTCAGGTGAGCCAACTCAATCTCCAGTTTATGCTTCGTCCACTCTTTTTCCAGAACAATTTTTTTATATTTCTTTATATGGCTGTGATTGAACTTTATCTCGGATTTGAGTTCTTCATTGGCCAAAATACTGTTCCTGACTCGCAGCACCAAGTCTTTGTTTTTTGAATCATTTTTCTGACTCTCGAGGGAAAGCTTTTTCTTAATTTCCGCTATTTTGTGATTTATGCTCGTTATTTCTTTTTCAATTCGTTTGTATTCACGTATACTGTTGTCAGGAGCCAAATTCGGGCCGTTTTTGTACTCCTCGAGCAACGCCGTCATTGTTTCGATGGCTTTTTCCAAACTCTTCGAGTGCTCTCCTTTCTTGTCGTCCGGAATTTTTTTTAACGGCCTTCGAATGAACTCCGTCACGAGCGTTGTGATTTTGCTGATCAAATTGTGCAAGTTCTCCAGGTCGGAGGAGGATTGCCGGAGGTCCTGCAGGAGGATCGTCATGTTCATGAGAAGAGGTTTAAGGTCATCGGGCGGCGCCACCTCCTCTTCGTTCTTTAACAAACTGCACTGGATGAGCCTGTTTCGAAAAGAATAGTCATAATGCCAGTAACTCCTTCTCTCCTTGAGTTTCTTTCTTCCCCTTCTCCCGGATTTTCTGGACGATTCCGACTTGGAGGTTTCGTCGGATGAGGCCGAGAATTCGGGAACGGGCGGTGTCTTCTCGTAGCTGAATGATTTTTCCATTTTATTGGGGGGCAACTTCTTATTGGTTAAATACTCTAAAAACTTTTTCGAGAAAAGGGTTGCGGCTTTCTTTTTACCTTCCTCGGAGTATAATCCCTCTAATTTCGGCTCACTCATTGTGCCTTGTTTTTTTTTTCAAATCAATGATTCATAAACCAAAAAGAAATTTATCCTGATAAACTTAAATATTGCAAGCAATAATTATTTACATTCCATCTGGTTGAAGGGAAAATTAAAATAATTTCCCCGCTTTTAGGGTAAAATTTTATCACAAATAAAAACCTCCATCACCTGTTTCTATTATTGAGGTTCATTAATTTTAATTATTAATTTTTATTTCATCATTTAAAGTGCCTTCGGTCTGAATATTTTCAAACGTGAGGATAACTTCTGTAAATGACATCGGTAAAGTAAAAAGAAAAAAGTTGTTAGTGGTGTAAATGCTTATTTTTCTTCCGTAAGGATTAACAGCACTTTATTTAACGGAAAAAGTTATCATGGAACTTAAGAAGAATGCGAAATTTGGTATTTCCCGCGGAGGATTGTTCGGAAATAAGTCAGAAAATGAAAGGGCTTTACAAAAACGATTCCATTCATCCCCTCTTTAAATTGAAGGGTTAAATCAATTCCGGTGGAGAGCCACGCCATCTCTTCCCAGTGAAATGTGCTTATTTGTTGTGAATATTCACAAAAAACCGTTACCCCGCGACAGGAAACGAAAACAAAATCGCCATTTCATATTATTTATTAAACTCGTACAGTTCTTTGAGCAGTTTATTTACTCACATAAGTTTACAGGAAAAATGACAAAGCATTGAGTGATTTCTGTAAGATGAAAAACAATGGGGAATTGTTGTCTTCCGATTCGATTTCACAGGACGCCTTCGGCAGCGAATCCCAAGTAGGTTCTTCCGTTATTCACAAAAACTCCCCTGAAATGTTTACTTATGGTGACTTTTCTAAATGCAGAAACGTGACCCTGTTGCTTTTGGGTCTTGACAATTCAGGGAAAACTACTATTGTGAAGAGGTTGGCAGGAGAGCCCATAGATTCCGTTGTACCTACAGTTGGTTTTTCAGTGATTTTACTCCGACAAAAAGGTTGTCACGTTTCTATATATGACCTCGGAGGAGGACCTCAAATTCGGGATATATGGCCGCGATACTTCGCTGATGTGAGTATCCCCGTTTTAATTCTGACCGTGGAAATGAACGAAGGTGGACACAAGCAAACGCATCTAAGAACGACGTGTTTTTCAGGCTCACGGCATTATCTTCGTAACGGACGCCCAAGACGTCGAGAGGATAGAAGAATGTCGCCAAGTTCTCGAAAGCGTCCTCCAGAACGATCAAATTTCAGGCAAGCCAATTCTTCTGCTCGCCAACAAACAAGATTTGGAGGGCGCTTTGGACGAAATCGACATCGTCGACCGCCTCAATCTCGAAAAACTCGTAAACGAGCAGAAATGTCCGACTCTCGTTGAATTATGTTCGGCTTTGGATTTTTCCAAGAAAATAGACATCGGCATCGAGAATGGATACAAGTAAGGCTGAACATGTATAAGATTTTGGGCCAAGGCTCGCTAATCACCTTCGCTCTCTCGCAGGTGGTTGATTCGCAGCATCATCCGAGATTATCCGTCCCTTAACAACAGGGTTCTGGAGGACCTCACCAAACAGGAAATTGACAATAAGGTCCAGGCCATACAAAAACTCAGGGATGATGACAACAATGGAATTATTAAAACTTTCACACCCAGCGCCAAAATTCCAGTAAGAAAAATCCCGCTTGGTTTTCTTTTCATTCCCTTCCAGACTTTTTGCTCTTATTAGATACTTCAATTTCACATTATACTTTTTCAGGATCAAAAAGGACATCTTAACGGGTACATCGGCACCGAAAGGAAAACCCGTCCCGGGATTAAGACCATTGCTGTCATCCCCGGGCTCATCGACGACAGCATTCAGCAGAGTAATCGAAAAGCAACTCAGATGCGGTGTTTCCCCAGGGAACAGGACGCCTTTATGGCCAGATCCAGCTCCGTGTCTTCAGCCCAAAGTCACAGCACCGACTTTTTCTTGTTCGATAAATTCAAATCCGATCTGGAACTTTTAAATCAGGTTCCTAATCAGTGTTTGAAGAATTTTCTTGTCCGTCCTAAAAGCTCAGGTGCCAGACTGTATGGAGCCAAACCAGCAGGTAATACTAAGTGCCCCTTTAATGACGGTTGACCTTCTATTTTTCTCTTATTCTCGGTTTTTTTTTACAGAAAAAAAGCGAACGCATAAACGCAAACCTCTGATAAAAGGGAACAAAACGAGACCGTTCACGGACATCTCAAACGGTCCGAACGGGCAAAATGCAGAAGAGATTCCTCGAGGAATTTCGGGAGATATGCGAAATCTGCGAAAGCTGCCAAACAAAGTGTCCTTAGAGAATGTGAACCCGTTTTTACTGAGCAAACAGAAGACAGAAAGCTTCGAAATGAAAGCTGTCGGTGGGTCAAAGTCGGTACCGAATTCGAGAAGAAACTCGGAAAGTATTGCTCGCAGGCGAAAGTACTCAATGGAAGTCGGGAAAATGGTGGGCCCAGAAAGGGCCCCAAAGGTCTTTTCTTCTGCTAATGAAATTCTGGTGGACGTCACCAAACTGAGTAACTGAGTGTGACTATTTATGAAATACACTTTCATTCTTAATTGCTTTTTTCTTTTCTCATTTTCCTTTAAGTCCTCGTTCGAACGAAGAGAAAAAACATAATAAAATTACCACAAATATGAATGACACCTAATTATAAATTATATTTATGTGGAAAGAACGGAAAAGACAAAAGTATTTGTTTTTCGAACACGAAAGCTCTTGAATTAATCCGATGAAAAATTTTAATCAAAAAATTGATTGCTCTTGAATAATTTTTGCCGTGGTTATTGATGCAGACAATGTTTGGTCAGTATTTTCTTTTGTTTGCACGCAACGAAAGTTCCATCTCCCACTCAAATGTAGCCGACAAATGCCTTCAAAGAAAGAATTACTGAGGAAAAGGCATTGTATCATCCACGAGAGGATCACCAGGAAAGAGTACTATAATAAGAGGTACATAAAAATAAATAATTTATTGGGTTTTTACAATTATCACCAAATAGTTACTCGCGTAACCGTTAAGTTCGAATGGTTTCCTCACTTTCACAACTTTTCCTCAACGCCAGAGGCGCCGGTGCAAAAGAACGTGACTCTGTAACGCCATTCCCTTCATTCACTGATAAGTGCGAACAATCCTGGCCCATTCCTTCGGGAAATTACGCTGCATGTGGAGAAGAACCTTCTGGATTTGCCTCATCTCCGTCGGGGTGCACTGAGGGCAGGAACCCCTCACCACCAGAGGAGCCAGAGCTGCAACACAACCCCTTGCTCAGCATTTGCCCTGGAAAGGCACGCATTTCTTCCCTACTTACTCCTCAACCTTCGGCCGACGGGGTCGCAGGGGGCCTCCCCAAGGGTGCACTTGAGCTGCCTTTGGAGGTATCTTTTGTCTTTGAGAGCCATTTCCAACTGAGCGTCGGATACTTCCATTCTTCCGATGGCTCTTCCTTCTGCTTGTCTCTGCTCTGATGCTTTTTTCGATATTGGTTCGGGTTTTTTTGGGGTGGCCACCGGTTTTGGCGTGGATGAGATTGGCGATTCCGTAGATGATTGTTCAGTTGCTGAACAAACCGCACAGACAACCAACAGTATTACCGCTAGAGATTTCTGAAAAGAATTTTCGTCTCCAAAAGTTTTATAGAATGAGCTGTCTTTAACCAACGCGTTCTTCATCCCTCAATGAGTAAACGGATTTTTCCAGCGATTTTTCAACCCCTTTCATTCTCGTTTTCATTAGAGCGACAAAACTGGGCGTTGTGGACGAACGCAACCCCTCGAGAAACAATTTTTAAGTCATTAAAAATAAATAAAGAGTTTACTCACCATTGTTGTTGTCCTCTGGAGTCGAGACAGTAAGGAAGTGACTGATGAAAGGAATAAGATACAGTATTAGATAACAGAAATAATTCATTGATGGCTCTCATAAGCTAAATTTGGGCTTTACACTTTCAGGTACCTGCAGGTTTCAGGTCGCGTTCGTGAGAAAGTTTAATTAACGTTGCGGATTTAAAGAGGTTATTTCCTCTCCAAAATGCAACTGTAGACTCTAAAAGAAGTAAAAATAGCTTCAGAAACAAATAATTGTGTACATTGAGAGCAAACGCTGCAAAATGGAAGAAAATCTATTTTAAATGCATGCAGGAGAAAATTAAGGGTGTAAAATGGAAAAATGGGGTGATTCACAAAAAGGAAAGAAAATAAAAATTATTTTTCCCAAGAATAGCAATATATACTGATAATAAATTGATTTCGATAAAAAGTAAAAGCTGATTTGAAAGGACATCCGAAACCTTAAAACGATTGAATTGAGTAAACTGAAGATTGAATGTGATTTATTTCAGATTTCTGTTTCGAGTTCTTTCTAAGAATGTCAGCAAACCAAAAACAAATATAACGGCAGCGAAGTTATAGCAGTGCCTTCAACCGCCATCATAAATCACAAACACAACCCTTTGATCACCAAAACGGATTTTTCAGTTTTGCTAGAGGAAATATTGAATTTTGTACTGCATAATAATTTCTATTTTCAGTGAGACTCACACCCCAATTCATCCCTTAAAATTTGTCTTTTTTTTGTTTGTTTTTATGTGTACTTATTTTTTTACTTTTAACAAATCTTGATCAAATCGCTTCTATTCCCAATTTTAAAATGAAGTTTTCAGATAGGGAAGAATTTATTTCTGATACATTATCGGATGACGAGTACAACGTGCACTGGGACCGTATCGCGTACCACCTTAAATCCTCCGAAGTCTTTAAAGAAAAGTGAAAGTGGCAGACGAGCTATTAAAGGTCTTCAGATAAGTTTTAAATCAGCTTTGCTTTGGCCAACACTTAAACAAATCGGGAAATCCGTTCTTATTAAAAACAATTATACTTGCAAAAGATTTCGATTCTAGGAATTCCTTCCTAATGGGGCCCCTTAGGGGCGGGGCTTAGGGGCGGCTTCGCATTGCCAACGTCTCATTCAAATTACCGCCATACAGCATTTTGCCAAACCGAAACCAAATAAAAAAAGACATTTAATTGAATGGTCCCACTGTTTTATCTTTTGCTCAACTTATGAATTCAACTTTTATTTTAATTCTTTTTCGGTTGACCGTTAATTGGCGGACTGAATCCCAAACAGGGAATTGCATAATATTTAAGAGGTGTAATAATTTGTATTCCACTCAGGAATTAAATGGGCTCTTAATAAGGAACGAAGCTTTTGCCAGCTTTGGAATTTACAGTTTCTTCAACAAACTGCGCAGTTTCTTTAAAGGAAAGCCTTTCTTCTGAGACTTTTATGCAAAAATAAAATTATCCAACTGAGCAATGACTTACAGGGAATTTAATAAAATAACTGATTTTCAGTGTTTATTCCGTGGGCCTTTTTTTATAGGTGTTTGTCTGTTAACTGCGCATATGATGACAATTTTAAAAGCGGTTTTCTCAATTTTGGACTTACCCAAAAAATTGTAAATGCTTCACGGCTGCGATTTCCAGGAAATCGGCCCATTAAATAAGAATTAAAGAACGTGCTGGGTTATTAGTCTCTCAAAAAGAAATCGAATTTTAGGAATTTTTAGTTCTTAGAATAAAAAATTGGTCAATGACATATAAATTTAAATAAGTCTTGTCCAATTTCTTATAAATATATATATAAGAAATATATTCTTGGGAGTACAATTCTAAAAAACCCCCAAAAACCTGCCTGAGATAAGAAGATGAGTGATTTTTATGCAGAAAAGTATGTTTGTCTTATCAGAATTCCTTCAAAAAGTATTTTTCTAAACTTTTAGGCTTACAAATCTCCCTCAGTAGGTGGACATTCAAATGGGTTTTCTTTTTCTTGAAAATGACATAACTGTACTTACAAACACATCAGTTAAAATTGTAAAAGGCAGATATTTATATAAATTAATATACAGAATTAGTTCACTAAATTTTCTAATAACATTTAAACCTGTAGGATATTGAAAAATGAAAATTTCTTTCAAAACTTTAAATAAAATGGTTTATTTCTGTTATCAGATTAACGTTTCCCCCCAACTCTCGGTGCAGATTTTTGCTGAACCTTAACAGCTTTCTGTTTTGGCACAGCTTTGGATTTGGTTACTGGGGGTGGTTTCTTAGTTGCTTTAACTGCTTTCTTCTGCTCCTTGGCAGCCCTAAAAAAGATGATTAAATCCAATGAGTTTGAAAACTTAAAATGAAGCAAATAAACATAAAAAGCATCTAAAATTGAGTACCTAATTGCCTGTTCTCTCTGGGCTTTTCGAACTTCTGGCTTCATGTTCCTCTTGGCTAAAATTTCAGTTAAAGAAGCCCCAACTATAGCCCTTTGGAATTTCTGAGTTCTTCGCGTCCTCTTCTTCGTCTGCTCCTCTTCCTGGCCTTTCTTGTGCTTCCTCCTGTACAGAACGGTCCATGTCACCTTCCTAGGATTTCTATGCATTAGATGGGCCGATTCACATTTCTTATTAAGGAAAGTAAAAACCTAAAAATTAAAATACATACATATTAAATATGAACTTCATGAAAAATAAATATTTATTTCAAAAAAATTATGCTGATCGTACTGTAAATATGGAAAATTTTTATGAAAATTTAACCTAAAAAATCTGGGCACACCTAAAGGACACATAGTATACAATTTGAACAAAAAGAATTAACCGAAAATGAAGCCCAAACCACAATATTTTTAAATGTACCAATTGGAGTGTTTTAAAATAAAGATTTACAATTATGTTTACTAAATCGAAAAACTAACCTTTCCGTCAGCTTTAACCATGGTTTTCCCATGGCCGGGATATATTTTATAACCACTGTACGAACACAAGCCAATCCTGAAATAATATAAAACACATTTTAGGGTACATTTTATTATAGTTACCAAGGATTGATGGGATAAAATAACATCAAAATAACTCACTTCATTTTGACGTATTTGGATAATGGCTGAAAAGACTAAACCGGAAACTGATTCTGTGAGAACGAACGGAAAAAGAAGGCTGTGAAGTTGGCGGAATGTTGCCATGGAAAACTTTAAGTCTTTTCGGATAAACTAAGAAATGTTATGATTCATAACAGGCACAAATGAGCTATAGCATGAGATATACATTTCTTTTGAGCATTCAGATTCTTCTGATAATTTCCGACATTTTGCTAAACTCTGTGTCCGAATTCGCGAAAGCGAAACCTGAACTTCAACTTGTCACATTCATGTAAGTTTTATTTTTTTTCAAGATTATAAGTTAAAAAACCGAAGATCTCCTTGTTTGCAACTTTATTAGTTTACATTGGGTTTTCTTAGTTCAAAACTAATTACATTAGGAATTAGGATCCGACCTTTTCAAACTTTTTTTAACACTTAGGAGATCCAATTATGATTATTTTGCGCTTTCCAGATTCCAAGATGTGCTGCTGGTGATTTCGTTAACAGTAACCCTTATTAGTTTTTTCTCCACATATGTGTTCCAAGCAGGGCTGGTGGAACTGTTATTCGACAGATTTCGACTAGCGATTTTAATCTCCGTCTTCTATTTGATTCTGACTATCTTCCTGCATGCTTGGCTTCTCACTACGCGATGGAATCAACCGCTAAAGTTCAACTGGTCTAACGGACTTGCTGTTTATTTTGCATGCCAGAGAATATGTAAGTTTTCAATTCTAACATCAGAACTTGACAAGAGTAAGTCAGTATTAGGAAAAAAATTTAAATTTCCGTTGCCGGTTAACATTTATCAAATCTCGTTGCTTAATCCCATAACCTTCCGAAAAGGAATCAAAAGTATTCTTTTAATACCCGGCCATAAAAGATGAATAAAAGAAAAAGAAATTGGTATTTTTGTACAAAATAATACATATATTACAAAATTTTAGGTGTTGACTAGATTCTAAATTTAAATGCACAAACAGAGTTCATCACTGAAATTTAACAAAATTTTAACTTTGATTTATTTCAGTTTCTCCCATTTATTATTACTCTACCAAAAGAGCAATATTAAGAGTGAGCGACCCGAGATTTTACCAAAACCTCGACTGGATCAGTGATAAAATGTTGGATAAAACCTGAAAGTGCTGCTGAACCTGACTTGTGATTAACATCTGTCTCTTAAAATAATATCTCTCTCATCAGTGTAAGCTTTTATAAATTAATTCTTCCACATAAAAACCAACTAAAGTCAGAACTATCCGTTATCAAATGAGATACTGCCCTAAAAAAACTAAGAAATGGATAAGAAAAGTTTCCAATTGGTCAATAACCAATTATTGACTTTTACATCAAAGTGATTCTACTTAACAATAAAATAATAACGTAAGCAAAATAAGTATAAGAAATAAATAAAAAAACTTATGAATTAGTTTCCACTCAAAATTTTACAAGGACAATAATGGGAATTACATTAAAAAATAAACGATTTTCCGTGGATTTTCGCCAAAAAATATTTTTGAAAATATGAGTTATGAAGTTATTTACGACTTAAACTCAATAAAAACAAAGGGTTTCAAAAACAAATGTTTGGCCATTTCTTAAAGCTCGATTTTTTCGATGCTTTGCGTTTACCGTTCAAATTTTTAAAGTGTCCCATTGAATTATTCCTCTCGAAATTATATAAAACGAAATTTAAGAAAAGTGTTCACGTCGGACACAACCCTTCCACAAACTACTGTAATCTAATAACTGGAAAACACTGCATTTTTCCTTCGAGCATACAATTAAATTATTAATTTTTTCACGCTTATAATTAATTGTAAGAATGGAAAACCGCTACTATAATTTCAAAAAAATTTGGAAAGATTGTGCCAATATATATATAATATATTGCTTTATATATTATATATACTACACTTTTTTATGCATTCAATAATCAATAAACAAGAATTACTGTTTGACATTTTAAAAAACCTGCAAAAGAGCAGTATTTTCACAAATTCAGCGATTCCTGCAGCTTATAAAATTTTTTTAAATTCTAAATGGCAACAGTCTTAATCCTTCGAAAAATTTCAACTATCAAAAAGAAATCGTTAAAACTTATTTAAAAAAATATATGTTTTGCAAAAGTTATTGTTTGTATTACATCCTATAGCGGAATCTGATTCACGTGCAGAAATAAAACCTTGTCCAAAAGATTGGGATCGAGAGTGAATGAGGCTCTCTTTATGTTGAAGCTGTTCTGAGAATCCGTCGAGATTTTCCCCGGCAGCACTGCGCACGCGGGAACGCAAATGTATTTGTCAGCGAGAAGCGCTAAATTGGAGTACTTCCTGCGGTTGTTTCCCCACCAATGGACGGGGCACGAATCGAGAGGCGGAGTGGTGTCTGCCCAGAATTGATTGAATTCGATGTTGGCGTTTTCGATTGGATCCATCTTCACTTTTTTACAACTGTAGTTGCCCAATAGGAGTTCCATTCCTGCAAGAGAACAAACCTTTGGTAAACATACTCTCCACTCGATGGCCTTAATCACAGTAAAGAGACAAACCCGATAATCGATTCTTTTTGGTGACTGGTTCTTCATTTTGTGGCTCTTGGTCTTCAATGATTTTGGTGAGCATTCCTTTGATAAGTTCACCCGTCGAAGACTTCTCTTCTTCACTCGTATAGGGAAGCAGTTTAAACCTGAAATGAATCGGAACCTTAAGTTAAAAAAGTTGCAACCTCTTCCCTAATTTCTAATGAGTGCTTGGCTCCTACCTGGGATCCAACATGGTCGCTATTTGCAGCAAAGGAGAAATTTGCTCGTCGTTGTATCTGACGGAGAGATCGTTAACGATCGTTTTTTTAAGATTTTGAAGAATGGCGGAGTCCGTCTCTTTTTCTTTGAGCTTATTCTGGATGACTTGCCATAAAAGAGGCTTTAATAGTGAAATTAGAGGAACCTTTTCTTCGCTGAGAGTCATTAGTGTGACCTAAATATTTATTAAAACTTTTTCAGTTCACTTAACGGTGTTTTAAAAATATTAAAACAGTAGAATTTATACGTTCCAATTGAAAACTGCTATAATAATGAAATTCCTGCTTTCTCATTTATTGCGGATAGCCATTACTATCGCTTTAACACATTTTAATCGATAGTAATTTAAAGAACTTTATATTTAATTACCTTAAACGGCTCTAAAATGGTAATTAAATCTTGAATAATTTCCCAGTCGCTCTCTCCCATTTCTAGTCTAACTGTGAACGGATAATCTATAAAGTCCTGGAGTATATTTTCGATAGATTCCTTCCTCGCGACGAACTGCTCCAACATGTTCAAACTGGACACCCAAAATGTGTCGCAGTCCAACTGCAAAGTTCCCTCAGTTTCCGCAGCCGAATCGTAAGTGTTGAGGGCGTCGACAGCGTCAGAATTTCTCAAAATTGTCGAAACAATGCCTCGAACTTTAGCTAAGACTTCTTTGATTCCCTCGATTTCAAAGCATTGTTTCATGCTTTCCTGAAAACATAAATTTATAAATTATTGCGACGTGATAGACAAAAAGAAATCGGAAATAAAATAATAATAAGAATCAGGTCATTTAAAGATAAATAAATGACTAAAAAAAGTATGCTATCATATAGAAACTGTCTAAATTTAAATTCAGGTTTAAATATTGATTTAAATAAGTTTTGAACCTTTATTGTGTACTCAAAACAAGGTATCAAAGTAAATCCTTTATTGTACAAAGCAGCTACAATCTCTTCCCTTGCTGTGGCAAATGTTACAGCAGTTACTCTATTGCAATCCACATTCCACTCTGACAGTGTTGTCTGGAAAATGTGTTCCCATGTACTGGAATGCATGTTTGGTAAAATATGCACTGAGCTTAAAACCTGGCCAAAACAAAAAATGCTCTTGTAACACAGTTCAATTAGCTAACTCACATTATTCATTCCCGCACTTACTCTACAAACGACTGCGTTATTTGCATTCTGATAATATATACATATTGTTAAAAAACTCTGATTATTAACTGACATCCACTCTTCAATTGTCAGACCAACATCTGTTGACAAACTGCATATTTCAATTTGAAGATTCTGAAACAAAACAATCAACTTCATTTTGCCTTTATCATTCAACTCAATTTTGACCCTATGCCTTCTCAGAATGAACCTAATCATGCAATTGAAGGCAAACATTGAGAATGAAACTTACTTCCTTGGTTGCTTTATAGATTTTGGGCAAAAGGTCATAAGTGAGCTTCATTGTGCTTGGGATTTCACATGGTGATTTGAGAGTGACCAAAAGTCTTTGAAACCCTCTTCCATCCACCACCTGAGGAGACTGAAGATCAGCCACCACAAAGTTAGCAATTGCATCAGTTATTGATTTACTCTCTTCAGCAGTTACATGTGGGTACTAAAATAAACAAACATTGTTTTGTTGTCTAATAAATAACATTCCATCAAAATTATTTCTTAAATAAATTTACCATCTTTTTGGCAACTGGTGAATAAACATAATTCTCCTCCATTTCACTAGCATCTAAATGAAACACTTGTGAAGATTCCTCTGAGACATAGTACTCATTATTGTCATTTCCTGCTTCTTCTGACCCAATCTGTACCTCTTGCTTTAGTTTCACTGGCTTTTTCATTACTTTTCCTTTTGAATTTTCTTCAAGTGCAACCTGACTTTCTATTTTAATGAGTTCTGCTAAGTGTTTGTTTTGCAAATGCATTCTGAAAAATTTAAAGTTTTAATTTTTAATTACAAATTTATTATTTTTTTTTCTTAAAAGCTGAATAGATACCTTAAATTACTGGTATTTTTATTATATGCAATTTGTGATTTGCATAATATGCAAATTATTTTGAGCTTTGTTATGATTTCTCCTTTATCTGATGCTGGAAATCCAAAATATTTCCAATAAATACTCCTCATGGATACTGGAACCACCAGTTTTTTGTAGGTGTACACTACAGAATCTCCAGATGTTGATGCAGAAGTCATTCTAAAAAAATAATTCATTTTTATAATTTTTTTTCTTCAATAATAAACCACACTTACATAAAGTACTAAAAGATCATTCCAACAAAGTCATAAAAATACTTGCTTTTATAGTAAAAGACTCCTTCAATTCTATTCTTCAAGAGATTTCAATCGGAAACTTACATCCATTACGGATACATATGATATAAAGTAAAATTAATGATATTACATTGTATTTATGATACTCAGTAAAGTTTTGCTAAAGTTTTTTCAATTTAGTATGAATGATAATGGGAAATACAGGCCCGACATAATTTTGAAAGTGCCGGTTATTTATTTTCGAAAAAAACTCTGACATATCGCTTAATATCAGACGCCTTTTAAGTCCCAGCGGAAAGCCATTGCAAAAGCCACGCTTAGTTTGAGGTCGAACTCAAATTAAATAAGAAAAACCCCAAGCAAACATGGAAAATATCAAAACAAATCCGTTACAAAGCATACACAATTACTTAATCATTTACCTTCTATATCGAGATCTAAACAGTTAGAAATTTTATCGAATATCGAATTCTCGCCTTCAGGAAACCTCGTTCCCAAAAATCGTTCGATTCTTTGAGTGTTGCCACCATTTGAAATTAACTCGGATCGATATTTGCTTCGGTTTATGTTTATCCCAACTTAGTTTTGAAATTATCTAATAATTCTAAGCCGTCATTGGTTGATTTCATACCCGTTGAAAATGGCGGTAAATATTTGCACCCGTTATTTTTAATTATACAAACCATACCAGATAATAAAATAATTATTATATTTTTAATTGCCTTCCAAGTGTGAAATTATTAAAAGAAAACTATTGTTCACAAATAACTGCAAGATAAATGCAAAGTTTTTGGTATTTTCTTAGTCATTAAAAAATTGACCAATCAGAATGGGGATTTGTCATTAGTATCAGAAATGCGTTGGAAAAAAGTGAACTACATTTCCATTGCCAATTAAGCAGAAGATACGATGGAAAAGAAAAACAAAATTATCTGTTAAGCACAAGTTGTAGTTTTGTCAGTACTGCGGTTCGCATACTACGTAATATTAAACCGTGTCAGTTTAAAGTTTACTTGACAACAATATGCCTAAGAAAAGAAAATCCGAAACAGAAATACAGGAAATAGAATGTAGGGAACAAAATTCATTAGGCGACGATGACTGTTCGTTTCCAAGCAATATTGAAAGTGGCATTTTGGAGCCAAGTGTCCGGATAAAAGCTCTCGCAGATACTGGAAACGCTTTCGAAGTTGATCACAATATACCGCCTCGGAGGTATTACCGATCTGGCTTGGAAATGGTGCGAATGGCCGACGTTTATTTCAAAGAGGGAAATTTGGAAAACGCTTACATCCTCTACATGAAATTTATGACTTTGTTTATAGAAAAAATTAGAAAGCACCCTAATTTTAAAACTGTGCCTGCAGTTGATAGGGCTCAAAATGATGCTAAATTGAAGGAAGTCCTCCCAAAAGCAGAAAACCTTAAAATGAAGCTTTTGCAGCTCTATGAGCAGGAACATAAATTGTTTCTTCAACATCAAGTAAGTAATGACTTCATTCACTGAATATTGCTGATAAAACCTTCAAATGATGATAATAACATTTGATGTTTTAGGAAAAAATAAAAGCAGAATTGCAGGAAAAGAAAAAAATGCAAGAAGAACAGAGAAAGGATGAAGGGGGAATGAAACCCCAAGAAAATAAAAGCCCTTCTGTTGAAGAGTAAGTGATTTGTATTTCATTTCAATTGTATTTATTATTGTGAGGTGTAATCATTAATGAAAATATTTTGCCTTTCATTCACAGCTCAAAACCGAAAGTGGACCGCAGCAAAAAACCTGCCCTGTTGAGACCTTTGTCACAGATCAATGTGGCCCTCAGAGACATATTAGTGCCATCAAAACTCATGTCAAAGTTCCTCATCCTTGCTATTAGAAACACAGAGCAAAACAAGGAGACCTGTGGGATCCTGGCTGGAGTCCTGCAGAGGGACCAACTTTACATCTCACATTTACTTATCCCAAAGCAAACTGGAGGTGCTGACTCCTGCTTAACAGAAAATGAAGAAGAGATATTTGCATTCCAGGATGAACACAATCTGATCACACTGGGCTGGATACATGTGAGTTATCGTTTCCTCTGAGAGGATCTTCAAGAACAGCATGGAAATGAAATGGTGATTTTTTTCAGACACATCCCAGTCAGACAGCGTTTTTGTCTTCTGTTGATCTGCACACTCATTGTTCATATCAGTTGATGATGCCAGAGGCTCTGGCGATAGTCTGTTCACCTAAAAATCAGGAAAATTGCTTTTTCATGCTGACCCCTGAATATGGCCTTGATTTTATTGCTAATTGTAGGCAAACTGGTTTTCATCCACACCCAATGGAGCCGCCATTGTATAGGGTAAGTGAATAGTTGAGGTAAAATTTGATTTGTAAATTGGTTTGTCCTTCATTTATTGCTTCAATTACCTAAAAATTCAAGGTTTCAGGTCCTATTAGCAATTCATAAAAATGATTTGAATGAGTTTTGCAACAATAATATTTTTCTATAAAATCTAAATTTATTATTCTTTTAATAGTGAACAATCATTTTTGTTGAAATTTATTTAAAGGAGAGAAATAAGTGGGATGCAGTTAAAGACTATGTCCCACTCCCTCATTAAAGCAAATGAAGTGTGATAAGCTAATAATGATTTACTTGTTTTCAGAAAGCAGAACATGTCAAAGTAGAAGACCTTCCAATCGAAGTAGTCGATTTGAGAAAAACGTGATTACAGATTTCCAGCGAAGTTACCGAAGTTAAATTTAGCGAATTGCCTTAGGATAATTTTTTGTATGAAAAAAATGAATTTTTTTTTAATATTTAACATACTAAGTTGGCTTCAACTGAGGATGTTATTGCCTCTGCAATTCTGTTCAATGTCAAATAATGTGATAAAATCCCTATGTCAAGCTTTAACGCCATTGGCTCTCATTTTTTTTTCTTTGATTATTTGAGTTTGAATGAGTTGACATAATCTGCCTATTCTAATTATCCGCTTGTGAAGGGGAATGTGAGGGCTTATGGGATAGTTGTTTAGATTCAGCAGGAAAAAAGCCTCATTTGAAGGCTCACTTCAAAAAAATCCCTTTTTATAGATAAGGCAATTTTTTCTGCTGTGAAGGTTAACTCAAGGTGATTTATTTGTAAAAGACAATTTACTTATAACGTTGCACTTAATTGTCAGACTGAAATTAATGTGAGATCTTAAAGCTTTTTGTTTGTTTTTTATTTTAATGTTTTTTTTTTGAAAATTTATTAAAAATTGTTGTCTAATAATCAAAGCATTTTTCATTTATTTTGTGGGTGTTTTTTAAGGAAATAATCGTGTAATTGTTTCGCACAGTTTGATATTATATTTATATATATTATATATTTTCAAAGGCAATTTTTTTGTTTAGTATTTCTTTTTTACCGTCAGCCTCTCATCATTGCAATTTTGTTTGTATTAAGCAGTGGTGCTTAATATGAATGAACACCTAAAATCAAGACTAGAAATTTCCATAGATTGGATCTTCATGTGAGTTTGGAATTTATTCTGACCTATAGGAAATTAAATTCTTTGGGGGATTTTTGGGGGATTGTACTCCATGGAGGTCCCTGATTGCCTGCCTGATCCTGCGACTCTGATGGATGGGCAGGTTCAAGATGATGGCTAAGGAGAAGAGAAGAGGACAGTTAGTTCATTAGTAATAAATTAAAAAAAATTTAAAAGCACTGAATTTCTCAAAGTTTGCAATCTGTGCAAACTCACTATTTCAAATGTTCATAAAGAGACTAACAAAGCAGTTAAAAGAAATTTATGTTTTATGTATTTTCCATTATGTTATAAGAACAGGCATTTTTTCCATTCTTTTAATCCTTTGCTCTGAATGGGCTTAATACCTCCTCTGAAGCTTCCCTTTTAATAGAAATCACTTTAAAAAGAATCCCGCCACTAAGCTTGGGGGTTTAGATTAAATGTAACAGACTGTGTCTCTTAAAGAAATACACTTTGTCATCTACATTATTTATTTTAAGATTACTGATTTCATCATTCAGGCGAAATAAAAAAAAGGAATCTTATAAAAAAGACTCAAATACATACAGTTAAGAATCACACTGAATACAATTATTTGCATTTCAAAGTTCCAGGTTTTACACTGAATTAATATTAAATGAAATGGGTTCACGGGCACTTCCTCTCCACCTGGACTTTCCCTCCTTCCTCATACTCTTGGGCTGAAATCCACATCTGCTGAAAGGTCCCTATAGACGCCAGGATGGATCCTCCGATCCAGGCCCCAAATCGCCTCTCGGCAGCGCCGCTGCAGGCTATCATCTTCAGCCTCATGGACGTCGGTATCCTCACGCTGAGGTCCCTGTTGAGGCGCTCAGGGAACCCCTGCAGGAATGAGTTCCCTCCTGTGACGACCACACTGGAGTACAGGGCGGGTCGCACGTCCACGTCGCACATCCCCACACTGGTCGTCACTATGTGGGCCACTCCCAACATTGTGTTACCCACCATTCCCTTCATCTGCACCATGCTTGGGTCAAAAAGCGCTTCGGGTATTCTAAACCTGAAAATTTAAATTTATTGTAATGTATTGCCTTTGTGACGGGAAGGAATGTCTGAAAGAAATATATTGAAAATGAAATTAAAGATTACCTTTCACAACTGAAGTCCTGGTGGTAGCCATTAGGGAATTCATAATGCACAGCAGGTATAGTTGCCACCTGTTTCTCATCATATGGATTTTCAGCCACCTGAAGAACACTCATCTGAAAATCCTGTACAACCCTTTTTACCATGTAGTTATGCCAGGAAGACCTCACTTCAGGGAGATTATTTTTCTTCACCCATTTGGGTTTTTCTTTGTCTTTGACAACCTCCTTACTTCCGATCAAATAAGGCGGAATAACTTCAATATCGTTTTCAGCAAAGTATTGTTTGCACTGCATTGTTATGTAGTCGCCACCGAGAGGGGACTTAACGATGGCTTGGGACAACACAAAGCCGTCCTGCACGGGAATGGCCGACGTGTGCGTTGCCCCACTGTCGACGACGATGGCCGTTGACCGGCCGTTAGCGAACGCGGCGAGAACGGCATTTTTAACCAGGAAAAAGGCAGGTACATTGTACTTCTCAAACATGAGTTCCATCAGCTTTTCCCTTTTGCTGCGAAGATTCCAGGGGGATTCTGACATTAAAACAGGATGAAATTCCGATTCAGAATAAATTACTTTGTTGTATGTGTAGTCGAGAACCTTTTCAAATAAGTCCCAGTCTTCAATCATTCCATCTTTCATGTAGGTGGTGACATCTACATTTTTTCTTGGAACATTCAAGTATGTTGTGTCTATGTAATACTTCTGTTTTCTCTGAGTTATGCTGGATGAGTTTGATTTCTTCTCTTCAACATCAGGCATTTCACCTTTGGTTGGGGTGATACCCTCTCCAATTCCAATCATGGCGGGAATCTCTGCTTTGGGTGTGTCTTCCTGGGCATACCCTACTCTGAGAGAATGATGCCCAATGTCAAACACAAGTGCACCTATCTCATCTCCTCCATATAACATGGCTCCACTCATTTTCGGGTTTTACCACAAATCTGGAAAAATAATTCACAGGCGTTTCAAAAGAATAGAAATAACATACAAGTTAACTAAAAGATCACAGCTACAATCAAATAGTCAAAAATCAATGAAATGCAACTGTGCATAATTGGTTTGGGCTGTTGATGTATTTTTTAGTGGGAAACTCTTCTGGAATCTTTTATACTCAAACTGATTGCTCCTGCCAAACAGATTCCTATTTTGACATGATCTTATAATTGATATAATAACTGAACGAGGTATTCTAATGAATAATTTACCGAATTTCCAAACGAAAACAAACCGGTTTTGACCGGGTCAGGTTAAAGCTAAGCGTTTTGTTGATTACAACTTTAAGGATTCTTATAAAAATAGCCAAACATACCTAAAAGTTATACGAGTTTAAAAAATACTGAATTGCTTTGATTGGCACACACCAATGTAAAATAATTAAAAACAGCGATGTACTATTTGTTTGACGGAGTTACTTTACAAACACGGCATCTTGTTTGTGAAGCTAATTCATTGAAGTTCTTTTTATTTTATTCATTAATAAATATTACTATGAAATAATATTTTTAATTTTTAATAAATTATTTAGGAATATAATTTACTTTTCTAAAAACTAAATGTAGAGCTCTATGTTTGAAAAAAAAACAACAAATATATTTCGCCCGTATAAAATGTTACTTATTTCGAAGCAAAAGTATCTAATTTGACCTCCAGAGTATTCCAAAGTTTTAACGAAGTAAACTTCTAATTTGACCACAAAAGTTTTTAAACAAATTCAGACTTCATATTAAGTGAGATTTGTCTGTCGAACATTGGCGGTTGAACTCAGCAAGTTTATATCAGAACATCAGGAAATAAACAATATTTGATTTTGATAAAGCGTAATGATTTTCTATATACTTTTCATTCATGGAAGATTTCTAATTGTTTAATTCCTTTCATTAGTTCATTCAAACAAATAAAGACAAATGTACGTCTTTATACCAAATTAAAAACTAGGAAAAAGCCTGTTTAATTATGCTGATGGTGCTATATTTATCGTAAATAATCGGTTATTCTGATCTAATTTTTCGAGAAACGATTTTGGAAGTGACCTTTTTTTGGAATCCAGGATGTCAATAATTAGTACTCTTACTATAAAAAAAAATGTAATTTTCCCTATCGTGAACTCAAGATCAAAATAAAAATGCTCATTTATGCTTTTCTTGTTTCAAATTCTAATATCTGCTAATCTTTATTCGAAAGATCAAATAATTATTTCGTAAAAGAATTTTCAAAGGAATAGTTTTGGTGTTAGTGGGAATTTGAAATCGGGACAAAATTAACTATTTCACCCAGATTAAAATTTCTTTGCTTGTAATTAAGCACTTTTATTGATTCATTTTTAAGCCTTTTAAACGTCGATTCGTTCATTCGTTAAAAAATAAATTTCCGCTGTTGCGCTGACTCCGAAAACGACCGCAGGGGTGCTCTGCTGTTCCCTCGCAATAACACGTGGCCTCGCGCATGTTTGTCCAGTCAACTCTGCGCCAATTTAATGAAACAACTCGAAACTCGTATGAAACATCTGATTGGTCGCATCTCAAGAGATGTTGGCCATCATAACATTGACCTTTAAAAATTTCCCGGCGAAATTTAAACTTTTATTTTCGCTGCGTTGTCATTTTCTCGAAAATTCGAACCCGAAATTCTTTTATGAAATTTCCAAAATTAATTAATGTAAAAAATTTAGTATTGAGAATAAACTACGATCGACATTGACGACCAATAAAGCTCATAAAACTCGAATTGTACTTTTTAGGCTTATACGGGAGCCTTTAATGGAACCAAATAAACCTGAAAAAAACAATAGAAAGTCTCCTGGAAGCGAAAACTAAGAGGAAAATGGCACGAAAGAAGATGATTCGAGGATTGAAGGTAACGGATTTGAATGTATCAATCAGAGCGCGATGGTGGTGTAATGGTGAGCATAGTTGCCTTCCAAGCAGTTGATCCGGGTTCGATTCCCGGCCATCGCAGCAATTTTTTTTTATTTTTTTAACTAATTATTTAAATCAGCTAATTTTTTAATTTTCACTCGTAAGCAGTGTACATCCCACTCTTTTTTTTTAAATAGAAATTGGAGTATTGATTAATTGGCAAATTTATATTACGCTACTCATTACGTTTTAATTAAGGAATTTTTGCTTGAAACAAATGCTATGCGAATAAATCATCTTATGTCGATCCTTTTTTTCTAAATCTGTTTAATTTCGTTTGTGGTGGAATTTTGTACTTTCGAAGAGATCGAAATCTATTCGCTTTTTGATTTGGAGAAGGTGAAAAACATAAAATTGGTCAACATCTGATGCTGTCGAGCATTGCCTTAAATGCAGTGATAAATCCTCCGATGGATGTCCGACAGTGAAGGCAGCCGTTACAGAATGAGAAAAACAGAAATAAAAAAAGAACATAAAAGATATCGAAAAGCAAAGGTCATAATTCGGAATGTTTCTGTTACCAATGGCGAGATATGGTGTGCGAGCATGTGCAGAAATGAAAACATTTTAATTTATTTTGTTTCATTTTAATTATACGTTCCCGCGAAGGGAATCTCCACTGACAAATGCATAAAAATAATCTCTCAACGGTCGCATGTGGTTTTCGCGGCAAAGGAATACCCGCAACGTTTTGCCCGGATGTTCCTGATTCACTCAAAGAAAATATTTTTATAATTCAATTAAAAGGAGAACAGGAAAAATAAATAATGCAAATGCAAAAACAAATGAAAGAAATGACAGCATTTATATCAAACAGAATCGGCCGAACAATGCACCAGAAACGAACATGTCCGCTTTTATCGACGTTTCCTCTCTTTTCGTCCAAAAAAAAAAGAAGTTTTCTGCATAAAAGCAAGGACTTTGCACTCACGTGATGATTGGACAAATAAATAATTCTTCAAATCGATTGAGTTCGAACTAAGTAATGTGTTTCTTATTTCAATTAAGAACACTTTTCCCCGACAGTGCTCTCTTGGCCAAATACGAGAGGAGGTTATCGTTGCACTTTTTCATTTTTTTCTTGTACGATTTAATTATGCAGCTCAGATGGGATGAAAATCTGAATGATATGTTCAGTATTCACAGGGGAAGTTCTTCACTTTGAACAAATGTTGTTTAAGGGAAATTGGGAGGGTATTTTTATTCATTAGAAAAAATTCTGATTTGAATGGCCCGAAAATTTTGATAATAATAATCTGGCGAGATAATAACAGTTTGAATTGTTTGATCAAATCGCAATCGATTTTATTCATTAATTACCTGTGATATTTAATACTTTTAATACCCATATTAAATAATATTTATTCTTTATTCGTTTAATAATAGTTTAACCCTTTGCGGTCGTATAAATTTGGACATTGGTATTGTAAGGGGCGGAATTAATTTGTTTGGAAAGAGCAGGGATACATATACATAATTTTCAGTAATATTTAGTCATATTTTAACAAGAGAGAATCTCTAATTATTGATAAATACAATTTATACATTTATAATATTCTTTGGAATTCTACAATGTATCTGTTACTTTCTTACAACTTTTGTTTATATTAAATTTTGTTATCTCCAATTGTATTAGTCGATGAAAAGGTTTAATAGAAATTGATGAAAAGTTTAAACTGATATAGGAATGCATACAGTATAAGATTCGTATATATTCGTATAGTTCCCTTGCTGTGGTGGCTGAGAGTAGACAAACGACCGCAAAGGGTTAATACTCAAAAATATACTCAATAATAATCTACTTTCTAATTTATGCTATAACACTCAAATAAGTAATATTTACTCATATTAAATAATACTTTTAATACTCATACTACAATAATAGTTAATACTATTAATTTACTCATTAATTACCTCATAATTTACCAATTAATTTTACTCCTTAACTTGTTAATGCTTGTTGGCGCAAAAAGAGTCAGTCGAAAGAAGTAAGGAAAGAGAAAGCAGAGTCCGATGAATGGCAAATACTTTAGGTAAACCGGAACAAATCGAGTATGGAGAATCGGCAGTGGAGACATTAATAAAAAATGGCCTCCTTTGGGGAACAGAATATTTTCCATAACTTCCTTTCAATGAATTAATGCTGACATGCACGGCATGGGAATAAGTGACGGTAGCTTGGGATGAAATGGAAATAAAAAATGAGTCGTGAATGTGAATGAAGAAGGAGAGTGCATTCGTACACTGAAAATAAAACAAGTAAATAAATTCTATAAAAAATTGATATTCGAATCCGGTGCATAATAAGAAAAAATTGGGGTTATCTTTGAAGATTTTGCGTCGATCGCCGACTCCCACTCAAACGCTCATCAAATTAATTTTCAAAAATTTCTCACCGTATTCAGTGAGTAAAGTCCCCGTTGGAACACCGGACCGTTAGTTTTAAATGCGAGAATATCGCATTAATCGCTCGTTAATTATCGCCATCGGAATCGTCAGCAACTACAGCTGAATTTGTTAAATAATAAAGGGACTGTGAATCATTGAGGTTCGTGAAAAGTTTTTTGCTTTGTGCTGTTTTCAACAGTTGGGTTCAAAGAGTGGAAGCTTTTCAAATCTCCCTTTAATTGGGCCTATAGACTCAAGCGTGAGCTCAAATGAGAGAGAAATTATTTTATTAAAACCTTTCACTCTCTCTCTCTCCCATATGGCGTAGAGAAGCTTTTGTTTATAGTAAAATTCACAAAATTTAATTTTACAAAATCTTCTTTCGTTCGAATTCCCTTCAAAGGGAACACCACAGGTTGTTTACTCCGGACATGGGCTACCCAAAATGGGAGCTCCAAAAATTTAAATTTATATATTAAGAGACCCCAATTGTGAGCGAGGGAGAATTTTGGTTTAATCCCCATCCATCCAGTGGAAAAGAAGATTTCCAAAAGCTCTAGAAAATTTTACTTTTTTCGTTTCAGTTTCCTCATGTAATTGATCTTTCTCCAGAGAGTGAGGAAAATTCCAAAGTGGTGCTCAGGACAGTTTCCATATGATGCCACCTAATCCGGGGTGAGTAATTCAGTTAAATAATATAAGTACACAATCTTCTCCAAAGAAAAAAGAAAGGAACGACTCATTATAATTCCTGAGGAATCCGATATTGAAATCTGCTCGGAATCAGTGAGAGCTTTCGAGTGAAAACAAAACAAAAAAATTTCTATTTGGCACTTTCTCAGTATACACAAGATGAGGTGATTTATCCTTTTTTAGGTAATCCAAGACTCGGTTGGTATTCCTCGTTTTGGTTCTTAAAAGATTTGTTTCCCCTGAAAAAGCTCGAAGCTCTTAAAATTAACATAAATGATTTTAATTTTTGAATGCGAAGTTGGGGGGGTGTTGGGTTTCATTTAAAAACTTTTTATTTTTCACTTTCTTTGGGTGTGGACTGTTTTATTTCCTGTTCAACTGTTGCTTTTTATTTATATCAACTTATTGAACCTATTTTTCTCCACTCTGCTTCAACATTAGTGCAAACCAATACATCTTATGAGTAAAATCGTAAAGACGGGGCAGCCCAAATGTTTGAATGAAGGAATGACCGGGAAAACGTAAAAGCCATACAACCAAATATAAGTGAAGGGAAGAATGGAGAAGTTTGGGAATAAAGAACAAAAGAAAACAAACTAAACTTTAGAGTTTAGTGCGTGTACGGGCGATTATGAGGAAAACGGATTTCCTTTAATCCCGAAGAATTCCTCCGGAGGAGAAGGGGTGTTTTCTTCGACGTTAAAGCAAACTAATTAAGCTTTGGGGGGGGGATCTGATCGATCCCCGCATGTTCCAGGATGTGGAAGTTCGGGGAGAGTTTAGTTTTTGCTTTTCTCAAAGGCCCCTCACAGGAGAATTTGTCGAGGAGTCCATATGAAATTTGAATTTATCAGTTCAAACTGTTTATTTATTTCCAAGAGCGATTTTAATTCGACAAATATTTACTTCAGTCTCTTCCATTTGTTTATTTAAACTCGGCCAAAATGATAGCACCATTCTCTTTAAACTTCCACCAAACTCCACCACATTTGATACGAAAAGGAAACCACCGAGTGCCTGCGTTTACGGGAAATCGTGGAAATACAATTTCAATCCGAAACTCATTTTGAATTGATTTATGTATCGATATTAATTTTTTTTACATTCAGACAATTTGTTTTTCGCCCTAAAGTAGACATAAAGAAAATTTATGACATTATTTCAATTTAAAATGTCAGTGATTAATCTTTCTGAAGATTAATATACCCGACTGAGAGGGGAACTTCACTTTTAAGACCCATGTAAGGTTTTGTGCAGATTATAGGTCAATGCAAAAGAGACTTTCGATACCATCGAATATGATACATAAGGGTTCGAAATCCCATCGTTTAAGGTTGAGGTTGAAAAGGTCTTTCCCCTTACAAAGCCTACTTTTACTTCCCGGTTCATTCACCCATTTATAATTCTTTCTCTCCATTCGTTTTCCCCCATTTCCCCTCGAGCAGCTTTTTACCCCCTTTTTTATCCTCATCATATTTTACTTCACCCGGAGAAGAATGCTTTTTCGGGAAACCCTGAAAAATCTTGAAATTATGACTGATTGATTTCGTGCGGAGGTATTTTGTATGGGGGTAAATACAAAAACACAGAGAAAAAACTTCCATATTGTGTTTCCGGAAAACCTCTTGACATCCGTATACATCCACAAGCCAAGTCTGCCACCTAAATTAGAATAAATGCAGACCTTGGACTGATTTTAATGCACATATGGGAAGGGCGTAAACAAAATGCCCCTCGTCAAAAATACTTTTCCCGGGCCAAAGAATTTCCTCCGACTATCGCTTCTATAATTCACACCTCTCAGTGACCTCAGAGTTTATCATTATCTTGCATAGATTGTGGGCCCTGAAAATGCAGTTAAGCCGAATCGGTTTCTGAATGATTGTTTACTCTATGAAAAAAGATAACCGAAATAATAGGAAGGGAAAACTATTAGTTTGGGTAAATTATCTCCTCATCGTGGGTAATTATTTCCTCAATGAAAAAACACGCTTTCCCTGATTGGAAAAGCTCTTGAGGAGTTTTCCCGGAAGGCTGTTTACACAATGTGCATTAATTAAAATCCGACTGTTGTTAATGCTTGGAAAGAGGTTTTAAATACTTCCGACATATAAAACCATAAATAAATTACGGGAGATCCGTATCATTTGATCGTATTTTGTGTGAGGCGGCGATCCGTTGTAAATTTTTGCCCGGGAGAATTAATCGGAATCTAAAAGGGATTTTTCTGGTCAGCGATATGGAATATTAATAATTTCAAATCACCATTTAATTAACAAAATAAAATTCAACGATTAGCGCTTCTGACTTTTATTGACTCCTCGTCATTTGGCATTTTCATTCGCACTCTTTATCGCGAACTGCTAATCGATTTACTTCCAAATGAGTCCCCCTATTGTTTTGGCCATTTTTGATTTTTTTATTTCCCACTCGTAAACCCGACATCTGAATCCCGAAATGAGTTATGCCCGTCATCTGCCCGTTATTTAACGTTAACTCCACGGAAAAAATGATTTATTTCTGGAGAGAGAGAGAGAGAGAGAGAGAGAGGTGTGAGTTGAAATTATTTTTGTTAAAAAGCAGATTTTTAAAAATTTTTCCCTTCTTCGAGTTTGACTTAACTAAGGGATGAAAAAATGAATTCGGAATTACATTTTGGCTTTATTCCATCGCGGGAAAGTTTTTCGTCCCTCAGCAGTTTTCTCCAATCAAAAGATTTATTTCTTTTTTAAAGAAAAAAAATTTTTAAATAGTTCCTGCTGAGGATATTTGGCCGAAGTAATTACGATTGTCTGTTTGCTTTTCACTGGAAAATACTCCGAAATGTTTCCCCGTTACCGTTTCAAAGGAAACTTATAGAATTTTCTGATTGGGTAAAAATCATTTCCCAAATTTTTTTTTATGTCTTTTCTATTTTATTTCTTTTTTTCATTTTCCCTTTCATTCGATAGTGTTTATTTTACGGCGAATGACTGCAATCAAATAGCGGATTTCTCAGTGAAATAGCCAAACGTTTTTCGGCACTCCTTTCTAATATTTTTCGGGAAAAGAAAATGGAATGAAGGGACGAACGTGACCGCACTTGAGGAACCCCAAACGTGTTTTTTCCTTTTGTTTTAACCCATTATTTCCTCTTTTACCGTAACATGGTCCTTGAATTATTTTGGGAGTTTGAATTTCTATTACTTCCTTTTAATCGCCAACTAAAACTCAACTTCTCATATGTGACACCAACAGATAATCCTCCGCTCTTCCGTTTCCGTTTTTCAAAAAATTCTACGTTTATTAAAATATTTTTAAGTGACCGGTAAAAATTACGTAATTTCCTGGGGAAACATTATTTCTTTTGATTTTTACATTTTTCTGTGTTTGGTTATTTCGGATATCCTTATTAGTGCGACAGTAAATTATTGACTGAACATTTAAAACTTATAAAACTTATCGATCAAATCGTATTGTAACAGTTAATAACACATAATACCTGGAAATACTCCGTGGGAGTGTTTATTAAAACATGAGTGGGCATAAATAACCGTTATTATCTTTATAAGCAATTTCTACCCTCGTCATTTAGTGTTAAGGCGGAACGACAGTTGCAGAAATGAGAAACTGCTGCAGGCTCAGTTAAGGCACTTAAAAACGGTCACAGATGAATTGGTATAATTTGTGACGGCTCTGTTCTAAACTCGAATTACTTGAAATTCTACGGAATTATGGGAAAGTCTTCAGACGCAGACGGAGAAAACCATTCGTATGAACAATGCCGACTTAGCAAATCGATGACAGAAAACCGAGTTTGTCAGTGTCATTTATTTCGTTAATGAAAATCTTTAACAAATGAATGGGTGGAATACAATGGAGTCGGATTTCCGGAAAAGGAAAAGGGGTTGGATTCTGCGCCCCCATTCTTAGTTTATTCGATTTAAGTGAAAAAAATAACTTTTGCAGGGGATTTGCAGGTATAGGCCTAAGTCTCAAGTCTATTTTACTTCATTTCAAAATTACGTACAATTTTTATTATAATTAAAATATAAATTTATTTTATTTTAATCAAACCGTCAACGGAGCACTTAAATTTTTACTGCTTTGTAATTTTGACAGAAGTTTTTACTCAATTTATAAACAAAAAATGATCTCAGTATAAAAATCCAAAAATAGCTCCGCTGCGTTTCTAATTCAACGGCCGTTTGAAATTTTCGACTTCTTTTAGTATCTTTTATTTTCTCTATAATTTAAGCATAATAATTTTATGTATTTCCGGTCTTTGTTTTCCAATCCGAAAGTTCGAGATTTTAAAATCTTCAAACAGATTCGTTTAAATTATTTTCATATTTCCCGAAAAGTTCGTCTAAATATTAATTTAGTAAAGAAGCATAAAGCTTAAGCGAACGAACTATTTTTGAGTGACTATAAACAGCCGCGAGAAGTTAAGATAACTTTGAAATAGATAAATGAAAAATCGCCCGAAGAGAAGAACTCGAATAAACAGATAATGCGGCAAAAAATGGGTAATCCTGAAAGGTTTAAAATAAAGGAGGAATAAACTGCGAAAAAGCAAAATAATGAAGTGCTGCAATCATTTCGATAAAAGATTAACATTTTTTTTTTGAAAAATGTAAACAATGCAATAAAGATAAAGAGGACAGGGATAAACCGTAGAATCCTCAAGAGTGACGGACAAACTAAGAGAAACCCGATGGGAAGAAACAAAAGTACCTGAAAACATACGAACAGGTCCGCTGAAACTTTTATTGTAGTTTTCGAAAGTACAATGAAAGAATTGCTTGAGTGGTCAAAGGCTTTTATTCATTCCAAAATTTAAACTTTCTCTCTCGCGGCAATTGAATCCGAAGTTACCGATCAAGTCAATACAATAAAAAAAGTGTTCAGATGTAAAAGTTAGAAAAAAAGCCCCAAAGACTTTTCCGCCGTTATTTGGATTCGGAGTGGGATGAAAAGAACGAGTGAGCGCATGCGATTGAATTCTCCAGTTCCGGAGATTTCTCCCAACTCCAGTCATTGAGTAGCTTCGACGATGAGCTTTTTCGCTTTTCGGGTATCGAATCTATCGTAAAACTTTACGAAAAAGTTGTCGTTTTTCGAAGTAGAAATTGGTCAGCTGCTGAAGGTAATGAGTCGACCATCGGAGCTCGAAAATGAAAGACACTGAACTGTTCTTTTCGATAAATTTAAACAACGGACGATTTATTTATTCCTTTGAATCCGAATTCCCAAAGTGAAGGTTCTCACTAATTTTTCATTAACATATTTAATTATAACATTTATTGCATAGCTAATTAATATTTAGCGAGATTTATGGGGCTCACATTGCCCATAAGGAGTTGTCTTCTCCCTTTCCTTCCATTATTTATCTTTCTTATGTTTCTTTCCTGAGAGTTCCCCAGAGTTTAGTCACTCTCTCGTGTGTAACTCATAAGTGAGAGGGGAGTTTGCCGAGTTATCTTTTCTGTCAACAGCTTAGAAGAGAATGTACGCAGTGTGAGTGATCTGCGTTTTTGGTTTTTCAAATCTGTGGCGAAACGAGTATACACTGTGCGAATGGAGTTCAATAAAACTTTGCTTATTTTATTTACCATAAAAAATCATTTGGGAATATGAATTTTCACTTCCAAAATTGTTCAGTCGTTTTATTTTAAACAAAATAATACTGAACTTTTTAAGAAAAGTTGATGAAACTTTTTGAAAAATTATTTTTAAGTAACTCTTAAAATTTTTAAAAGAAAGTGGAAAGTAAAAAAATTTCCGAATAACGTCGTTAAAATTGTGTCGGGGAAAAAAAGCATTGACGTGGAATTTCTGTCGTCTGCTAAGAAAAGCGCAATGGATTTTCATATAAACGCTCCGACTTCTCTGCGACAAGAAAACTTTTATGAGACATTTTTCCTTAAATTTTCTAATTAACTTTAATTAAAAAACTTGTGCCTTTTTGGACGTGACGATGTGATGACAACGTGCTCGCGATCGCTGTCAGGTGGGCCCATTTCCCTCCCAAATCCAAATCCAAATAATATTACTTTGCAGAGCACAGTCTGTGCACTCACGGAACAGAAATTGGACATGCCCGCCGCGAAAGGAACTATTTTTTACTGGGAAATTCATTTAAGGTCAGTTCACTTCTTTCTTATGGCGCATTAAGTCAGAAGATTTATTTGCTGACTTAAGGTTTTACTCTTTACTGCTTCTTTCGCTTTATTACGAGTTCATCAGCTTTCCCCGTTGGCTTTGTCTTCCATTTACCCATAAAATCTTTTCTTTTTACCTTTTTATCGGGGAAATTCAACGTTTCCATCTTCTTCGGTGATTGCTTTCGTCTTTTCATAGAAACTGATCATCTTATCATTGTCCGGAAATAGTTATTCAACCCTTTCCCACAATATTTCATTATTTTAATTCATTAATTTGCTTTAAACGCCTCCGATCAGTTCCTTAAGTATCAACATAAAATGCTCCGCCGGTTTATTAAAGTAGGCCTATTAATACTGAGGTGTAAAAGTCTAAACGTAATTTTGTAGGCGTTTTTTAAAATTTAAAAGAAAGGGTTAGGCCTAATTGGGACAGTCGAAATTACATAAATTCCTAAGCTGAAACTTAATGAAATTGTTCAGAGTATAATTATAAATGAAATGTCAAAAGTCCTCAAAAATCGGATGTCGGGGAAAAAAATGCCGGGTGGGTCAAAGGTCAAAAAAATTAGTTTTCCGGTAAATCTCAAACAATACTTCTGTATTAATACATTTTTTGTAGATAATTTTATTCTCTATATTTTTTCCGTACCATTTTTACGATAAACTTTACCGTTTTTATGAAAATGAAGAAAAACTAATTTTTTTGACCTTTGATCCCCCGGCAGTTTTTCCCCCGACTCCTTTTTTTGAGGACTTTTGACATTTCATTTATAATTATACTCTGAGCAATTTCATCAAGTTTCAGCTTCTCAGGAATTTATGTGACCTTGAATTTATAATTTGACTCAACTATAATTATAAGATTATATTCGGTTAATTATTATTGCTGTTAATTTATTGTCACTAAAAGTTTAGAATTCTTCTTTACTATCTCTATTAAGTCTTGAAATCGATTGTCTGGAGCTTTTCCTCAAAGTCTCCTACATATTAAAGAATTTTCGGAAATAATTCTCCGATGACAAAACAACACTGTAATTACGTTTTTAGTTAATTAAAAAAATACTAAAGGGAGTAATTTTTAATGCGAATAATGCTTTATTTACGAAAAGCCCCGACGAAATCAAATTCTTGGTAATTCTTAAATAAATTATGGAAATATTTCTTTAAGACGAGTTCAAATTGTACCGCGAAAAGCTTCGGCCATCGGCAATTTCCTGTGTCAGTCCGAATGAAGGAATCCTTTTGTTTTGTAAAAGTTGGATTTATTTTGGAAACCTTCACTGCCAGAAACCGTTGTCGATCAAACACTTTTCTCAGATGTCTTCGCCTCCTTCACCGGAATAAAAGACATCTGTTGAAATCTCCACAAATATTGTCGATGCCATCCTTCAAAGGCCGCAATTTTAGAGGACAAACGGTTTAGTTGAAAAGAACCCTGACTGCATTTGACGCGTATTCGTCTCGTAAACTCTTCTTATGAATTCAATCGATGAATTTTAATCGGAGGAATTAAATTTGATGCAAATTTTCGGGGAATTAAATCGTACGAATTAAAGTGACCTCTAATTGGATAAGTAAACAGTCGTAAGCTCATTACTGAATTCATTCCCGGGCGATTCTCATCGGTGGTGAATTTCCGAGTCCAATCACTCAGTTTAATTTTGTGAGTATAAATATGTCGAAGAGGTCACCATTGAGAAAAAGAGTTAAACGGAGGGGCTTTCGAACAGCGGCCATGTTCACTCCTCCCTGCTCTCAATCTGAAACCCGCCTTTTGGATGTTCCCAATGGTTAGCACGGCCGCGCGCCGACCTCTATGGTCGATTCCCGAAGCGTTGCCGTCTATGGTCGTCGCCAATCGAACCCTCATACATTAGCCGACGTAATAATAAATATTTCCATTAGACTGCCGACTGTGGAAACGAGGTTTTCCCGAATCAAGATAATCCGTTGGAAATCCATAAAAAGAATTGGCATCGCTCCGACCTTACCCACTCCCCTTTTATATCCTCCTAAACCCTCTTTCATTTTTCTTTTCCCTTAAACTATGCATGGAACAATAAAATCCGAGAAAGCGAACACATCGATAAATCTCGAGAGACGATTCCGGCCGCCATTCCACGGGCGACCACCTTTCCCGCCCTCCCTCGCGGCGTGCAACCATCATTTTTCTGGCAACAACTCAAACCCATCATTTTCCCTCCCTCTGAGAGGACATGCTTGAGGACAAAAGTCAAATTCCACCTCCAGAGTGTGATTTATCTCGAATTGATGGCCTTAAAAGGGGGGTTACTCAAAATGGCTGATTTGAGTAATTGGTTTAAATTTTTTCCGGAAAACTTCTCCCCGGAAATTCCGTATTTTTCAGAAAAATTACATGAAATTCCGAGTGGAAAGTTTCTAAATTCCCTAAAAGGAATTAAATAGAATTTTTAAGAGCCGAGTAAATTGCCTTTTGAGTTTGAAAATTTTTTCTCTCGGAGCCAGAAGGGGGATTCCAAATTCGGAAATTTCCATTAAAACTTTACTCCGTCGAGAGAATATTTGAATCATAAACTTATACATTTACTTGTGTACAAGAAAAGATGGAAAATTTGGATTTTCCTTCAAATGACCACCGCTCATCAATGCAATTTTATAAGAATTAGAGGAATGAAAAACCTTTAAACGGTCTCTCTGCGTTAAACTCACTTGAAATATCTCCTTTAGTGACTTTCCCGAAAGTGTTTCCGTACGAAAAGGTGTGATTTTCCGAGTGGTTTTCCTCGAATAGGCCTCATTTTTGTCTGTTATTTTTCTCAGCGGATTTTGCGGGTCGACGTCAACACAGCCAGAAAATTCTTTACTCGTTTTATTTTATAGCTGAGGCAGTATATCAATTTTTCTTTTTGCTTAAATCCCTTTCCTCGTCCCGAGAAGAATCATTTCAAGCATTTCTCTTAATTTAAACCGTCTTTTCAACAAAAATTCTGAAAATTCTTAAAAGCGAACCTCCGTTTCGCTCTTCATTGACTCCTTCAGTTTAATTCCAACATTTATCGAATGCTGAAAATAACAATTGGATTGTTATTATTATTTAATGAAGATTACTTTTTTGGCCCCCTGAAATTATTGCTAAATAAATTAGCAAATTTCTCTCTGTTTCTCTGAATGACAAAATTCGATTGTTGACTCTCAAAAGAAGAATCGCTAATCAATTAACGTTGCTTAATAACTTCTGTCTGGATTTAAGAGATACGCTGAGAGAGGAACGAATTAACAGTTGACTGATTTTTATGCTCAGCAGAATGAATCAATTGTTTAGGGAAAGAATAATTAAATTGGAAGAAATTAACGATAAAAATTAACGTGAAAATTTAAGTCGCAATATTCTTTATCTTTAATTTGTAAATTTCCAAAGCTCGAAAAAATTATTTTCGTCGTTCGGTTCATTTCATTTGCGATTGTCCCACCAAAAATGTTCTGGTTTTTCAGGTGAATCATTAAAAGTTTTAACGATGCGGTGATTACTCAAAAGGGGTTTTGAATTATTAAAATTTATTGCAAAGTCTGTTTGCCAATTTTTACAACTCGCTTACTGGAATTATTTTTATTGCATCCTTTAATAGTTTCAAAAAGCTGAGAGGAATTTCTAAAATTATGGGAACGTTCTCCCTTCCGCGAGATCCGCTTTTCCTTCTCTCCGACTCATTTTCTTCCCCAACCTTCGAATCCTCTTCAATTTAATATTATATAATACTTTAAAGGAATTTAACAAACGCCACCTTTTTTTTTATAATAAATAAAGACGACGAACGCGGGAATGTGTTTGGAAACATCACAACTCCAGGTTTTCATAGCAGCCGAAAGAAAGTATTTCAATTATTTCAATAAAGAGAAACCTGACTGTCATTTTAAACACGTGACCGACCAACTTTTGTCTTCTGCTAATAAAAATTTGCCCAACGAGTGGCCCATCTCAACCTATCTTTGAGAGGCTAAAATGAAATTACGTATAAAAATTATACAAGAACAGACTCAACGTTGTACGTTCACACTAAGAGCCTTTTACAAAAAAAGTCTTAAAATTTTAAAACCATCTTATTGAATTATAGCTAATTTTTCCCCCTTTTGATCCCATGGCCCAAAAGGAACGTAAATGTGGCCCCGGAAAAGAAAAGGTCGTGCACCAAAGGCTTCCCTTTGAATTCCATTGGAATTCAATGGAATGGAGGCAATGAATTGAGTTTTTTCCATTCGGGGGATTCTCTTCTGTTTATCAGCCACCAATGCTTTGCTGAACTTCTCCAATACAGCAGTCAATGCTCCTATGGGAAATGAAACAAAATACTTTTTTATTCCAGGCCTGCCATCGACCAAGCAAAGACATGAAGCTCTAACCGCGTTCGCACCTCTTTCTCAAGATGGCCGACATCCAGATGGACAACGACTCCTACTTCAACGTGTCCATCGACTGCGATGAGATCTACCAGTTCAACACGTTGTCGAACGTTCATTTCCAGACATTCATTTACTTCTCCTACATCCTCATAATGATAGTCTCCCTCATCGGGAACGGCCTGGTGTGCTATCTGGTGGTGAGTTCCTCCCGGATGCGTTCCGTCACAAACTTCTTCATCGTGAACCTCTCCGCCGGCGACATGCTCATGACGCTTCTTTGCGTCCCCTTGACCTTCGTCAACGTCCTCATCCTCCTGTACTGGCCGTTCGGGGAAATCATGTGCAAAGTGGTGTCTTACTGGCAGGGCGTGTCTGTGTTCGTGAGTGCGTACACGCTGGTGGCCATCAGCATAGACCGGTACATTGCGATAATGTCTCCGCTGAAGCCGAGGATGTCCAAATCGTGGGCGAAAGTGCTCATCGGAGGAATTTGGCTGTTCGCCTGTGCGACCGCGTTTCCAATACTGATAGTGTCGAAGACGTTCGTGCCGGACGATCACCTGTACAAGAGCTGCGACATGCACGTCTGCCAGGAGGACTGGGATACGGAGGAGGAGAAGTTTTACTACACGATCGTGCTTATGATACTGCAGTACGGAGTTCCGTTTTTTGTTCTCGTGTATACGTACACAAGAATTGCCATCGTTGTGTGGGGGAAAAAAACCCCCGGAGAAGCGGAGAATGTGAGAGACCAAAGAATGGCGCAGCGGAAGAGAAAGGTTAGCATTTCCACACTTTAAGGCTCTCTTTATCAGAATATGTGTGTTTACTCAAAAGAAGCCTTTTTGCGATAAGCCATTGCTTTCCAGGGACGACAAAACACTGTGAAGGACCCTCTCGGGACCCGAAAACTGCCGCCCCCTCCCTTAAAATTTAAAAAAACTAACAGAGGAACCACTAAATCAGAGAAGCATGATAAAACGTGTGTAAGAGTTTATCTCTCGTAATTTATGTCTAAAGGTATGAAAATGGCTGATTAATTTTCATTTAAACTTTTATTCGGTGAGTTGGCAGAAAAGCCTCCATAATCTCATCTCACTCCGCCTCACCCCCGTCTCCCTTCGCAAAATATACTCTTTCTGCGACGAAAAATGACAAAACCGGCGGGAATTTCGTCGCCCACTGCATCTAAAGTCTCATCAAAAAGTCTTATAGTGCAGAGTTTACGTTTTGCTTTGTATTTCAAGCAGAAAACTTTGAGAAATCCCTTCTAAGTCAACCCCTCGGAGGCGCCTGACTGGGAGAGGGTTGTTATCCAAATATTTTTTTGCCCAAGTTCTGCGGATTTAGCGTCCAGCAGAACGTCCAGAGTGGACATCAAAGGGTGGCGGTCGTGAATAAGAAAATATCGACCGTTTGGGCGAGTCTTTGTTTAATGATTTCATAATTACTGAAAATTAATAAAACGCTTTTTTCTAATAAAATGCCGGTAATTACTTAAATTCGCGTTCTTTGTTTGTCGGAAAGTAACATCCCCACTTCCAACGCGTTTGAATAAATTATAGGGAAAAAAGGAGCGGCTAAGCAAAGCTTGTTGCAGGGGTCAGTAAAGGGCGGGGTGGAAGGATAATTAAGAGAAGAGGGACGTTCGTCATCAATCCCGATGACCATTTTTAATTACTTTTTATAACTTATAATAAAAACAAAATAAATTCAAATTTTGACTTATCAAAGCGCCTCCATCGTTATTAAAACCGAGTTTTCATATTCATCAGTTCCCCAACGGCATAATGCAATGGATAAGTGACAGCTCAACCCTTTGCTTTTCCACGATTTTAGTTGAACCGCGCGTGATATGTTTTTGAGATCAGTTACTTACCCCTTTCCCTCCATTCGGAAATTATACAAAAGCGGGAAAATATCCCAAATGGCTGAGAATCGATCGTCCCTCGAATTATGTAACGAACTGTTTATTTTCTCCAAGGAATGAGAATTTATTTTTTGTTTGGTTATTTCCTAAAACGACGTCGGTTTTGCAAAGAATTTAGTTAAATATTGTACCTAAGGGAGAAGCGAATTAGACTTTGGAGGCTTTGCCATCCGCTCACCCCCTTTCCTTCCACCCCCATTTCCTCATTTAGTTTCCCCCCAATCGAGTCCGACAAATTACTCCGCGAATAAGTTTGTGAAACGCAAATACGGACTGTTTGAGAAATAGAGTAAAAAAAATAAAACCGATTTTGAGAATCCACTTATTGCTTTTATCTAACGTTCACTCTCAACTCCCGTTAACAGTCCACCTGAAGTGAAAAATACTAAATTAAAACGTAATTAACTTTTTGGGAAAAATTAATTTTCCCTAATTAGGGAGAATCTAGAAAATTCTCGGAAAAATCTTAATATTTTCCGGAAAACTCTTTCAAATTCTTGAAAAGGGGGTATTCCTTCAAAAATTTGAACTTGAATTTTTCCTTTTAATTTCCTCAGGAGCTTCCTTTTTTCCTTTGCCTCTCTTTCCCTGAAGCGGTCATAAAGGAATGCAATACCCCGTTGATTTATTAATCAAAGTCCGATTTAATATTTCAAAAATAAATTCCGATCGATTTCGGGTTTGTTTAATAAATTCAAAGGTTTCACGAACGCTTTAAGTAGGTTAAACATTTTTTTTAGTTGGAACAGTGGGGGAATTCAGAATCGGGCTCAGGAAAAATATTCCCGGGTCTAATTTAAAATTCTGAGATGAAAATTTCCCCTCTCACCTATTTTATAAACAAAAGATGTAAAAATGGGATCGAATAGCCGAGAAAATATTCAACATCTGCGGAAGGAAAAATAGCTGACGTTGCAACGGTCAATTTAAGTGGGCCTTCTCCTACTGAAATTCAATAATGAGTGCACAGTTGCTTTGCACTCGAGTGTTACGTTCTACTTTAACTTTCGATGGAGATTGGAAAATAACCGACTGGATTCTGGTTCTTCCGCGTAATTCTTAGAAACTCGAGCATAGATGCTCACAAAAACATATTCGTTCTCAAAGGGAGTTCCCCAAAATGCCGATCGAAATTTATTAGGTCTCCAGTAAAAAGTTCGTCCGAATTTCAAACTCCCATTAAAACTAAAAATAAAATGGAAGCCAATTGTTCGGGAGTTAATGATTGGGTTGCCCGAATCTTCTCCATTCTCGACATCCGGTCTTCGTATGCCAATAGAATTTCGGATCTCACCCAAATTAATAATTTCTATCTCAACTTTACCTCCCTCTCAAAATTTATGATTCGGTTAAAGTCCAATAAATTCAGTCAGCGATTAAACTTAACTCCCGCTTGTGTTAGGCACACATGGCTCTGCACGGCAGAAGACGGCCACAAATCACAAGAAAACATTATTAAGTTGGCAGCCCTTGATCTCCTCAACAATTAAAGAAAACCCCTTTGCAAAAGAACAAAACAATGCGGTTTATTTCTCGGGGAATCCGATTTGTGATGCGAAACGGAGGGAATTGGAAGGAATTTTATGAAGCGTGATGTGAGGGGTAATTCTTTTTGACACAAGTCCGTCCTTCAATAATAATAGAAACCCTCGTAGGAACGAAATTATATATCTAAAGGCCAATCTCTGACTCGGTGGGAAAAAGAAAAATCAAAGATGACAAATAAGAAGAAAAACTCAGGGGGTGAAAAATAATTTTCTGACCGGAATCCCAAAAGGATTTACTCTTTCTTCGGCAACAATTTTCCTTCCTAAACCGTTTTTGGTTCCGTTGGGTTCAGGTGATCGTTAATATGATAACAGGAGGATAAATGGCGACAGGGGGGACCCATTCGAGCAGAAAAACCTTTCATATAATGCGAGGATGAAATTCTCGCGAAATAAAAATTCATTTCGATAAAGAATAATCGCCTTTTTGCTAAAAGCTCCGAACACCCGTTTTGCATTTATCTATTTTACATTTATCTATTTTACATTTATTTCAATGACTGTCCCCGCTGAATTACATCAAAAATTATTGGAATTTTTTAATCAGCAAATAATTCTAAACTCCCGCCTGTCCGATCCGAAAAAGATAAAACAAAAATGGAAGGCGAGAGTTTTTTGCTGAAAAATGTTTTGCTAATACAGGTCGAGTGAGTTTCTCGCTCATTTTTTGGGGGCATCCCATGTTGGGGAAAATTTAAAAGCAAAAAGGATGAGCTTTACATGAAAATGTAATTGAGGAGTGGGCGTCCGGCTCATTTTCTAGAAAATTCTCTCGTCTCTTTATTTTTATTTGTTTCGCTATTGGTTCCTCCCCCTCCCCTCCCCCTCCCCCCTCCCCCCGCAAACTTTATTTTTATATTATTATCTGTTATGTGTTCGACGAATACACATTCAATTTCTGAATAGTCTTTTTTATGAATTTTTGCACAAATTGATTTGAAATAAATTTTTAATTTCAAAAGTTTTAGGTAAAATGAACTAATTAGCTTTTGAACTTAAGAAATAAATAAAATAAAAACTGTGCAATTGCAATTTTTGAGATGGAAACTCTTCTGAGAAGACAAAATATGTAAAAACTGTATTCAGTGCCGAAGGAAAGAATTTCATGACAACCCAAACTGATTTTGTTAATGCTCGGATTCACGACACATAGTTGCATTTAACTCCCAAGAGAAAGTCCCATTCAGTGCAGAAACTCCCATTTTTTTATTTTAAATTGCTAGCCACGCACACAAACGGAACTCAGACAGATTCCCATTTAAAAAACGCCGTAAATTAAGGAAACAAAACCGTAACTTACAACCCCGCATTGTTTACCCGCAAAAATGTTAATTTTCGTTTCTGCGCTGTCGTCGCCAACACCTTAAATCAGTTCCCCCCTTCCGAATTTCTGTCCCTTTCGGTCGCTGCCCCAGAGGACACTTTCGGAGGTCGGCGGTGCAAAGATGAACGGAGGAACGTCAAAAAGGGAATAACGGCCGTCCCATCGAGTTCTTTTCCCTTCAGGGACGGCGGTGATGATGGCGGAGATGCGGTTATCGAACTGATTCTTTATCGGATGAAATTATGGTGTCAGTGTTCGTAGTGATCACTGTCACCGCAGAAGAAAATTAGTTTGGACGAAGTGGTGTCCCTCTAAGGGTGGGTTTTTTATTCGAGGGTGAATCGAGGAGGTTACCGGGGTTTTGAGATTTTTTAAATTGGAAGACAAAATGGCGAATGGCTCTCGGAAAAGGGGTAAAAATTGAGAAGAGGAAAATTGTTGAGCCGTTGTTGAAGAGTGTGATTTGTAGAAGAAATTGGTTTTATCGCCATTTGTGTTTGCCAATCGGCATCGTTTCCATTTATTGGGTGTCCCGAGCTGTGTCAGACAAAGAGGGTGGAAAGCATTAATGCGAAAAGGCTGTGCAAATGTTTGTTTTCGTTTCTTTGGTTAAGTTCACTGTGAGCTTTGCTGATTTTCGATGATGACAGCTTTTTGTGGTGAACAAAGAGTGACGGCAACTGATTCCGACATTTTTACTTGCCATTTCTCCGAAAATGGGTCCGACTGGATTCGAATAATAAAGCTTTCCTTCCCCTCATTTAGAATGACTAAACTGTACTTTTCCTGGGAAAAACAGCAATACTCTTTCAATTTCCCCCCCCCCCCCCCCCCCCAGTTTGTAAGAAATTTCGCGAAACGCAACATGGAAAAATCATTTATTTCTGAATTTATAATATTTACGACATGAAAGCGGGAAAAATTTCAAAAAAATTTTTTAAGTCGTAAATGTCAATGGCGGTGAGAAGTTGTCTTACGCAGTTTTCTTTCAACAGAAAGGAATTCTTGCTTTCTAATAGTTTTATAGCTTTCGTGTGCCATCAAATCCACCCTTTTTTGCGCACCTTTAATTAATTGAATGCGGTCTTTATTATCTCTCACTTAACCGTTAACACAGTCTCTCCCCATTTTTAATACATTCACATCCGGTGAATAAAATTAAATTAATTTCATTCTCCCGTTCTCTAATCTTCCTCCCCCCAAAAAACTTTCTAACTTTTAACTCCTAAAAGAATAAAGACACTTACTCGAATACAAATTCAGGATTAAAATCAGATTTTTAAAATCTGTAAAAGCCCCGATCCTTCCATTCGGATTTTCCCGGAGCTTCTCTATATTAATTTCAAAACTTTATAGCTCGCATTAAATTATTTTATCTTAATTTTCTCCCCATCTAATTCTGATTCTGATGTAGTTTCCTGTGCTTCCTCCGGTGCTGAGCTTCATTTATTGCTCACTATTCGTTACGAATCGTGTTTGGAATGTGCTACAAGAATATCTTTTCTTCGGTTGGTCGCACACCATTACTCTCTCTGTGCCCTTTTTGGATTTTCCCCTCTCAGACAAACAAATGCGTTAAACCCAATACTACTTTCTGTTGTGGGGAATTTATTTTTTGCAAAATATGCAGAAATGCAAAATGCACGACTTGCATTTAATTAGAAGAAATTATTAAAAACCTAAGGCGGCCTTCTTTAAGTGTACCAATGAGTACACTCAAACGTTATAAAACGGATTTCTCTGCTAAATTTTGAAGTTGACAGTCAATATTTATTTCTTTCAATAAATTTAGATTAAAAAATAATGATAATAAAGACAAACGCTGTTAATTAAAAATTAAGTGAAGAGACGGAATTCCATTTTATATATAATTGAAAACTCATTCTTTTGTTCGACGTCAAAATTACATAAATTTGATCTGAAATATTTACTCAAAATAATAAACACAAATTTGTTCAAATTATATCCTAAGTAATAATAAAAGATAAGATAAAAATTTATTTAAAATTTGCAGGAAACCGATCCCGAAAAATTAAAAACAAAAAATATATTGTTTTGCCAAAGAACTTCTAAACAACTGAAACTGACATTAACTTCCGATTCGCCCTTCCCTTCTTGAAAAACCATATTTTTTCCTTTTTGACTTTTCTCCCCTCCTCCCCCCGTCCAATCCTCCTTTGCTTCTTTTGCTTATTTAAAGTTACAAAATTCCTGTCCCCATCGGATCCAAATTCGAACTGACTCATTCCGGTCATTTTCTGCCATAATTTGCACGGACTGCCTTTTACAAATTTTCTGCCATTCTTTACATTTCATCTTCTCTGGTTTATAAATTTTGCTTTAAGGGTTTTGCCAACAAAACAGACTTTTTTTTCCATCAGCCGTTTGACTCAGCGGGGGAATAATTTATCCCCCTCAGAGATTATTTTATGGGGAGTGTTGGCGACCGATCTCTCATGACTCTCTCTCTCTCTATGTTTCTCTCTCTCTCTTTCTCTCTCTCTCTCTTTATAGTGGCGAAAGAGGATTAACGGATCAGAAGACCATTAATACGGCAAACCGCGACTAATGGAGAGAGAGAATGGCAAAGAAATAAGCAGTTTGTCGTGCAACGCTCCCTAACGGAGAATTTTCCCCTTAAAACCAATTTAAAATTTTTTATAACATTCCGTTACAGTCTGTAATTCGTCTTTGACACTAATCGACAATTCCGAATGTTTGTTTTCTTCCAATTTGTCGATCAGTGTCAATCATGACGAGATGCAAACCCCAAATTTAAGATCGGAAAATTTAAGATATTTTCTCAAGAGCCAAACAAATTTCCTCGAATGTTGCAACCAATTTCCGATCAACATTTTCCGAATGTGAAAATTAATCACTGAACATCTTCGCTCGTTCTGATCATCCAGATAAAGCCAAAATGGCTGCGTCTAATTATTTTTTCAATTATTCTTTCTTTTAAATATCCGATTTAACAAATTGAAGCACACCTGCGATTCATTCCGAAAAACAGCACTGTAAGGGTAAATGCGGAAATCTCAAAGAAAAATTAAATTCGCTCGTGGCTGAAAGAAAAAATTACGGTGTAGTGCAGATGGTGGAAAATCTGCTGGCGTTGCTTAAATACTCAAAATTAGTTCCTTTTTTGAACTCTTTTCCCCCACCCTCGAAACATTCAAAATTACATCTTTTTAATTTCACCACTTGTTTGATTAAGAAGATAATTACCGTAGAATCATCAGAAATTGCTTTTTTCACGAACGCTCGATATTTATCTGATTTTATTTCCTTTTGTCAATACTTTTTCTGTTTGACTTGAAGGAAATGAAAGTGACACTCATTCACTCTGCTAAACTTGCCATCAAACAACTTTCCACTGCCTTCTTGAAAAACAGACTCTTTCCAATCTGTACGAATAAAACCGAATTGGTTTGATTTGGTTTTACTGAAAAATTCAAACCCATAACTGAATTTAGAAAAGGGAGGGGAAGCCGTACCTAATGAAGCGTTCAAGAAAAAAAATTCTTTTGTGCATGCAAATTAAAAAAATTTTTTTTTCAAAAAAACCGAGTGGAAAGAATAACCGCTTAAGAATATTTTGAGAAAAACGTGAAGTTTTTTAAAGTTTTGCTTAATTTTTATTGGTGTATTTAAACGATTGTTGTGCCAATAAAAGCAATTTTATGAAGCACTATAAAATTATTTCCTTGCAGCTATTTATTTTTACTTAAAATTGGTGATTTTCAAGCGAACATACAGTACATGCCATAAAAATTACATAAAAATGTTTATAGTATTGGTAAAATTCAGAGTTTTAAAGGCAAATAAAATCCGGCCACTCCCTTAAAAAACTACAACTTCCTTTCTTTGATTAGACTACGCCGAAAAACAAAAAGTGAATCAGAAAGAAACGCCTTTCTAAACGGCAGTTTTTGGAGACAAATATTTTCTAAGTATCATAGTCAAGATAATCCCAGTTTCTCTGAGGTCTTAATTTACTCATAACCCCATAGAGACTATTTCTTTTAGGATTGTAAAAAAAGAATGCAGACTATTTCTTTTAAGACTGTAAAAAAATATAAAAAATTGTAAAAACTCACCGATCAACAGCTTCTTAGCGTGTAATGGCGCCATCAGAATTACCAACATTTGAAATTGTTAAAATAATCTTTCAAACCATAGAGTCTGCAAACAACAATTTACTTGTTAAAAAGGCATTGAAGTAATTCACTACATAAATTTCTCATTTGAAAATAAAATTTCCAACTAAATTATAACAAATTACTCGTAATTTTTTCTAAGAGTTTTCATTTCCGTGAAAATTATATATCTTTTCGTTTCCAGCAGACATTCATCAAAAAAATTTATAGCTCTGAGAGCGTAGCTCCCAGCTTTAACAGAGACAGAGGTTATATATTTCGTTCGTAATTTTTTACTTCTTCTCAGTTTCCTTCCTTAAACAGAAATTATTGATTTTAACTATTGTTATTATCGAAAACCGGCAGATTTACGTCAAAACAAAAAATAACGAGGTACTTATGAATCCTTTGAGCCAATTTACCCGAATCCCTTCGTTGAGATTTCATTATTTAATCTATGGCCGTTTTAAAAATTAATTTAAAACAATAATTATCAAATCTAACACTAACGGAAAATGAAGTCATCCCGCAAATTTTCCGCATTTTAACAGCAATTATTGGTGTTGAAAACCAGATCAAGTTCTCGGATCCGATGATTCCAAAAAAGCACGTTATAATTTAAAAATTATTTTTAATTTTTTATTAATCAACCATGATTGTTCAGGTGTTGCCAATTGGCAGTTTCCGAAGCATTTAAAAATTAAAATGTAATTTTAATTGCGGAAGATCCATTGGCGCCGTAGCAAAAATTTACTGAAATGGATTCAGTGGATGATTTGTACGTTTCGTATCTGTTTTTCCGTTTCATTTCCAGTTTCTAATGCTAGTGTCATTTCTTCCTTCCTTTCAGATGATTAAGATGATGGTGACTGTCGTGGTGGTATTCACCATTTGCTGGCTTCCTTTCAACGTGATACAGTTTTTCTTAGACTACCAGGAAGTGCGGAACTGGCCGGGACTGCCATATTTGTGGTTTTCCTTTCACTGGTTGGCCATGTCGCACGCCTGTTACAACCCTTTCATCTATGCCTTCATGAATAATCGATTTCGAATAGGCTTTATCGGGTAAGTTGAAACTTTTTTACAATGTGATCCCATTTTGGCGAAGTTCCCTTCATTACCTCCCTATTTCCCAAACTATTGTGAATCCTGTAGAGTCCGTTGAAGTTTCCTTTTTTGTTGAAATTCATAACTAATCCTTTTCAAATTTTTAATAGTTTCTCTGGAAGAGTCTAAACGTTACCACTAGAATTAATCTTTCAATGCAAGCATATGTTGCAGGAATAGAAGTCAAGAACGTATAAATAAACCTCTTAAAGTAGTATTCACCATCAAAGTTCCCTTCACATCGATTCTTAAAATTTTGAAAATTTTCCTTCCACCCGTCATCTTTTTGGTTAATCGGAATAACCTCTTATTGACTTTATACATTTCCACTGGAATTTAATGGAAAACTTTCATAAGTTTTATTCCCCCTTTCTACTGAGAACGAATACGTTAAGAACAGTTCAGAAAATGTTGAAATTTTGATGGATTTTTTATCGTTTATGTACGGGTACAAAATACTTTTGAAGTTTGGTCACCAATTTTCATTTTTTTTTCTCTAAAATTTTGTACCGCTCACTAAAACTTAATAAGTCAACCAAAGAAATATTTTTTCAGAGTTTTATCGAAATTCCGATGTGCCCGACATTTGCTTTCAAAATACAACGAAAAGGCGCTGTCGGGTTTGGCCGGAATGGAATGCGCCGAATATTCTCTGCAGAGGAGACACACGACGACCACTTACATATCCGTTGCAAACAACAAAATCACTGGAGATGTATTCAATCAGTTACAAAAATAATGGAAAAATTCGTCTGCGCCTCTTCCATCAGAAAACCGCCATTTAAAATGATAAAAATAATCAATCACTTGAAGTATACAACGTCGGATAAGAGTTCAAATACATTATGGCCGTAGTGACAACAAATTCTGTTACATATATTTTTCTATGTACATTTATTTAGTAAAGTGTTAGTCGTTTTTCTTAAGTATTTTTTCTTTATAAAATATTTCAAGTCACCGCCTTTTCATATCGATTCAACACTCTTCAACCTCTATTCAATCTATCATTACGGTTATCTAAAGCAGTTTCGTCTGAGAATCCAAAAACCTTTCGAGAAAAAGATTTAATTATCCCTCAAGTCCTCGCATCTTTCTTCCAGATCGTCCTGCAATAAAAAGAAAACCATTCTTTTCTCACAAGAAAGAAAGGTGAGAGAACAATGGGAGTACAATGAAAAATTTACAACTCAAAGAACACAGGAAAATGATTCCCCCCAAAACTATTCCTCATTAGTGCCTTTTACCTAATCATTTACTTATCAAAGGTTTTCATAAGTAAATGAAGAGTTCTCAGCTAATTAAATGTTAATGAGTCAAATTCAAAAAGGGCGAAACTCTCGCGTTTTCCGCTGAGCTGTCTTCGACTGTCGTTAATACTATTTATAAGAAAGTTTCTATACAAATGAGTTCTCTTCTGCTTTGTGGTGATGAGTGTAAATCTCATATGGGTGATTAAATTAATTTTATATGCTCTAATGGTTCCCGTGTTCAATTAAAACATGATCAAATATAATCTCTTTAGTTGGTGTCGCACTGCAAAACGTAAAAGGTGAATTTAGTTTTATTTTTTATTTTTTTATTTTTTTAATTTTCCCCTCAAGAGTTCCTTTTGCTATGCTCTACTGGTCTAACGCTTCACTAATGAACCCACCGCAACTTTAATCTCCTTTCGACGACCCTTCTCTTCCAGGAAAAATTCATAAGTTACTTAAAATCTGTGCTTTGAAACCTCTTTTACGAGCGCAGATATTACAGGAATGGAAGTTTCAGGGTAAAAAATAATCAAATGAATGAAAGCTCCGAATTCCACGAAGATAAGGGAGATAAAACATTCGTTCTAAATGAATCAATTCATTCTCCAGAGGTGAAAATAGGAATGACGAGGGTCGGTTGGATGCCCCCTTTGACTGTCAGTTCTGTCAAAAAGCCACCTACTCTTGGTTTCTTTAATGAGAGAAAAACTGAAAGTGATTGTGCTTTTCAAATTCCTTTGAATAATTTAAATTCATTATTTTAATTAATCCCCCTATAGTATTTTATTAAAAACATATTAATTACATTTAATTTCTCAACTCTTATCATTTTGATTATGATATTTGATTATCGCCAACTTTAATTAAACTACAATTGAGTGGACTGCATAATAAAATTTTAGTCAAAACTAACACTGTTATTTATTATCCTTTGTCCTAAAAAATTTGGTATTTACTGATCTGCGTTTTCACACTGATTCTACAAATGAATCCAAGATGGCTGCAATTTTCCAGTTTGAAATAAGTTTCTCTGCTTCTCATAGTCAGTGGGTTTGGTTGCTAATACGAAATCTGATACGAAATACTTGTTTGTCATAAAAGGCCCTTATTTTTGAAAGGAATTTCGTCGAAGAAATCGCTTCGAGAAAATGAGTCAAAAATCGATCTGGCGGTTGGGGGGAATTTCTCTGTCGTTTTCTTTCTTTTCAATCGGAATTTGTTTTCTCCTCAAGGAGCACCCTCTCATATTTCATTAAACTTCTCCTTTCCCTCTCTTTTTTATAAAAAAAACCTGAGTTCGTACCTCTCATTCTGACACAACGAAAGAAAAAGACTCAGTTCTATCCTGTAATGACCACACACTTCCATTTTCCCATAATCGCCATATTGAAAAGTGAATTTGAGGTCTCCTGAACATAACGAATTTCGTAAGGTATCTTTTCCCATTATAGGGACAGGGATTAAAGTGAATAATCGAAACCATAAAAGAGGTGAAAGGTTTTGAAAAAAATTATCCGATGGAAAGGAGTTGAAGGAACTAATTAAAATATTTCCGATTCATTCCCGTAAAAATAAACGGGAAACCCGCGAGACATTGATGGAATGGTTAAAAAGTGCATATAAAAGTCAAGGGCTTCTGCACCCAATGAAAAGAGGTATTAATTTAAGGAGACTATGAGCGAATGACGGGATAAGAAGGAATCCTTTCTGAAAAGCTTCTAATCCTGAGTGAACAGAGGCGCTCATCTCTAATCAAGACTGGAATGAGAGAATATTTTACTTATATATAAACTGTTCACAGAGTTTGCCTTTTTACTTATTTAATATTATACATACATAAAAAACAGACTCGTTTAGAATTTTCCTTCGTCAAGTTTGGATTTATTTTCACTGTTAAAATTTTAATAAAAGTGTTGATTATGTTATAAACATTATATTTATAAATATAATAACTTTATAATTAATACTTTTTACTTATAATTAATTTTACTTTTAATTAACTTTATAATTAATAACTATAAAAATTAATTTTTCAATTATTAAATATATAATTATATTTATATTTTTATAGTGGATACTTTTAGGTCCCATTTTTGTACATTTTTATATTTTGTATTTTTGTATTTTATATTTTGGATTTTTTTTCAATTTTTTTGTTTGTTTGTGTTTCTTTTGATTCATTTTCATATTTCAAGTGTATTTGTATTATATTATATATTTTATTATTTTAAGTATATTATAATTATATTTATATTTTTTATATTAATTTATATTATAAATATTACATTAAGGGTTAAAAGTATTAAAGTTAAAAAATGCTAAAAAAAAAAAAAAAAAAAATTTAACTCAGAGTTAATATTTTACACTCAATATTTTTGGATTAAAAAAAAACTTTACAAAATATTACGTCTGTTTTATAGTTTGCGAATAACATAACTAATAAATGTGAGGCAGAGACGTCGACAAAAGCACAAAGGCGTGATTCCTTTTTTTTATTCTTTAAAGCTGATTCACATCGTTGTTTTTTATAATATTATAAAAAGCTGAAAAGGATTCCACACAATAACCCAATCGTATTTTAGTGAGCGAAAATTCTTTACCTTTCGGAAAAACTCTCATCATTTCGAATGGAGAAAATCCGAAGCGATATTTCTACTTAAGAACAAATGTTGAAAATTAAGTTTGAAAATATTTCTTATTCATTCGGATGTGTAAATTTTCTTTTGAACGAATGGAAAATAATTCAATTCGGGTGATATAACATTGTTAAGTCGAATCTGGAATCGTCGACGTTTCAGAAAATTTCACTTCAAATTAAAACTTAAATAACACTGAAATCCAAAAGTTATTTTTCCGGTTATGAAAGTTCAACTGTTTTCAAACAAATATGATTTAAGGCGGAAAAAAAATATATTTAATTAAATGGAAATTAACAATCATCCAGTGATCGATTTCCAGAGGAGTAAAAATCCAATCAAAATTTAAAGAGTATTAAGTGTGACTTCGTCTAATCTATTAAATACGGCAGTGTTATCAATATCTATGAGTAACGTTCATCAGCACCTAAAGCAGTTTCCTCTAACAATCCAAAAAAACCTTTGAGAAAAAAAGGAAATCGCACGTGAGACGAGATTTAATTATCTCTCAAATCCTCGCATCTTTCTTCCAGATCGTCCTGCAACAAAAAGAAAACCATTCTTTTCTCACAAGAAAGAAAGGTGAGAGAACAATGGGAGTACAATCAACAATTTACAACTCAAAGAAGACAGAAAAATGATTTCCCCCAAACTATTCCTCATTAGTGCCTTTTACCTAATCATGAAGGCCAAAGGTTTTGATAAATAAATGAAGAATTCTCGGCTAATTAAATGTTAATGAGTCAAATTCAAAAAGGGCGAATTTTTCGCGTTTTCCTCTGAAGCTTTCATCGTCCATTGTGAAATATGTCTTTTCGTTGAGGAGTAAATAGTAAAATAGATACAATCAGATAAGACCATTTTGAGTCGGTATTGCAATCATTTTAGTATACTTCCGAGTTTGAATTTTGAATTCTCCTAACCTAATTAAATATGAAGAGTGCTTACCTCTGGGAGCTCCAGGCATTTACCCCATTCCCTGAGGGAGATTCTGTGGTCGTCATTCTCGTCACACGCGTCCAGGAAAGGAGCGATGCAATGCTCGAGGGCGAGAAGTGGAGCTCTGATGGGGAAAAGTTCGTGCCTGGACACGCTCCTGAAACGCAAGACGGCCACAATTTCATGAAAATGCGTTGGAGTGTATTGTGTGGATTGGGGCTTTGTGGAAAAGTCAAAGAAACGGTTCGGGGAAAAGCGGAGGGGGTCGAAAACTGATTACAATATTTCCCAGAAGCACAGTTAGCCCCGGGCAAAAACAGCGTGCTATGTAAAACAATAAAGTAAAAGTTTTTTTGCCTTTTAGCAGGAAGTGCCTTTACAGTGGAAAACCGTCTAAAGAAAACAAAATTATGCAACAATATAGTGAAGAAGTTGTCGCGTGAGAAATTTGAGCGAAAAAGAAAATTAAAAATAATATCTGAAAGGGAAGCTTAAAATTTAAACAGATGAGAAACGCCTCGTCTCATCTCTCCCCCCCCCCCCTCCCCCCTCCTCGCAAATTATTCAACATAAGCTCTTATTATATTTAGTATGCAAAAAAGATCCTCTCGAAAGCAGTTAAAATTTGCAGACTATATTTATTCGGGACACTCAATCTAATTAAGTCCCGTCTTCGCCAAATTTAAACTCCGAAGGAGAGAAAAAACCGCGAAAAGCGTTTATCATCTCTATGACTGGTTTAACTGCTGCCGGGAAATCTGAGGGGAGGAGAAGGATTTCGAGTGAAAAATATGGCCGTTTCCACGCGGAAATCTGCGACTTGTGATCAGGGTCGGTTTCCCTTTGTTTTTAATTGGGCCGCGGGTCAAAGGTCGCCTGAAGAATAGTCAGCAGCAAAGGACGCTCCCCGCAGGAAATGCTCACTGTATTTTTGAACTTTATAAACTGTGACGGTTCCCGGCTGCACGCATGAGTGCAAATTTAAATAATTGACTGCGGTTTGGATTTTAGGCGCGTTGTCTCCATTCACAGCAGAATTAATGTGAAATCGGTTGAAATCGGTGGGTTCCCTCGGGGTATGATTAAATTTTAAATATTTAAAGATTAAATTATTAATGAATTTTTCTTCATTCGGGAATAATCAATACGTATTGGTTTATAATAAATTATGACTTTTTAACCCTTTGCGGTCGTATAAAATTTAGTGAATGGGTCTCTATTGGTCGGAATTAATTTGTTTGGAAAGAGCAGGGATACATATACATAATATTCACTAATATTTAGTCACATTTTAACAAGAGGGAATGTCTAATTACTCCTAAATACAATTTATTAAATATTCTTTGTCGATTTTGTTACCTTCAAAAGACGACTGATGATTCCCTTTAAAAGTTTAAACTGACATAGGAATGCATACAGTGTAAGATTCGTATATATTCGTATAGTTCTTTGCTGTGCTGACTGAGAGTAGACATCGACCGGAACGGTAAAAAAGCTTTTGTTGCTGAGAGTACACATACGGCAGCAAAGGGTTAAACTGATATAGGAATGCATACAGTATGAGATTCGTATATATTCGTACAGTTCCTTGCTGTGGTGGCTGAGAGTAGACATACGACCGCAAAGGGTTAAGGGACGTTTTGGAGTGTCAATGGATTCCATTAACAGAAAAATCGGTAAGAAAATTTAAAACAAAAAACATTACTGATTTCACAGCCTTAAATCAGATTTAAATTTAGGGGGTAAAGAGGAAAAACATTAAAACCGGTTTTAAAATAAAAAATATAGAGGAAATTAAAACAATGGGAAGAATTGGAGATAAAGAATTAGCGTTCCATCAGCGAGCGGAAAAAAATTAAATCGAAGCCAAAAATACTGGCGCCGAAAATTTAAAAGCTGTCTCATTATTTGTACTCCCCCAAGGGAGGGTATGTCAACCGGCCATAAATTTTACCTGTCGTGGGGATGTTCGTCGAGATCGCACCACTTCCAGATGGCAGAGTTCGTCCATTTCCTCGTGAAGTTGTTCTCGGCTTCCCTCTCCAGTTTCATGTAATACTCTGACAACTCACGTCTGTCCGCCATGTCTCTCATGATGTTGAACAGCCACTCCCTCATCCTTCGGGGGAAGTCCGCCATTTCGTCCTCGGTGCAAGCCTGAAATATTTTCACCTCCAAATTCTCTTCTGTTCTTTTTAAAAGTTTTACTTGGCAGACATAAAACGCTCACCGGAAGCTGTTTGCAGGGTCCGTAGTAGTCAATATGAACGTGCTTGTATTTGTCTCCCATGCAAGACTCTCTATGGTGGTCGCACCAGCACCTCATCTGGTACACCTCGCAATCGGAGCTCCACGTCTCGTTATGGTTGGTGCAGACCTTCCTGCGTTCCTCCGTCTCTGCGGGGCAGGCGGGAATGCAGACGCACTCGGCCTTTCCCTCAACCACGTCGCAGATCCTCCCGGCACCGCATCGTTTGCTGGCGCACAAATCTGGAAAAACACGCCCCTAAGCACTCGACGTTTATCAGAGGGGAGCAACTCACAGGGGAGGACGTGCACTCGCGACGAGATGTGGATCTCGACAGAAATAATTACATGTAAAATGCAAATGAAATGTGAGTTTCGAAGGGGCGATACTGGCGAATTATCAGAAACAACCCTTTTGCACCTAAACTTTCTTTATGGGTTTGTTTCTGACAATCTGGACATGTGGCAACTTATGTCTGCAAGTATAAATTAGTCTGGAGTTTTCTTTTTTCATTTATAGTCTTCTGCTTTGGATTGGACATTCTCATTTACTTTTTTCATTTCTGCATTTGTTATCAATTTAGGATTCCTTCAGTTCTCATCTTCAATCTCCAGAAAGTTCCCGGGGAGGGTTTTTACCTATTTCGGTTTCTTCTTCAGCCTCAACGAGATTATTGGCCAAATTTTCTTCCGGAATGAGAGACTCATGGCTGACGACGGGGGCTTCCTCGAACCTAATCGGGAGGGGAAGAGCCTCCGGAGGGACGTCCAGTTTTGTGCTCGTTTTATGCTTGCGGTATTTCTTCACCTTTTTCTGAAATCAAAACCATTTCAACCACTCGCAGCAGACGGAAATCAAATGAAGGAAAGCGATGAACAATGAACACACCGTTTTATCGGCGAGGCCTTCGCTGACGAGTAGCGAGCACACAACTGCTGCAATTAGCAGGTAAATTTTCATTGTGTCTCTCTCTCAGTTCAACATCTGAAACGAAACGATAAATTAGAAAAAAAAAAGAACACAATAAATAACCGTTTAGAATTAACCTTTTGAGGGTAAAAAAGGAAAGTGAGAGAGAGAGAAGGGGTAATAGGGTAAACAAAGCAGATTAATGTCGGACCGTTTGTCACAAAAAGAAATTATTTGAGTCTTTAAAGAATTTCCGGTGTTTGCTCGAGTCTTAAATGTGATAGAGTAAATAATTCGGTGGATAAATGCGGGCTTTTTCAGAACATATTTGCATTCGTCCTTACACGAAATTTTTTAAATGGCTTTTCGGATTAACTTTCAGAAGAAAGTTTTTAAGAGATTTCTTAGGAAATACATAACATTTTAATAGGGAAATTGTTATTTAGATACACCCTTCAATCACCTTAAAGACTAACTCAAGTTTACTTTCCCGCATACACTAAAGTCATTTTGTGGGTCACTCTTTCCTAAAACCTCATATAAAACCCCTTGCAATGGGGAAGTGACAGTTTGTCGAATACAGTTGTTGTGGAATCGTTCCGTTTTCGAGAAAGCGGTGATAAAACCGGGCGTAAGAGCATTGAAACTGTCCGTCAATATGAAAAGTCAGAAAGAAGGCAGCGTGGTTATAACGGAACCTGAGGAGGTATCTGCAGATTCATTTCCGTGTTTAAAATACCGTTTTTCTTCTGCCACTGCTGATGGCGGGAGAGGCGACCTCTGCTCCGAAGATGGGAAGGACGTCTACAAGAATTTTCATAATCGCTCAAAGTTCGTTTTAATTTATCATAATGATTATGTCGTAATAAATCAATGTTTTATTGGTCGACAATGTCAAATTCATTTGAGTATGTCAACTTTCTCGTTGGATTTACCCGTTTTTCTTTTGAAAACTGATGGCGACAAATTGTCATTCCTAACAGAAGGAATGGAAACAGAGTAACATCAAAACATAACAGCCTACAGCTGTTAGGGGAACCCCCGCCCCCCCCCACACCCTTCTGCAAGACTTCTCAGCATTTCCCAAATGGCATTTGGCACAAGGTTAAAAAATAAAAGAAAAATACGTGGAATTGAAAAATGAAACTTAAGCTATTAAACGAGTCCTTGAGACCGAGACTCCTTTGCTTAGCTGGCAATGGAACCTTTATTCGAGTGCATTGCTTACGCGAGTTCCTCAAGAGCATGCAAACGATCCACTGATAACATTTTCCAGTCAGCAGTTTATAAGAGAAATATCATGCAGGGATTTTAACGAAGCAAATTTAAGCGAAACGAAAGCGTCGCTGTCATTTTCGTTTCACCCCGAAAAGAGAGCGAAATTCTCAAATATCGAGCGCTTTCGCCCACAGCCGGCCTCATCAAACACTCAAATATTTCCTGTCATGGTTTTTGACGAGGAAGTCAAAATTATCGGTTGCCATAATTTTCGTGACCTTTTTTCCTTTGGGCAGGCGCTCTTATCGGAGCGAATGAACCTCAAAAAGGTCACAGCTACAGGAGATAAGTGAGAGCGAGAAAGGGAGGCTTCGGAGAGCCCCTCGAGAGCGGGGAGTAACACTTAAATGTGTCACATTACGCTCGTAATACAATAACCGGATGTCCGATAAGTTGACGTTCTGACATCCTCTTCGGCCCACGTGAGACCTACTCACAAGAATTCATCTGAGAGTATGCCCGTAAGCTCACAACTGTTGTCTCTTCGCCTTTTCCCTTCAAAAATGGATAATAGAGCGTGGCCGCGGTTTCCTTTGACATCTCCCAACAGGAAATTGGAGGGTGAACTGATTCCCAATCACGTTCCAATACCAATGGCTCCTTGTTTTGTCAACTACTCTATGCCAGTCCACATAACTCATGCCACTTGTTGGAAAAAAAATGCCAGAGACAATCTGAGGCTCAGAAGACGAGCCAAACGGTTATGTCAATGCACCCGGTCAATTAGCCTAAACCCAGTTATAACCAATTGATAATTTTAAAAATAATTAATTAACTCATTGCAAAATAACTCGGATGAATTGTGTCGCATCGAAGGGAAGGTTTTCCGTTTCCCGACAGCCTCCCAAAGATATTCGACCGAATGATCAGCCTTTATTTTGATGACGTCATTGAAAAATTAATAAATAATTGAAAACAAGTCAATTGGAAGTGATTAATTCAAAGTGAAATTTGCGGTTTAATTTAAAGGGCCGCTCGTAAATCTTGCCACGTTAAGCTTTTGTCTTTCGCCAATTCTCCATCATTTCTGAAAAAGTTTGAGCTTTCCAACTCACCAAAACCTCGTGGAAAACTTTCTTGAGAAAGGAAACATCTCGACGGTGGTAAAAGCCGGAAATTTTCGGAGAGGGGGGAAGTGAAAGGTTTCGTCTTCAAAAGGATAAAATGGAAGATCGAAAGGAAGAAGAATCAGAATTTTCGGAGTAACAAAAAATTACTTTAACCCTTTATTAGAGTTCTTAAATGAGATCTTAACTCTAAAATGATATTATTTTGTTTTACAGTAGACTCTATATACTCGTATAGGTTCTTCTCCGAATATAATCTTCGAAACCACTGTTGGGGAGAAATTAAAAGAAAGGGTAAATGTTCGCAGCTCCCATTTCTTAAGACCATAAGGAGTTTTATCGGCGAGTGGAGGTGGAGACCATTTTATGGGGCGATTAAAAAGTCTAATCACCATAATCATTCTCACAAAACAATGACTTGGGCGCTGGACAAATGCCGTCTGAATGGCAGTCCGATGGCGATAATGTAATACATTCCACACTTAAAACAATTCGATCCATAAGGGAGAAGTTTACAAAAGGCGGGGATTTCATTTCTCTTAACTTCCTCCCTCCCTCCCTCTCCTTTCGTTATTTCCGGTTTGCTCGATTTCCCGGTGAACGCAGTTACGATAAATCAAAAAGGACTCACTTAACCGTGGCCTTAAACCTTTCGTTTTCAATTTCCTTTTCTTCTCATAACATCCGAAAAATCTTAAAGGAATGTTTATTTGAACTTGGCAAAAAACAGAAGCACGAATTGAAGTCTCAGCAAAAACAGGGTTGATTTGAACTTGTAATTATTAGTTGGTGTTACTCTTTCGGGGGAAAATGAGAGCTGAAAACGTCCCTTTTCCTCCCCCGCCAATTCGGGAAGCGAAAGTGGAAAGCGTTGACGTCATTTTCTGCACAAAACCAAAGACGAGGGGCGACAAGCACAACTACAAAAATTCAAGAAGTCGTCGAAAAAGGTCTAAACTCAAAAAAAGATTCCAAAGGAACAAATCAGAACTGAAAAACAGCGATCCTCGCCTTTGGCCAGCGAAAAAGATAAAAATGTCAGAAAATGATGTTATTTTGATGGATCTTTTCCCTCAGTTGGCATTTTTAATCCCATCCCGTAAGCAAATTGAATAAATATGCAAAAAAAAAACTAAAAATAAAAATGAAGTACTTACACAAAATAAAAAGGAAAATAATAAACGGAAATAAAAACGCAACCGAAGAGACCACTTCTGCTCCGAGCGAAGCGCAATACTCCGACGCCCGTCAGAAAAATCCCTATGGTTTGCTCGAAGAGAGCCTAACTCGTTTTATGGACTCTCGGCCAAAGGCGCACGTCTCACACAGATGAAATCTTTACGGTTTTATGCTTTTATTCCTCTATCGAATGCCACTCTCGACTCCGTTTCGCCAATTTCTTTCCTTCTTTTCTTTGTTTCGGTGGTTGGTGGTTCGCAGGTTCACAGGTTTTCTTCACTTTGGTCCTTTCCGGCGATATTTAGCTTTCTTCAGCACCAGTCTTCCCTTTTCCTGGCTGGCAAATGTCCTTCTGAAATACTTTTTTTTCTCTGAAAGATCTAAATCTAAAATCTATCTATTAAATTTTGATTTATTTATAACTACCTAGATTTAATATCTCACATATTTGAAAACTTTATATGTATATAGTCTAACAATTTAAAAAAAGAAAAAAAAGTATAGTTTAAGACTATTGATGAGCCACTCATTTGGAAAATTGAACTGTAGCCATCAACTGTAATGCCTAATGTGGGCAAAATAGAGTAATATATTATATTATGTATATACATTTTCTGTGAAAGACTTCCCTTATTTGTTTGTGTAGCTTTTGTTCTTTCTTCTCTTAACTTCAGTCATTTATATCTCCCAGTTTCAGACCAGTGGTGATGCCCAACCTTTCATAATCTGAGGGCCAAAACTTGAGTTTGGTGTAATTTCGCGGGCCACAACATAAAAATTAGTCTATTTGCCGAAAGATAAGAAAGAATTTAATAATAATTATAATATATCATAATATTTTCCCCTATTTCGCACAAAAGCATTAGAGGGTAAATTATACAATTACATTGAGACACTGTTACAAAATACAACCCAAAATAACATAATTTACAAACTTCTGAGGGAATCATACATATTTTTTATCGGTTAAAAATAGTGTTGTAATTTTCACACAATTTTAATACTGAAATGTTTTAATGTTTTTTAATGTTAAAACGTCTAAAAATGAAATTAATAACTTGAAAGTAAAAAAAATAAATGTCATAGAAATTAAACAACGCACGGGCCACTTACAACACCTTCACGGGCCGGATATGGCCCGCGGGCCGTAGGTTGAGCATCACTGCCATAGACGAAAACTTCGTCACTTCACAATCAAGCTAATTAAATTCGTCCAATTACGCAGAGTCTTACGCCAACTTTGAGGTCCACTTCTGATGTTCATTTTTTGCGTTAAAAATGATTTCTTCCAAATTTTGAACAAACTGCCTTCTCTCTGTAATAATTATTTGCAAATTATAAAATTCCCATTATTTCAGAACAAAGGCAGCCATTTTTATTAAGTTCCAACGCATCCCAATGCCCACAAATGAAATCACTCTATTAAAAATTCCTGAAGGACAAAGATACAGCTTTTGGGTGCGAACGAAAGACGGAGGCAATCGAAAAGGGGGTTGGTCGGAAGCACAATGGGAGATTAGGGTGATTTACCCTCAGCTGCCAAAATAAAACCCCGGTGACCAAACGCACGTGCACCTCCAGTCAGGTTCTTTTAATTTTTCTATTTCTATCTCAAAACAGTTTTACTCAATTTCTCTTATTCATCAGTTACTCCAAAAACATTCAGTTGAAATGCTTCTGTTTTTCAAGAATTTCAACCGATAACAAAAACTGTTTTGACTGCTAACATGGCGCATAATAATGAAAATAAAAATTATATTAAGCTCCATTCCACGACTACAGAAATTATATTTAGAACTCTCTGGAATCGGATTTAGAAAATTTGAAAAAATTAAACGCGGAATGTCTTTAAAATGAAAACAGTCGTTACACAATAATAACGACATTAATTAAATGGCCGCAATTCAAGTTAAGTTTCCCCCCTCGACTGTCATCCTCATCATGAGCTTCTCTCATCACATCTCGAGAATAACAAATTAGTGTTTAGATTTTTTCCTCCTAAACTCATAAAAAACCTAAAAAAATCCTTTCCCTTTCCCTCGGAGTTTCATTTTCAAATTGATGACGACGACAACCGTCCAAATACAAAAGTCGTACATCAAAGTTTATCATAACGTTGAGGAACGACTGGCGAATCTTTAAAAAATTATCGCATTCAAAAAGAAAAATCTCTGCTCGTGAAACTGTTTCCGGATATTTTTCATGGAAATCCCCCCCCCCCCCAAATGAGGGGGTCAACTGATTCGTTTGCACTCAAAGCAGAGCCATTTGAAAATAAATGGAAGAGGAAATCATCAGAGCATAAACAAGTGAAAACAAATAAAATTATAACCCTTTGGGAGCATTGGAAAAGGATTTCGGAGCTTAGCTTATTCTTCAGCAATCCCCCAACAGTGCTAATGACTTCCACAAATGGGCATATTTTTAGCATTAAAGAAAATTTCAAAACATTTACAGTAATTGAGTTTTATCAAAACTCAAAAGCGTTGAAATGGGCATTATCTCTTTCTTAAGACAAATAATAAACAAATTTATTAATAATTTCAGCAACTAATTCCTTCATTCTTTGGCTTTTTAAAACTCAAAAAATGTCCTTTCCGATTCAAAAACGTAACGTGAAGATATTCGATCCAAAACGTGAAAGATTTTCGATTTAATACCCCGCGGGAATTCGAAATGATCCCTTTTCTAACATTTCTAAGTAAATTCCTGTTAGAAATATTTTATTCGGTTGCATACGATAATACTGCACTGCCATTGGAGGAAATGTTTTCGGAAATGGTGAATAAAACTCCTCTCTCAGACATCGCATAGAGATTAGCATTCAAAGAAAAGCAGAAAAGCAGAAAAGCGTCTTTCTTTTCCCTTCCATTCGATCGGAGAGCAGAGGATGTGAATGACAGCTCCGAAAACTTTTCGCGTTTTTCCAGAAAAGACTTAATCAAAATCGTGAGTTACGTCAACTCATCAATTTAATGAGGCTCGACGAAAAATGTCCAATTGCAAAAAAGAATTGGCAAATTCTCAAATTTAAGCAGTTCAACCAAATATGAGGCATTCAGGTGGTAAAATTTCCAAAGTAACATATTTAAGTTGTCCAATGCTTTCGCATCAATCAAATTCAAAATTGATTGATTTGAGAAGTTTCCCCCTTTTGGATCGCGGGATTTCGGGAATTTTCGACACCTCATCTCAGACACGGCATTTTCACTCGAGGCGAACTTTGACCTCTGACGGTAATTAAATTTTGATAATTTCTCTCTGGCGCCACTCCTTTCGTCTGAAGTGGATTTCGCCCGCTGAGCTTTAATGAAATTTTACTTAAACCACCTGAAAGCTCCAAAAAACGAAATTCAGCGAATTTATGTCCCATTTAATTAAAGTAAACGCCTTACTGCATCTTTTCATCCTTTCAATACTTTAACTACAAATGATTTCTTTCTCTTCGTTGGACAGTTGTTTAAATTCGAGTGAACGCAAAAACATAAAGGGATTTATTCATTGGGAACTTTTGGAGTTATAATTTTGAAAGAAAAAGATGGAGTTAAACAAAATTGTCTTTTACGGGAAACTTTAATTGAAAAAGTATTGAATGACTTCGCAAATTCATTAAGAAAATCATTGAAAGAAAATTTTTTATTAAGAAACATTACCGATGACGTAAACAGTTCTCGTCAAACACATAATCGGCACTTTAAGGGAAATCAATGAAAACTCAAGAACACAATATATAAAGGAGAAATAACAATTGAAAATAAAAGGTAAAAAGTCGGAGAAGCACAGGCGTCATCGTGAATTTAAAACTCAACACTGAACGGTGAAAATTGCTTGGAAAATTCTTGTGGAAACGCGGGAAAATAAATGTTATCCTTTGGGCTGTGACGCTTATGCCCTCCGCCCACAAAAAATCCCAAACATCCAAATAAATAATCACTTTTATATTATTATCATTATTATTAAATATTACTGTTATCATTAAAAGTCCATTAACAAATAAATCCAAGTTAGAAGTCACTTCTTATATAATATAACGAGAACCTTCCAAGGCCTGACCGATCAGAAGAAACGGAAAATAATTTCATCACTTTATAAGTAATCGGCTACATAAAGTAATTATTGTTATGACGATGTATATCCTCGCACGAACTCTCACGCACAATCCTTCTCGACTCGTGTTAAGGTAGGGTTTCCCGATTCACTCGTTAAACAGAGTTCTTCAGGTACTCGAATATAACATTATACAGTTATACAGATGTTAATGACAGAAATCGGGCTCAGCATACCACAAAGGAACCCTTTCCCTGTGCTCCGATATAACAATCACTCAATCGTACTTTTTATACGTAACTGCGTTTTATTTACTTTTATATGCAATTTTATATTGAGAATAAGGTTTTCTTACTGATAAGGTTTCTGCGCGTAGCATTTACCAATAAAGACACGTTAAAACTATACAAGGCGGTTTTCACTTAAAACACTCTTTCTATTTTGCTCCCTCACATCCGCTATTTCGTTCCATACACTCCGATTCACACTCTTCCCTCTATCATTTCTTATAAAAATCTTCTTTGTTGCTGTTGAAACTGTACCATTCTGATCCCGAGTCGGTACTCTTTTCGACCTACGGGCATATACTAATTGCCTCACAAATATGAATACAAGAACAATTGAACTCAAAACGGTGGTAAGCGATGAATTCTTCTTTTGAGGCACTTTCTTTCCTTTTATTTCGTGCATCTTTACTTAATTTCTCTCAATTTAAATTGTTAAAATAGCCAATGGTAAAAGAAGCGCAATTTGTTTGCCTTTCTGACTAGTTTATACTATTCGAGGAACGCTCACTGCACACTGACATCACCCCCAGAAAAAAGATGAAAGACAATATGGCAGATAGAGGAGAAAATGATATAAGCCTAATGTGGGAACAGTGAAAACAAATAAATATGATAGAATAAAACAAAATAAAGGTTTAAGGCCACGATTACTTCTTAGCAGCTGCCCTTGGCCGTCATCTTCTGCAGTATTTGAGAAAGCAGAATCCTTCACTGCCCACCGCAATCACCTCTCGAAGCCCTTCGCAGGTAGCTTTTCTTATCAAAAAAACCTTCACAACGCCACCTGTTGGTAAGCTGCAGAAGCAGAAAATTTTCTTTTAATTCAAAACTGGAAATGAAGTCCGAGGAAACCACTAAAAATACATTGAACTTTCGAAACCACTTTTTTGACATTTCTTAGATTTTCGAATCAAGGAAATTTCATCATGGTGTTAACGAGAAAACCAATTTTTCCACACGTGTCACAAAAGTTAACAACCTTTTCAATACTTTTGCCACCTCCTGTGTTTGAAAAGCCCGTCTTTAAAATAAATTTCCGTTTAAGGCTAATGGTGAACAGTAACAAAAGTAATGGCGAACGTCTTCTTCAAAAGGGGAATATTCTGACATTAACAGTTGAGTACCATTAAACGTTTACCCCAAATTCAAAATCGTATGTTAATCAACCCCCTCCAACTTTTAAAGGACGGACAGCCATTTTGCAGTCAAGAAAACTAAACTTTGGGGGTCACACTGACCATCATGCACATTTACTAGTACAAGTCGCTTCATCACAGTTATCCTAATTGTTCAGACTCAGTTGCCAATGTCAGAAAATATTAAGAAGTTACTGTAAAAGCCCGAAACCTCTCCCGAGACAAATTAAATCAATTTTCCACCCTTCCAAATTCCAGATAACCTCTTAATGAAATTATTCACGTCTTCTATTGGCACATAAACTCGAAATAAAAGCTCGAGGTAAAAACCAGACAAAACATGTATTATTTTTGAGAATAAAAATTTATAAACAGAATAAAGCGGTGAAAACTGAGTCCACTGTTCGTTACAGAAAATTACGCTGAAAGATCGCGGTCTTTTACAGTATTTAAAAGACTCTTTAAAACCCAATATCATTAATGAACAAACTGCTGTAATGCCGCAACTGCTCACCATATTAATTAACAAAGACTCACATTCAATTCCAACGTTTGTTGATGCTTCCACACACAAGTTTTTCTTCTTTCGGATTTAAAATTAAAGTTTTTCTAAGCGAAGACATGCAGCAGTGTTCAATCCTCTTAATGATGCATACGGACAGAGTTAACTATTTGACTCTGAATCAAAAGACATTTCAGAGTTCCACGTTAAAATAATCGAAATCTGAAAAAATACTTTATCACGCATATTCTGTCACGTGGGTTCATTTCCGCATCCCCTCTAATGATTAAAATTATGAAAATAAGGGCATCAAAAAGATACCTCCGGATGATTTTTTGACCTTCAAGTGAAGTGTAATGACAGTTTTTTGTAGTCTCAGAGATAAATTGTTTCTTATTATTTATTTTTTGAATATTTTGGCAGACATTAGTTTGAAAGAACCCAAGCCACAGAATCAAGAGAGAGACTCCTGAAGATGGGAAAAGGACCTGAGAATGAACCTTTAATAACGTTTGCATTCGAATTCCTCCTCAATCCACACTTAATTAGATAAAGGCATTAATGCTAAACAAAAGAATAATTTGCTTCTTTTTTCTGACAGGTGAAATCCTTGAGAAATGTGTGTTCGGTTCCTTCAATTGTTTTATCTCTCCCCTACGTTGGGGTGACTTAAATTCCCCGCTTGGGATGGTAAAGCAAACCGGAGTTAACTTCCAAAATGACAATAGTTCCGGTGCAGTGAAATATTTTGAGTCCCGATCAACAAAGAAACCATTTTTCGTTAATAACTTAACTCTAAAACTGAAATTACATAAGAACTTTTATTATGATGCATTAAATCAACTGATGTCTCTATTGATTAAGCAAAATATTGTTAGTCTATTAATTAATTTTTAATTAATAAATTTAACATTTCATACTGTATATATCAATATAACTAAAACCTCGCTTCGTTATTCTCGCCGCTTTCGTAAGCCTTCCTGAGAAACAATTTCGTGAATAAATTACGGCGAACAGACTAAAAATAAATAAGTTCCCATGTACAGTTTTGTAAGAGTGAAAACTCGCCATAGCCAGAGCTGCAACCCAACAAGACACTATACCCCGTTCCAAAAGCCCAATCAGCTCCAACTCTGTAAGTTATCGAAACTATTGTCTTGAATACTATTAAATACATCATTCATACAAAGCCCTCTTCCATCTGCCATTGATAGCAAAAGCGAACATTTTCATGAAAATAATAAAAAATATCTCTTTCACTCGCAGCAGCCGTTCCCAAATAGAGTTCAACCGCCCTCGTTACTCAAAAACCCAATATTACCTTTCAGGCACTCCTATGGTGACACTGACTTTGGAACGCATAATGCGTCAAATATCAATTTTACCCTTTTCAACAACAATTACAACAGCATACACGACATTAAATTCACTTTTTATAAAACTTATTGATGATATGAAACTCGGCAAAAATCAGTTTCCCCCAAATTCAACTAGAGTTCAATCTCGTTCACAAAAAGAAGGTCATCACCGGTCATCACCGAAATCTGCTTTAAAATTCGACTTGGGGTGCTCAAGATAGAGTTCTTTGAAAAAATAAATAAAGCGTGGATCCTCAACCTGAGCACGTGTGACACAAAGCAAAACTAGACCAATTATTAGTATCAAATTTAACAGTAAAAACATACGTTATAAAATTGATTTATTTTAAAAAATCAGATATGTAATAAAATTTAGATACTTTAAAATTGAAACAAATGTAATTAGACAGGGCGACGGTTGACTAACGGTAATTTCCAGGAGGCCCTGAAAAATCACTAAAATATTATTCCGTTTCACACATTGGGGCCCTGAACTAAGAGGCATATTAAAAAATGGTGGAAATATTTGATAGCCTTCACATACCCGAAAGAAATCAAAACTAAGGCAAATAGTTTGTTTGTAGCTATCATAACACTCCACTTATTTGAAAACATTAAGCGCGTGCCTGTCTAACCCATCCGGCTTCAATATAATGTAAGAAATAATTTCAAAATTAGCGACAGTCTATTTTCCTCAAAAGCACAAAATAAAATCTCATGTAGATCATACGGAAGCATTTGTAATACTAAAAGTAATAATACCCCAAGACGGGAAGGGGGTGACACTGTATGAGGAGGTTGAGACCCACGGCTTTATGCTGCGATCAAATTTTCAAAAAAGACCGGTAACCCCGTGGCCAATCGCTACCCCCGCTGAGCGCCATCTTGGTTTTTGTGATCCTGCACAGAAACCAAACCGTGGAATAAACCGACCGGCGCCCATAAAAGGAGAGCCATTCCCAATCAACATTTCCCTAAAAAGCACATATTCACGATCACGAAATTGAAATTAAAATCGGAAAAAGAAAAAGCAAAAAAAAAAAAAAGAAACAAATGGCAAATTCTAACGCGAAAACTAAAAAGAAATTTCACAGAGTATTCAGAAATAAATTTCAAAGTGAAGCAGATACTGACCTCATCCATCCGACCGCTACCATCCCCTCGAAAGACCCACTGATATTTTAAAAGACCAGACGGTTATTTTCTCCTAAAAATTGAGATCAAAAACTAAGAAAACGAACATCTTTTAAAAATTGCATTAAAAAGCGAATGAAACGCATATTAGTCTTACTTACAAACACCACAATCATTACTTTTTTCACCAGATAATTTATTTTGCTAATAAGTAAAAAATTATTAATTCGAAAAACCAGTCTTTGCTTTTTTTTTTAATTTTTTTTCCTTTCTAAAAACAGTATAGTATTTCAAACAGTACAGCAATTAACTGAGAGGAAACCAAAGACGCTTAACACGTGTAAAAAGGAATCACTTTTTGAGTCTTACATATCAAATTATAAAATCCCTAATTTATATAAAACAAAAAAATGTCAAAAATTAACTAAGAAAGTTTTTTTATCGGGTTTTGAATTATTTTCCTTTTTTTTGGTAGTTTTTTTTAATTTTTTATTTAATATTACCATTATTGTTTATTTTTTTAATGTTTATATAGCGATTCGTCTTTTTTACTTTTATTTATTTTTACTTTTTAAATTATTTGTTTTCCTTTTTTTTTTTTTTAAATTGATAACATAAGACTAGCGACGTGCTGTAAAATTTGATCGTTGATTAGGCGGAGGTCCTCTAGAATCTCGAGTGAAATTCCCCCTAGTGCCACCACCCCTCGAACCCCGGGATGAAGGACCACCTCGAAGAAGCGTCCGCCCCGACGACCAGTTGGATTCGCTACCACCGGTGTTTCCTCCACCGCCGCCACCACCGCCGCCTCCGCCTCCGCCGCCACCGCCCCCTTGCGACGGCAACGACGGCCTTACTTTCGTCTTCTTCTCCTCGACGTTTAACTTCACTCCGCCATCATCGGGAAAGCAGATAGGCTGCAATCAATATTCCCCCGTTTCAATAAACGTCCCATCCACTTCCACCTGTCCTCGTCTGTCGTCTCCGACTCTTACCTTACTATTAAGTACATCTTGCACGGATTGCGGGTTTTCAAAAGTAATGAAACCGTAGTTGGGTACACGACTTCCAGGGGGTCCTTTGGTGCCCGAACTTGTTTTACTATGTATACGTAAATCAACTATGGTGCCAAATTTACTGAATAATTCCTGCAAAAATTAAAATAAACGAATTGATAAGCATCGAATCTTATCATTGGAATTTTTGAAAAAATGAAAACCTACCCGAAGTTCCTCTTCCGTTGCGTCTAAAGGTAAGTTCCCCATAAAGAGCTGATGATTATCACTGTACTGCATAGGGTTGCGTCTTCTATCCTGGTTTTCTGTTGCGTTACTACCCATGGGAGCGCTGCCGTCTTCGTTGAAACTCGACCTGGAGGGCCCGGTGCTCCTGTCCTTCCGATTGTTTCCTCGCGTGGGCCCTCCCCTCCCTCGGGCAGAACGCGCTTGCTGGGGGCTGTCGTCCAGGCGTTGTCCGCTCCCCGAAGAGGTGTTAAACATTGGGTTCGTGCGATTGACGACGGCGGTGGCGGAGGCACCCGTCATCCCCGACGACCCCATGCGATCCATTTTCAACAGGTTTGCGTAGGTCTTTGGTTCATTTGCTGACGAGAAAAAAATTCATAAACTCAATATCGCTGCTAATTGACATACTCTTATGTCATATGCACTGACTTCATTTATAGATTTTTATGGAAAAAAATACAAAAACTTACAAACGTCCGAGATGTGAAGGTTCTGCATCTCGGTTGAAAATCCTTCGCTTTCATTCGGGGTTTGCTCCTGTTCGTTGGGGATAGGCTCTGCCGTTTCCGTTGGCTTATTAGGCGCTGAAATACAAATTGAGACAATTTTATGTGCCCCCGCAGAAGACTGAAGTCGACCGAACCGTGAGAAAATCACCTGTCCTGTTGATTTTTTCCTTAGGCGACTTCAACTCCGGCTGCCCCGCAGTCTGAGAAGCCAACATGAAGTGGTCATCATTGACGACGTTCAAATCTTCGGCCACGACACGGCCGTTCACCACGGGAGCGGGTTCTTGAGGGGGCACAATGGGAGTCTGCCCCGCCGGAAGGGTCTCGTTTGGAAGAGCGGTGCCGTTCAGAGAAACGTTTTGACCTGCTGCCGGATTAGGCGCCAAGGGAGTTTCCACGGGGGCGAGGGTGCTAGTATTGAAGTATTGAATATTGCCTGTATTCTGACCCTGAATTGAAACAAGAAAACATCGTTGAGTGGGTGTCACTGTAGGCAGGTCTTTTCCTCCGGGCGAGAACTCACGTCGGGGTGAACATCCTGCGGTTGGTCTGCGTCCTCCTCCTGCGACGGAGTTTCGCCTTCTTCATCGCTCAAGAGCATATCTTGGTACCGAAATATATCATTATGAACGTAGTACATCTTGGGGTTGTGAGTTCCGAGGACGAAAGTCTGCGTGAACCGACGCATTGGTTCTCCATCGTTTGACAACTCGCCGGATACCTGAGGATGGTAGAGTATTGTTTTAACTCCATTCGAAATGACCGGATTGGAGAGGTGAATGAATGCTCACCTGGACAACCACACCATTCCCGATAGTCGCTTGAGAATCCACCTGACTGATCTTAGCATGGCAATCCCTGAAATTCAGCTGTTGGATCTTTTGATGGATTTGCGTCTGGCCGACCGCCGGTTTTGACATGGTTCCATGTACAAAATGCGAATTGCTGCTGTAAAAGCGATGAGCGTGAGATGGAGCTTTATTTAGCAGCGTGTAGTATTGTCGAACGAATTCTCGACCAACAGCGTCCGGGGTTGGTATGGCTTCCATGACCATGACTACCTCTGAAAATAAATATTCATTTTCAATTATTAATTATCAAATCGAAAAAAAAAACATTAATTAAAATACAGTGGTGGTAATTAATGCTGGAATTTATTTCGAGCGGCCATTCAAACAATTAACCTCTATATTGAATTCTATTCCGCTTTAGACGATAATCTATTTTACAATGCATGATTTTCTCTTTATGTGACTCCTAAGGCGTGTCACTCTTGTGGGGAAAGACACGCTTAGTTTCTTAAAAACCTTTTAAGACTTTACAATTGTTGGATAATGTTAAAACGTGAACACATTCATTAATTTCCGCATTAATTTATAATAATTCACCAAATAACAAATTCATTTTGTATTCTTTCAATTGCTTATATTTAAATACCCTTCTCGCTTCACAGTAATTTCTCCCATAATTACTTTTGACTTAAGCAGAATCGCTATACATTCTCAATCTCAATTACAAGCTTTTGGATAAAAACGCTGCTAATCAAATCAAAAAAGACAGGATTCCAAAACCCAGTATCAGTAATATTAAGAGTATTCCTTAAAAAAAATCATAAAATACAGCAAAAAACGAGGTAAAGATAAAATACCAAAACATTAAAATATGTTTTACTCAAATACCAAAAGTCCAATACAAAAACAGTACAATAACTGTTTGGGGACAAAGGTTAACAAGACATTAAAGGGAGGGTGTTGTTATTCATTATTTTTATTTTCCCACTGAATCACAATCTACATAATGACTTTATCACAAAATCAGATTTCTGTTAATTTGTGGAATTCTTTTTAAGATCAAATAAGGGAACTAATCGACTAAAGCAGAAATTTCAGGAGTGACCTGAGAATAAAATTTTTATAACATTGCCTTAATATTATCCATTCAGTTCCATTGCTCTCTCAAGTTAGAACCAAATTTTGTTGCTCTTTAAATTGAATTTACCTAAAAACCACCCAGCTTACAAATCATCATCTATACTGATATCTATTAAGACTGTGTAAGTGTCTATTGCCAAGACTACTATCTTGGTAGGGTAAAGCTGGTTCAAGAGTTATGGATTCACACTATCAAAAGAGTGAACTTAAAGCAACATGAAAACTCATAATTCTCATATTTCACTATTCCAGTAAACTACCAACAGTCATCAACTGAAAGGGTTTTCCCACAACTCATAAATATATCAGTTTCTGTTGTAAAATTATACACTAATACAATAATTTTCCATTTTTCACAGAAACTAGGCAGAATATTTATGATTGCTAGAGCAATTCAAATTAAACCATGATATCTTTTACCACCATTAAAACATATCTTTTATTATTAACAAAAGTTTCTTAAATACATAAAATTCATCATTAAAATATGACTGACCAAAGAGTTCCTTATAAATTATCAACAATTCAATGACCTTCATTATAATATCTGTATTTTCATGAAATCATCCTTTACTTTTCACAAAAAAGAATAACTTTCATAATTTTATGAGTAATAATTCATTAAATTTAATATTTGCGCAAATATAATTAATTGTATTGCTTAAATAGATTATATAATTTTTAACCTGTACTCTATATAAAAAAGGCTAAAATTAAAAAAAATACAATCAAATTTTCTTTTCATTTTCCTGCTTTTACCTCTGATGGTCCTTATTTTTTAACAAAGAAGGCCCATAAAGATTCCTTTGGGTTTAATTAAATAACTTCAATTTACAAACCCCTAAAATAAGTCAAACTTGCACTTAATTAAGTTTGAAAATCAATTTAAATTAAAAGCAACACATCTTGATCTTACAAAAACCTCTAAAACAGTCATATGCATATATAATTTTCAAGGTTGCAGATAGGCTGTCCTTTCTTCTCTTCACTTTGACTTATTACAAAGGTTTTTATCTTATATATATCAAAAATATTTATTTTTCTATTTCTTGCACTAAAAAAATATTAATTATAAAGATAATAAGTCCTCAAAAGGGCCTTCGAAAATGTTAAAAAACCTTGTTTTCAGTGTCGCAAAAACCCCATAAGTTCAGTACGTCTTAAAAGATTTTTAAATACGACATACACGAAACTTTATTTTTATGTAAAAATTGAAACCAAATTAGGTTTAAATTTTGAAAAATGGCTTAACATTAAATTGTAGTCCCTCAAATTCTTATCTCATGAAGTTCAGGATTCAAAAAAAGGATTACCCTCTTCACGTACCAAGTACTTAGGGCCTTCATTAAAGGGGTACAATTGACCCCACGTGCTTATCTCTACTGTAGGCAATATATGTATAGCTTTTAGTTTTGATATGGGCGAGTTAAAGCTATTATGAGTCGTAAAATGTAGCAAAGAGATTTAGGACAACGCCATTTATCAACATGTTTTTGCCAATACAAAATGGCGGTTGGCGGCAAAACATGCCTTAATTTTAAGCTTTTTTTAATTTTAAAGCCAATTAATGACGTTGAACGGGTTAATAACCACAAAAGTGGAAACACCCCTTGCAAAACACGCCATTTCTTTTACGATTGAACTGGCGCGTTCAAAGAAACGACGGGGGTTTCTTTTGATGTAATTGCAAAATCAGCCATTTCTAAGACCACCGACGCAAAAAATTCACATTAACCTCTTCATACCCGGAAACTTACCTTATCAGGCCACTTTCACGGAGTTTTATTAAAAGTTAGTATTTACACAATAATTATAATAAAACACTCTTAGGAAAAATGCAGAATGTGATTGTATCTATCAACACATGTGCAATTCAAAGCCTTGTAGGATAAGATTTAGATTTGTTTGGGGCCCCGAAGACGATTCTGCATGTTGGTGATACTGCCTATTATTATCTCAGACTCAAAACCTAATAAGTTCAAATACTGACTTAATAAGAATTCGCAGCTTAATCTTTTTAATTTTAATTATAAACAGTGAAATCAACAAAATTAACGTTCACATTATTTCGGTAAAAAAGGCTGTGGGGATGATATTTTGTTAATTTAGCAGTACTTAAAACTTTTCAGTAATTATTTACAGAGCTTAAAAAGAAGATAAACTCTTCTGAACCTGATATTTTAATTAAAAATTTAAAATTAAGTTTTGAATTACTTTTAATTTTTATTAAAAATAAGTTAAATCATTTTTATTTCTCATATTAAGTAATGATAGTATTTTAATATTTGTAACTATACATATTTAAAATATTACTGACTGTTTTAAATTAGAACCAATAACCGGAAGTCAGTTCTTTGGCGATTGCGTAGTAATTTACCGCCTGTAGTCATAGAGAAATAAAATAGAAAATGAATAATGTCCTGTATTATGTTTCCGATTTATAAAATCCCAAGATATTTCTCACATATATGAATTCCTCTGCATCTGTTTTCTCTTTTAAGGATATTATTCAAATTCTTTTTGTTAATAAATTAAAAATTCAAACTCTTAAAAGTTGTTTTTCCCTTCTTTATAGTACACTATATTTTGTTAAGTAGATACTCCTAATTTCTGCTTCTTCAGTTTTGACTCTATTTTTGATTGCTAAAAACTAAATAAATATTTCATACATAAAATATAGTTGATTCTATCTGTAAGAATCGCCAACCTTTTGACTTTATTTTAAAGGAGCACAAGCTTCCTCATAAAAACGGTGCTTTTAATCTTAGTGTCTGAAATATTACTTTTATTATAAATTTATTTCGTGAAAAAAATCTACAAATATAGTGTTTGACAGTTATCACTCGAAGATCAAGCTGCGCCAAAAATAGGACTGTGTGTACGGTATTCTCAGGACGATTTCTTAAAATGAAGAGATGAGCCTAAAAACAGGTAAGTCACCACAACCATTTAACAGGAATCGTTAAAAATTCTCAAGTTGAATTATTAACCGGCTAATGGAACGAATTTATGAAACTATTGCAATTATTTATCTCACTGCAAAGTATTTTTTTTTTTAGAGTTTAAAGGAATCACAGAGATTATGAGAATCACCGGCACTAATTCTGTGTATTCCTGTTGCGGTGAAACGAGTAAACGCGAAAAATTGGCAAAATTTTAATCTTCAAATCTAAAAACTAGTTTTAAATTCGAGTAATATAATAAAGCGGTCGAATACCTTAAAATTATTGTGTAAAACACGACCCGTCTGTTATTTTTTTTTTACTGATGCGCGTTCAGTTATTATTAAGAGGAGTTAGAAACTTTTATGAGAAGAAAGACAAATTTTTATTTTTGGTTTTGGCCTGAAAGGGAAAAAGCTGTCACCTGTCTGCCGAATTAGTGGTGTAATGGTAATAGACAGTGTGACCGCAAGACGGCACTCATTTAAAGGCTGGTGACCACCGGCGATGTAATCAGTCTTCACCGCACTTTCGCACAATTGGTTTATGGGTTAGTAAATTGTTAATTATAGAATTTTTTTCCATTTGTCTTATCTGTTATTTCGTGGTTGCCGTCAGTAAAATGAGTCTTTTTAGTTTTTTGTGTTTCATTGCTTTTACGGAAACAGTTCAACAGTGAGTTTAAGAAATGCAGTTTAGCTTTTTATTATCAAATCATAAGCAATGTTGAAAATAAGAAAATGTTGAGTTAATGCTGACCGGCAAATCTCTCGTTCGGACCGGAATTTCGGATTGTTTTTAATCGATTCAGTATTTCGAAAGATGGTATTCTAATAAAAAGCTCAGGTGGCTGTATTTATCTTTTTCTAACTGACTTTGTTTTTCTTGAAAAACAAATCTGAACAGTTTTCACCACTGTTCATCAAGGTTTTTGTCGGTGCACCGCAACAGAAAATCCTCCTTTTAAGAATTTTTGTGTTATTGCTTTGATTATAAGTTCATGCTGTCTTTTGGAAAAGCACCAGGAAACCTACAGCGATCATTGAAGCTAATATTTAAGCAATGTTCAAATATCAAATGTTAACTTATCACTTTTATATAATATTGACTGTATCAAAATACAAGTAATGTGATGCTTTTTTGGTGCTGTTGTGACTGTCCTTTCTTTTTAAGATATTCCTCGTTGGCTTTTGTCGGTGTTGTGCTTTCCCCAACCATCTCGAGTCCTTTCTTCGTGTCATTGCTGTTCCAGATTAATTCGACAGCTTAATTAATTTTTTTTTATTACGTCTTCTGTCAATTTGGTAGGCTAACATATACACACACCATTAGATAATTCTTAAGACTGCGATTCCAGTGATCGAGAATTAACATTTAATTTTTTCTTAATCTAATGAGTTTGATGCCTTTTGACTTTTGTTCGGTGAGGGAAATATTTACTTTTGACCTCATTTGACAAAAGTCTTATGAAAGGAAAGTCTTATAGTATAGATGCCCCTGAGAGATAACCTCATAAATGAAATTTAAATCGATTATGTTCAGCAGGCAACAGTTGGCTTCTGTAGGACTTCGCGAAAAGAGAACAAGTGCATGCTTCGGACAGAGCACTTTGTAAGTATTGCTGAATGAAAAGATTAGCGAAAACGGAGCTTTTTAATTTTCTAAAATTGTATTTTATCCATTTTCCACAGCGCTTCTACTTATCATTATTTCTGCCATTCCGTTATCCTATTTTTCCAATTTTTTTCACTCGGCGTACCCTTGTCAGCATTGCTTCCTCTTTGTGGCACTGAATAAGCGCACATTATCGTATAAAACGAGGCTATAAATATCCAGCTAACTGTAGGGGCTAGTTTGAATAAATTAGTTTTACTCTAATTGATAATGTCAAAAAGGAATAATGATAGCCGTTCCTTAGTATAAACAAAAATGGGAATCGATGTCAACACTGATAAGCCTCTCAAATACTCAGTTACTTTCAGCTGAAACCATTGCGGTTGTTGTTCAAAATTTTTATCTATTTTTAATGGTTTCAAGTGTGTCACAAACACTCAGTCGTACGCTGACATTAGTACGAGTCGAGAGTTGGTTGTGGTAACCCGATATTAATTAAAAATCTTTATGTAATAAGCAAGAAACTGTGCTGAATTTACTTTTAGGTAATTCAAAATGATGAGGATCGTGGTGGCGGTTTGCATGATAGCGTGTGTCCAGAGCTTCCCCCAGCGACATAAGAGGGCGAATATTATCGAAGAAAGCGTACAGTGTGGATACAATGTAAGCACATTTCAAAATCACATCTTCTCTTTTCAGATACTCCTATAAGTTAATCGGTTCTTTTTTTGATTTTCAGCAATGTCCTGAATCTGTGCCCGGAATGCTTAACGTTCATTTGGTACCTCACACTCATGACGATGTTGGGTGGCTGAAGACGGTCGATCAGTATTATTTTGGAAGTAAGGATTGACACATTAAAAGGAAAATGGGAAAAGATTTTTTTGTTATAGGCTTTCCTTTTAAAAAATTAAAACCGTTTTTTATTTTAAATACCTCATAACTGTATTGGTCGTGCAATTAGTGTCAATCGTTTTACGGGAGTTAAATGAAAAGTCCAAAAATGAATAAAAGAAGAAAACAAATGACTCTCTCTTTCTGGCTCCTGAATAGATAAAAACAAAATGGAACTCCATTATTTCAATGGAGTCCAGTCACAATGACAATGATCGAAACTTAAGGAAACCGTTGGGTTATTGTTATAAATATAAAAAACGGAAACGGTCGACCTCAATGAATGGCGTCTTTACATAAAATACATTTTCTCGCATTTCCTTTTTTTTATGAGTTGTTATCTTTTAAGGCAGAACGAACATTCAAAATGCTGGAGTTCAATACATCCTCGATTCGGTCGTGAACGAGCTTCTTCACGATCCCAATAAGAAATTCATCTACGTGGAAACTGCTTTTTTTTGGAAATGGTGGAATGAGCAGGAGGACCATTTAAAACACAGAGTGAAGCAACTGGTGAAGAATGGCCAGTTGGAATTCATTGGAGGGGCCTGGTCTATGAACGATGAGGCCACCACTCATTATCAGAGTGTCATAGACCAATTCACGTGGGGTTTCAGGTATAGCAAATCATGTCGTTCGGAAATGATGGATTTATGTATCGCTTTTACTAATGACTCCCCGTCTTAATAATTCACTAAAAAAGTTCTGTCATTTGAAACATTTCATTGAAATTTCCCATCTCGTAAAAAAGGACCCGAACCTGAAAATTTTCTTTTATTTTTGTTTCGACAGAAAATTAAACGACACTTTTGGTTATTGCGGTCAACCGAAGATCGGTTGGCAGATCGATCCCTTTGGCCATTCGAGAGAAACTGCTTCCATGATGGCCCAATTCGGCTTCGACGGTTTATTCTTCGGGAGGCTCGACTATCAGGACAAGAAAAACAGAGCCAACACCACCAAAATGGAAATGATTTGGGAAACCAGTCCCTCTTTAGGTATGCTCTTTGTAAGCCCTTAAACACTCCTTCTGCATTGTGGAAGGACTCGGAGTTTGGTTACCCTTTTTTTATTTTTGATTTGGAGGTCCCTCCGGAGATTTATTAACCGGTGCTTTGTATAATTTTTACTCGGCGCCGGATGGGTTTTGTTTTGACATATTATGCGATGATGACCCCATCATCGACGATCGGTCCTCACCAGAGTTTAATTTAGAACGAAAATTGGACGATTTTCTGAAATTTTCACAAAGGCAGGCGACATACTTCAAAACGGAAAATATTATAATGACGTTTGGCATGGATTTCAATTATCAATTTGCTCGTAAAAACTTTAAAAATATGGATAAACTCATAAGGTATTCTCAAAACTTCGGTTCAGCACGACTAATTCTTTTTTACTAAACCAGTTCTCAGGGAATTTTTTAAATTAACCATTAAATGCCTTTGGCAAAAGGCAAAATGTCTCCCTCCGCCCTTTCGGAGTCGAGGTATGGACGCAATCTGACACCCAACATGAGTGAACTTTGACCCCAGTGACAGATTAGATCGCGATTGGCTGCCGTTTTCATTTGTCGGCTGCACTTTTCGAACTGATTCGTTTTTATTTTACAAATAAGGAGTGTCGGGAGACCTCTTCACGGGCGCTCTATACAATCATTATTCGGCGCCTCCCGGATTCTGTTTTGACGTCCTTTGCGAAGACGAACCATTCATTACGGATCCCAACTCTCCCGACCGAAATGTGGACGCGAAACTCGAAAAGTTTCTTTCTTTTGTCCGGAAACAAAACTCCATTTTCGCCACCAATAATGTTATGTTAACAATGGGAGAGGATTTTCACTATCAGGACGCCCACAAAAATTATAAAAATTTAGATATCCTAATCAGGTACCTGATTTACTTATTGTTTCGGGGATGTATGTGCTGAAATTTTATGTTGGCTCAATGATTTGTGAAGTGTGCGTTTTAGTGGTGAGGAATGGACACTCATCAAAGACAGTTAAGGGAAATTCACGCAACATTTGGGTTGGGCACTCGTGGCTGGCATTAATTTTAAGTTTTCTTTTTGTCAGGGCCAACGACCGACATATTCGCGGGAGCACTCCACAATTTATATCAAGCGCCAAAAAATTTCTGTTTTGATATTATGTGTGGGGACGAGCCGATCATTGATGACGTTCACTCCCCGGACTATAATGTCGATAAAAGAGTAAACGAATTCTTGGGCGCTATCTATATGCAATGGGCTGATTATGAGAGGCCGGAGATCATGATGACCATGGGCGGCGATTTTAATTATCAGGATGCTCATTATTATTTTAAAAACCTAGACAAACTAATCAGGTAGTTAAACTTTTTTAAATGAGTTGGGGATGACTGAGCGCCTTTCATAGTTAGATTGCTTTCACTCATACTCTTCTCGTTTTCTGAATCTTTTTTCTAATTATAATTAAGTGACAATATGATGTCACTCTGCCTCCTCCGGTCACTCTTTATTAGACTGACTGCATCACTTGGAGGTTTGCTTTGTTCCCATTAGAGTACTTTAGAATAAATTAAAAAACCAATGGAAGGATAAATCTGAATGGTAATGGATTTCGAACAGAAAACTATAATAATATTAACTATAAGATAATGATTTTAATGGGGATTGTTCGCGAATATTCGGTCTTGTTGACAGACTGGAATTCTTAGATAAATAATGTCGCCGCAGAATAATTCCAAATGAGTGCCGTTGTTTCAAAAATTTAGAAAAACATTGTCTCAATGCCCATACCTCAATTCTAAAGAGGGCTTTCTTTATTAATTTTCTTTAGAAAGCTTAACTTTTGCATGTTTTCCCTTTTATAATTGCATGTCACCTAACTGTAATAACAGCTTTAAAAAATAGAACAGTGTTCCTTGTGTTGTTTGCATGGGTGCAGAAATTTCCAAAAATGTTAAGCCTGGGTGGTTGTTTAGAAGGGTGATGCTTTGGGGAAGTTTCTCCTCTTTTAATAATAGGTTTTCTCCTTATTTCAAAGGTACCTCAATGCAAGGAAGTCCAAAACCGGAGTGAACGTGTTCTACTCCACTCCTTCATGCTATGTAAAGAGCTTACACGAGCTAAACAAGACATGGCCGACGAAGCAAGACGACTTCTTCCCTTACGCATCAGATCCCCATGCCTACTGGACCGGCTATTTTACTAGCAGACCCACCCTCAAGTACTTCGAACGCCAGGGAAATAATCACCTGCAGGTGAGCTATTCAACACCCCATTGGAATTTCCCCTCTCTCATTACTTTTTGCACCCTTTTTTATGATTTTTTAACTTTGTGACTGTCATTATTCCGTTGAGATAAAAAATTTTGTTTTGCTGCAGATCTGCAAGCAGCTTAGTTCTCTTGCACGTCTGGGGCCGGAAGATAACCCCGACATAGACGCCTTGAGAGAAGCCATGGGAATAATGCAACATCACGATGCCATAACCGGAACGGAAAAGCAACATGTCGCCGATGATTATGCCAGGATTCTCACTGAAGGGATAAGAAAATGCGAGATCGTTAACAATGTTGGCCTCAAGTGAGCGCTTCAGTCAGCCCTTTCCCCACTCTTAAAACCACAGCTGACGATATGTATACTTTCCAGCAAATTAATGCTAAATCAAAACTCCTCGGCACCGCCATTGACTTTCAAATCGTGTCTGTTGACGAACATAAGCCAGTGCGCGATAACAACAAGTACGCAGAAGTTCATAGCCACCGTTTATAACCCCCTAAGCCGACCCGTCAACTTCGTCGTGAGATTACCCGTTTATGGGAGAGCGTACACAGTTAGGAACCCGCAGGGAGGAAAGATCCCCAATCAGGTATGCACTCGACTGTCTGCGTCGCCTTGAAATTGTCCAAAAGTAAACACAAAGTTGTCTTCCCTTCAGATCGTGCCCATTCCGCTGCCTCTTGTGAAAATCCCGGGCAGAGCGACCGGGGCTTCGTTGGAGCTGGTGTTCAGGGCTGACGCTGTGCCACCTCTGGGATACCGTTCCTATTATGTTTCGGAGGTGAATTCGAATGGGATGACGTCAATATCGGAGGAAGAGTCGTTTAATGATGCGGAGGAATATATAATGGGGTATAACGTAAGTAACAAATCTTTTAATAATCACCTCTGTCAGCTAGAAATCTGATTACAATTTCCACAAATGCTACAGAATATTTATCCCTCCGAAAAAAATCATACGATATTATGGTAACCAATGTTAATCTATTTAAGTAATTATATACAAATATTGTTTTCTTTAGAACACTCAGCTGACTTTCAATGCGACCACAGGTCTAATTTCCTCAGCTGTTTTCCAAGGAAAAAGAATTCAGTTCAGCCAAACCCTCGAGTACTACATTGGACACACCGGACACAACGATAAGTTCCGAAACAGAGCCTCAGGGGCGTACATATTCCGCCCAAAGGACAATAACAGCATTCACTTAACGGAAAAAGCCAACGCGACTGTGCATAAGGGTGAAGCTTTTATTAAAGTCTTATCAAACATATTGAAGAAAGTTGGGCTCAACGGGTCATTCTTTTGTTTTGTATTCCGTTCTCTGCCCTTCTGTGTTTCCCTGTAGTTTTGCCAGTAAGAGAACTAACAAAACATATAATTTGTAGGTCCGATTGTGACCGAAGTTCATCAAGAATTCACTTCATGGGCCAGTCAAGTAATCCGGCAGTACAATGGAGACCCCAACGTGGAAATAGAATGGATGGTGGGTCCCATACCAGTAGACGACCTGGACGGAAAGGAAATAATTTCACGATTCAAAACGAATCTCAAAACCGAAGGCCTATTTTACACAGACAGCAACGGCAGACAGACTATCGAAAGGAAGAGAAATTTCAGGCCCACTTGGAATTTGGACCTGAAAGAACCAGTCTCCGGTACGGAGCGTTCGATGGGAAAACAAAATTTACGCCCGTGAGAGATGTTTCACCCTTCGGTTCTCTTACAGGAAATTATTATCCGGTGACCACTGATATCTCAATAAATGACAAAGACGTAGAGTTAACTGTGCTGACAGATCGGGCGCAAGGAGGCAGCAGTTTGCGAGACGGGGAAATAGAGCTCATGTTACACAGAAGGCTGCTCTTCGACGACGGCTTTGGAGTTAGTGAAGCTCTGAATGAGGAAGCTTATGGTGAAGGGTTGATCGCGAGGGGTCGGCACTGGATTAATGTCGGTATGCATTTGCGAGTGGCTTCTACATTTCCGACCACTACACCGATTCGTAATTTCAGCTAGACAAACACTTTTAATCGCGTGTACTTACAGGACAGATTTCCGATCCTAATAGACCGAAGCAGAAAAGTCTCCTGCGACAAGAAAAAGTTTTGAGCCCGCAAGTTGTGCTCACCAATGCAACACTGCTCCGATTCGAGGATTTAGTCAAAAGTTACAAATTAGAATATAGTGGATTGAGCACTCCCCTCCCATCAGAAATTCAAATCCTAACACTTGAGCCATGGAAAGAGAAAACTTACCTCCTGCGATTGGAACATCTTTTGGAAAAGAGTGAAAGTCAACCTATCACTGTAAATCTCGCCAATTTATTCTCAGCTTTTGATATCGTCAGCGTCAGAGAAACTTCCCTGGGTAATTTCTTTTTCTTTTTGTCAGAGCAATGTATGAGAATATGACTTTATTAACTATTCTGTTTGTTTTATTTTGAAGGCGCAAATCGATGGGTGAATGAGGTGTCGAGATTCGTCTGGAAAAAGGAATCAAATGAAATTAGTTATGAGAATGATTCGGCAGACCCGACTGAGACCAACTTCCCCCAAGTGGTTATTAAACCGAAACAGATCAGAACTTTTGTATGCGACATCAAACCGAAGAAAGCAATTTGATGAATCAATAAAATCGCGTTGAAAGGCTGCAGCCTATGTAAGTCAGAACAACCTTTCAATGGTATGTCTCCTAATTAAAAATACAATTCAATTCTTTAGAATTTAGTTGGAGAAATTAATATAAAGTTCTAAATTAATAAATTGATTATGACATTGCCTTAATTTGTCTTATAATAACACCTTTCAAGGAATTTAAATTTGGACACCTCATTGCAATGGGATAATGATTACGCTGTTGACGGTAAATTCAGGTAAAAATTTTTTTCTTAAAGACAATACTAATTTCTAGAAAGTGTGAAGGTTAATACTGATTCTAAAAACCACTAAGTACTCCTTTTTGTGTAAAACTTGTCGCATTTATTTACATATTTACAACTTACAAAATATTAAATAAAAATCACATAGTGCAGAATAAACAGAAACTATACATAATAATCAGATTGACTACAACACACAATTCACTAGTATTGGTAAATAATTTTATGCACACTTGTTCCTACACTTCACCGCGTAAAACGAGACCAGAGCTTTAAAACCGAAATTATTACATTTTTCCTGAATTCTCTCTCTATGCCCATAATTTCCAGATAAACTGAATTTACCCAAATATATATTGTCTGAAAAATGATCTGTTTTTAAAGAAAAGTGTAGCAATGTTGAATAATTCATTTAAAAATCATATAACAGCTGCTTAGTTAAAAATAACTTAAATTCATTAAGGTATTTATAAATTAGAGTCCTGATTTATGAGTATCCAAAATATTAATCATCAGATTTCATCTGCAGAATTAAACTCAGAAATACTACTTGAATTTTATTTTAATCATTGTCAACTGATTCATTAAAACAAAAGTTTTAATTAATATCTTTAACTTCTATAAAAGGACGTCACAATGATATGCTATCTATATAACCATCACAAAGCTAAATTTATAAAACAGCCTAGTATAGATTTATTCCTTTTTTTTGAAATAATATAAATTCTAATATGTTTACATGTCCCATGATCTTGTTATTAAAACAAGAAAGTAATTCTGCAACTGATACAAACATACTTTTATTCCTTCTGTTTGAAAAACTTCTGCTGAATTATTTTCCCTTAATTATGAGTCATTGATTTACTTCCACTTATGTCTTACTCTGATGAAAAGCTTTCTTATGCCTAGTTAGAGCTGAAGGATCTCCAAAAGATCTTTTGCAGTGCTCACATGTGAACTTTGTACCCTTGTGTGTGTTCAAGTGCCTTGAGAGTCCACTTTGGTGCAAAAAACTCTTCTTACACAGTTTGCATTTGTATATGTCTGTGTCTGTTCTGAACCCATGAAGTCTAAAATGTAGCAAAAGGTTGAGTTTCTGAGTATATCCTTTGCCACAAATATGGCAGTTAAAAGGCTTTGAAATATCATGTGTTAGTAAGTGCCTCTTTAATATAGACCCCTGAGTGAATCTTCTCCCACATATTTTGCATTTGTATGGTTTGTATCCTGTGTGAATAGCCATGTGACGCTTTAAATTGCTGAAGCTGAAGCTTTTCCCACAAATTTCACAGTAAGCTGCCTCAGCCAACTCTTTGTGAAATTTAGTTAAGTGGTATTTGAATTCAATAGAGGTTTTAAAGTCTGATCCACACACAAAACACTTGAATGTTTTAGTTTCTTCTTCCTTCTTCTCTTCTGGTTCATTCTGACTTTCACTGGAGTAAACCCTCTGCAACTGAACCACTCCAATTTCCTCCACATTCCCTTCCAACAACTCCACATTTTGCATTTTTTCACTTTCATCTGAGTTATCTTCCCAAGACATATCAAAAATCATAATATCATCCTGTCTTTTCTTTTCTGTCTGTTCTGTCTCCCCCTCTTCTTCATTGCCCCATAACTGATATATTTCCTGAATCCTCATTCCCCTTGAACTATTATTTTCCCCTGGACTCCTGTTTTCACTGGGACATTCAAGATTTGCATATGTTAGAGTTTCATGCATTTCATCTGCAGGAGATTCTTCATTCCGAACATCCAAAGGAACCACTTCACACACAGTCAAATCTTCTTCTTGGCCATCTTCTCCTTTTTCACCCTTTAATATATATCTCTTTACATGATTAATAACGGTTTTTTCACCAGGTTCTACACAATTAAGATCAGAATTTGAGAAAAAATTATGGATTTCACCTGTCACTTCTGCTGCCTTAACTTCTTCCTGTGGCTTTTCAGGAGAATGTTGATTATCTGTTTTATCAGAATCAACAGTGCTGCTTTCATTGCTGTTCCTCTCATCTGGTCCATCCTTCTTTAAAACAAAAACAATTAAAATATTAACTGGATAATTAATGGTTTATAAAATGAAAATATTAACAGTATTCTTTATTTTTTCCCATTTTTGCAGAAAAAAACACACATTACTTACTTTAAAAAAGTTTTTGTGATCTTCTGTCAAATCAATTAAACCAATTTCATTTAATTTCCCTTCTTCATTAAGTTCAAGCAGTTCTAAATGTTCTCTCAGTTTTGAATCTGAAATTTTGCATTTTTTCTTAAAGAGGTAGATCTGCTCAATCATTGCAAGGCATTCCTCACAAATATTCGATGGTAAGCCATCTCCTTCTTCTATCTGAAATTTATTAATTAAATGGAAATATTTCAAACTTGAATTAACGTATTTTAATTCTCCCATTTCTGTCGAAGTGGTTTACATAAACTTTTAGAATTCAAAATTTGTTCAAGAATTTTAGACAATAATAATTATCCTAATTATATAAGTAATACTGTAATTACCGAAACATCAACACTGTACAGTATCCATTCCTGGTAGGAAATTTTGCTGTATTCCTGAAATATCGGCGTTAAGCCCCGGTCAACTTCCGAGAGACAAAGTCTGCACATTTCATTAAAATTGCTAGCGACGAAAGCCTTTTTTAAATAACTAGAATTTTTTCGAGAATAAGTCTTCATGGTGTTTTATTTTTCTAATGGGAAATCTTCTCAGACGTTAACACTAAAACAAAACAGAAAGATTTTGCTAGTGTCACGACCACGAAATAATAAGCAAATCAAATTAGCAATGTTGCCAAATTTTTTATTTTGGGCCCACTATAAAGAAAAATGGAGCCTATCTCAGTCTTTTTTAAGCAATCTATTCCACATTATTTTGAGAATTTGCCGATTCCGAATACTTTCGGAGGATGGTTTCGACTAAGTTGTATGTATTTATAATTTTTTTTTTAATTTAGAGTGAATATGAAGAATTAATAATATTGATTCAAGTGAAAGTAGAAAGATTTAACGAATTCCAACTGGTAGCACTTATTAGAAAAAACATTGTAATTTTCTTGCAAAGGGTCTAATTTTCCAATTGATAAATTCTTTTCAGAACATATTTTTATGAATTAAAAAATTCAGAATTTATAAATTTTTCCCATAATAGAACTTTCATCTCTACGAAACAGTTACTTAAAAAATATAAACTTTTAACGTTTAGAAAGTCTTAAAGAAGTAAATGGAAAAGGATTAAATAATGCTTTCATGGTTTTTTTTTACTGTAACAATATAAAGGAAAATAATTGCTTTATACTTAGACAGTTTCAATGACTGTAATGTTTTAAAATTAAAATTTCAAAAAATGTTTAAAGAAATTATTTTACATATGATTCCCTTATGTTTCTTCAATATTATTTAAGGCTTCTGCTGTTTCAAATCTACTTCATATTTAATTCAGGTTCACTAAACAATTATCTTCCTATTAAATGATCAGCAGGTATCTTCCCATTTGAACTTCATTCAATTCATAAAAAAATTTTTCTTAATTTTTTCAGTCAAAGATTGGCTATCATTAGTACCCCTAGGAGCAGTGGTAGGAGGTATAGGATATGTGTCTTATCATGCATTTTATCCTAAAGACAACTCCATAATTAACCCAAATATCCATAAAGAAAATGCAAAGCATGTGGATGTGCTTGCAGTTGAGGATTTAGGTGAAAAAACTGCAGTATGCAGATGCTGGAGAAGTAAAAAGGTAAGAATTGCATAATTGTATGCTTTGAGAGAACAGTACTTTATAAAGTTTAACAAATCTCATTGCTTTTTGTTCAGTTTCCTTTATGTGATGGGTCCCACAATAAATTCAATGAAGAAACAGGGGATAACATAGGACCATTGGTGGTGGAGAAAAAGAAGTAAATTAAATATTATATCACTCCTTGAAAAATAAAAATTATAGGTAAGTGATCAATTTCTCTGAATTTTGCTTTCATTTTATCTGAAAATTATCCTATGCATTGGTAGATTTTGGTTATAAAAAACTAATTTAAACTTCTGTACTTCTGATTAAGATTTGTGAGCAATAAAATTATGGCTTAATTTTTTAAATAAAAATTTACATGTCAGAAATTTTTAAGCATAGTGGAATTTCTGCCAAAGTTTTAATTTAGTGATAAAAGCTGCCTGCCAAAATTTAAAAATTTGTCAAACAACCAATGCTAATTATAGTTTCTCTATCTGATATAACTACACCCTCCAAACTACTTATTTTTTCAAAACAAACATATTTAAATTTTAACAAAGAAAATTTAAAAATAGACAAAATTCAATTTAATCTACTTAGACTAAAGAGAGATTTGTTTTCTTTACAGATTGCAGTAATATTGAGCTCTGGATCACTTTTGTAATGCATTTTAATTGAGTGACTCAATTGAAGATGAAGTGTAGAAAATTCAGTTGTGTTAGTAGCTTTAAAACTGAAAATCATAAAAATATTGTATTATGAAATATTCAATAAATAACTTGAATTTTGTTATGTAGTTGCAACTTTGATTTTTTAAATAACACAATTTACAGCTCCAGGGGGACAACCTGGATGCGACATAATTGCTGAATGCACTACAAAAAAATTGCATAATTTAATTTTTAAAATACACACATTTGTCAGGGGCAGCAAAATCTCTTGAGTGGGCCCTCACTAAACACTTGAAACTCAAACTTTGAAGTAATATTGGAAAAAATAAATTTAGTATTAATCACAGTGGTTTCATTCTGTGAATTTTAAGAAAAATACAAAGTGCGGCAGAAATTCAAACATATTTAAATATTTATTTTTAAAATTAGATCCGTAATGTGCAATATATATAATGTATAATAAATTATATTCTTTGCGTAGGCAAATATTAGAGGAATTAAGGAAACCCAAGGGGTTAATATTTATAAAGACATACAAAAAATCTAAAAATGAATAGCTGCGAATGAGTGAAACCAGCGGTGTTTTTTACAGAAAGTAGGTTGCCCAAACAATCACAATTCTTACGGTCAGTTAAAAACACAAAAAAGAAGCAACGGTGAGTCCACGGGAATGTTCCATTTTTACTCACCTAATATCTTATCAGTAATTTCGTGTGCACTGATATGAAAAAGCAATTTATGACGTCTTCTTTTAAAACTAAGATAATTACGGTGTGATTTTATTGTTAGTTTTCCAGTTTCTCTTCCTTATTTAAATGCCCCCCAAGTGGACTACCAAAAAATGTCAGGTGAAAAATTAGTGTGCATGTTTTTGTTACTGGCAACGTTTTTTCAAGGTACGAGGAAATACTTTAATTTCTTATCGATTATGACAATGCCTTAAGATTTAAATCACAACTTTTCATCTCAAACAAAATGGGAATTTTTTGAGCTTTCAGACGTGAAACAAAAACATTGCAGCTCATTATTTACTATTGGATTCGTCGAGCAAAAGATAGGCGGTTGAAATAAATTGACCGAATCAATTCAAAAGAAAAACGGAATTCTTACCTTAACTATTGATTAAATTTAACTGCATCTTTTGCTTTGTATTTTATTAAATATGCAATTCTTTAATATCAATTTATTATATGCTTTTTATTTTATTAGAATTAAATTTATAGATTGTTATAGTTTAGAAATAGTATGTATTACGATACTAAATTAATTATATATGTATAGAGTGCTTTATCAGAGAAGGATAAGCACCGAATAAGTAGGCCTAAATAAAATGTTGGAGTTTATCTGCAGGTGCAACTGCATGTATGATTAGCTGCTTTCTTTGACCCGTAATAGGTAGTTGACCATCTCAGGCAAATTTTTTTTAAAATTAGTACAAATTAGAAAATTTAATTGGGATTTAATTTACTGTAAAATTATTATTCCAGACCCAGAATTTTTTTTTGATAAATGCTAGGGTTCGTTTTGATATTTTTTTAGGAAGTTATCTTTTAAACTCAAAGGAAATCGAAGTAACTGAAACAGTTCTCGATAAAATTAAAGTTCGCCTTGAAAACGGAACATCCCTTCCTTCAAAATCACCCTCGGAAAGCACCGAAGGTATCAGCAAAATCATTCTCACGTCCCAAAAACCAACGACGGGTTTAAGTGAGTTCAACACGACAGGAATCAACTCAACAAATATCCAGGAAAGTGAGCTAGCAGAAACTTCCCACGAGGTGGCCAAAAATGCAAACGGAACAGATGAAATTTCTGTAAATAGCATAACCATAAATGATTGTATAAATATAAATTCGACGAATACTACATGCTTGGAGTCATCCTGGAATGACACCAGCAAAACGAACTACACGCTGGTAGTGGAAGCTGCCCAAGCTCTGAACTCAGATGATTCAACTCTAAGAGTTGAAAAGTTGACAGCCATGGCAGCAGGAATTTTTCTAGTCATGGCTATAATCGGTTACTTAGGTTGTGTTGGATACAGGCGCTTTCTGCAGTAAGTACTCCGCAAAAGAGTATGAAGAATTCAGATCGTGGCAAGTCATAATTTGGCACAAATTAACTTCACACTGAGATAGATTTATTGAATTTAGATGATAGTGAGGATAATTTTTAAATCTCAAGGGTACTTTTAAAAAATGAATTTTTCATTAAGATAAGACTTAATGAAGGATTTTTTTAGCTTCCGAGAAGTTATGGAAAAGAGTATTGTTGAAATTTTTTGAGAAAGCTCTAGTTTTTTGAACCAAAGCCCTTGTTTTATATTCAACTTAAATTAGCTGCGATTTGATATAAAATGAACATACATAATAAAATACTGTACGACAATTCAGATTCAATTAAGTCTTGAAAAGATTAAAGATTAGAAAAAATCCTGAATTTTATATTTTCTTGATAGTTTTGTTACAGGCGTAAATATGGAAATAGTACAATATTAGTCGGGGAAGAAGTTTATGACACAACGGATCTGCGATATTTTGAAATTTAAAGAAAAAAATAAAAGGGAGCAGTTTCTAAAATGGCGGAAAATTTAACCAATGAAACAATACGTTGAAGCCTCCAAAGGGCCCAGAAAGCGGAACAGCTAAAAGGAAACCGCAGGAGACATTTAACCGAAATTTTAAAATTTCAAACTCAAGGAATAACAACGTAGGTACAACATTCGTGACAAATTTGTGCTTTTAACAACTTCATTTGTAAAAAGTGTAAATCAAATTCCGAAAATAATTTAATTATTGGGGTAAAACAAATTGAAAAAAATAAAATATACTTTTAAGTTTTTATTGTTAAAATTGTTTCGGATTCTTTGTATATATATACGCATCCGCAAATCGTTTTATATTTTCGCATTAAATTTTGTGTAAATCCTTCCAGTTATTAATTTTTAAACCAATAACGATCTTAATAATGAGGATAATTCAAATTATTACTTAAATAAAGGAAAAATACCTGTGTCAGTTATTTTTATCAGTTAACATAAGCGACATCAATAACCAATCGCAAATTAAAATTAAAAAAACGTTTTTGAGAGTGTACTCAATTTTACGGATGATAATATTAATTTAATGCTTACTTTTCGGAGTACCTCTTCAATTAATACTGAAAATGAACGATGGACTTTTAAATTTCGGCTATAAAACGAATTTATATAAAAGTTTAACACTCGGTGGATTTTATTATGAACTCAAATAAAAAAAATAAAATGCCCGTTTCTTGTGAATTATCCGATTAGTTCGGTTCTGGAGTTGGATAAAGAGGAACAGTAAAATACTAGGAACTGTTTGTCTGACTATCTGAACAACATTGTAACAATCCTGTACAATACAAACTCCCTGAAGTTCTCTCAATATTAAAAACCAGTCCTGAGTGACACGTTAAAAGCTTACATTGGTATCCACGGAGCATTTAAAAAAAAATTCATATTGATTTGAAATAAAAGTTACGAATCCAAGCTCTTCACACCAGGTAAACAGGTCGAGAAATAAAAATTTAGTGAATAAACTTTGAGCTAAAAACATAGTTCTAAAGAAACATTGTTACTGGCTTGAAAATGTCATATAATTTTTTTTAAAGTAATGTCATTTTACTTATTTCAGTTAATATCTTTTTTTTTTAATACTTTCTTTCAACTAACTACTAATTTAAGGGGACGCGAGTGATATTTTAGTTTCCTTTGGTAAAATTATATTGATTTCTCCTATTCTCTCTTCAGTATAAAAACTAAGATTGTACTAAAATATTTTCTGATACGTCAACTGTCAACAAAAAATACGGTAGGATAAACACAAAGTTAAGTAAAACTAAAGTCAGAGCAAAGAACATTCATTGCACATTACAGTTTTCAGAAGAAAAAGGTTGTTATAAAGATCCTAAAAAAGAAACTTTTGTTGCTCCCTCATTACAACATATTCAACATTTCTCAAAAGTGAGTGCGATTTCATAAATCATTGCTTTCGACTTATGACCTCTTCAATGACTTTAATCCATACAATGTAAAAACAAATTATTTGCATACTGCAATTGTTATAAAATCGAATTTCATAATTTCATTCCCTTCATAAGATATGATAATTTATTGATTGCAGTATTATTTTCATCCTAACCTTGTAACAAAAATTATTTAATCAATACAATTTTAACATTGTTACTCTTTCCTAAGGATGAAGTCATTTTAAGGTAAAAATAAATTCACAAACAAATGATAAAATATTACAACTTAGTAAAATTAAAATACCATTACAAATTGGTTTAGCAGTAAAAAATTTTCTAATCCTATAATTTTGTGACAACCATAAGACTTTTTATTACTTGTTAAAATGCTTTTAGAAGCTTTTAGAATATCTGACTCCCTGCAGAGAAAATTTAACAGTACATGTGTATAAATTGGGTCAACTGAGCCAATTTTTCCTGATATTAACAATAACTTTTTAAATATAAGTCTCCATCACAAAAGACCAATCCAGTGCAAAAAACCATCCATCCATTAATCCATCAATTCAGTTCTTCTCTTCTTCCTTTTTGCTTTCCTCTGTATATCTTCCCAACACTAAAGCTCTGAATAAGGGTCCAACCTCTCTTGGATCTGCCAATGCATCAACAACCATTTTTTCCACATTTCTCATTATTGCTACCTTCTGACGACTATTTAAAGGATATTTGATTGGTCCTGTTGGTCCAGCCTAGAGAAAAAAGTCATCAGGTGTCAGAGAATCAATAAAAAAACTTCCATAAAGCTTTTTGCAAACTTACCTTGTACCAAAAATTAACAGAGAGTGTGTATCCACCTCTCATGAGTGACTCTATGTGATGCCACCAGTATATGGGTATATATAAGACATCCCCAGGACCAAGAACTGTTTCCTGTCCCCTGAGTTGAGTAAATTTAGGAAATTTCTTTAAGTCTGGTCGCTCAAAATCCACCTGAAATTATTCATCACAACATAAGCATCATAAAGTCTTGAAAACTAAAGCCATAAATAGAAAGTGATATTTACCTGACTTTGTCTGTCATGAGGATGATACACAGGATGGGGATATAAGCATTCAAATTGTTCAGGTGGAAATAAAATACATCTTTTGTGTCCTTTGATTTGGGCAAACAAATTTTGCTGTTCATCATAATGACAAGGAGTAGTGTTCCCTAGTGGTAAACAAATAATTTTCAATATCAGCAATAATAGTCATTAATTTGATTATGCTACAACTCCAATCCGAAAAAGAAAACTATTTTTAAACTTTATGAATTACTTTCTCTTTAAATGTTGACTGTGTTTATCATTTAATTTGAATTGCGCTTAATGATAAAGGATAATAATTATTAATCAAAATTATTACAAAAGTAAATAATACCTTCCATGGAAATTAACAGCAAATTAGAAGTCAAAGGGCCCCAACTGCACAATTTTTGAATATTAGATATCCAATCCCATTTAAAATGGAGGAAATCATCTACAATTGCAGGTCCAACAGTGTTATTTAAAGGCTGTTGGAGATACAGTCTAAAACATAACAAAAATTTTTAGTTTCAAACTGAAATAGAAATGAAAAATGTAGTAATAATTTTTTATTTACCTGTCTTCTCCTTTTTTCCACTCTTTCAGTCTTTGACAAAATTCAGATAACTTTATATCTATTCTTTTTGTGGGAGGAGTAAACTCCATTTTATAGTTGTTTAACAACTGACTTGCTTTTTGGTCATCAAAAAATTTAAATTTATGATTCCTTGACTGAAATACTGTAAAGTCACTATTACCCATATTCTTTTCCATATAATCCAAATCCCATTTTTCAGTTGGTTTCACCAGATCTGACTTTAATATGACAACTGGTTTCTAAAAATTATCGATACCAAAAATTTGTAAAAAAATTAAGTATAACTGAAACTGTACCACCGAACTGCGCATTAATCATAAATAAAAGAAAGTAAATAAAAACATACACCTCACATTATTATGCAAGAACAAGGATTAAGTTTATCGGTAATTTTTAAATGATCAATAAGTTCTTAATGGGAATAGGCACTTACATTTTGCAGAATTAACTCCAATACTTTCGGATTATCATACTGAAGTCTGGGTATTTGATCACATTGTATATTGTACTTTCTTAACTGACTTGGGTCCCAACCTTTTCTCTTGTTTTCCGCCATTTTGGTTTGCTAAAACGTCATCATCTGTGCTGTGTAATCACATGTTAGCGTCGTCTGCTTATGTTTAGTCATTGAGCAATTTTTTCATTCTTGGACTCATTCACAACCAAAATATTCCCGTAATTACAGTTTTATTCAAGCGTTCCATCCAAAACAAACATTTGTAATGGAACAGTGAAACCAGTCTAAATTTATAAAAAACAATTTTTAGGATTATCATTTTCGTCATTAGAGAAATGTGACAACATAGCCGAAATGAAGGGGATTGGGATTTGGCGCCAATTATTAAAGCTATCGCGCCTTTCAGTTACAAGCACAATGTCCTTACTTCAACTTGATCGTAGTGCGGGAAGGCCCTTCAAAATTTCCGTCGAAGGGAATATAGGATCGGGAAAGTCGACTTTTCTAAACTATTTCAAGCAATTCCCCTTTGTTGAAACATATGACGAGCCTTTAGATAAATGGCGGGATGTGCAGGGACACAATCTTTTGGAATTGCTGTATGAGGACATGAACAAATGGGGCGCTGTGTTTCAAAGCTATGTTCAGTTGACACGGACTCAGGTGCAGACTTCGACTCCGAGGGAAAATGTCACTGTTCAAATCTTCGAACGGTCAGTGCAGAACAATCGCTACTGTTTTCTGGAAAATGCCCTTAGTAGTGGAAGTGTTCTGCCTGCCCAGTACAGTGTACTTTGTAAATGGTATGAATGGATTGAAGAGAATGTGGACATTTCTTTGGATTTAATTGGTAATGAAGATTACTTTTTTATATTCCTTTAAAATGATATAATATTCATCTTATTATTCACTTTTCAGTTTATTTAAAAACTAGTCCTGATGTAGTATATAAGAGAGTGCTATCTAGAAATAGAAGTGAAGAAAAAAACATCAGTTTAGATTATCTTGAATGCATTCACAAGGCTCATGAGAAATGGCTGGGAGACCCAAACCTACAAATACCTGTGTTTGTATTGGATGCAAACAAGTGTTTCAATGAGGTTATAGAATCATGCCAAAAAAAGCTTCCTGTATTGTTTAAACAGGATTCACCAAGTAAGTTTTCAATTACATATTAAATCTTGTATTCTGGTAATTTCTGTTTACTTAAATCAGTACTACAATACATAACAAATTCACTAGGTGATAGTTTCTGGAGGGGCAACAAATTTTGAAACTATCATTTCCATAAGCACTACAAATTTAATAGTTGATGATGTTAATTATCTTTTTAGTGTGGCATAAAGTGTTGATTGGGGTTTTGAGGGATTATAATTGAAGAAATAATTATATTTGAGTTTTATTTTGATAAATTAAACCCACTAAATTAATAATCTCACCTGTGAGAATGCAATTAATCTGTGAAAACAGGAATTTTAATAAATTTATTTTTTCTTTTACAGTAACCTCAACACTGGTAAAAAACATTTGATTGAAAAATTGTTCCAGGATGACTGACATAAAATATCATAATTATTTATTTGTTTAATTATTGGGTTATATTGGGCAGTTAATTTTTCAATGCTCACAGTGCCTCTGCTTCTCAAAACTTAAAGCTTCTTAAAAGCTTCTACTATTTGCTTTGAAGCTCAAACCCTAAGCTTTGAATTATAAATTTTGATAATTGAACTTCAGAAAACATTGGAAGTGATTTTTTAAGTTTATCTATTTATTCTTACAATTCTAATGGGCTGTTCTTACAGTTCATAACTGTTTTTACATAAAGGGTTACAAAGTTATACTCATAACAATGATTTATAACATTTGAAAGTTGTTGAAATAAGGGTGCCAAAATTCTTAAAAAAATTGATTTAAAAAATAATGGTATTTATCACTTTAATTATCATTATTGTTTAGGGCAGGTCCTGATTTCATTGAGAGACACAATGAGATTATGTAAATTTTTATCATTAATACATTAATACTTATCAGTAATTTATTTGCTTTCACACTTTATACAATACCTTTGAACATGAGTTTATCAATAATTTTTTTGCAATTTAATTTTTTTAACAAAATGTGAAAATTTTTTTAATTGTTATTAAAATTTTTACAGTGGTTTTACTCATAGAATGAAACTAGTTAAGCATTAACTGTAATCATCCAATATATTCATCATAATTTATTCAATAGATTTTACCTGGCAAAACAGACAAAAAACTAATTTTATAAATAGTTTTGCTGAGGGAATGGAAACTACCATTGATTTTCTTTTCATTTTAAATACTGAAGGCAATGATTAGAGCTAAACTCAAAGATTTACATAAATGGTTATAAGTCTTTATAAATATTTGTTCTATAATAATTTCTGATGAAAAAGTTATATAAGAATGTTTTTGATAAAAGTCAGTTGATAACATGTGCCTCCTGACCTCAAAAAATTTTTTTAATATTGGCATTCAAAGGTTGAATTTTTTATTAAAAAAAACTAAAATTTAATTGACATTGATGATATTTTTCTTAAGCTATTTTTCAGCAATCTGAGAACCTTTTCCCAGGAACTTTTTTTACTTTTGTAATTTTAAATGAGAGTAAATGAAGAATTGTTGATTTATTATAATTGAATAAGATGTGATTGTATCTTTCATAATTGTGTGTAATTTTTTGAGTAATATATTACTTTTAATTTAATTTGTAACAGAATCATAAACTTTTTTTCATAATGTTAATTTTAAAGGCTCGACGCCACATTCCCGATAATAATATCAATTTTTAAGTAAACGAATGTGTAATTTATTACTTAGTAATATGGCGTAGTCACCTGATGTGTATTTTTTTATCAGGGAAAAGAAAATTTGCCTGGAAATTGACTAGAACGTTCGCTGCTGAACTTTCAAGTACCTTTTATAAGTATGAGAACAGGCCAATCAATTAAAAGCCAACTAAGTGGCAAGTGCAGGCTGAGGGAAACCTGAAAACTCTCATTCGGGGGCACTCCTCAGGTGTTTCGGGGTCCCAACTAATCAACCTCTGGTTTGTGTAACGCTGGATACATTTCGTAGATTTCCCGGAAAGGCCGTTTATTTTAATGCATTTCAGTTCGGAGAGTCCTTCGCAGTTTTTCCCGGGATTTCTGCATATGTCCATTGCTATTCTTTGTAATACTGTGCCTGCAATTATTTATTTAATCCTCAAAAATAAGTATCTTATAACTAGTGCGGTTATAATTTGTAAAAGCTGTATTTCGATTGATACCTTGTTGCTGTACAATGACGAACCACCTTCCTGAGTTAACTTCTTTTGCATAGCCTGGTTCTGTGAGTTCTACAATGGACTTGCAGGCAGTGAATTCTTCAGTAGCAGATCTGGACCACGGGAAAGTCTGCGGGGAGGGGGTATAAAAAAGTAAATAATTAATTAAAAATAATCTAACTGATTAAAACTTTTCTAACTTTTTGCGTCAATGGTCACGTAAAATATCTAAGAGTGAAAATTACATATTTCTAACGGGGTTGGCGATTGAAATGAAAATTTTGAATAATTTTAATTATAATATAAATAATAGATTTCTTATTTATGTAGGATTAACCTTGAAAAGAATGACAAAATGGTGTTTTTGAATTTGGAGAAGCAAACCGATGACGATTTAAAGCTTTGAAGTTTCAGTGCAGGTAAGTCTTCAAGAAATATTTGATAATAATTTTACTGTTGAAGGAAACTTTTGAGTGCTTCCAATAAAAAAGACAATAGTAATAGATCAACTCCTCCACAGGAATTTGGCTTTGAAGAAATAAATTCTATTGGGTATCCCTATAAGGGGCACGCTTCACTGTAACCGGTTTTTAAATGTGTTTTAAATTTTGTCGTCGCTAATTCAATCCCCAAACTTACACTGTCTGCCCCCAAAGTCACGGAAATGGATTTGTTGCTCTTCTCTAAGTGATTATCAATCCTTTTGGCAAAGCCATAGACTTCTTGGGAATCTTCGAAGGGCTGACTATTCATTGCTTCCATTAGGTCGGCGCATTTTTCCATCATGTTCTTGATTTGTTGCCTGAATTTAACAAATTCGAAAACAAGATTGCTCATTCGAGTTGATTTTTATTACAATTTCTGTCATTTAAAAAAGTATGAAAATTTTACTTAAAGAAAACATTAAAAGGTTTGTCATTGCGAAGTGCTGGAAAAGTCTTCAACGTAAGAATCCGGCTATTATTTAAATATTGTTTCCTTCCTGTCCATTTTTTAGAAATTCTTAGAGTACAAATCATTTTCAAAATTCTGTGACTTTTAATAAATTTTATACGATAAGGAATAATAATCAATTTTTTTGCGACAGGCTGAGTTATTAGATGGAACAAGAGGAATTAACATATGTGAAAATGAGCGCAGTGGCGCTTGAAGTCTAAGCTCTTATCTTCATTATTTAATCTTAAATTTTAATTTGGGTTAGGCCCAGTTTAGCATTACTGATATCACACTTACGTCGGGTATCTCGGGGGTGAGTCGCAATAACCCTTTGTATCGTAAGCAGGGCAGTCTTGATCCAGTATGTCCCTAATCGTAGCTTTTTGACTTTTGGGGGTTCCCCCCTGTTGACTGACTAACTTAGAAGGATAGGACGGATCACTGACTGTGACGTTTCTGGAATAACCAAAACGAATTTATTTAGCTACCTGGAGCTAGAATGGACATTACTGAAAGTATAATCTTGTGATTTGAAAGATTGTGCTTAAGCTGAAGGTTAAATGCAACAAGATCTTGTGTGGATGCTCACCTGAATTGCGGTGGTTGTACGATTTCCATCCCCGGTGTTTTTACGGGTACAGATGTGACTATCAAATCACTAGCTTCTGGAATTAGATGGCTGTGTTTCCCCAAATGAGAAATCGTATGGGGGATAGGATCTGGAAAAGAAGCTCTCATCCCGTATTGAATACCCTTAGGTTGAAGTGCTTCACTTAAACCGAAATTAGTGGTGACGTGAGGGTTATGGGTGGTATACTGTTGGGCGAATAATGACTGGATTTGTCGACCTTTCATAGGTAGTTTATTGATTTTCAGGGCCGGTATGTAATTTCCGTCTTCATAGAATTGTCCGGTATATTTATCAATCGATGTATCAAATGTGGCCTGAGGGTGTAAATTCTGCGAAGGTACCTGCTTCATGTGTATGTTCGATTCGGCAGATTCATAGCCATGAAATTGTTGACTTTCTTCATTTCCGACGTAGCGGACTTTGGAACTGTGCAGTCCTCCGCCTTCTTCATGGTTTGATCGAATCTCTCCTTCATAATTAACCAAGTATTCACCCAGAATGTTCTGTTTCGGTTCCTTCCTTTTTAACTTGACCACCGATTTATGCTTTTTTATTTTCTCCGGCATTTGTCTTTCTCTGTCAAACTCTACCTCAGTCTCGTCTCTGTGAAATTTTTTCAGATTTCTTTTCACCTTTTTGGGATCGTAGGGAAATGAATTACTCTCTTCGAAGTAATAGTCCGCATGAGGATTTTTGGGCGGCTTCCAGGAAAGTCCGCTTCGGAAGTTTGGGGGGTACCTTACGAACTGCTGTGGGGCTCTGTTGTGTCTCAGCTGCAGCGGAGGTTGCACGAACTTCAATTTAGAAACGGATGAAGGAATTTTTATGACCTGCCTTTTGGTTTTCTTGCTCGGAGCCGAAACAATTATGAATTCCTCGATGTGTCTACTTTTCCTTGCATTTGGTTTTGAGCAGTCGTTGTCAATGCAACCTCCTGCCGGGTTCAGTTCTGCTTGAGTTATGTTGGTCTCGTTCGCCAAGAGAGCGATGGTGGAGGTTACGCCGAAAACGAAGAGTAATATAAAAGGGATGTGCTGAAACAAATAAAGTTTCCTTGCTTTTTAGATTAGGAATAATGAATTTCAAAACTTCTCTCTTAATTTTTTACGTGGTCCTTTTTTCGGAGAGATTTTTGTGAATTTTACCGCAACTGTCATTTACTTTTTAATTTTCTCTGTCCAACTTTCTTCCCTTTTATGGGTTTTGTTCACACAGACGGATAAATGTTGCAGGTTTATAACATAAATGGCGCGTTACACTTTTTTCGTAGCGGCACTAAATATTGGTATTCTTTTTGAATTTTAATGTTTAAATCCTTATTTATTTATTTGATGCCAGTTTGAAATATATGGGTTTTTATAAATTTTCCTTGGATGTCATAGCTCCGAGTAAAGTAACCTTAAAGTTTTCAATTTTAATAAAATGAATTTTAAAATTTAAAAACAAAAATTTCAATTTTAATAAATTGAAAAATTTATTACTTTTTTCAAGGAATTGTCAGAAAAATTGCATCACCCGAAGTTAACATTTGCTCTTTTTTTTTCTCCGGTTCCCCTGCACTTATTCTGTAGAGAAACTTAGTGGAAAATAATCAACTTTAAGGTATCAATTCTTCACGTTTGAAGAATTGATTGTTCATGAAAGCTCTCAATGAAAAATAAAGTATGGGGCATATATCCTAAATATGTTAAATGCCCGTCTTATAAAAATTGAGTGTATTACCCTTCTAAAATAAAAGGCTCAGTTACACTTAGAAAATAGTGCAAAACGATAGCAATTCGAAATGTAAAACCAGGAAATGAAGTTAAAAAATTATTTTTAAGGATAAAAATTATAAAAAAGATTCAGATCAAATCAAAATTACCTTCATTTTTAATATCTTTTTTCCTTTTTCTAAAAACTACTAAAATACTTATAACTACAGGTCACTATAAAAAAAAATCAGAATTTAAAATTTAAAGAAATGGTGTACTTATCCGACCGCGATTCACTAAAGGAAATAAAACAGTGGATAATATTTTCTGTGCTGCCCCTACTACTTTGCCTCCTTTTTGGTTCTGCTTCGTAAAAATGTGTGTCGTACAAGTTTTAATTCGGACATAATGAATTGACGGTTTGCTGTTTAAAGAACTGTAATAAACTTTTGAATTTTAACGAAATTCTTTAATTTGCGGGGTTGAGATTTACTGCAATTAATGATTAGAACCCCCAACAATTTGTTTTTTTTTTTGTAGCAGAAGTCATTCCGTTTGAGCAGGTTTATACGTAAACTTTATAAAGAAAAGAGCAAATTGTTTAAAATTTTTTGAACTTCGAAATATTCAGTAGAATATCTTCCGGAGCAGAAGAGTTTGAGTTTCTTTCTCAGTTTGGTTAATAGAGTACTCCCTAAGCACAGTAATAATTAGCGAAGCATTGTCTAATAAGCTATTTTTCTCTGAAGACTTAAAGTCGGCCACGTAAAGCAAGCAGACCTCAACTTATAATTATAAATTCTTATAAAGTCTTTACTTTTACACATGGACTAACACATGTGACCTTGATATTTAATTAATTATGGCGAATGACTTTCTAGGGTTTTTCTCCCTCGCGCTACCTAGTGCTCATCTCTTTTTTATTTCCATTACGGTCTTCTTATAAATGTTCAAATCCGAAGGTTTCGTGTATGCTGTCTTCAATGAATCAATATATATATATTATTCTTGATTATGCTCCAGATTTTAATATCATCCTGTGGGAAATCGCATATGCCCTTAGGGCATATACTGATTAAGTCTCAGGTTCAAGGTTAAATGATTTTTGTTTCAGTTTTATTTTTCATTTTATAGAAATGAAGTTATTATTCAAATTGTTTATAAGGTAAAACGAAAAGGGGTTTTTTGTGCATTGAATGGTGTAATAATTTTGTGGAATGTTCTGTGTAAATCACTTAAATTATACTCACCAAATTATCTTCACGGAAAACTAACTTGAACAAAAGTCGAGGACTTATTTCTCTCATTAAACATTTGAATACTTAAAATTAATTAATTTACCCAACTTCATTCGGAAATAGGAACGCAATTATAACCTTATATACTTAAAATCCACTAGCACCAAAAAATGATAGAATTAGAATTGTAAAAGAAAGCAACAATGAACTTAATTGTTTATAATTTTTATTTATAATCTTTTAAATCCACAAAAAAGGAAAAGATTTTAAATACACAAAATATGAACTGAAATGTTATTAAATAACTTCAAAACATTATAAAAAAAAGTAAAAAAATCACAAGTGCTTAAAAATGGGAAATTCCCCCTTTGGAGGATGTCCGAAATTATTTTCAGAACTATTCCGAACTCTTCATTTATCAGATTTACTAAATCCTACATTATTGTTACATAAAATTAGAGTTTATTCTATGCATTTGAGCCTAGATTTAAACAGAAGTACCTTCCGGAACCTCTAAATTGTACTTTTCTCCCCGCCCAAAACATATTTAAGCTTTCTTACTTCTCTAATTTTCAAATAATTGCAAGTGCTTTATCTTCAAGTCGACTTTTTGTGCTCACTTGGTGACCTCAAAAAGATCCGAGAAAGAGGAAATAAGGAAAATAAATTAGCTGAATTTTTATCCAGTATTTAGTTAAGGGCGATATAAATTTTAAATTGATGAGTTTCCGTGTTGGATAATTTTAATATGTTGATCATTAGAAAAATTATCTTCAACAGAAGTGTTTCTTTGAGGGTGGGGATATATAAACTTAATTTGAGTCTTAAACGCTGCACACAAATTATGATCACAGAATGAAAACTAACGGCCAATTTCTCCCATTATCTAATCAGCCTGCAGGACTGTTCCAAAGCCTCCGGCTGTTATTTCCTCCCCAAAAACATTTTCAGTCTTGAATGGAGTTGACCACCTCCACCTTCTTCTTCTTGTAAAAAGCCTCGATTTCCAGGAGAGTTTTGTCTTTGGTTTCCGGTAAGAACAGCCATAGGACGACACTTCCGAGAATGCTTACCACTCCAAACAAGCAAAATGTTCCCCAGGTGTTAAGTAGATCGAATAAATCGGGGGTGAGCTTTACCACTATGAAATAGCACAGGAAACCAAAGCTCGATGTTCCTCCGCTACCGATCCCTCTCATCTCCTTGGAGAACAGTTCCCCCGTCAGCACCCACGGGATAGGTACGAGCCCAATTGACACGAAGCTGATATAGGAAATGAGGAATACCATCGGCAGGTAGCTGATTATTACACCGAGAATGTTCTCCGAAACCAGTTCTGCTACCTCCTCGTCTAAAATGCTTGTTTCGTTAGTTTCATTCAGAGAAGTTAGATTACTAAGACCGAGGGTAGGAGTACTGCTTTGTGCATTTTGTGCGTTCATAAAGCCTAAGTAAATCGCAAGAGCGAATAGACTAACCGCGGTGCCGATGGCACTCACCACCGATAGAGTCTTCCTACCGAATTGCTTCAGTAGCAAGATGGCAATAACCGACACAACAAATCGCACTACATCTATGAGAATTGTAGCCATGTACTCATTCATACTCGTGAGAACATCCTTAAGTATATTTATACTGTAAAAAGCAACAGCATTCACACCACTGAACTGTTGCACGAAGAAAAAGAAGTTCAAAACCAGGAACGGTTTTAAGAAAGAAGACTTAAAGCAGAGTTTCCATTTCATGCTTTCTGCCCCTTGATTGCCCTCGTCGGGATTTTTGTTTTGGTTCAGCAAGACATTGAACTCCTTTTTCGCTTCCTCCGAGTCACCGCGGAAGTATACAAAGGATTTCTCTGCAGCGTCGATTTTACCCTTTTGCAAAAGCCACACGGGAGACTCGGGAGCGAAGATGAGCAGAATAATGCACACAAGCGGAGGAATCCCGCATATTCCTGCTGTGATCTTCCATGTGAAGAATGTTCCCAGAATGTGGGAGATGAAGATGCCGATGGCCACTGTGAGAGGTGCACCAGACAAAAGAATGCCTCTGTTCTCCGGCTGAGACGTCTCTGCTATATACACCTGACACATAGGCGATATGAGACCAACGCAGAATCCCGTGATGAACCTTCCTACATACAGAGCTGGAAGAGTAAGAAAATGATGAAGATTTCAAGGACGTTGAAGGATTCTTACGACTGAAGATAATGGGATTTTTTCTTTTTTTCAGTCCGGACGAGCAATTATTCGACCAAGACCTTGCCAGACTAGTTGTCTATTTGGTTTCAAACCCGAATCGTTCGACCATAAATAATGCTCGACAAATTTTGCCTTTACGATTACATAATTATCCCTTTTGGAATTTAAATAATTTTCTATAATTACTTATTTTCTTAGAAATTCATCAAGGGAATAATAGAGAGAAAGTGCCGTTATAAAAGGCAGGCTGTTGTGAACTTTTCGCAATTTTAAAAATTACCGAAGATCTGTCGTGGAAATTATTGTTTCAAAACAAACCTGGAACGTTCGGAGAAAATGCTAAAACAATCCAGCCTATGGTGAATGGTATGCATGAAAGGATTTGACTCATTTTCCGGCCCAAATTGTCCATCAAGTACCCACTGACAAGACATCCGAAGATCAGGGGAAGTGCCAACATACTTGCTGCAACATAAAACATCTCATTTTACTAAAATTTATAGGAAAAAAGGAGAAGGAAGTGGAAAGGGTTTAAACCTGGAAGAAAATTGCCGAGACAACCAAACTTAACCAAAATATCAAAAATCGATTCTTACCTATCCAGGAACCTTCATCTTTGGTTATGATAATCTCTGAATCCTCTTGCATGAGTTGAGGCAACAGAATCGCTGAATATCCAGCCGACATGCCTGAACTCAGGGCTGCAATGATTGGCCCCAGAGCCGCGAGGTACTGAAATATACCATTAATATATCCGCCGTTATTATTTTAACTCATTAATACGCACAGGGCGAAATAGAATGCAAAAATAATAAAATTAAATTAAAGAAAGGAGAACGAGAATGAAAATAGAGAAAAAGAAATAACCGTGGAAAGACTTTTAGAACTTCCATCTTTGGAACTTCTGAGAAGAAACATGGATTTAAATGACAGCAGGAGAATAAAATACGAATTGCTTAATGTGTTTATGAAATCTTATGGTTCTGTGGGTCTAAATTAAAACGCGCTAACATTAATTGTTGTTTTAATAAGATTTGAAATGTTGCTTTTGCGACAAAAAAGTCGGGAGTCACGCACAGTGTTGAGGATTCCCAAGAATTATAATTTACTGAAATTAATGTTCATGGAGGTGAGTCTAGGGCTGCTACCTTTTAAAATAAAAACACTAAAACCCAGAGATAAACATTACCTGGTGGACGATGTGCGACACAACCTTTTTCTGCACGCCGACATTCTTTTCCACGTCTTTGTATATTTTCCTTATGATAACATTTTTCAAATTTTCCGTAACCATTGCACTGTAATAAAAATACAAAATCTTAACTCTACTAAGGATCTTCTATAACTAAATTGTATATTTATTAATTTGCGTCTGCTTAGGCTAGCGCCGCCTCCCATTAGAACCGGGATACTCCAACCAAAATAAAAGAACACATTAATGCACCTATTCGTCCTGACCAAAGTCTTCCCTAAAGCGCTTTAGGGAAGATGGTCACAGGTCCCAGTAAACCGAATTTCTGCTTCAAATTTGGATTTTCTTCTGCTTGGAATCCATAGTCGACTAATTCAGTTACATATCGAGTTTCTAGCATTCGTCTTCTGTTGTTTTGTCAAAAAGTTATAAATTTGATAAGCTTGCTTTAATGACATCTTTTCAGAGTACAATAATAGGGTAAATAGGGAAAGTGTACAGATGTCGGTTGCTTTTTGATGAAAGTGCATTTTTATTAGCATTTCACGCTGGTTAATGTAAATGAGGTAAATTAAGAATATCAGTCACAAAGCATTTGAGAAAATAGATCATGTCATGAACTTTGCGAGTGGTGACACGTTTTTGGTAGCGAGGTATACAACGGAAACGCTTTTATAAAATATGTAGTTTTGCAGCAGCTGCGAAAGGGTTGCATGTGAGTGAGAACGGGGCTGGAAAAGCAGTTATTGTATTGAGAGGAGCAGAGCGTTAGAGGCCCTCCGGTGTTCATTTTTTGATTTTTATTTCTTTTTTCCATCTACTCAGGTAATATATTAAAAGAAGTTCATTTACAAGCCTAATGAATTGCATGATTTTGAGGGTTTTTTCATTAAGTTTTCCCTCCCTAGAATCTTAGTCGAAGAGTAGTAACAAATCAAATAATTTTGCATATAAATCCCGTCTCCAGCATCTCGAATGAAAATCTTCATTCTTAAGGATTAACCCAGGTCAGAATTTCCAGAAGTGAAAAATTATACCATGAACGCAGTTCTTTTGACGCAATTAAAATCGACAATAAAGTTTAAAAGTTTCTCTTGTGAAAGGCTTTTTAACGCCTTTCTGAGAAAACCAACCCTTTTGTAAAAGTTGTCCCGGAAATAATTTGAGTTACTTCAAACTGCAATTCACGAACGACTGTTCGCAGTCAGAAATTGTCGCAAAGAATTCTTTTTCTGGCGAAAAATCCAGGTCGTGTTTACATGATCATTTAAAAGAATTCGTAAAATGATTTCAGTGACGTCATACCACATGAGGACTTTGTGAATGAATTAATTAAATTAACGAAGTCATTAATTAGAAAATAAGAATATGTATAAAAATTTGTTTAATGATTGCGAAATTAAAGTCGTGTGCGGTTACTCATATATCCCAAGGGAATAAAAAAATGCGAATTTATATGAGATACAGCGTCTTCTTGGAAGTGCAGCTTCCTTTACAAAGCGTTCATTCAACGTCTTAATTGTTTTTTAATTTTTAACAAATCAAAACCAGATCGTCTTTAAAGGTCAGTGCTGAATTATTCTGTTTCAAGTTCAAGTTTGTTCGAAAACTGGGAATGATTCGGCAAAAACTCAGACATGGATAAACGAAAGACGTTTCCGAAATAAATTTCATGCGGTTACGGAGATTATCTGCTCTTCGATTCGCCACAGTGCACACTTTGTGCGTTTCCCGAAGAAAGACATTCGGCTAAGGTGGCCCAATAATCGCAATCCCACACTTCTTATCTTCGGTCAGGTTCAAGGACGATTTTGTTATGCCATTTCCAGTAAGGCAGGGCTTCTTAAACTATGGGTCGCGAGAGATTTAAATCCCAAATATTGATATGTCGAAGACGACCTTAACTTAGATTGTTAAACGCGCGCTGAGTTCGAATCCCAGCGACAGTGAAAATTTTCCAATTCCGTCTTCCCTGGCAGATGACTGGTCAGCACTGCAAGGTACCTAAACTACTGCTGGGAAGACGGAATAATATAGTGTTTCGCCTGGGAAGTCTGGCAAAACAATACGAAATTGCACCTCCTTCGCCTGCTAACACCTCAATGGACTCGCCACCCGCTACAGTACCTTACATGTTCATTCAGGTGTTGTGCAGGCGAACAAAAAGTTCGCAAAAACCCCGCGACCCTAACGGAAAAGCGGGTAAATGAAAAGTCAAGTCATATTTATATGCCAAATGTTTCAAAAGGAATTCTAAAACTATATATTTTCATATGTATATGTATATTGTTATCTAATGAATAAATCGTCAACAAATATTAATTTATTTTTCTTTTATATTTGTATGGGGTCGTGAATGAGAAAAGTTTAAGAAGCCCTGCAGTAAGGGAATTATGGTTTTGCTTACTTCAAAGGCTGCCGCTCTTCGTCTTTCTCGTCTTCCGCCATTCTCAATGAGATTTTGGACTCCATTGTGACTTTGATTTGATTCCTTCGCTTCTTAAGGTTTGTTTATGTCATTTCTGTAAATAAAAAAGTCGTTATTTAGCTGTGAGGTTTTTTGAAATCATCAATGGGACATCTTTCTGAACAAAAGAAACAGTTTTAATCGATAGTTTAAGCTTTACGACAATCGGGAAGTGTTCCAGAGGTTTACCACCTTTTTTTATTGCTTATGCACAAGTAAATGTCCTAATCGACAAGGGCAAATATGCGTTGCATAATCCTCCCGAATCATTGCACCTTCATTTTTTTAAGTGTAATTTTGGTTTAATTTAGCCTTTAATTGGTTCTAGTAATTGATTGGGTTACGGAATGCCAGAGAATTTCCTTCTAAAATAGTCAGTTTCTTGTGTAAGTGATTGACACCGGTCAACTTAATTTGTTGCCATTGAGCCTCAAAGTCTGCTGTTATCTGATGTGCTTTTACCCTTTAGTAAAAAGCAAAGGAACGGAATGATCGAACAATTTAGATAATAGTGGCAGTAATAAATATCTGATTCGGTCAGTCAGTAACTATGAATGAATTGATTAAATGGTTAATTAGTCGAATTACGATTCTCAGAAAGTATTGAAAATGATTTGCTGGATAACTTCGACAGTATAATGTGTGTTCTTCTGTAAAAGTCTTTTTTCGGTTTTGAGATTCCTCAAAGCAGAAAAGAGGAAAATTCGGGTGTAACCATTTTTTGTGGTTCTTCCGCTGACTGGAATTACTTCCTTCCAGTTTTTCCACCGCTTGGAGCACTTGGTCCTCCATCAAGGACAGAAATCACTTGCAGAATCCTCCAAATGCTGAATCATCGACGGTCGCCTTACATAACGATGTTTCGATTTGGTTGCTTCGGATTACTGTCACGTGAAACAGGTTTGGCGACTTTTATTTGGAAGAACGTCACCACGGATGGGTTCTTCACATTGGCGGTGCAACTTTCGGAATTAAATATATTCGTTGGTTGTGGGGGAATAACTCTTCGTTGATGAACGATATAACATCATTCGAAAACATACCGAATTGTTTATCATTAGTTAATCTGGAATATGAAGGTCATCTGGAGTAATAAACGAATCTGGAAAAATACTTTAATAACTGATGAGTTTATGCTAATGAGATCATTGTGTCGGAACTGCTCGATTTGAGTGGTTTAGAGAAATTGGTGTTAAAGGAGAGGCATGAGGAAACAAATTTCGGTTTATTATCACGTGTTAGGATGACCAATAAGACGGGTGCTTCCCAGGGATCTCTTGTCAGATCGATTTTGAATCTTTATATTTCGTCCCAACCTTATCTGTTATTTACTTGCTGGGACCTTTTAGGAATTAAAAATTTCATACTAACATATCTGCATTTCTCAACACTAGTTTCCAATTTTTGTTATCATACATTTTTCTCTTGAAAGCGTCACTCGTCAAACTTAATCGTGGCAGTTTTCGAAACTAATCGGAAGGAACCTCTCCGAGGCTGATTATTTTATTTCCCGAATTCCTAAACTCCCATTTACTTCCTTCATAATTTTCTTTCTCGAAAGAGTAATCCCCTCATCGCATTGAGGAATAGCGCGACAATTAATTAATTCACATTATATATTTGGCGCCCTTGAACTTAGAATCAGAACAATAGCTATCTCAGTCTGAATTGGCGTTAAAAAAGAAACAAACATTTGATCAATTGCGATTTCCTTAATTGTTTACTCGTTAAAAAATTTTCCAAAGGCAGGATTGTCAGCTGGAAGTTTAAACAGGATCCTCATGGGACAAGGAAATAGCTATCCTTGCGATCGCAAAGGTTATTCGACATCTCTTATGTCAGTTGAATCTTTTTCGGAAATACAACGAGCGTAATTCGTTCTGCGGCTTTTTATATAAAATCGATTAAGCCGTTTCGAGTAGCAGCAAAGAATTGCGAAAAATAAAGGCGCAGCGCTGTTATATGAGGGACAGACATGGAAAACACTCATCACAGGAAGAGATAATTATACACCAAAAGGAGGAACACTCACGGGAAACAACAGAACAATGACAGCCAAAATTTGGTGCAGTTTTAAGAAAAGGGGCTGTCTCGCAAATTTAAGTCGGCGAAATGTGCATAAAAAGACCTGGCGACATGTTCTTTTGAAGAAATGGAATGCCCGAAAAAAAGATTGCGCCCGTACGGTTCATTATATGCGACGAGTTCAAAATAAAAGTTCAGCGGGCCTAAGAAAATGCATGAACAACTTTTTGGCCTCTGATTACACAAAATCATCGTCTGATTAATTAATTAAATCTTTTTAGCCGAAATTGTTAACTGGTTTTATGACGACTTGCATTTGAAATTACAAAAACGAACCGAAAAAAATGTTGATGTCTGCTTAACTTTTTTTTAACTTTCTTGCGACGAAATTTGCGCGACAAAGAAAGATTGCTTTTCTTGAGGATTAGAAAAGTCCCTGAAACTCAAGGTCTTTTATTGGATAAATGTTAGGGGGGCATTGGCGTTTGCTCCACTTGAAGCTCTTTCAGTTCTTCCAAGTATGACACTTGAATAGGTATCTGTATAAACGCGACAAAAAACAAGAAACAGTCGAGATTCGTGTTCCTCTCCATACTCTTTAATGATTGATAATTGTTTTCTTCATATCCCTCGGTTGGATTCAAACGTTGATAATTTCCAGGTGCAGAGAGACCTAATTCTAAAGAGTAGAATTTTCCATCATTGCCTGTTGATTCTTTTTATGTATTCAAGAACAAACTGCTCGGCCAGAGTTTTGAGCATTATCTAAATCATAGGTTCCTTCATGCGTAAGTGACCGCCCATTTTGTGAGAGGATTTAGTCTGAGGTGAAATAATTAAATGAAATGTGTCTTTCATAAGTGTCGGCATACCAGTATAGCTTTTGTTCTCCTTTACGAAGATTCTTTAACCATCTGAGCCATGTGATTACATTTCGTATTGTATGAGCTCGTAAAAAATATTTCTTTAAATTAAATCCTAAATGTTTGATACTTTAGTCGTTTCGAATTTTTTTTTATAATCTATCACCAATCACACACTAATGTAATAAAATTAAAGTTTCTCCCAACTTTGATGATTTGAACAGAGGCGTCTTTTCATTTTTTACAATTCTCCTACACTTCGTTTTTAGTCCATTTATTATGTAGGAAACAGTTTCTACGGAAGAAAATATTAAATTCTCTCTAAATATTACCTTATTCTAATGATATCCGAAGACCGATTCAAGTGTCAAATTTAGCAGTTCCGCCTGCAGTTTTATAATTATGCCGAACAATAACATCTAATGTTATGCAAATTGCCCGTTTCAGGATTTGCCATTTGATTTTGCTAACTTCTTAACTCTCTATGAGTTTTTATATGTAGGAGGGATTTTTTTTAGGTAAATTATTAATTGACCTTTCCTTTAATGGAATGCAAAAAACTCTTTTTGTGTATTTTTCCTTGTTTGAACTGTGAAACAGTAGGTGCGAGAAAGAGTGAGATAGAGTGTGGCATTATCGCAGAATAAAAGGAAATTATTTGCCGTTCATAAGAAGTATAACGAATGTTTTTGCCATTTCAAGACGAGGGACACTGACAGAGGAAAAACATCAAAATAAGAGGAAATCTATCGGAGTTCTGTCACAGTCCTTGAGGATAGAAGTTACAAATCTTAGTATTTTTAACTTTGCATTTTTTGTATTTTTATTTCCTTATAGTTAGTGAACTCGTTATTTCTCTCCACTGGAATTATTAATGCCGTAACTTACAAAGACTATTTGCTGGTTTGATTAACTCTTAAAGTTGAATTTTGACCTTAATACTGTCTCCCCCAGGCGATTTCTCCGTCTGTTACAAAAATTTATCAGCGTTTCTCTACTCGTATCGCTTAGAAATTCACTGCCGAATTCGCTTTTATAGTCTTCGTTAAATATCGATTAATCGACAATCAGTTTCAATAAACTAAATCAGCGTCTTTAAAGGAACAGTTTATGAACATTTTTATCCGCACATTCATTAAGATTCTCAAAAATTCAATTTCGAATGGTCTCCTAATTTTTATTTTGTATAAGGTTTAATTAATTCTGTGTATAAATAGTGATTCCTATTTTTCTGCTGTCTTATTTACGAAAAATTTGCAAGTAAATTCGGTCTACAAATCTATTAGAGAATGAAAAGTTATTCAGTGCAGCAGTCGTCTTTGACCTATATAATAGAAGTCCGATCACACAAGCCATTGACTATGATTAGGTACAATCCAATCGCGCAAAAATCGCAAATTCCTGAATCTTGCACTTGACGAAAAAACAAAAAATTCATCTTTTTTGCTTGTTTGTCTTACATCACACGTTAATTCCCTTTCTCAAGTTATCACCGAAGAAACAATTAACGCCTTATTTTTATAAGGATTTACAGGTTTCGTCTATTGATTCACCAAAGGTTGCGTTCCCCGAAAGTTGGCTTTGAAATTTTTAATGAGAAATTTGGACCTTTTCTACCCATTTCACTGTCACACCCCAATGCCACTCTGAGGTTCCTGCCCTTTGGCATGGTTTCTCTTCCCCCAATCGAATTCGAGTTCGAAAGTATTGCGCTACCAAACTGGAAGCCAATTGTTTTCAGCGGTTGTGACTGGCCAAAGTTCAAAATCCTTCGACGACATCGGCTGAAAGGCGGCGGTTATGTTTTTTTGTTTAGTAACCTTCACATCCGGAATCATTAACTCTTAATTATTATAATATCCCCACAGTAATCAACTTGAGTAAAATACTCGGTGTATTCCAAATTGATAATTGTGGGAGTTTGCATAGTGTCCCTTCGTCTTGCAAAAGTTTCCACTGGAATCGCTTGAACAGTAATGACAATTTTTGCATGGCAAAAGTTTTTATTGCTCAAAAATTTTAAACCTGAGAATGCATGTAGCTGCTTTAAAAATTCGAAACCTGTAGCTGAATTAGGTAGTAAAAAGTAGCGGTATTTCTGGTGCGAGTTATATGGCCTTTTCTTCGGAGATAAATTTCACAGTTCATTGCAGAGATCCCGGTTGATACAAATTGCTCTAAAGTTTGCTAATATGGCATTAAAAAAATTCATTAAATGGTGCCTAGTTTTATTAAATTCTAATAAATAAGTTAAATTTTTTCGGAATGCAAAATAAAAAAGGATTTGGACTGCCCCTCTGAGCATGCGCCTTAAATCATTCCCTTCCAATTCACTTATCTTACTCACTTTTCTCTTTCGACCGTCTCCTTATTCACGTTTTCTTAATCACTTTTTTATCACTTCCGTTGCCGGTTCTCCTCCTCCACTTTTTAACAAGCAAAAAAATATCACTCCAATTAAAACACAAATCAGCCAATGGATACCAGCACAAATCTGTGAGCAAACTCAGAGAAGGGAAAAAGAAGAAGAAGAACAAGAGAAAAGAAAGAAAAGAGAGAAGAAAAGGCGACTTCGCTCGAATCCTCAAACAGTCAACATGGCTGTGCAATCTCTCTTCTCCCCCCTCTTTCATCTGCGATTGGGCCTTGGCAAACGGACTTTGGGACCAGGATAACGGATTCTGTTTGCCTTTTTATGGCGGGGCTAACTTTTTTTAGCTTTTAAGCAAATAGCCCGAAGGCTAATTATGTAAGGAAACGTCAAATTTGACGAACAGAGAATGAGAAAATATGCAGGAGAAAAAAATATTTTCAGAAGTCATATATCAAAAGTAAAATTTTTTTAAGTATATGATATAACATTATTAATTGGTTCCCAAAGGGGCTAAAGTTAAGCAAGAAGTCCCGATAACAAAATTTTAGGTTGATTTTCCTTCATTTCTGCTTTCGACCTACTATTCTCATCTTCCTGAGCTCCCCACTTATGAGAAATGTTTCGAAATGCAACTCACCACACTAAGGTCGTTGTTTCTTCATTCTTACTTTCTTAATGTACTTGCCTCTATAACCCGTGCAGTCTGAAATGTTTATTTGCTCAAAATTTAAAACCGAATGTACGACTCGATCACTACAAATGCAGATGTAACCTTGCAGTAAAGAAAGCGAAAAAATGGTACGGACAATTAATTCGAGGGAGAAAGAACATTCACCACGCTTTTATTGTGTTCATTCAATGCGTTTGCAAAAAAATAAAGCAAAGAGGGCTTTACGGTTTTCATTATCTTCTTCACAGCGGGTCGGCAACGGTCAGGCTGATACAATCACTATAGGAACGAAGTAACGGTCTGAATTGCAAATCATTTTATAAGACGATTAGGTGTGGCTACCTTGACTCGTTTTGTTAGAGCAGACCTAATACACCCATTCCGTAGGGCAGATCAGGTCCTTCCCTTGGGGTTGTTGCCGCCTTTTACTTCTTTTGCACTAGAAGAAAGACTTTTTTAATGATTTTCTGGAATAACCCTCAATAAAACGAATGAATTTTTTATAGAATTGGTTGTCTGTTTTTTTTTACGTTTTGGAATTAACTGGACAAAATATTAGATAAATTACACTTTAATGATTTGGAGGAGCCAATACAGTCAGACATAAACAGTGACTGATTATTAGTGAAATATTAGTTTTTAAATTTAGCGGAAAATAAGTTGTTACCATTCTCTGCTGGAGAAATGTTACAGAAGAAGATACGGTTATATTATTCCCACGCAAATGATTTTCCTCCACTGCACATGGCTCTTCTCAGTCTTTCTCTTCCTTTTTCAGCCATTCGAGGCTGTATAGTCATTGTAGTAGACCAACATCAACCCGTCCAACAAAACAGCACTTCCGGTTTGAGCCAAGAGTAGTGGTCCAAAGTTCTAACTTCCTACCGTACAGGTTTTCTACTTTGAAAGGAGCAAACACGACTCGTGAAGCAAATAAACTCACGTTCGCAAAGGTGACTGCCAATGGAAATTATATTCTTTTCATGCATTGGCATACATTCTCCCATTGCTTCCCCCTCTACACAGACTCTCTCTTTCTTTTAAGCGAAGACCCGCCACTGCTTGCAATTTGCTTATCATTCCTTCAAGGGCAGTCAAATATTTACACTCATAATTTCTCCTTTAAAAGTTATCCGCTTCTCTTTCTCCCTTCTCCCTCCCCTTGTTACTCCCACCGCTCTTTTACTTGAGCCTCTCATTTGAGATAATCTTTAGGAATTAAAAACAAAACGTCATTTGTTAATTTTTAAATTGCCAAAAGTCAATGTCATAAATGGATTTCTATAATTCTTAAGGGCTTTGATTCTGAAATGATCCTCAATGCGATTCTCTTTTTACAGTTATCGCTTCTTTCCTTGGCTTCCACTTATCCCTTTTTTTCATCTAAAAACATTATTAATGTGATCCTTCTAATGATCTGAGTCTAAATTGAACTCAGTTTAGCATTTATGTCGAATCACTATAAGCAAACGATTGGCAACGAAGATTTTTCCCATTCCATCCATACATTTTTGCATTGCGACCCATATTATTGAAAGCTATATTTGAAAAATCTTTTTTTTATGATTGTATAATATATAAGAGCAAGAAAAATATCTGGGGGAGTTATTTTGTTAGAATTTCCTTCGCCTGATTTTGATGGAATAATTCTAAAAGTCAAAAATGATGACTGAATGCTAAGATTTCATGAAGAGAGTGAAAGTCATGACATTGTTCGAATGATCGCATCAAAACTTTTAAAAGCCAAAAGACTTTGGTGAAAATTTTAGAAATGGTTTAAGGGAAAAATCATAAAAACAAAGTTTTAAAAAACCAGTTTATAATACAATTTAGGAACTTTATAAAAGAAAAATTATGCACATCCACATATAAATGACTTTAAATATTTTCTAATTTAAAATTCAGTGTCTGGCGTTTTTACGGAATTTTCATTTAATTTAGAAAAGAAACGTTTTTAAAACCGTTTTAAAGTTTGTTGTTCAGATTTATGTTCGTTAAACATTAATAATTGATTAAACAAAACAGCCAAACAATGAAGTCATTGAAAATTCCTGGAATTGTTCGAAATTTTTATTCAACAATAAAAATTCGAAAAATCATTTAGAGAGACAAATACATCGCAGTCAGTATTTAGTAGTGGTTGCATATGAGCTCATCTAAGCTCAGGATCGGAGCCTGAGATTGTAATATTTCCTTCAGATAAAAGACAAATGCCCAAAGCAGTTCAGAAGAAAACTTGCGGTTTTCTTTTCAATTCTGTCGCCGTTTTAGAATTTGTGAATTTTATTTTAAATAAATAAGAATTACGTATATTAATTCTAAATATCACAACATTAAGTTTTTATAGATTTAGAAAACGTTTGATAATCAGAAGAGAGAATAATGGCAATGGGGGTGGACTTTGAAAAAAATAAAGTGTAACAATAGAACTTGTTGTGGGAGTTGTGACATTTATGTATTTGTGACATATTTGAAGAGATTTGAAGTGTTAAAAATGAAGAAAAGAGAGAACGAAGAAAGTTAAAGAAAATAGGAAAACTTTAAACAGAAAAAAGAAGAGTGTGAAAATATTAAAAGCGCCAAAAAAGAAAACATTTCAGGAAAATCCCCAAAAACAACAAAAAAAAAGAAAATAGAACAAAAAGAAGAATATAAAATAAGCGAGTTTCTTAAAAAGAAGTGAAAATAAAATGAAAACAAAAGATATAAATAAATAAATGGAAAAAATGAAGTAAAATCATTATGAGAGAAGTGTGTAATTCTGATTATTCAAACGTTTAGAATTGAACGTTATGATTTTTTAGGTACTATTACGGGCGAAATGCCACTATTAATTATTAATTCCCCGCCGGGTTCCGTTGAACTATTTTTTTTAGGCTTTTTCTTATTAAAATATTCTTCTATTTCTAAGAGAGTCTTTCCTTGAGTTTCCGGAAGGAAAAGAATTACAAAAATAGTTCCTATAACAGCAAACGCCCCGTAGAAGAAGAAAACTCCGTACTCGGAAAGCGTTTTCACCATATCGGGGTACACTTTAACTATGATGAAGTTGAAGATATAGGCAAAGCAGGTGGTGAGACCCGCAGCCAACCCTCTAACCTCCGAGGGGAAAACCTCTCCGACCATCGCCCACGGCAGGGTGAGAAACCCGATGGTGCTTGTGAGGATGTACAGGATCAGACTGGTCACGGGAATCCACCCCCACATGGCCTCGGCTTCCGGGGACAACTTGTTGGTCGTCTGGAGGTAGAGGTAGATGGCGAGGCAGCCCATGCAGATGGTCATGCCTGCACCGGAGACGATGGACGGCGGTCTCTTGCCGTACCTTTTGAAGATGTAGCTCATGAAGATAGTGACGACGACACGAGTCACGCCAATGAGGATGGTCACCACGTACGGGTCCCAAGTGATACCGGCTTCTTCCACCACCTTTACGGCGTAGAAGATGATAACGAAAATGCCGGAGAATTGTTGGAAGAAGAAAAACAGATTCATGATGATGAATGGTTTTATGGTACCCATTCGAAAGAACAGCTTGAAGATGTTCTTCTTCTTTGGGGGCACTCCTTTGTCGTCTGATTTGTTTTTGAATTTCTCAGAGAGACTTTCGAATTCGTTGGCTACCGAAAGAGGCATTTCTTCTTTTTTGCTAATGCCTCTCACCTTCTTCATGCATTCCTCGGCTTTCGTTACCTTCCCTTTGGACAGAAGCCAGGGAGGGCTTTCCGGTATGATGAAGTAGATTAGGATAATGGCACACGCCGGGAATCTGAAACGTACGCTTATCTAAATGCCTCTGTCGAGCACTTGATATAAATAATCACTATTAGGACTTACACAGCGCTCGCACACGCCACCAGTCTCCAATCGTCGGGCAAAAAATATCCCAAAACGTAGACCAACAATATGCCTAAAGATATACCGATTGACGTCCACGTGACGAACATTCCCCTAAGGGATCCTGAGCTCATTTCCGCGGAGTACACCGTCGCTGGAACGCTTGCCATACCCGTGGCTATGCCTGAAAGGAATTATTCGTCAGCACGATCTCAGCACAATGAAGAAGCGCTTCGAATACGTACCTGTGAGGAAGCGTCCGGCGTATATCATGGAGAGGGTGTCTTTTCCCTGGGCGAGTGCAATGAGAATCCATCCCAGCAGGCAAGGGATGTTCAGCAGAAGAAGTGTCAACTTCCGCCCGAGTCGGTCGAGGATAGATCCGGTTAAGATACATCCCAGCGGAGTGGATATGGAGGCTATGCTGGCTTAAAAGAAAGATGTAACATTGTTGAATTATTTTATGGACGATTTTATGAACGATCCCTCCCTTTATTCCTCGAAAAGAATTGTTTCTTGGAAAACATTTCGAGATGTCTTCAGCTTCATAGTAACGATCATGGGAGCGCCCAAGCTTATCTCTTCCAATTAACCCATTTTATACTGGGGTAATAAATGACGTTTACCTATCCAAGAAGCCTCTTCGTCGGTGACATGAAAGGTGGCGTTGGGGTTTTGCAGCGTGGGGAGGGCCACAGCAGAAAAGCCAAGACTCATCCCCGGGGAGATGTTAACGATGTTTGCCACGAAAGCGAAGAGAACCTGCAATCATTCACAAAATACAATTTAAACATTGCTTTATGGCACAATTTTCTTTTTATGATAAAGTTGTTAACTGTTGTTGCTTTTGTCTGTAATCTCTTAGGAATTTTTCTCGTTCGTCCATGAGCAGGTACGCAGGCTTATCTTTCATAAAAACCTGATTTTTAGTAGTGGAAGACCTCAAAACTCGTGGTGTTGACTGGTTGGTCAAGAGGGCCACCGTTTTACGTATTTATTTGTTGTTTATTTATTATAAAAAAGCCGGAGAACCGCCGACTGTCTGTGGAGAACACATTTCTCCCGTTTGCTGACAGTTATTAGATATCACTTTCTCTTTCTCTTTTAAAGGGAATTTCAGATCTCTCAGAAGTGGCAGTTTTTGTTAGTTTCATTTCAGCAGTGCTTTCAGTAATTTATTATATTCAGCCTAATTAATTAATTTTATAGTCATTTTCTGAGAGACCGGACTAATGTGAGCTGCACTTATCACAGCTTTTTTTTCAAACCCATAAATTCAAACAAAAAGTCTATTGAAAAAATTGTCAATACCTGAACCAAAAACTCCTTTCTTTTTTTCGTGCGAATACTTTGTTTTTCGACGTCCATTTTGACTTGACCGTCTAATTCCTAAAAAAAAAAAAATTTGTTAACCAGAGAAACAATAACATTTCAGGATTCAAATCATGCTGTAATAATAAGAGTATTAAGTCAGGATTCATAATAATCAGCGAACAAAACCTACGCCGTTCAATATCTCTGTTTCTTCCATTTTCACAATTGAACTAATGATTTTTTCCGGAGATTTTTATCACTAATATCAGTATTTACGTTAATTTTTTTATCAGATAAAGCATTCGAAATGTTTTTTAATTATGAACTTTCTAATTCCGGAAATTATGAACAGTTCGGATACAGGCAGAACTGCAATACTATGGGATTCCCGAAAAGGCGGAACCCGCGTCGATCTCACTCTGTAAAACACGACTATTACACCTTATACGCGTCCCTGACTAAAACCCGAGCAGATTAGCATTAGCGACTGGTTAATACGAAGACTGGGATAGTCCCGGAAATGTAAGACACGGAAACGCGCAATGCTGCTTTTCTCACGTCATATCCCATCCGATTTGATATTTTTTATTTTTAATTCATCTCAGAAAGAGTGGGAATTCGGAGACAGGGACAGGAGTACCCCGAACAAAAACATAACCGAAAGATTAAAAACCGGAAGACGTAATGAATTCAAAATATACTAATAATCCGAGACATTGTGGTGATTTTGGAGAATCTTCAATGGCTGTTGAAGAAAGCTCGAGCTTAGTTTCAACCTGAGTTTCCAGAAATTGGCCGAATTTTTCGATTTATTCGATCCAGTGTATTCGTTGCAGAAAGTGTTTTGAGCGGACTATCCTGGTTCTATCCACTCACGCGTTGTTCGGCTCGAAAGCATCATTTGGCAAGCTTTGTATAATACCTGGATTAGTGCCTTGCGGCAAGGTCTTTCCCACTCTGCGTGTTCGAAAAGATTTACTTAGCTTTTTTTAATTTTCTTCAGATTTGAGATTATTTAGGAGAGAGTATTTTTTTTGGATTTGTTCAAAATTATTACCCCGAATTATGAAATATTTTTATTTCGTCTAAATTATGTTACAGTTAATTTCCTTCTGAGAATTTATTTAATCCAAAAAAATTTTTACTGTTTTCTGATTGAAAAGTGCGTCGGAGAGTTTTCCTTTTTCTTTTAAATCGAAAATCACTAAATATATAATCCATATTAAATATTATGAAGGATATATAAGTAAAGTCTTCCACACATTGAATTATTTCAAAGTGTGCTTTGACTTGTTCAAATGGGTGTTTAGTTGAGGAAAATTAAATTTTTAGGCGTACGCGCTTAGGCGATCACGCGCGCTTTTCCGCTCCACTCTAATAATAATTCATTCCAAAGCCAACAGATGGCAGATAAGATTCTTTTATGGTTATTGCGAATTATAAAACGAATCGTCAGGTTAAATTATTTTATTATCTGATTATTCATTTAATTTTAGTGCGATGAATCCATCATTTTGTTATGTCATAAAATTATTTTATCTAACTGACGCCTGCCAAAGCTTCTGTGTTTGAATGGCGATCCGGTGCACAGTTGAATGAAAGAGCGGGATCTCAAGTGGTTACAGAATAATTTGTGAATTATCAAATTTTCCTTGCTGGGAACGATTGCTCAAGAATGAAGATGATAATTTTCATTGGGTCAGGATAAAAGCACATCTCTTGCATAAAAACGAAGTGAAGCTGTATAGAAACAGATGAAAGAGAATAAAACGATGAAAAGTCAGAAGCAATTAAATTATAGTTGAGTCTGCTTAATACCTTCGACAGTTAAAGAAAACCTACAGCAAGAAAAAGCAGATCACCTAAGGGCTTTTGAATAGAATTCGAGGATAAGTTAGATAAATCTGGAGAGCTCAAAGATGAAATCAGACGATCTAGTACAGAACTGAACGTGCCCCTTCCAAAAATGCAAAGATATCCTTATTATTTTCCAAGTGGTTCTGCTGTGAAGCATAATTACAGCCCTTTTATCCTTTCTTCACTTGAAAATATAACTGTTGACCTCAACGTCGTCCACAACTTTTTCCGCGTAATGAAATCGGCATTTGCATGGCAACTCAAAGAAGTTCACTGTTACGACATAACATCTAAGTTGCGAAAACGAAAAGAGTAGCAGAAAAGGCCGTCTAAAAAAAGAGCGACATAAAAAGAAACCGAATAAGGAGAAAACCATTCGGGAATAATAGAAGTAGTAAAAAGATATTGTGACCAGAAAGGAAACAAAAGAAGAAAATTATTCACCATTGGTATTGTCATTTAAAGAAATTAAAACTTTTGGCTCTTTAACCCAATTTTCTTAAAAATAATTTGTCGTTTGGTATTTTTATTTAACCTCAAAATTTTTTATTTATATTAAATTTAAAATCTTTAACTATTTTCGGTTGTAAAAGTTAAAGACTGGATGAAACTTTTATTCAGAGTATTTTAATTAATATAATTAATTAACAACTGTATCCGGAAGAATATGTGAAATTCCATCGCGGCGCACTTATTTGACGGATTTTGTTAATGAAGATAAAAGATAAAACAATGGGGAATCGTAGAATGGGAAAAGAACGACCACCGCACCTATTATAATACTAAGAAGTGTGAATACTGCACTAAACGTTTACTGCTGTTGGCACATTTGACTTTCTAAGGACCACTGCAACTACCACTAACATACTGCATCATGCTACTCCGTCACAGCAGATATATATAACCATGTGCCTAGGCCTAGGAATTATCTCTGAGGAAAAGTCTGGCAGGGGGTACTCGGGCGATATCTCACCGTCGTAATTTATTTATTTATTCAAACTTTTGCTGGCTTTGACCGGCATGCGACTTGAGGGGAAGATGGAGGGGAGGCCGTCAGCGTCAGCTTTTCCTTTTCCCCATTATTCGGACTTCACTTTTCGGTAATTCAATATGGCCGTGCTCTGACCCAACTGGTGCAGGAGGAATGCAGCAGTGAAGTTTGCGCAGAAGGGAGGTGGGATTCTCCTTCCAAGTATTTTTCACTGTATTCCCCTCTCCTCTTCTTCAGTAGTTTTCTGCTTCCACTTCCTTTTTGACCTCTTGTCCACCCGAAAAGGTACTTTTTTTCCCGTGAGCAATATTAAATCCTAAAAGATGAATCGTATGACCTAATGAAAAAATAATGGTCGATGAAGAGAAATAACAGTTGAATGGGTATCGGCGTAGAAAAATGTTGATTGTTAATGTAATGGTGAGAATAGGAAATGGGCAGTGCACTGCAATAATATTATATTGCAATTTTCTGCTATTGCCTTTTACAGTTTTCTTTAATTTCTTAACTGATTTTGTTGTCGGCTCTTCTTGAGTCAGTCTACGTTTTCTTACTTCAGGTATACATTTTCATAGAAATGGTGGTCCAAACTCTTCTTCCCAAATTGTATGTTTTTGAATATTGTCAAACCATCAGGATGTCGTTTTTGCTGTCAAATTAATCATGGTTAGGCATTTGACAGGATCATTTTAAATTTGACCGGATCAAACCAGACGGTTTAAAAGCAATCTTCAGACGACGTCCTCTTCAATCGCGAACCCTTTCTGTCAGGTCAACAGAAACGAGGAAGCCGAGTAACCCATACTGGATTTCGATTGTGCGACCACCACAACAGATTAGCTCTCGAGGTCATTGAAACCATTGTCTTGTGATGTAACAGTTGGAGTTTAAGTTTAGGGTCGCAGCCTTTAGTACTGCGTAAAACGGATAAAAAATTCCTTGGCAATAACTTGGTTTTTAAGAAGCGATCTTTGGCACAGTGGGCGGCGTTCACTGCTTAACATTAGCCAGTGCTCCAATACATCTGAAAGAAAATCCGTGAGGTTTGCTTCTTTACAGCTGACATTTAGAATTAAAATTGTGACCAATATTTACCTCTGTAAAGAAGAAAATCCCAAATTAAGCAGTTGAATTTTGTTGTTTTCCGAAAATAAAGTCCTCAATGCCTTTTTTTCGTCATCAGTCACTCAGATAGGAATGAAAGACTTTGTGAAAAGCTTTAAGTAATAAGCATTACTTAATCTGTATCAAAATGATTAAAATAATTTATTTTGTATCTATAAATCCTTTTTGAGTTTATCAAGTTAACAGTTACTATGCCTGACGCACGTCTCAGCTGATGTACTACTGTTGAAAAATAATACTCTTATGGGGATTAGCAATAAGAATTTCCCCGAATTAAGGCACACATCTGCCAATCTACCAGGTTTCTTTGAAGAGAAAGGTCAAATATTGTTTGAATGTGAAAAAAGCTCAGGTAGGACTTTCTTCTGTTCCTGTTTTTTGTGCTTCCACTGTGTTTTATTTTGTTGCTCTTAGTTTCTATTCTGTATTCGCCAATTGATCCTTTGCCTTATTTATAGTTTCTCCTTTTCAGATTTTGCTCTTTCTGTCTTCATTATTCTGCTGTGTATGGGTGAACTGTAATCGGCCTCAGAAATGACTCATTCAAGTTTAAAATATTTACCTGCCAGATTTTAAGTGATTATAATTGATATTAGGTGTATAATATTTGATAAAGGTGTTATCCCAACAGCCGAAAATAGTCGTCTCTTCAGTGACCAATATCAAGTGCGCATTTTTCAATATCAATCAATTTCTGTCGGCCTTGGCCGGGGTAAAGCATTCTCAATTGTTAAAATATTAAGTCATATCAGTATAAAAAAGCGTGCTGAGCATGCGCTCGTCATTGTGGCTGACTTCTGTTTGAGCATCGGATTCGCTCTTTTTAATCTTCCCTTACCCCTCCGACAGCCATGAGGGTTCCCAGACACCGAAAGAGGTGCGAAAACTGATAAAGGTGCCCTTCAGGGTCAGTTTTGTTCGTGCTAGAAGAGATTCAGGCGTTTTTTATGAACCATGAAATCCACAATCCACATGTTTTAGACTTTAAAACAAAAAAAATTAAAATGGCGGAAAGTTATCATTGAACTTTTGATTAGGAGGAAACGGCCGAGGGTTTATGGATCACATCACCCGAGAAAACTGCTATTTTCATCCTCTGGGAGTAAACATTCATTTTTGCACTGTACCCTCAGCTTCTGTCCATAGTCTAACCCGAGTCTGAATCCTCCACAATAGGATAAGTTCGGAGGCAGATTATGCTCTTCGACATTGTACTTTTCAAATGAAAATGCTGTGTGTCTGTTTTGGAAGCTTTCCCATTGGTTTATTCAAAACATGCCTTTTTATAAGAAATTATTAAAATCTATTTGCCTCCTGTAACAAAATATTTCGCGAGGAATTTCCCCAGTTTCAGTGAAATATTGAACCAAATTCTGTTATTAATTTTCAGTTGATTGAAAAGCATAAGTTTAAAAAATAGGCAAAGCAGTCGAACTTAAGCGAATAAAATTAAAAATCTTCTGCAAATCATAAACTGCTTAATAATTTTAACTATTGTAACATAAAAATTATTTACATGAAAATTTAATTGACTGTAAAGCTCAATGGATATTAATTTGTTTTTAATTTTACTGCACTGTTATTATTTGTTTCTGAATGAGTTTTGATTTGAAATAAAAGAATCCAGGAACCAAAATGATGATCCTTCTGCAATCCATTTGCACCAAAATCAGGTATGAATTCGAGCGAAACAGGAGTTTCAGCGTAGGTAGCGGTGCGCCTAAGCTGGCTATCAATTTCATTACTCTTTTTTTTCCAAATTATGGTCTCGAATTGAATCAAAATGTATTGCTAGTGGCTACCTGGGTATGAAATTACCAATCTCCAATTACTCTAATTGGCTTGCGGTAATTTTTCTGTATTAACCGGCGCGTAATCCGTCTCCCTCGATTGCGCCTCCTCATATTTCACTCATACATATACATATATTCAGCTGTATAAGTCTGACTCATTCGTTAAAAGCTGCAACTCGGAGCGACAGCCATCAATTTATTTGAAGATGAGGAAAAAGAATGATGGAATGAAGGATATTGACGGGAAGCCGAGTGGTGTGTTTTGGAATTTCCCAACAGCAAAAGTCATTCTGACGCGGGCGATGAGTCTTCCAGGATAATCTCCCCTGACCTGGCCTCGCGTCACACCACCGATTGCAGCTGCTGACGAAATCTTTGCGGTCCTCGACATTGAATTTTTTCTCCGCAGTTGGCAGAACCTACAGGACAATTTCGGTTAAAAGGTCCTGGGAACTTGTGACCCCTCGGAAATGATATCGTTGCCTCGGCAGCAGAAAACCACAGACGTAAAACTCTGTGACGTCGTGGTTTCATTGGCGGCGAATCTTCTGCTTTCGTTTTTTCATACTTACGTTTTCCAGCTTATTTGTGCCTTTTTTCAACTTGTTGCCAGAGGATTTTTTGGACGGGAAAAGAAGGAGAAAAGAGAAGAAGCCGAGAACTAAAGCCGAGCTTTCTGTTTCGATCCAAAGCTATCTTTTACCCTTTTCTTTCGTTCGGTTCCTTCATTTTCATTTAATTATTCTGTTTAGCTGTACTTTTAAAAACTTGTTAAGTTAAACAATACTTTTTGGGTTAAGAACATCCCCTAATTAGAGGTTAAAGAGAAACATTGATCCACCTTTCCGGCAGGGTTGAGATTTTCAAATAAAAAGTACCACCAATTGACCACTAAAACCACCACCCGTAGCACTTTCCTGACGACGTCACTCGGGCAATAGGCTTTTCTATGAATACAAAGCCTCGTTAATAATTTTAGGAGCGTTTCGTACGCATTATTGCTAATTTCCGATTCCCGAAAATGGTACGACGACTTCCCCTGACGATGAATCAACTGCCGTCCTTCCCTAATCCTAATCTGCGTATGTAATTACTTAGGTGTGTTTGTTTTTCCGTTTTATATAAATTAAATCAAACGAGAAAGGAGGAAAATTGCCTTAATCAAATGGGGACCGCGCCTGGTATCGAGTTTTACGGCGCCCCACCTTCACTTTTCGGGTTTTTGCTGAGAGTGATGTTTGATTTGGGGGAAGAAGCTTCTCTTCTGGGCATGTGCATTGCAGATTTGGGTGCAGCAAGTCGGAACGATTCACTGTAATCCATCATAATTTAGCAAAACGAAGCGGAACAAAAATCGAGGGTATGCGTACTCAGTTTCTCAAAAAAAATTTATTCTGAGACCCCTCTATACGATTTAATTTTCAAAATTTCACTCGCATTGTACTTTTAGGAACAGTTACTTTCAGATCGACTAGGAAAGAATTTCTTTATATTATCTACTGAATGAAAAGTTAAATCGAAATCGAAGTAGGAAATGTTTAGCTGACATTATAACCTGCTGCTGTTGGTGGATCTGACTGAGCCCAAAGGTTCGGTCCTCCATTCCAGTTTCAGAAGGAACCATCACCATTGAAAGGCTGCTTAATTGTGATTTGAACTCATACTAATGAAGGCCTAACGGAGAAGTTGTCTGGAACGTGCCCTCCAGTTCCAGCCAAGTAAAGTTCTTCGGTTACGGTAGCTGAGTTCCCGGGGGCGTCGGTCTGTATATGAACCGCACCCGCGCACTCATCGCTCTCAATCCGTAAATGCAATACTTCGCGACTGTGTCTTCTCAGTTCTTTTTCGAGTTCCTTCGCGTCTGTTTTCTCGTTTTGGGTTTTTTTCGTCAGACACTTCAATATGGTGAGTTTAAGTTTTGATTTTGTTGAAAATGCCATGCAGAAAAGAAGACTTCAAATGTGTAAAGTACAATAGATGTGTGACAAATACAGTAGATCTAAATTTACCCCCTTTTAAGAAAATTTAAATACTTTTGAAACTTTGAAATTGATTTTTATTTTTAAGGCCATTGAATTGTTCTTAATTTTCTTGCTATTATTTTTCTATTTATTAACAAGAAGGCGATTGATTTTAAGTAAAACTACTTTGCAAATTGTACCATTGTGTCGCTTCTAATCCTTTGGCTCTTATGTTTATTAGAATGCTTTTAAAAACGGCTTATTTTCTTATATTTGAGTTGTTGCTGCTAAAAGATATAATTGTCAAATATTATATTGGCATTTGAAGCGCACATTTCAGCAATATAGTTAGTGAATTTAATCGAGACGACGAATAGAGATTGAATTAAACCGTTAAAAGTCTTGAGTGGCGCTCATAGAAAGAGGACAAACACCCCTCGTAATTAGTTAATTAGTTTTGACTTTGTGATAGCGTGACGCAGAATGAGGGAGACTATGTGGATGCGTTACTCTTTCCCTCTTTCATTGAGTCAACTTTGGGTCACCACTGAGTTCCAGACGAACATTGATGCAGAGAACGGTCACAAAGTGAAACAGGGGAAATTTGAGAAACCGGGATGGCCATTCTCCTCGGATGACGTCCTTGGTAATGACAGTAACGGAGAGTTACTGTCTCAAATTTTAGGTTTCGGTTTCATCCAAGCATAACATCTGAAATATTGGGCGGATTTACAAAGCCACAAATCCGGAGATAATTGGACCCATTCGAAAAACGATTAAAATAATAATCGTTTGAAAGACATAAATTTTTTATTTCATGTCCAATAATTTGTGCAGAAGGTCTGAATGGTCTTCGTTGTTTGCGCCTGCGCAGGAAAATTAAGTCCGCGGTAAGACAATTAAAGACTAATTTTAGACCCGTTAACAAAATTCAATTAAGCTAATAAAAAAATGTTTAATTAGACGGTTTTTTAAAAGAAATTAAGAAACCATAACTAAACTTATGGCTTTTATAACCGTTAGGAGATCTGCCTTCTTCGGGCCTCCGCCATTATAATTTTTCCCTGAATTTATTCAGAGTTCAGCCGCAGAACGAAAGCACAAAGTGTGACTGTTCTCTTTTGGCAACCTTTTAAAACTCGATGAAAAGACACGCCCTATAAACAAACGATAATTCTGTCTCCTGTTGCTCTGTCGTGACCGGAGCCAAGGTTTTTCGCTGTCGGAGCCCCGAGATCCTGGGCGACGTCTGTGACATATCTGGAATGCACTGGAATCACCGGTTGCGGCTCTTCACCGCCCTGTCACGAAAGTCTTTCAATCGATTTCCGCTGGGCGACCCGCCTGGGAATTTCCTCCTCCATTTTCAGGCGTTTCCTTTTCTTTTCTCCTTCATCATTTATTGTATGGAAATTCTTTCAGACTGCTGTCGAAAGGTTTTGTTTCTATTTTCGCGAACTTATCCTCACCACCACCCATCCCCTGATTGAGCTCTATTGTTGTATTCCTGTTGTGTATTAAAGGTTTGCAATGAATAGTCTTGGTTATTACTTTCCCTGTTCTGCCGTTTTCTCTCTTTAAGTTATTGCTTTTCTTTACGGATGTACAGTTGTAATTGAGATACTTTGTCTTTCAGAGGGAATGCATATCTGTTCATATCGGGCAAGCCGGAGTCCAAATAGGAAACGCCTGCTGGGAACTATACTGCTTGGAACATGGAATTCAACCGGACGGACAAATGCCTTCGGACAAAACCATCGGCGGCGGCGACGACAGCTTTAACACCTTCTTCAGCGAGACCGGGGCAGGCAAGCACGTGCCCAGAGCTGTCTTCGTCGACCTGGAACCGACTGTCGTCGACGAGGTTCGCACCGGCACTTATAGACAGTTGTTCCATCCGGAGCAGCTCATAACAGGCAAAGAGGATGCCGCCAATAATTACGCCAGAGGGCACTACACCATTGGTAGGACAGCATTCTCCTGTGGTGGAAGGATTCTCTCTTCTATGGGAAATTTAAAAAAAAACTTTTATATTTGTCATCAGGGAAAGAAATCGTGGACGTCGTTTTGGACCGCGTCAGAAAACTCGCGGACCAATGCACGGGTCTTCAGGGATTTCTCGTTTTCCATTCCTTCGGGGGCGGCACCGGCTCAGGTTTTACTTCCCTTCTGATGGAACGACTCTCAGTTGACTACGGCAAGAAGAGCAAGCTCGAGTTTTCCATCTACCCCGCACCTCAGGTACGCTCTGCCGTCCATTCGCAACCCTAAAGATCAATCACTGATGTCTGTCCCTTTCAGGTATCCACTGCGGTAGTCGAGCCTTATAATTCCATTCTCACCACTCACACCACCCTCGAGCACTCCGACTGTGCCTTCATGGTCGACAACGAGGCCATCTACGACATCTGCAGAAGGAACCTTGATATCGAGAGACCTACCTACACCAACCTCAACAGACTCATCGGTAACCAGTATTCTTCATACCCGCTGTAATTTAGAACAATAATGTCGGTTACGATAATTGCAGGCATTGAGCCTTGACGGATCAGAACCCGGAAAACCAATTGAAACAGCCAATTGATGCTGTACTCTTTCCAGGGCAAATCGTCTCCTCCATAACGGCCTCTCTGCGCTTCGACGGCGCCCTCAACGTCGACCTGACGGAGTTCCAGACCAACCTGGTCCCCTACCCCCGCATCCACTTCCCCCTGGCCACCTACGCCCCCGTCATCAGCGCAGAGAAGGCCTACCACGAGCAGCTCACCGTCGCAGAGATCACCAACGCCTGCTTCGAGCCGGCGAACCAAATGGTCAAGTGCGACCCTCGCCACGGGAAGTACATGGCCTGCTGTATGTTGTATCGGTGAGGCTCCAATAAGACTAAGCGCGACACTCACTTCCTGCAACTGCACCCACCCACCGCATTATTTATTCGTTTCGCCCGCAAAAGAGGAATGCTCGCAATGTTAATGACGATTTGTTTCCAGAGGAGACGTCGTTCCTAAAGACGTGAACGCTGCCATTGCTACGATCAAGACCAAGAGGACGATTCAGTTCGTCGACTGGTGCCCCACCGGTTTCAAGGTGAGTGTTCCTCTCCCTCCTTTATTGCGGTTATACAGTTTGAGTTTTCGTGCAGGTGGGCATCAACTACCAGCCGCCGACAGTGGTCCCTGGCGGAGATTTGGCCAAAGTGCAGAGGGCGGTTTGCATGTTGTCCAACACGACGGCAATCGCCGAAGCCTGGGCCCGACTCGATCACAAATTCGACCTCATGTACGCCAAAAGAGCGTTCGTTCACTGGTATGTATGTTTGGAATGGTGAACCATTCTTTGTTTGGGATTGCTAAGAATAGAATCAATTTTGTACAATACAGGTACGTCGGGGAAGGGATGGAAGAAGGGGAGTTTTCGGAGGCGAGGGAAGATTTGGCCGCGCTGGAGAAAGACTACGAAGAAGTCGGGATCGATTCCGTTGAGGAAGTGGGAGAAGGAGATGAATATTAAAGAAAAAAATAATTGCAACCTCCTTTAATTCGCTTTTAATTTAACCGCTTTGCTGAACTATATTAAACTGCATTTTGACGAAGTGTCGCACTTAACAGCCGATGAATTCGTTATTATGCTCGATTACTTATGTTATTAATATTTAAATTTTTTTTTAAACGCTGAATTTGTAGTAATTTAATAAATAATGATTAATGCACTCAAATATTGTCTAGTTATTTGAAACCAATACCCCGTTCCTTCGTTCGATAAATTTCAATATTTGGTATAAACTTCGTCTCTAAAAATTAAGTGATTCTCCATATATGAAACTGCAGGAATTATGAAAAAGACACATTTCCCAGACAATATAATTTATATTTATACACAGGACTTGTCACAGCAAATTAAACAAATCAAAATCTTACAACAAAAAAATTTTTGCCCCAACAAAAAAACAACATAAACTCAAAAAGAAACATTTCTTTTGTCAAAAAACACTAAAACTTTCAATAATAACATTAAAATTGTAAATTGCCAGTGAGAAGAGTGAAACGATCATGGAGTGTCTTCAGTCCACTCTGAGGGGTCACACTGACCCCTGGCAAGAAAAGTTTCTTAACTTCCACAATGTCCACAGGCAAATTTGACTCAACATCAATCACTTCTTGCTGCTGTCTCCCAGAACATGGAGAGTCCAATACAATAATCTCATCATCTGGCTTGGTAGATAAAGACTTGGGTGTTTGATAGATAGGGGCAGGAACTAATGGGGGAGGCACATCAAGTAATTCAGAGTGGAGTTCAGGACTGGATGAACTGCAGGGAAATTCCATGTTCAGCTTTCCAGGATGTTGTGATTTCCTTATGGGATTTATGTTATACTCAAGGGCTGGTACCAAAACTCTTTCAACCCCATTAACAGTTTTAACCAACTTATACTCAGCAGGGATAATCTCTTTGGACTTTTTAAGTAATTCAGAATTAATTACTCTGTTTGAAAGAAACTGGGCAATCTTTCTTTTATTTTCAATACTTAGAAAGCTTTTCTTTGCAATGCAAATACTGCTGGCCTGTGAGGATGACATCAAAGGAATGGGATGCTCCCTTCCAGTCACATCGCCCATCTAAAACGAGTTATTCCGTTAAATTTCCGGGAGAAATCAAACAAAAATCCAAATAACTTACTCTTCTCGGAGGTTTATTCTTCTTAAAATTTTTCTGATATTTTCCCTGTAACTCACTGTTCATGTCTTTTCTAGTTAAACGAATTATTTCATCTGTAAATAATAAATGAATTTGCAAGCCACGGTTAAAAGCAAGCTCGTTCTTGCTCTCAGATGGGAAAAAAAAGCAAAAGTATTACCTAAACTCATGTTGATTTTTAAGTCGGGATCCGCAAGCACCGGGTTCATGCTTTTCTTCTAAATTATTATATACAATTTTATTAAAGCTATGCGAAAGTGAAGATATAATCCTCAAACCGTCATTGCACCTAAATCTCTAGATTGTCAGTACTTGAACACAGAGAGCGCGCTGCTGTTTTCTAAAGCCAAAACGCTGCCGCGTGGACCTGAAAAAAACACAGGAGGCTTCGGACACTTCCTGTGCCTTTTCCTTTGTTAAAATTTACTGGTTATAAGATGGAAAGTTGTAAAACTATGCTTTCAGATGTGAGCTTAGACGGTAAAGTTAGAAAAATAAAGTTTTTTTAAGAATTCGGTCCCTTTCTCAAAAATTAACTTTTCTCCAATTTGATAAAATTTTTTTCGAAGGAGTTTCTTTCAGCAGTCTGAGATAATTTTATGAAATGACAGATAGGCAATTTGCAATATTTTCTTTCGTAGAAATTGCGCAGGTTTCATTTAGAAAATAAAAATTTTCCTGAAACGGGCAAAGCTTTAAGTTCCAGAAAACTTATTATCAAATTTAAAATTGGCCCGCCATATTTGATACTTATTCGTTATTTTTTATTTTTTTTTGTAAATTTCCTCATGGGCCATTCTTTGCGTGATTATTAAGATATTCAGCTCATCTTCCCAAAAATTGGCTCTCATTTTTTCGCTTCTTAAGGATATAGTCGTCCTGAATGAGATCAGAAAAAAATATATTTGGTATACCTGGTAAGACCTACGCTTGTAGGTTCAATTCAAACCTTTCGTTGAGTAAAAAAACCTTTATGTTCTGAGTGAGAAAATTAGGTGTACCTGAATTAAACTGTTATTTTCAAACTGGTAATTTTATTTTAAAGTAACATTATTCTATACTGTTCAAGACCCTGTTTGAATGACTGCACTTTATTAATTTATGACAGTACATTTATTACTTAGAGAGTACAATTACTAAGTCACAGCATTTTTAGAACAAATGAATTCTTAATAATTAAAATAATACTAAACCAAATCATAAAACTTATAATACGATATCTCACTTAAATTTATTATCTTTGGAATTGAATACTGTAAGAGATACAATGGTTTTAAAATCAATTTAAAAAAAATAACAACATATTTAATTAATGTTTACATACATTGCATAACACTCAAACATAAAAATCTGTAACATCCTCTAAAGAGACAAAAAAAATAAAAGGACGGTTTACTTCGTCAAGGTAATTAGACGCATTTCATTCGCAAGAAAAAACGTCTAAACGGCATTTTGACAAAGAGACGTTATAAAAAAATCAGGCGGTTCATCATCACTTAAGATATAAAAAAAAATGGCAGCCCTGGAAGATTTCCCTGTGGAAATCATTCAATGGATTACACTAAAATAATTGACACATCCGAATCAGAATAAACTACTAGAAAACATTGGCGTTTTAAACAAATACTTTAGTTGTAACTTAGAATTAAGTTTTAATATGAGCGAATGGATTTAGGATTCAAACAACGCCCGAATGAGATTGTTTTTCAAGGAATTATAAATGGCGAGTCATCCCTCGACGGCCCGGTACCGATTTGATAAAATCCTTCTCGTCGTCATCGTTCTCCCCTCCATTTTTAACCCTTCTTGTGTGTGCACTCAAAACTGCAAATGAAGACATTTTTAAACATTTCGTTTTCAGTGAAATGAGATAAAAAAACAAATCTTTACCGGATGGAGCGTTTCGAGTAGATCTGGAAGCGACAGATGAGACTTCCACGTTACTGGACTTGAGTTCTTCATGAAGAAACGAACAAGCTCCCTCCCCTTTATTCCAGTAATCGCCACTAAAGTCCTCCCCGCCGTAGGAACTCGCCCCGTCGTAATCCCAGTCGAACACCTGGAATAACCGATTCCCATTACACCGCCTGGAAATGTGGGAGAAGGGAGCTTTGGAGGGAAAACTCACCTCGCCGACAGCTCGGGGTTTTCCAGTCATTTCCTCATAAGTATCTTTCCTTTTGGTGTCACATTTCAAACGACAGTGCTGTCCGGGGATTAACGTCACGCCAACGTACTGACAGCAGTGATCGCAAATCACATAAACGTACCTCTGAACGATGGACAGACTGCAACTCTGATATTTGTCCTCAGAGGTCATGTGGTACTGAAAATTAAGACAGGTGGTCTTCGCCGGTATTCCAAAAAATAAAGTACCAATTTGTAGAGGTACAGATCGTTCATACTCACAGCACAGGATATACCGGGAACGTAACAGAACACATCTTTGGAGATCTCACTTTCGGCGTTCGCCATCACGGGGAAACCGACGTTTTCGTCATCCATATCCTCAACGCATTTGTTTTTGAGCCAGAAGAACATTTTCTGGAGGAGGAAAACCCGGAAGAGAGAATCGTCTTCGGTTTGGTTCTCACTGAGTGCTTTCAGGATGCTCTCGCTCGCTTTGACGTTGCTTTCGATGCAGTAAAGAGGAGGGTACCGTCCGTCGGGTAATTTCCCGGGCTGAAAAGGTGGTAAGTCCCGCGGTGAGGGGAGCAATTGCGATGGTTATAACGGCGCAGAATTTACCTCTATGAAATTCAAAATCTTATTAAGAATCCCGAAATAGTCGGAGTCGCCTTCCTCGAAAGGTGGGTACGGTAATCCGTGGACATCCTCTATTCTTGTCTTCGTTTCAAAAGCGTAGCCGAGTGGAGGGTTGCCTAATTGCAAGTAAATATATGTCAGTGGAGAGTCAAAAAGGAAAAGGTTCTAAGAATAAAATAACAGAGCAAAGGAAAATTGGAAATATTCTTGAATTGAGAAATAAAAGGCAAAACGCAGAAAGACAAGATAATCAGAAAATTAATCCACATAATTAAAATACTGATCATAAATTTGTTCAATGAAATCACTAACAGAGAATCCATAAAAGACAATTAATAAACAAAAGGAAGAATTCATGCAAAACAAAATCGAATAAATTAAAAGACAGAAAACTCACCAGGGTTAATCAAAGTGTGATATGTCCTCCTAATCCCGTCCTTCAAATTAAACTCAACAATTGCAAGTTCACCAGGTACATAGATTCCCTCATCAGTTTTGCAATAGTAATTGCAGTGAAAAATATAAAACAAATGTGTCTTCACTGAAAAATTAAGTAAGTTATAAATGGAGTAGTTGAGCATGTTCACAAAACACTGTTTTGCTGAGTAAAGTACTCATTTTACATAAACACTCCCTTTAATTTCATAACAGTTAAATGAATTTATTAAAACAAATGAAAGTTTCAGCCTCATGAGATACTCACATAAGTCAGAATCCAAATTTGAAATGGTAGCTTTGATTTCATAATCAGCTTTTTCAATTTTCTCCTCTAATTTCTTTTGCTGTCTTTCAAATTCTGCATAACTCATGCCTGTACTCAAAAATTTGTTTTCTTTATCTAATTTACTATTTTGCTTGTGAAATGCAGCCAGATCACTGTACACCTTTTTTTCTTCTGGTGACAGCTCCTGAAAAATTTCATTACATTAAGTCAAAAGTTTGAGGGTTATTCACAGTCAGAGGTTTTTAAAAATTTATTTGTCCTTTTACTGCAAAAGCCTTTTTGAACTTTTTGCAACCTGTTGGTACAATACGTGTGCATACACATGTTTAACATATCAAGCGATGGATTTTCTATAATAACCATAAACTAGGCGGGTTTTTTAAGACTTCAAGACGTTATTATTTTACTTTTCTTACCCTCCACGACAAAGCACATTCTTCTGCAGCTATCCTGTGGGAAATATTTCTGCCTCTCTTGCGTTCTGCCTGCACATAATCATCAATATAAAATGAAAATGCATTTTTAACTGGCTTCTTTACTTTGGGTCCCATTTTAATTAAAACGTTAGAAAAGGTAAAATTTCTGGCTGAATAATTTCGACTGAAAAATTCGGTTTTAATACTGTTGATTAATATGATTTCCCTCGCATTTCTACTCTTCGTCAACCAAGCTCCAACTACTCAAAGAGTCAGGTTCTCAAAGCTTCCGAAAATAATTTGTGTACGGCCTGAAGAGCTTTTAATAAACTGAATATTAATTTTATTTTTTTTTTGCAATAATATTATTTAGTTTGTTTTCTGTTGAACCTTAATTTTACTCTATGGATATTTTAAACATAATCTTTTCAACCGCTTCATTAATTACGTAGTTCCTGCTACTTTCCACTACTTTAGAGAACGCCACTTTGCCGGTAATTATTTTTGATTTTTTCTTAAATGAATATCATAAGCTAATTTTAGAAACCAGTTTTGCTTTCTTAGCAATTAGCAGGTTTGTAAGAGTATTAATTTATGTAATTAATATTGATTGAATTAAAATAAAATTTACAAGTTGGAAATACACTCGTTGCAGTGTCCGGCATTTGCAAAATGGAGGTATTTTGCAGATCATTTTTTAAATTTTAATGCTGACTTCAATGAATTTTTGTACTGAGAACTGCTTGTTAATTAGTACATTTTCGTTTGGAATTGCTAGGAGTTTATAAAATTAGAGGAATTCGATTTTAAAGATGAGATGGATTTGCACCTCCGAAAATGCAACGTCTACTTAATGCCCTTTGTTTTTGTTTTTGGCTATAGGCTGTCGGTTTAGAGAAAAATAATGGAGGCTCCTCACAAACCGGAAGGAATGCCGGGACCGGAACCTTTGCCTGAGGGCTTCCCCAACAAGAGAGGAGGATTCAGAGGTAGAGGTGGCCCTGGACGAGGAGGCCCACCAAGAGGCAGAGGAGGTCCAGGTGGTTACCCTGGAAGAGGTGGTCCACCAATGAGGGGCTTAATGATGGGACGTGGTGGCCCTCCTGGTAGGGGTGCCTTAAGGTTGGTTGCTCCTGGAGGATTTCCACCTCATGGGAGAGGTGGAATCCCTGGACGAGGGAGAGGAGGTGATATGGGCCCTGTGAGAGGAGATGGAAGAGGTGGAATGTTCAGAGGTGAGTTTAATTTAATTTCTTTTATGTTCATCAGTATACTTTTTTGAATATAAAATTCAAGTTATTTGCACATCAAGACCAAATTTGATATAACTTTTATACATTGTTAGTTTGCTCCTACTTGGGGCCTGATACTGTCCATTAAATTTTTGGCAAAAACTCTTCATTTTTATTTTAATAAAAATTGTGATAATGTTACTTTAAGAAAGTAATAAATAAATTCAACTTAATAGTCAAAACAGTTTTTAATACAAGGAAGGAAAGAATTAGGAAACCTAACAAAATACTAAATTAGACCCTAAAGATGTGAAATTCGAATTTGTAGTGTATTAAAAAATAAATAATTCAGAAAAACAGAATTTTAATGATGTTGATATGTTCCTTAATGATCATTTACAACATTTAAATACTATTATAATAGGCACCTCATCTAATATTATTGAATATTAACAGATAATTATTGATTTTAGGTAGGGGAGGTCGTGGAGGGCCTCCAGGTAGAGGAGGCCCACCAGGAGGGGTGCCCAGAGGATTTGGTCCCCCAAGGGGGGGACCTGGAGGACCACCAAGGGGTCCTCCAGGAGGTCCTCTACCTAGGCTCAACATGAATAGGCCTCCTCGATCTGCTCCCCCTGCACCACCTCAGCCAGGTAAAAATTATTTATTTTCATCATCCTTTTGTATTCTTGTGATGAATTTTATTAACGACGGTCTTCTGAAAACACTGAATGAATCTTCTGTTAATAACTGATGTGCAGAATCTCCTATAATATTATTTGAAAATGATTTTTGAAATTAAAACATGTGAACTATTTTTTAGTTCCGCCAATCGGAGGGCCTCCAGAAAGATTTCCACCTCCAGCAGTAGCCGGCCCGCCACCAAAAAGAGGTCCTCCGCAGACGGCGGGCCCTCCACCCGGCCCAGGGCCCGCCCCACTGGTCAAGAGGCCAAGATATGACACTCCAGCTTACTCAAATGGCTACCCCACGCCTCAAAGGTATATTTTTGAATTATTTCCCTTTGATTCTGCCTTTTCCCTTTCTGCTTTATTTGCTTTTTTATTTCTATTTGGGCTGGTTAGGGTTTCCCATTAGATATTGTGCTCTGTAAGAAGTTATTTTTTATTTTTAATATTTTCTAGTTTTTATTCCAATCCTCAACTAGATAATTATTCAACCCAAGGAAGTGTTGTCTATGGGTAAGTCGCGGCTCCAGGGAGTTATCTTGGCTTGTCAGGCATGCTGTACGAGACTCACCCTGTTGTTGTTTCAGCGGAAACGCGGCCTACAGTACCGGAGGACAATATCCCTCTTCATACAACAACTATCCTCAGCCGGGAAATACGGGGGCTTATCCGACTGGCGGAGGAAACTACCCCTCCAATTATTCCTCTCAGCCAGGTTATGATTCAACACCGGACTACTCACACAGTAAGTCTTTAATGCGTAAATACCATAAAATAGACTGCATTAGTAATGAATAACTTAATATTAAGGGGCTATAGCTTTCTGAATGAATTCGAGTTCCTTATAGTGCTGAGCCTTTGACCCGGTTGCCGGGGAAGCAGAAACGGGTCTTCCCACATAGGAAATAGTTTTGGAGTTTCCGATGGACGTGTGCACGCGGGGTTGAATAAAGCCCCAGGCACCCTGGTTTTTGTGCTCCTCTTGCACCCACAGGAGCTTAGCATTGGGATATCTTTCGCACTCTTCCTTTACCAGGTCGAAAGGAAAAGGCGAAATTTGTTCCATTCTGCAGATGGCAATTTCCGACTCCATCTTCTTGTCTTTTCTCTCTTTAACCAGCTCATAGTATACTTTCCCCGTGCAAAAGATGAGTTTCTTGACTTGAGAAGGATTCTTTGAGGCTTCTCCTCCGTCGGGAATTAATCTTATGAACTGCGTGTCATCTATTAACTCGTCGAATGAGCTTCTTGCCTCTGGGTGTCTCAGAAGTGATTTAGGGGACATTATGACGAGCGGTTTTCGGAAGTTCATATAAATCTGCCGCCTCAGAGCGTGAAAGTAATTGGCAGGGGTTGTCAGATTCGCTATGATCCAGTTGGAGGCATATATCTGTCTGATTGCGAAATCTGGTCCCACCTCCGGGAAAGTTTCTTCATCTTCCTCGCTCATCTGGAGAAAACGTTCCAGTCGAGCGCTGGAATGTTCCGGTCCCATTCCTTCCATTCCGTGCGGCTGCAACATCACGAGTCCAGATTGCCGCACCCACTTTGTTTGCCCCGAGCTTATGAACTGGTCAATTATGCATTGGGCAGTGTTGTTGAAGTCCCCGAACTGAGCCTCCCACAATATTAGAGCGTTCGGGTTGGTCATGGAATACCCAAGCTCAAAACCTAAAACGGCGTATTCGGAAAGACTGGAGTTACAAACTCTGTATATGGCCTGATCGGGGTACAGGTTAGATAGGGGACAATAGACCGTCATGTCGACGTTCTGGTCGTGCAGAATGTGGTGTCTGTGGGAGAAGGTCCCTCGTTCGACGTCTTGCCCAGACAGACGAACGTGGACTCCTTCCTTGAGCAACGAACCGAAGGCCAAACCTTCTGCGAGTGCCCAGTCTACTTCGCGTGCATTGACAGAGTCCATTCGGGCTTTGAGAATCCTCTCCAGGCCCTTGTGCAGGACAAACTGCATGGCAGGAGGTGGAGGGGACGAGAAAATCTTGCCGATATGGGTGAGGGTTTCTTCCTTCACCCCTGTCGGCCTCACTTCGTAACGTTCCTTCCCCTGGAAAAAACCCGTCCAGGGTGAATCCAACCAATCCTGGTACTTTATTTTTTTTATGCTTTTGGCGGCTTCGAAAGCATCCTCGCATATTTTATCATAACTGCTTTTGATGTCCTTCACTTCTTGCTCACTTACTACTCCCTCTTTGATGAGTTTTTCGGAGTAGAGATCGACTATGGGTTTGCGAGCTCTAATTTTTTTATACATCAAGGGCTGCGTGAACATGGGCTCGTCTATTTCGTTGTGACCGTTTCTTCTGTAGCCGACAATGTCGATGACCACATCTTTGTGGTACTTGGCTCTGTAATCGGCAGCGAGCATGCACACGTAAATCACCTTTTCCGGGTCGTCGGCATTTACGTGAAATATGGGGGCGTCCACCACCCGCGCTACGTCCGTACAGTAGGTCGAAGACCTCGAGAACCTGGGATCCGTAGTGAACCCAATTTGGTTGTTAACGACTATGTGAATGGTGCCGCGGGTAGTGTACATCGGGAGGTTGGTCAGGTGGAACGTTTCGAAGACTATCCCCTGCCCTGCAAAAGCCGCGTCCCCGTGTATCAGCATGGACATGACCTTCTTCCCCTCAGTATCCCCTCTGTAGAATTGCTCCGCCCTGCATTTCCCCTGAACCACCGGGTCCACCGCTTCCAGATGGCTGGGATTGGCGCAGATGGAAAGCCTGATGGGTTTGTTCGTTTGTCGGTTGGTCCTTTCAATGTACGTCCCCAAATGGTACTTGACATCTCCCGAACCTTCGTCTTCGGCGTCGAGGCCCGCGAACTGGGTGAACAGTTGCTCGAGTGGCTTCCGGCAGACGTTGGCGAGAACGTTCAACCTTCCCCTGTGGGGCATTCCCATTATGACAGACTCGACTCCATGTTCGGTGGACCTGTCGATTATGGTCTTCATGGCGGGTATCAGTATGTCGCAGCCCTCTAACCCAAATCGCTTCTCACTCGACCATTTTTTTGCGAGGAAGTTCTCAAAGCCCGCCGAGCGGACAAGTCGCTTTAGCAATAACTTCTTCTTCTCAGCCGGAATGACCATTATCCCGGGGGTTTCCAAATTCTTTTTGATCCAATTGGTGACATCCAAGGACTCGAGATACATATATTCCGCCCCCAGTGTTTGGCAGTAAACATTTTCCAACCTTTTAATAATTTCTCTAAGGGTAAGAGATGTCTCCCCGTCCCCTCCGATGAAAGTCGTTTTAGGGAGGAGGTACATCCTGTTCAGGTCTTTCTCATAATCGGGGGTCAAATAGGTTCTGACGACTTTCTTGTCGGGCTGTCCTTGTCTGTTGTAGAAAAGGGATTGATTCCCGAACTTGATCTGAAGGGGGTCCAGGTCGGCGACTAGATGACCTCTTACCTGGTAGCTTCGGATGACCAATTGGACGGTGTAGTGGAGCATGATGTCGGTGGCGCTGGCGGGCCCAGAGGACGTTGCCGCTTCCTGGGCGGGGGCGTAGGAGACCGCACTCAGGGGCAATTCGTTCTGCCTTGTGGCCCCAAGCGTTGGTGGCCTTTGGTAGGCCTTTTCGGGAGGGGCCCCACTCGCGGAGGACTTGAAATAAGCATCCCACGACGCGTGAACGGATTTAGGGTTCTCCCGCCAGGCATTATACATTTCTTCTATGTAAGCGCCAGACGTTCCGCTCAAGAAGGGTTCTTGACTCGCGGAGTAGTAGCGCTTCCACGCCATTCTGACTAAGTTTCTTAAAGTCATGGTTTAAATAAGAAACTTTAAATTTTGACTTTCTCATTTGAAACTTTGGGGAAATATTTTGTTTACAAAAAATCTTTTAGTGACTTTGGTTTTCTCAAAATAACGTTTAAATTCCGGAACGTTGTTATACTCACCTTAATTATTCGTTTAGGTGATGAGTACAGAGGGTCGAAAATGCTGTGCTCGATTAAACAAAGATTATTTATAGCCAACAAAGAATGATATGAATTTTTCCTGCAGATGCGTACCCGACGGGTGGAACTGAAGAAAGGTACCCGAATCAGTACCCGGGACAAGAGTACGCCTCCTATAATAAACCAGCCAGTAAGTGTCGCTGCCCCCACTAAGCAGTGCGTTCTCTTTTATTCCCATAAAAACCCCGTTTGCATTTTCAGGCTCAGACGCTTATAACTATGGCGGTCCTGGTGCATATACCGCTCCTCAGGGAGGCTACGACGAAAGGACTTACAGTGGGGGCGGAGGGGGTGCATACGGTAAGACACTCAAACGATATTAGTGCCCGATTAATCAAGGTATCCTATTCACAAACTCCAAACAGAAGTGATTATAAATTGGTTTTACCATTGCAGACACCAGTCAGGTGTACGGGGGGAATCCGGCAACGTACGCCGCCAAACCGGAGTACGGTAAGTACCCGAGATATTAGTAAGGCTGGGAAAGAGTTTATTCAAATCGTCTCAGGAAATAAAAGGGACGCGTTTGTCTCGGAGGATGGCGCGTGCGAGAACACATTTGTACATAATCTCAGTGTAAGTGAATCCCCACCCACCCTTTTTCTTTAAGGGTTTAAAGGTTTCTTGTCTTGCCTTGTCTCTCTTGTCTACTCTAATTATGGATTGCTGAATGGCCGGAGTTTCTCCGTCAGCCATTTGGTTGATTGCTCCAAAGACATTTGGGTTGTCTCGAAGAAAGGGCTTTTCATAAATTAGGGGTTTGTTAACGATTGATTAATTAACCATTAGGCTATACAAGGTTCAGCCCCGTGCATAACTTTTTGAATTTTACAAAGTGAAACATGAAACGAACTATGATTTAATTAAATTTTTTTAATTTGAAACATTGAGGCATTCCCGAGTTGAGTGTATTCGTTGAATCAAAGAGACAGCAAAGAGTGCATATGAATAATTTAATAGAACTTTTAATCATTAGTTTTAATATTCCGGAGGAACTTAAAACAATTTCTTCCAAAAAGGAAAGAAAGGTTCAAAATAAAATAGAAAGCAATATAGAAAAATTTTTAATGACAGTACGCCATGCAGCAATGATTTTAACTATGGAAAAATATTTTGTGTATAAGATTTTAATATTAAAATATCTGGTTTTTGAATGTAAATCAAAACAGAAGAATTAAATTAATAAATAAAAAAATTGACATTATTCTCAGATGTTTTCTTAATTTTTTGGCGAATTTCAAAGGAAAATTGTGAAAGTGACAATTCATTATTAATTTATTAATAAGTATGTATTTTAAAGAAGCAATTATTAATTTTTTTTAAATTTAAATCTTAAAAATTTGTTTTTAAGTTAAAAACGTCGGACACTTTGTCAAGACCATTCGGGATGCGAAAGGATGAATAATTAGCGAAAATTAACACATCGATTAAGTATTTTTCTATGTAACTCTCCCAAAGAGGGATTTAAAAGGATTTAATTAGCCGTCGCCAAACTTTTAAATATCATTAGATATTATTAATTAAAGTTTTAGAAAGGAACCAAATTTTCTAAATTACTTTGTATGTGTAATTAATTAATTTTTCTTTTCGACGATGTTCAAAAATGTTAATTATACTTATTTAAGTTATGAGAAAAATAAAATAAATAAAAGTTCTTTTTGGGCGTATTTAAAGTGATTTTTGAATTTTTTTATTGAAAGACAGCTGCATGACGAAGGCCTTGGTATTCAATTCTTAATTAATAATTTTTTTATTAACAGACTCTTATTTACAAAATGGAGAATATATATTTCATTATTAATTTAAAATTAATTTAAACGAGTTTAAATCCTGAAACTTTGGTTTTTTATAAGTAAAAATACAGCAGTTTTGATAATCCATTTGCTTAAGTTTCCTCTTAATTGCGTGAAATTAGTTAATAAGTGAAAGGAGAAATATTGTCAAAAATTAAAATGGTCAAGAAGTCATTATGAATTTTTTCCCCGAAAATTTAAAATTATTAAAAGCGTATACTTAGAAAGAATAATTAAAAATAAGTGTAGTAAAAGTAATTATGGATTGGCAATATATATTAATTTAAGAAATAACAATGAATAGAAATACAAAGTTTTTTAGAGTCTAAAAGCACGGAAGCCCAGTCATGCAGCTTACAAATGAAATTAATTTTTTTAAACTCAACGACGAAATTTATTTACAGGATCTTCTTCGGCTAAAAATAAAATTATCTCCGCCATTAAATTCAAATTGAATTAAGAAAATCAAATCTCTGTTATTACCTAAATCAGACCCAAAGAAAATCAAAGAATGTTTTAAGCAATTTTTACAATAAATATTTCACAGCGTATAAAGAAAGTCAGTTAAATCATTCCGACATTTTACTGCTTAATTAATACGAGAATTGCAGTCACAAATTAGTTTTTAGGAGTAAACTATATTTCATGGCCAAAATCGGAATAAGAGACATTCATCGAAAAATCATTTTGGTATAAATGCAGTTGCCCTCCAGGTTTGGCCACCTCTACAATTGTAGTGTATCTTAATTGAATTCAGAATACTAAAACAATGTTAAACTCTTTTGTGGGTTGAGGCAACAATTATATTTTTTACTAATTTTTACGCCTCTCAAGTTTATTGAAATTATAAAGAGGTGCCAACTCGACTGCCAATATTGCAAAAAAAGCGCCTTTTCATATTGGTATAAAACGTAATTACAGTGAGTAAAAAGGTAAAATTTTATCATCTAACTTCGACTGTGTGCAAAAGGGCCACACAAAAAAAATCACCCCATTTTGCTAACTTCAAAATTTCCCGCTAAAACTATCTCAAATTCTCCTAATGTTAATTAGAAATAAAGGGAGAAAATATTTAAAACAAATTGGGTAAGATTAGTAAACGAAAAATGACTCTTGTTTGAAATTTATGAGAACGAACCTGGATTTAAAATAGAAAATAAAATGGTCTTGACCGTAAGTAGAAAAGCGAAAAAGTTTTCATTACAGATAAGAAAGGGGAAATAAAATTTAAGATGGCGATTTAGGTTGACTTTTATTAGTCCGCTTTTATGAGACCGCATATTAAAGACCAATTCACCTTTCGGCCGAAATTAGTTTTATATATTTTAAATAAGTTTATGAGTACTAATTTAGGAACGGGGATGAAAGCTTACAATTGCTCCTCTTAAGTGTGAAAGTAATGAATTTGCTGCGAATAAACTGCAGCTTTTTTTTATACTTTTATGGCCAATCCATTGAGATGAAAAATCAAACAAATTAATTAAAACTCAGCATTTGTTTATTAAATTAATAAAATTATAAAATATACCTGTGAAGCTCTGAATTATTTTTAATTACTACAAATGGTAAGTGTATTACGAAACAAACGAAAAATTTATTTCTGTTTTTTAATTTGAAGAAATCATTGGTAAGTTTTTGATTTGAAATTTAAAAATTCCATATTTAAAATAAATTTATCAGTTTTAAAATTAAGTTTTAATTTTTCACAGTGCATTAAAAACTGTTCACAGTATTTTATTGAATATTTTAAATACAATTTATTCACAATAATTATTTTCAAAGGGCTGAACGCACGAATTTGAAACTCGAAAATTTAATATTTTTTAACCTATGCCACTTATTTTCTTAAAAAAAATTAAGATCAATTTGTGGAATGTCTCCTTTAAATTAGAGCCCTTAAAATTTTATTTTTAAGCAACTTTAAGTGAAAAAAAATGAGAATTATGAAATTAATGAAGGAAGAGGAATTGAAAAAATCTTTTATCGGATGAGTATAGCTGCTAAGGCAAGTATTTCTTTCCTTTTTACTAAAATTTATTTGATTATAAGAAAAGCGAAATTACAGTGGGAATTATTATTTTAAAAAGTTTTTTAATGGGGAAATGAAAGTAATTCCGTCTATGCAGAAAGAAACACATATCAATTTTTTAAACTTTAGCATATTTGTAATGAAAAAGGGGCTTTTTTAAGAGAGCAAAAAATGCTGACTAAGAAACGGTCACTGTTGTTTTACTCTTTGCTAAAGAATATTTCATTTCATGTGGGAAGACTTTTGGGATGAAGTATTATTTTTAAACATGGCAGCGGGAAAAGATGTGCAGTGCTCCCCTTGAATGTCTTTGTCTCTAAGAATGACGAGAAAGGGAAGAAAAGATGGCGGAAATGTTGAAATAAAAAATTAATAGAGCAAAAAATGCCGCTGGGAACTTTAATTATTTTTAAAGTGTATTAATTCGCTTCCGCTTCTTAATATTAAGCTTAAAATTGGAAAATGTTAGAAATTTCTTTTGTCTAAATAGTGGAGTTGAGTGAGAAAATGAAACTAAACGTAAAAGGGAAATTACAAATTTTTACATTACAATCAAAAAAGTATGAATTCAGCGAAATTACAATCAAAAAGAAAAAGTCATAAAGAAAGACTACAGTAATGAACTCTCCAAGTAACAAAAAAAATACAAAAACTTAGGTTTATATCATAGTTTTATCGTATATTTCCGGTAAATGTGGGCAGTTTCTGTTGTTTTGACGTTTATTCAGATACGGTTAACCCAAAGAGGGGAAACATAATTTCAAGAGTGTTTTTCTCTAATCCACGCCTTTAGAGAGAATTACAAATGAGAAGAGAAAGGCTAGATTTCCTCATGGTTAATTAATTAACAGATTAATTTCATTTAGACATTAAATTAATTCAAATCGATTTGAATTAATTCAGTCTTATAATGGCCTTGAATGCCACAGGAGGGAGACCCGGACGATGAACAGCTTTCCCAAATTACGGTGGCTTTCTGCCGACCGAATTCGACACGGTGCCCATCTGAGCATGCGCAGAAACACTCTTTTACTCCTTTTTATTTTCCCTTTTTTTTCTTTATTGTCATTTTCTGCCACGGTGTCTCCTTAATATTCGACACTGGGGAGAAAGAGTTAATGTTTAGTGGAAGGCAGGTGAGTTGAGTGTGACGGGCCACTGACCACCTTAACACGACTCCCGTGAACACCGTCTGCTGTCTCTTTAGCCTCTGATTTATTTCTTTTTTGCATTTGGTTTAATTCAGGTTGTTTTGGGAAAATTCGTCTTTGAATTAGGCCGTATATCGTTTCGGAGAAATTCAAACGGCTCTGAAAATGGCGTTCGGAAAAGTGAAAATCGATTTTTTTTAATGTTTTCCATGAACCGATATTACAAACTGTCTGAATTTATGCTGAGAAAATTCGTTCAGGGCAGTGTCAGAGTTTCAGTGTCGTTCAATTAGCTGCCATAATTGCCAAAAGTTCTGTTTATTCTGATGTGAAATACTTCTGCCAGAAATATGATAGTTATTTATGGAAATTTCCTTTCCCACAGCAAAAAAGTGGCGGAATATTCTGCACTTAAATGCGATCCTCAGGTCGCCTTTTTTTATTTGAATTTTTTCATAAGAATCTCTCTCAATTGGAATAAATTCATAGCTAATCGGGTCCTTTCCCCCCTTTTGCCAAAAACAGTGCCCTTTTCCCACTTTTTTGGATCAAATATTGAAGCAGAGCAGCTCCGTTTTTTTGGCCGACTCGTCCAGATGTTTTTTAATCATTTTGAGAGACGCCGGATTTGGAGAGAACCCTCAGAATACCCAATGAAGGTTCCCCGCTGAGGATTTGTATTGGAAACAGAATGACAAATTTGAAAAGGTTAAGTTCTCTCTCTCTCTCTCTCTCTCTCTCTCTCGTTCGCCTCACTCACTCACTCTCTCTGTCTCTCTCTTCCCTCTGCACAAAGCACAATTCTTCTCATTCAGTTTGCTCTGATTTGGATTAAATTCGCTCTAAATATTATTTATTGTCATTGGGTTACAACGTCTTTATTTTTCCGGAGGGATGATTCCTCTCCTATCAGCAGACGAAACCCCGTTTTTTGTCGGCCGAATTCAAGCCCAGGTACGCAGCTTATTCTCCTTTTTAAGACTCGCGCCTTTAACTGCCTTTTCTTTGACTTTGTAATCCCAGTTGCGTCGGGGGGAGGGAGGGGAGGGGAGGTGACCAAAACGAATGTTTGGGAGGGGCTCTTCCCTCCCATCCTATCCCGGAAACCTCCCATCGGATTAGCACCGGGGATTAGCATTCCCAAAAAGAGCATAAACCGATTACGATATCCAATTCGTTGAGCAGAGAGGACGTCATTAAAGTTGTCTTAATCGGGGAAAGGGGCGGAGAACCGATGGGGTGGTTCTTTTCGCTACAGTATGGCTTGTTTTTGCAGGAGTTCCGCGAGGGAGATCGGATGGATCGGCGTACGGAAGACGGGCTTTTGCCTTCAGGTGTGATATCCCTTATTTAGTACAGAGTGATGTTTCTTTGATTAGTATTGTCATATGTTGTCATAGTGTCAGCGACAGAATTGCGTTCGCCAAAGGTAAGTGTCGCGGGGGAAACAGTAGTTATTGTTGGTTTGTTCTTCTAAGTTTAACTGGCAGAGAAGCACCGTAAGAGAAAAGTCATCCGTCAAAGGTGAAAGTCAATTAAGGGAAGGGAGGGAAAGGAGACTTCGAATGGAAGAAACGAAGACTCGTGCTTTGCCTGACAATTAAAAGTCCTCGGGACGTGAGCCTCGATAAGCGGATCAATTAAATAGATTTGTAATTGATTATTTGCGAAGAGGATCACGAGCTCTCCTGCCACAGACAGACGTTCCCCATCTTCCTCACAAACAGACATGATAGATAAAGCAATCAAAATTCCAAAACTCGAATCTCGAAAAATAATTTATAAGATTTTGTTTTAAGAATTCACAATGACTATGATATTCTGGTTCGGAATGCAGTTAAAATTTTTTAACCGCGGGAGGCCCCCGAATTAGGGCCTCTTTCGACTCCAGACACGAAACCCAACTCTTCCTCCCTTTCGGTCATCCCCCCCTCCCCCCCTCGCCTCTCTGCACCGGAAATGCCCCCTTTTTGTCAAGCAAACGTTTGGTGGTGTACCGGAAGCACACTCTCCCGCAGGAGGGAAGTCCAGGTTCGAATCCTGGCCATTCTGCTTGACAAACGCTGACTGACTTTTCCTCTCTCCTTTGAAATTTTAACAAGAAAAACCAAAATGAACTCCACTTTACAAAATGCGCCCGCAAATAAAAAGAAAAGATATTTACGGAAGAAACTCCGCGAGGATATAAATCAATCATTCGCCATGAAATGACTGCAGTCCATAAATTTAGAAAAAACTACTTAAAAGAAATAAAGTTCCACCTGGCGTAGGGCGAGAGGGAGAGGGGGAGCAGGGGGAGGGGAAGGGGGAGGGGGAAGGCCCGGAGAGGGCTGCAACTTTTTTAATTATGTTTGTTTTAAGTTAAAAAAGTAATTAATGCGCCCTTAATTTGGTTTTTTGCTAATTGAAATTTACTGTTTTTTTCCTTTTTTTCGGGAGCTTTAATAAACGGTTCCGCCCATTTTCAACGCTGTTACCAATCTTATGACCCCCTTGGGCTACGCTTTCATCATCATCCTTCTTTTCTCTTAATAAATTAAACCCGCGTCTTAATTGACTTTTTCTCCTCCCGCTTGTGTTTTTTCTGACCTCCGCTTCTTTCGGCACCCATCCACAAAGGTCGCCTTTCCTTTCTTTTTCTGCTCATTAGAAGAATTCCCTTTTGGAAATAACAGAAAAAGCACAAGGAAAAACGAACCTAAAAGACCGTTTTAAAACTTCAAAGTCAAACAAGTTATGTGAACGGCATTAAAATCAAAATGGCGCCATCTTTGATGCACGCAATAATTCACGTATGATAATGCGAGAAATAGAAGTCATTTTACTATAATTTGTTCCGTTAAAATCTCCTCCGAATAAAAACTTGAACAAATTACCTTTAAAAATTTTTTATTCCTAAACATTTATTAATATTTAACAAAACCAACAAAAATGAAGAAGTAATATTTTATTAAAAATTGTTTTGGTCCTTTTATTTATTCCCCACTCATTTCTCTCTGTTATTTTATTACTTTTGTTGTGTTTACTTATTTATTTATTTTTTATTACTTTTCATTTTAAATGTAATATAACTTCAGTATTTTTTAAAGTATAACATAGCTTTAGTATTTTAAAAGCTTAAATATCTTATTTTACTGTATTTATTTGTACATTTATTTTATCTATTTATTTATTTTTTTCCTCAATTTTTTTTAATGTAACAAAAAAACAAGGGACTGTTAAAAAAAGTATGGATTAGATGTGTAGTTGGTGCAGTGTAGATATTAGAAAAGTGTGATTTTTATAATATTTAAAAAGTGAAAAATGTTTGTGTTGGTTTTATTTTATTTAGTGTATCTTTTAAGCGTGTGGGCAAACAAAAAATACTTATTATATTATAGTATTATTTTATGCGGCCTTTAATGCCGAAAGGCAAATATAATTTATTTATATATTTATATTATTATTTTATTAAAAATGAACTATAGAACAAATGCGATTCTTATATATATTCAAATATTTGACAATTGTGATTTAAGGAATTGAAATGTTTTTTACATAAATTCTTTGGACATTTAAAAAGGAAAATTACAATACATATGGAAAGAAAAGCTTCATTGTATAATTTTTTACGACCCATTCAGCTTTGAGAGAAAAGATGAAACCGTTGACTTTCATCCATTCGGGCATTCCTTATTCCGACCCTCAAAACGAAACCTTTTCAATTGAACTTGATGAAGACGTTCATTCGGAAGAGGCTCCCCGTGGCCTTTATCTGCGTTACTTCTTCCCCGCAGAAAGCTTATCAGGAAATACGGGCCAAATTGTGGCGCCCCCTCCCCTTCAACCGAATACTGGCTAATTATCAATGTGTACAATCAAAAGTAATTGATATAACCTCAATTGGATGAAGTCGCTTCGTTAGTCCATTTCATTAAGCTCGTTTTATGCAGGATGAAAACACCGCAGAGCCATTGCTCCGCCTTCCTCACCCACAACGGAAGCTTAAAAGGTTAATGCCACTTTTCATTAACCAACCTTTCTCCCGGAAAACAAACACCCTTCGGTTGCTCTCAAATCGATGAAGGAGTTTTACTGCTCCAGGGCTGTCACAAATCCTCCCGCGGGCCGACCCGTCCCGGCAGACGCTCCCGTCCCGCCCCCTCCGGGCCGTCGTCCGGCCCGGCCCACTCCCTCCCCCTCGAGCCCTCCCACAGCCTTCTCGAAATGGGCGTTGTGGATGGCGGTTTGCGGGAGCGAAAGGGAACGGGGTTTTTGGGAAACCATGATCGCCATTAGAAGCGGTTATTAAATAAATAAGAAAAAAGGTTGGTGAGAGAAAGGAGGGGGAATGTTGGGCTGACGGAAACACCATTAAAACACAGCGTGAGTAGAAAAGACACCGGGAATGCATTACATAACACTCTGTTCCCGGGGCGTTCGCCACTGGAAGCCATTTTTCCTTCTGGAAACTTTTAGCAGCTGAAAAAGGAGAGACAGAAGGAAATTAATTTTGCTTTGTCCGCGTTGATTATCAGCAGCTCTTCCGATGTGGAAATTCTTCGGGAAACGCTGCCGGCGTTGCCTTTAGGCGCAACTTTCTTTTTTGCCACAGAACCTGTTTTCACTCCACCAGTGATGGAAACTAATTAATACTATGGTCGTGTAAATACTGGATCAAAATTTCGAAATCCTATTAAATTTAATTCACAATTCCTTAAATTAGGAAATAATCGCTTATCTAATGAAAATCAGTTTAACTGAAAAAACACAAAAATTTTCTAATAATTTTTCTTTATTTCTGGCGGAAAATTTATTGTTTTTAAAAAATCTCTTTCAATCCGTTCAAATTCTTTCTTTGCTTTTCAGAACTCAATAAAAAATAAATAATATTAATTTTTTTACTTTATTATTACAGTAATTATAATTCTTTTTCATCTGTACGATATTTTCATGTAATAATTTTTAATGGGGATAATTTTTATACTGAAACTTAATAAAAACATTCGTTCAATAGCTCTTTAAGACAGTTTTTACAAGAACTCAATGACCTAATAATAGTATTATGCCTAATTTTCCGCTCCAGTAATTCAATTAAAATTCCTAAACCGATATAGTTTCCAAAAGGAAAATTACACGTTTTCTACAGTAAGAACGAGTTTTAAAGACCGAATAAAGAGTTTTCCAGCAGAAAATAAAAACATCTAATCATCATATTATGGTAAAACGTGATTATAATATATCGTTATACATATACAGTATATTAGGATTAAAAGATGAGTAATAGAAATAATGCAGGGTTTCAAAAGGGAAATTGGAGGAAGGGATGATCGACCTTTACCGGTAGATGGCATCACCAGCGTGGATGAATGTAAATTTGATGGTAAAAACTCATCAGAATAATGAGTGGTTGTGAGTGCAAACCGGATACGGATATCCGAGTAGACTCAGGTGAAGTATCTCTCGACTGTGTTTGCGATACACATTTCGATAATGAACAAGGAGAGATGAAGGGTTGAGAAAACGGGATGGGGATTGATGGGAGAGGAAGCGAAATACAAAATGACCACGCCCATGGAATAAAGTAAAACATGAAAAGACAAATGGAAATCCATCACGAAATTGATAAAACTCTGACTAATGGAGTCATTACTCGGACGTAATTATTAATCACTGTTATTTTTAACAGTAAGGGATGCTGCCAGGAAGTGGGTCGACATGCAATACACAGACCGGAAGTCAGCCTTCTAAAATAGAGAAAACGTTCTCATGGTTGCAACGAAACTTCACAATAAAGCCGAACCTGAAAATGTTGCAATTCGAAAAGAACCACCGCCTTCTGTGATGTTCGATTTCCTCCAATGCGCGCTAAGCCAGAATATCAAACACATAAAAGTTCCTTACTCTCTCTCTTTCTCTCTCATTCTCTCTGTCTCTGTTCCTCGGTTCTCATATAACAAAATCAAGATGGCGTTTAAATGAAATAAGCCATTAATTGATTGTCATTAATCGTAACTGCTCTGGGGGATGTTCGAGAGCCCCGAGTTTTCGGCTCTCCGCCATTTGTTACCTTCACAAATTCGGTCCCCCTTCCATTGCATGAGTCGGTGTTTCTATTATTGCAATATATTTGTCGAGTTTTCTTTCTTTCGCCGCCCATTTTGCTCTCTCATTGGCTCCGTATCAGAAATGCTCTTTTCCTTTCGGTTCTTTGGCGGCGCTTTGTTTGGATCTTTCTGTCTTTGTGGCAATGACTTCTCGTCCTTCTTTGTCATTAGCTTTTATATAACTTATCATTGAACCGCTTTTTAATTTTATTAAATTTTTTCTCTTTACCGAATATTATAAAACCAATTTTCTCAACCTTTCTACTTTAAATTTTTTAAAAATCTTTTATTTCCCAATAACAAATAGTATCCTTTTTTATTTTTTTATTATATTATATATTTTTATTTTTACTTAAGGAAGTGAAAATAAAATTGTGATTTAAGAAATTCAAACTTTTATGAAAATTTACGGCAAAAATAAGCCTTTCATTCACTTTATACTTAACATACAAACTTTTTATTCAATTTATATTTATTTATTTTTATACTGCGGCGTTCAACAGCAAAAACGTTATCTAATTAATAGGTTCGTTTTTATAAATTTAAAGGAACTTATTTACTGAAAACTTAAGTGGCTTAATTATGGAAAACTGATTATAGAAACAATAAGTTAAAACTATTTTCACAAAAGTTAAAGACTTTTTATTGTATTTGTATAATTTCTAAAGCTTAAAATAGAAAAATAAGTAAATATTTGAATAAATATTTTGAAAAATATAGAGAAAATGTATTAGAAAAGCCCGTAACAGTCGAAAGCCATTCCTTTCAGTATTAATTAAGAGAAAATGAATGAAATTAAGAAAAACTTTCATCAGAATAAATTCTTTTTGGAGGATTGAATTTCCATATATTTCCCAAAATCACCGCCCTCCCTCAACCATTCTCATCGACCTCAAATATTTAACCAAAATGGGGTGAAATGAAGACGGGAGGGGTGAGAAAAAACTCATTATTTTCTCAAACAAAAAAGCGGGCATTTAATTCGAGTTGTTCCTAATGACAAGGACAAATTCAAAACTTACTCCGGGGGGTCTAAACTCAGAAAAAAAAAGGTGCACAAATGTGGCAAATCAAAAGAATTTATTTTAATATATACTTTAATCATCAAATATGTTTTTTTTTTTTAGTAAAATTATTTCTTCTTTCTGAAATAATAAATTCCTGCGATGGGTGCGTTGAAATGGAAATTAGTGAACCGACCAACCACCTGTCTGCTCTTTTAGGGGTGCCTCAGAGGTCCAATAATTTTATTTTTTAATTTTTGGGATGTTCTCATGCAGAAAGCGCCTTCGGTTGGGGAGGGCGGCGCTTTTAGGGTGGGCTTTCGTTGGCAACTGAAAGACTTTGGAACAGTGGCACTGCCACCGCCACCGCTATTACATTATCATTTGTCAATTATGAAATGACCGAAGAGAATCTGAATAAGCTGTGGTTTATGCCGGATTCAGATGTAAAAAAGAGGCAGACGATGGGGGTGAGGGGGAAAGATAAAGAGAGAATAATGGAGTCTACTTGGATGAATGTGAATGTCAGTGTGAATGGGATTTAGTAACTGTTTAGACTCTAAACCATTGAATAAATGCACTCGAGTGCTCACGGGGGTGGAAATTGATAAGAGGGCGGTTTTTCTTTAAATTACTATCCCTCTTCTTTCTTTTTCCCATTTGAACCCGCAAGCGGTGCCTGTTTTCAAAAGAATGGTGTCTCGTTTCGGAGGTCAGAGCCCTTGACAGTCTGAAATTCTGCATGAGTACACCCTGAATGGTAATTACGTTGCACGTACAGAACCCAAATCATTCAGACTCATAAGGCAATCATTATTCGATGAAAGGATCGCATGCTCAAACAAGTCATAAAGTGCTACACCAGAACGGGGACAAAATGGTGCGCACAGAGAGACTTATTAAAATATAAAAGAAATAACGACTGCAATGTATAAAATAATGCTTATGAGAAGAAAAAGCAAATATCAGAATACCTTTGGAGAATAACAAAACTGAGAAAGAAAGAAAACTAATTAAACATAGTAGAAAACAAATAAAATAACATTACTTTATCGAAAGAATAACAAAAGTGCAATAATAGAGGGAAAGGATTGCAGCAAAAAAAAATACGAACAAAATACAGCTCAAAAAACTTCCAACATTACTGTAACAGCAGTGTACAGACAGACAGACAGACACACACACTTTCACCTAAACTTAAACTGAATGTTTTTTCTGGTGTTACGTCCCTCCACCTCCAAACAATTCACTGAATTCGTTAATTCGCGTTTAACAGTCATCAAATCATTTTCCGCATGACGAACCCTTTTATTTCCCCTCCCCCTCCGACTCCCCTCCCCTCCCGTCCGACATCTTTCCTTCTCCTAAACGCTTTCCTAAAAATCTCATTAAGGACAAGCGATCATTGCAACGACTCGGCCATTAATTGGCCATTCGCAGAGGCGGATCCCGCAGGAGGAAACTTTTGTCATTCCAAAAGAGTTCTCGTGAGAAAAATCCGTTGTCAAAACTGAGGTGTTGAGGGCAGTTCGTGAGAACCGGAAGTGGGAGGTGCCAAAGTCGATTATTATTTTGATTTCTTCTTTTGGGGGGGAAAGAAACGTTCATTGTTAACATTCCAATTTGCCTTCTTCCGCTCTGCTTTTCGCGAGAATTTTTTTTGTAAAAATTTTGGAAAGAGTTTGAATGAGTGAACACCAAAAGCTTTCCGAAAACCTCTGTCCTCATATTTATTACCTCTAAAACACATTCATATTTGGCGAATTCCTTTCCCTCCCCCCCTCCCTTTTGTCAGGCAGACGATCCCTAACTTAAATTCTTTTGCTCGGCTCAAATGAATAGAATATCAGAATGAAAATTTGTAGCCTCGACGCGAAGACAGAAAAACAAATTTGTGAATTACGATTTCACTCGAGGGGGGAAAAGAGAGGGAGGGGACTCTCCGAAAAAGGAGAAACGGTTAATTTTTAATCCGAAATCACGTAATGGAACCCGTTTCTTATGCGGGGAGCCACGGATTAATCCGCGTTAATCTTTTATCATTGTATCAGAATGGCTTTAAATCCTGAGACCGGGTCTATTAATTCCGAAGCTCCCCCTTCGCCACCACTCCCCTCCCCATCCCGTCTTCAGTAGTTGTTTCAAATCCATTCATTCATTCACACACCGTCATAAAAATATCGTAAGCCTATATTATATTTTAAATAGTTGGTCCATAAAATAAAAGAGGAGTTCGAATGGAAACGGGGCTAACCGCTGAGGAACAGCCCGGGAACGCCGGCTCCCGCCCTCGAACCCCCCCAAAGGATTACGGCCGTCTCTCTCAATTGCTCCCAGGTATCAGCCAGCAAGTCATCCTGAGAAAACGTGACCGAATTTGTCTGGCGCTGACCCCCCCACCGCCATCTTCTGCCCCCATCTTCTGCTCCTACCGGATGATCCCTCCTTCCACTCAATCCCCACTCAAAGTATTATTGATACATAATTCATGGAAACAAGGTCCGTACCTGAATATGACATGAAATAATAGAGATTTCAGATAAGACAAATGACACCTATAACAGAGTGGAATGAGAATCTCTCTCTCTGTCCTCTCTCTTCCTCTCTTATTCATCTTCTGCTCCTCCTGCTTCCTCGAATCATTTACCCGAAGACTCAGAGTTATATTTTTCTCCGGTTTTCTCATTATTCCGTTTAATTTGGTTAATTTATATCGTGAGTTCTTCCAGGAGGTGTAAAACGCGAGTGAATGCCCATCTCAGCATCTGAATCCTAATAAATATTTTTTTACTCCTTTTTATTTTCCCTTTTTTTTCTTTATTGTCATTTTCTGCCACGGTGTCTCCTTAATATTCGACACTGGGGAGAAAAAGTTAATGTTTAGTGGAAGGCAGGTGAGTTGAGTGTGACGGGCCACTGACCACCTTAACACGACTCCCGTGAACACCGTCTGCTGTCTCTTTAGCCTCTGATTTATTTTTTAGGTGTTCCTTCTCCTCTTCGCACGGGGAGGGAATGTGGAAAGCTTATTTTCACGTGAATGAGATGGCCGTCCATTCAAACTCAAAGTCACCCATCATTTTCGAGATTTTATACAAATGGGATAATAACTTTGAAACATTTTGCATTTTCCTGTTTTTCGTGACGAAAGAGGACTCGTTTTTCTTTCAACATTCCCATCAAAAACCCTTTTTTCCAGTCGAATGGAATAACACTTTGAATCTTTTTTTTTTACCACATAAATCGCGCTAAATAATTCTCAAGAGTCTTAACCTGTAACCATATTAAAAAATTATTAGCGATTGAAAAAATTGATTTATATTAGATTAAAATTTGAAATAAGTGGCAATAAATTTATTTTTAAAACAAAAATTATTACCCGCACGATAATAAATTTAAAAGAAAAGAATTTTTTCTGCCAAACGCTTTTTACGTTCTCAGATTGCAAACAGAAAACACTTCAGCAAATTCAGATGAATTTCACTGTATTCGATTACGGAAAAAAGCTTAAAATCGAATCAAAAAGGGTTGAGCACTGAAAGATAACAAACAAAGTTGGTCAGCCCTGTTTTATTTGGCCCAAACGAATAAAATAATTCAAATCTAAACACAGAGAGTCGACAGCAGAAATAACATCAAACAAATAAAAGAGAAAAAAAGAGTTATTGAATTCGTGTAGGTGACGAAAGCTTCGAAGGGGTTAAAGCTTTTCTCGGGAAAATCGCCTAAAAGTTCACTTCTCATTTTTTATGGTGACAAAGCAAAAAGACTCACCCCCAATCTCTTCTCGGAAGATCCGCGTCAGAACCGAGGTCGTCATTCACACAGATTTTCATCCCTTAATGAAGGGCATTTTTCATGAAATTTCAGCCGTGAAATATTTAAATTACGACTCGAGTCAGGCACAAACTCGACTCGAAAACGAGAATCCTCGGTCGTAAAAATGAGGGAAAATAAAAAAATTTTATTTAATCATTAAAACTGTAAAACATAATCAAATTTCACTTAGTTCAGAAAAATATTATAATTTCATCTTTTCAGAAATAAATAATAACTTTAAAATGGGGAGAGGGGACTGTCGACGAAGGAGGATTTCATTAATTTTTATATCTCTAATCTTTCAAAAACCAAAATAAAAACAATTACTTATAAACAAATAGAAAAGAAAAATGTTATATAGACGACTAAAATGGTATAATTTGTAATAACATCGGAATGTTAAATACTTCGAACGTCGTCGCCATATTTATATATCATCCGAAAGTTCCCGGGTCAGTTTTTTTAAAGGTTTTCAGGCATGGCGCCGTCTCGGTTTCGCTCACGCTTACCTTAGAACACCACCCGTTCCCTCCCCTCCCCCCATCCCCTCCTCTCCTGCTTACTTCCCCCCCACCCTCCACCCTCCCCCGAACCGCACCCTAAAGGATCTCAATTAATTACCTTCGTTCGGGGGAAAAATGTTTACATTTTCAATGTTATCAGGACTCTAATAAAAAAAGTCAAGTGGCACCACTGAATAAAATTTCTCACGTCAAACTCTCCGTCGGGGGACCAGAGGAACTTGTACCCAAAGCCAGGAAATTTTTTATCAAGGATTCGGCCCTCTGTTGAAATCAGTTAGGCCTTTAGGGGAGATCAAATCGGGAGGGAAGATATTAATTTTGTTTTGGAGTTAATCAAACATTTTTTGCAAACCATTGTTTAGAATGGGGAGAGACAGTTAAAAGAGTTTCGACCGCCCACACCGGAAATGAGCTCCGGGAATGAGTCAATTCGAATTAGACCGCGAATCGATAACCGGAAGGGGAAGTGGAACACTCGAAATTTATTAGATTAGAGACATAGTAGAGGAAGCGATGGAATGGGACAAGCCCATGTGGGGCCCTCGGTGCGTTTGGGGCTCCGGAACTGAGGCACCCGCTGACCGGCAAAAGGACCCGACAGAGATAATTAATGAGCCGCGATGGCACCTTTAATTGCTATTAATTGATAAATGACTAAACATTTAAATTTATATAATGACTAATCAGATTCTCTGTTGAGGCGTAATATTATTAGCAACAGATTTTCATCTCTCTTAAGATGTAGAAGATTCCTCTTAATATTTTAAATGTAGTGCCAATAGGAATAGTGGACTCTGATAAAAAATAACAATATTTCCAGTTGTAACTAAAGAGCGATGTTTCCCTGTCAGTGCAAAACAATTTTCGTAAGTACTCCTTTTTTAGGAAACTAAAATAATACAGATTTTGTTAATTTTCATTTTTACTTTTGAAAACTAACAGTGATGTTCTAATCATTTAACCCTTTGCGGTGGTATAAAATTTGGGGATGGGTGTCTATTGGTCGGAATTAATTTCTTTGGAAAGAACAGGGATACATATACATAATATTCACTAATATTCAGTAATATTTAGTCATATTTTAACAAGAGAGAATCTCTAATTACTGCTAATTACAATTTATAAAATATTCCTTTGTTTAGATTAAATTTTGTTATCTCCAATCGATGGAGCATCGTATTAGACATTGAGGTTCCCTCAGGAAAAGTTTAATCTGATATAGGAATGCATACAGTATAAGATTCGTATATATTCGTGCACTTCCTTGCGGTGGTGGCTGAGAGCAGACATACCACCGCAAAAGGGTTAATTTATCTAAGTTGTTATCAACTGGATATTATTTTTGAGGACATAAAATTAAGCATCAAATGATCCTTATGACTGAGTTCCAATTGCTCAACTTACACTTAAAAGGGAGCAATCTTCGATATTTAACTTTTTTCCTAAGACAGATCCATTACAGCGATGACGAGATGTTCACCTGTCTGTCGCTTCTCCCACAAAGACAAGGGTCGAAGGCCAGTGAAATATTTTCAGCAACCCTTAGGCTGATGCAAAGTACCCGTATGGGAGGAAATGTTAGCCCGAATGACCCATATACCTTCCGCCATTGTGTTCGGGAGAGACGGGGCATTAAAAATAAAAACCGTTTCGTGTGTTGTATGAGGTGTCAGCGGGGGGGCCCGGCGGGAAGGGTTGGACCTTGCACTCTTTTCTACAGCCTAATAATTTCAGATTCACATTATTCATTCCCATAAGGGTAAACGGTCTCCGTCATTTGCATCCATTAATCACTTTTCCTTCTATATCTCTCCGCCTTTCGTTCGGTTCATTTAAGCGGTTTCTCAAGACTCCCAAACACCCAAATAGGAAATGAGATTTGGCCATTAGACAAAAGAAAGCGGAAAATGAAAGAAAACCGCAGATGGAAGACAGTCAACATTTGAAAAACAATATCCAGGCGCCCGGAATCGCGGAGACATTGCAGTCGGATGGGGATGAGATATTCGTCCACGAAAAATAAATCATTAAAATCCCTCCTAAATATCATTTTTGTTTTCTTCATTTCTCGATTTCTCCTTTAACCCAGTTTCCTCTTATTGTTATATTTCTTAAATAGGATTTGTCCGAATTTGCAACAGCTTCGAAAACATCCAAGGCAAAAACAGGAGAGATTGAAAAGTTGAAGGAAATTTACATGTCTCACGCAAAAAGACTGTTTTTTTCGAGGCCGTCTGGCCGTTGAAAAGATGAAAAGGTTACATGAAATACATTTCGAACTTCCCTGTCAGGACATAAACACGAATGAAACATAACCCCATTAGGCCAAGACGAAGGAAAACTGCGTGAAACTCTCATCCCTACAAGAGATGTAAGGAAAAGGAAAAGGAAAGTAAAGAGCATTATCATCGCATTACAAGCCTGATTGAACTTAACAAGATCATCGTCTGCTGACCTCCGTTTTTGTTTTTCAGGTTCTCACGACATTACCGAACTACCTTCTGTTGTTGTCGTCGCGACTTTCCATTATTTCAGAGAGAAAAGGTTGTCAAGAAGGATCGGGAAGGTAATGTCCTACATTTGTCCTTTTCTGCCATTTTGTCCCTCTCTCTGGCCGCCACCCAAGGACGCAATGCTACCTTATAAGTTACCCATTCTTATGAACTTTCACATTAGCTACAAATTCTGATGAGGATGATCAGTTACCCCTTTACGTATTAAGCCAATACATCAAAGAAATTGTTTTTCCCCGAGAAGAGAACGGAAGACGATCTCACTGTAATTCCAGCCACTTAAAAAGCCAAATCAAGTGACGTGACTTCCATAAAAAAAAGAAGCACTACGGTAGCATACCTGTAGTGACCCCGTTGGGCCGGAGGAGTCTTTGGAGGAGTCTGCTGCCACTGCAAAACGCCGTCCTGGAGAAGCGTAAATTAAAATTAAAATATTCTTGCGAGCTCTGCCATTGTTCGCCTTCCATTCATACTCTTTTTCTTTTTTACAAATCTAATGAAAAAGAAAAAAAAAACAAAAATAATAATATTAATTCTGTAATTCCAGAATGGAACAAGAAATAAAAAAAATTCGAACAATTTTAAAAATGAGTTATGAATTAATTAAAGACTCGAGAAAAGACTTGGCCGACTGCATTGAGAGCACACACTCGGGTTCTTTTAAGAGTTCGAAAGGATCTCCAGCATTTGAATTCTAAGAAGAGCAAACGTTTACGAGTAAACCAAACGAGTTAATAACTCTTTGTCGAAACGTCATTACTATGTGTATTTTATGGTTTATAGCCATTTCATATGTGACTGTAATAAAATAAGCCTCGTGCTGCTCTTCGGGGGGCCCCGACGATGTCATAACTCACTTAAAACATTTTCGTCTATCCAAAAAAATTCTACCAACTTGACCAAAAAAAAAAAATAATTCTGAGGTAATAAATTGAATTTCGTTTGGCGAGATCTCAGGAAAATTTATAAAAAAAAATTATTTTTTGAATGAAAATAAATTTTTCCATCCGAATGATAAAAGAGGGGTTGGGAAAGCACTGGAGAGGAATAAATGTTCTTGAGAGTCTGAATCGTTTTCGGGGCGAGGGAAAAAAGATGAGAGAAAGAGAAGAGAAGAGAATGAGAATTTTGTTTTCTTAGAAGGGGAAATCTGTGTAAAAAAAAATGAAATAGAAATGAAAAAGCTTAGATGCAACTGAAAACTCATAAAATGCGATGGAATAAATGACAGAAGAGAAGTGGCAGATAATATGACAGAATTCCAACAAAGGATGAAAGAACTCCCTGGATACGGCACTGAAGTAGAGATCGTAGAAAAGTCAAGAGTCCAAAGGGAACTTCCCCAGGACTCCTCTCCGCATCGAGACCTCAAGGGGTCGAAACGACCTTCCGGGCATTCCAACTTGAAAATCGATTATTGTCAAAGGAATACAAAAATATGCGTAGTTTTTAACGGATTTTTAGCTAACGTAAATGATTAGATCATTTCCGGTTGTGATTTCCCCCGATGATGATGGCAAACCACCGGTTGCAATGCCCTCCGGAGTGAATTCCCATAAAGTCAACTCCGAAGGGGGTTGGAAATTAAAAACAAACGTTGAAAAGAAATAAAAGAAAACCGGGGCATAATTACCGATTAAACGATTATGCGAATGCAACGATTATGTCAACGGAATCCATTCCCAAGTCAATCACTGAAAAGAAAGAGGAAACGCGAAATTAGGGGCAAAAGAAATCCCGGCGTCCGACTTCCGGCTTTTTCAGAGTTCACACTCAAACACTTCGCCCCTTTTCAACCCCTATTCCCGCAGAAGGTTGTATCTGTCTTTCCGCCCATCAGACTGTACCCCGACAGAGTCTACTTCTTTTTCGAAGAGATCCTAAATTCGATCTCGAGAGCGAAAAATCAAATGCGTTCGCCATCTTGTTCTTAACATTTTCTGTTTCCAATTTCTACGATTTTATCTTTTAAAGATTCTTTTTTAAATAATATCTAAACGTGATTTAATCGTCTAAGGTTCGTGACTTCAACAATCTCAATACCGTTTTCTCAAAGCCGTCTTTTGTTTTGTTTTTTTTTTCTTGCGACTGACTTTCTAAGCATTGTTTTCGCTTTTGTAGAAAAAAAGTTACACGTAATGCATGACAGCGGGTTCGCTTAGGAATTTTCTATGTCGAAGATTCTCCATTTTAGGAAAGGTTCTTCATTTTTGCCTTAACCTGCCTTTCGAATACTTTTCCAGCCGACGTGTGAAACCGGAACTTTCGAGTGATCTCAATGTTTGTTAAACTCTAATAACGTTTATGAAAAGGAATAGTGCCACATTTGGAGAGAAAAGGAGACATTTCAGTGAAAATTTAAGGAAAATAGGGATTGAAATGGCAGAAAGGCAGTTATTGATTGAGGAATCACGACTACAATTAGGAAGGGGATAATATTTCTGAAAGAAGACAGGAAAGACGACAAAGAGGGAAACAGAAACGACAGGAAAGGAAATGAGAAGCAAGAAAAACTAAGAAAAGGATTCAAAGAAAAAAGGCAACTGAGAGAAAGACGTAGGAAAAGTGAATTCTTTTAATAAAGTGATGCCCAAGGGCCATATCCGGCCCGTGAAGGTGTTACATGTGGCCCGTTCTTTTATTCCTAAATTCACATACGTATTTGGTGATTTTAGTCCATTTTAGTTTTTAAATAAGGGATTATGACTGTTCGCTAATATTAGAATAACTTCAATTTGAAATTCTTTATTACCTTTCGGGAAAATTTTAAATTTACGCGAACGCTTTCGAATCCATTCGGCCATATAAGTCAAAAGGACTGCTTAAATAAAAATGTAAAAGAGGCAAAGGCAATAGCCGTGAGAGCAGGAACGCAGAGAAAAGAAGAAGATGAGAAGAAAGAGAAAAGGAGAAAGTGAGAAGAAAGAGAAAAAGGGAAAAAGGGAAAAAGAGAAAAAGGGAAAATGAGAAGAAAGAGTAAAAACTAATTTTTTAAATCCATATTTAATTTTCTTCTACGTTGTAGCCCGCGAAATTACACCAAACTCAACTTTGGCCCGCACATTATCAAAGGTTGGCCATCACTGTTTTAATAGAAACAAAAATTTGAGATATTTTTATTTTAAAAATAGCATTGAATCATTTCCCCTTTTCATTGAAAAGAAGAAGTTTCATAACGCTTTGGCCCCCCCTTTTTGGTGTAGTTCTTTTTTCTACTTTATTTCCATTCTCTTATTCTTTAATACTTAGGGCGATTTATTACCTGTAAGACTCCACTGATTTCCACAGTCTACAAGTGAAGACCTTCAACCGCAGAAGAAAAGTAGAAACAAAATGGCCCTGAAAAAAAGAGTATTTTGTGATAAAAAGTAGAAATAATGTTAACCATTAATGAGGAAATTTAGTCTCACCTCCTTCGATATCCACCAATCGGTGCTCGCCACTCACGCAGAATACATTGACCCTTCTCCTCATAAGCTAAACACGCACTGATTATCCTTTGAGATCGCTGTTAATTCACACTGTGTTGGAGAGTAAAAAATTATCATTATTTATTGTTAATGGTCGGATTGCATTCATTTAGGTTAATGAGAAATTAAGGAAGAAGGGAGGAGAAGCACTTAAAAGACGCGAATAAGGAAAATACTTTTAATATCTGTAGCAACGATGATTTATCTGTTTATCTCCGAAATAATCCTCCTCTTCTGGAAATAACTAATTTTTTATTTAAAAATTTATGCTCTCATTTAAAACTGATCCGACTGTGAATGTCACACTGGAAATAATGAGAGGCATTAGAAGAGATCGAATTAAAGAGTAAACAATTACGAAATGATACACTGGATTAAATTTTCATAGTCATAAAATAACACGATGCAAATAAAGTAAAAAAAATTATAAAATAGCGTAAATCGGTCCCCACAATTTTTATCTGATTATAAATTAATAAATATAATATATAAATTTGTTATTTGTTTTTATAATTATTTAAAATTAATATTTAAATAAATATATAATTGATAATTTGATTTCCAATTTTAATTTTATATTCACCGAATTTATACCGAATCAAAACTGTTTTAAGATGATTATACCAATATTGTTCAGTAACTTTAGAGTAATTAATTAAATAAAAAAATTAGTGAAGCACTATTGATGAGTGTACGGATGCAGAGAACCCACCCGCCGAAGTTTCCCCTCTGAGGAAAACAAAAATGGATTTCCACGTTTTCCGAGGGGCAGATGCATTCGAAAACACAACTTAATTCATCCAATTAAAACCCCCCACGGCGCCCCGGGACAAAAAAATTAAGGAAAAGCCGGAGTTTGGCAATTAGAGAACCGCACATGTCGATGCCACCCCTTTTCGGGCTTTTTCGGGGTGTAAAATGCAACCTCAATGAAACGGTTGAATGGTTGATTGTTTTGAGCCATGGCCCTGTGGAGCTGCTGAGGGTGGGAAGCTTTTTGGATCGCTGTGGGTGGCCATTTTATTGTTTTGAGACAAGTCATGTTTGCATTGCACTTTGTGCTGACAACGAAAGAAGGTCTCGGAGGAATAGGACCATCTTTTAGTGTTAGTTGAGTTACAAATCTAAAGTTATGGTTCGACACCTTTTGCGATATTTTTACAGTTATACAATATAATTATCATTTTTTAGTGTTTATTTTATTTTTTAAATGTCACAATGCTATTCTGAAACATACATATGTACGAAATATTTAAATACAGTTCTAATTAAAAACTTGTAAATTTTTATTAAATACAATACTTATTAAATATACTAATGCAGTGATGGCCAACCTACGGCCCTGGGGCCATATCCGGCCCGTGAAGGTGTTGCATATGGCCCGGTCATTTATTCCTATACTCACGTATTTGGTGATTTTAGTCCATTTTAGTTTTTAAATAAGGGATTATGACTGTTCGCTAATATTAGAATAACTTCAATTTGAAATTCTTTATTACCTTTCGGGAAAATTTTAAATTTACGCGAACGCTTTCGAATCCATTCGGTCATATAAGTCTAAAGGACTGCTTCCATAAAATGTTGTAAAAAGGGTAAAGCGGGAAAAGGAGACAAAGAAAATAGCCCTGAGAGCAGGAACATAGAGAAAAGAAGAAAATGAAAAGAAAGAGAAAAAGAGAAAAAGATAAAAGGTGAAAATGAGAAGAGAGTAAAAACTAATTTTAAAAATCCTTATTTAATTTTCTTATACGTTGTGCTCCAAGAAATTACTCAACTTTGGCTCGCACATTATCAAAGGTTGGCCATCACTGTACTAATGCATTTTATTAAATACAATAAATATTGTGAAACATGATTAAATACAAGTGCCTTTTGACATAGAGCGGAAAAATGTAAGAAGTACTCTCATAATTTTCTCCTAAACTATTATTAAATAAAGAAAGGGTAATGTTTCCCATTCTGTCGCAAACCTTCGATCACGCCGCAACCAACATATTTAATTAACGCATTCCAAATGCTGGTGGGGGTTTCTCCACCCTCTCGTCTAACCCCCACCGTCATTTCATTTCAATTTATTGAAAGTCATTTCGATCCTTTGATAAACTTCATTTCCGATCATTCGGAGAAAATGTCCTTCCGTCCTCCATTGGACACCTGACTACAGAAGAACTCTTTGTTCGTTCCGACAACCCTAACAGGGGAATGGTTGGGATGGCAGAGGTGAAGCGGCCGCAGCGATACAACCCTTGATCCAATGGGATTTAAATTAATTTTGCTTCCAACTGAGTTTTTCTTCCGCTCTTTTTCAGCTTCTCTGCTGGTTTTTTGTCTCCTTTTCTTTTCCCCATTCTCTACCTACCGCCCACCTTTTATCACTTTACTCTGATATCGGACAAATGTTTTCCTTCATTTAATTCCATCTCATTGTTGGAATTTGTTCGGATCTCAAAGGGGAGATTGCAAATTAAATAGGGATTTTCAGCACATGAAAATCCTTTTCAAAACGCCGCGTGAGTTTCCCAACCTAACCTTTCCCTCTGTTTCGAACAGTACAATGTTTTTCAACCCCCAAACACTGCTCTGACCAGTGCTCATCACTCAATGGAGCGGCTTTCGGTCTTTCTTCTATTTAAAGTGACAGTCAGTCCCTCAGTTCCTGTGGGAGCTTAAATCGAACCCCAGGGTGCTTAATTCGAGCGGGTGTTCACACCTGAGGGTCTTCCTCGTCATTGTGTTTGGACTTTTTTGTGAAGCTTCGCCTTCTGATTCCGCGAGATTGGATATCGAGAATAAATTGTTTTCGAACAGCAGAAAAGTTTTTTTTATTTTTTTTTGTTTTCAGCGATATTAAAAGTCAGGGATTGTTCGGCGATGCCGTGCGGCGAGGCCCCATGGTGGCTGCCACTGGGGCCTCTGCCCCACATCGCGTTCCCATTGTCATTGCAACCAATTAATTTACTCTCTTCCATTGAATTTCGCGTGGTCTTCTCGCAAGTTCAACATGGCGGCCTCCTCTCTATGAAACATCTGCCGCCTTTTAATTGATTTCTTTTTCTCTTCCCAGTAAACGACTCCGGGAACGGTTCTGCCTTTCTCCTTATTTGTCGTAATGGCTTTCAGGTACTTCTCTGGAATAATTAGTCCCGGTACCTGCTGCTCCTTTTTGGGTCGTCCGAATGTCATTTTCCACAGGAGGGCTCTCCCCCTTCGCCCCCTCGCCCATCGAAATTAAAAATTAAGGTTGCATTTGCATTTGGACTTAACCGCAATTAAAATTTGCATCCGAATGGTTCTAATTAGCCATACATTATTTATTCATTCGGCAATTAATTAATTAACAGAGATTTTTAATTTGAAATGAATACAAGAGGATTAAAAAAAGGAGAGGCAATCCTTAATTTCTTCCTATTAAAATATTTTTTCTCTTTTCATTTGGTTGATTTACAGCCTGAGGAGATTTATGTGCCCGGTTGAACGCGGACGGAGGAAAGGAATCGCGTAAGTCGGTTTTTGGTCGAAATCTGCAGGACACTGATTTATTTATTTTAGTTTAAATTTGGAAAGTTAACTGCTTGAAAGAGAACGAGTAGAATCTGTTGACCATTGTCGAACATTCTCGTGTTCGTCAAAGGGAGCAGTTGATTTATGTAAGGACATTCATTTTAAGGCTTTTAAGGAATGAAACTGATGTTAAGAAAACATTCTCAACTCCTCAGAAAAAAGTCATTCTGAAATGGAGTCAATTATTGTATCACCAAAAAGAAAACAGTTTCTTCTGCCACGATTCTCAACTAAAATAAGTGTATCAGTGACAGAACTTATAAACATTGTTCAAATTTGACTCAAAAATATGTTTAATTAAAAATAATTAAATTTTAATCAAAATCAATCAGTAATTTTTGACATTTTCTGCATTAATTACAAATAAAAAAAGGATCGGGGTTTCATTAAAGATCCTCATTATCACAGATAATTATAGAGATTACACAAAAACCTGTAATCAATCCGGAAATCTCATTATGTGATTGCCCAAATCGCGACGTAATCAAATCGATTTGTAAAAATCAAGGATTCCCTCGAATTCTTTATAATCGTTATTTAATGTTAAGTTGAAAGAGAATTTAATGTAATGAAGGAGGAAATAAAGGAATAAATTGAAAAGAAGCGAGAAAATAACTCGAAATGAGTTGTTGAATCGAAATCGAATTGTTGTCGGCGAGGTCGAATCAAATCAAATCGACCGTTACTAATCGAAACGAGAAGAAATCACAGAGTGGCTTTTAATAACCAATCGAGGCCTTTCGGTGCATTCTTTTGTGTGGAAACAAGAATATGTGTCCGTTTCTCTGTCTTTTGTGCTAATCATCCGAAATTAAAGGCGGTAACTCCGTTCATTCGACCAATCCTTTCGAGGATCCGCCCCGAGAATAAAAACCACTCAACTCCATTCGAAATAATCGGAAGCAATAACGAAACCATCCCATCGATCTGCATCGAGAGAGCGCATAAAACTAATAATTGGAGCTAAAATAATAAAGAAGTCAAAGAGTGGCACCCCCCGAAAGGGTACCGACTGGAAATTGACATAACAATTAGAGAACAAGACCGCATGTGCGCGAAAACACTATGGGCTTTGTCCCGGTCGGAGGGTTCTTCCCAGGGGAGGTCTATTGTCCGGCTGGAGCCCACACCGAGCCTCCATTCACGATCTTCACTTTCTCCAAGACACGGTTTTACGTAATCACGAGCACTCCCCCGGAGGGGGGATTAGCACAAGTGTCGGAGACCCCTCGGGGCCTCTTTTGTGAGTGACGTTGAGGGCCCTTCCGACTTCTTCGAGTGTTTCCTTGACACTAGAGCCACTCCAAGTCCAAGTGCTTACACGTTGTGCCCATGCACCTGGTGTCTTCCGTTCCGACTTTCATCTAATTATCGGAAAAAAGGGTTGGCTAATTCCCTATCGGAGCTACTTATGTCTTCACATGAGATGCCTTAGTTATTAATGAACCTTAAAATGCCTGTATAGGCGTTATAGGCGAGAGCTAATTACAACTTGCACAATTAAAACTCCCAGAAGAAACATTCCATGAGCCTTTCAGAAATATTCAACAGATTTTACTGCTCGGATTGTCTCTGTCAAAGCAGAAGAAGAAGGCGAAAGGGTTTCACAACGTGAAAGAGGCCTTACAAAAGAGCAAAAACACGTGGGAAGCCTAATCAAAGAGGAAATGAGGCAACGCAGATTCGTCGCGGCTCGCCGTTGAATTTTTTATAGACAATCAAATATTACTAATAATTACAGATAATGAACAGAAGTACCGACGTGGACAAAGAAAACAAAAGAGGCAGCCATTATTCGAGTATTCACCTAATGGACCACAAAAGCAATCAGAAATAAGCTGAGATTTCATTAATCATTTTCCGTTTTCTCTCTTTGAAACTCCGCCTGGCCCGTTCTGCCCCTTCTCCTCCCTCTCCCCCTCCCTCCCTCCCCTTCATCCATCCTCACCTCATACTCTCAATGAAAGATAAAATTATAAACACTTAATTTATTTCTATTATTCTCAATGATTTGCAGGTGCAGGGGCAGAGGAAGATCGTTGGCAAGATAGTATCTGCTCTTTGACCACCCTCCCCCTCTTGGCCCTCCCCGAGGGTGGAAAACAATGTTTCGGGAGTTGGAAAAACAGTTTTCAAGGGTGGGGTCCTTATCTGTGCCCATAAATGTGCTTCGTTTAGATTACAACTTCACTAATGATGCATCTCAGTTGCAATTACAATTTAAAATCAGTCAAGTTATAAATATTTGAGCCGACATGGAATTTCGTCCCCACCCTCAATATTCAGGTTAAGCTTTTATTTTATTTAAATGGCTCTGAAAGACAGTATTTATTTTATCTTTAAGTGTTACACCAATGTGGGAAATTCTTTTTAATTTAAAATACAGATAAATAATAAAGGAAATCAAATTTTAGCTCAAAAAAATAAGACCAAATTTAGAAGATTTAAAAATCCCATGAAACACTGCCCAACTTTTATATTTGATTATTTTGAAATTTAATAAACTCCATAATGTAAAGGAACTCTTCAACAATTCATTTTTTTAATTCATTACACTTCTGCATTTTGTAAAAGGCAATGCCCTGGTTTCGCTACTGTTTCTCTGGAGATTAACTAAGAATAACAACAATAAAGGGGCGGTGATAAAAGCAATCCTAATTCATTTACTTTTATAGCTTCGGGCCGTTTCCCTCCATTTTGTTTTCATCAATTACGCGCCAAAATCTTTTCACAGTTATGAGGAGAAATAATGAGAGAAAATTTTCATTGTAATTTTCCTAAAGAAAACTTTGATAGCCATACCGTAATATTTCTGCATGAAATTCCTCATCTTTGTAAAATTATTTCTATAAAATGCACAACCCCAGGACTTAAAGTTTGGAAACCCCGACTGTTTGAGACACATACTGAAATCCGTAAATGCAGAGGAAGGAATTGTTCTTTAGGTTGGGGAGGGAAAGAGTCAAGAAAAACAATGAATAAATGAACCAAAGGAATGGGGGTTCTTTTCTGAAAGAAATATGACATGGCAACATGAACATTGAAGGGTTGTTTTATTAAACTGGAGCGTCGCGACGCCCTCCTGGGCTCAACACGACTCTCCAAAACAACTTTAATATTTTATTTATCAACAATTCAGCCTCGGATTGGGGCCCCGAATATTCACTCCCTTTAGCCCTTTCCACCCATGTTATTGACTTTACTCAAAGAATCTCTTCGCAACGACTGTTCTTTTCCGTTCCTCCAAATCACCATTTTTGGTTGAGGTGTTCATTACAATGTCGCCTTAATTTTTTTCTAACGTTAGCCGCTTTTCAATCCGACAATGGGTGAAGATTCTGTTGAAGAGACTTGTTATTAATATTGTTTTACAAAGTCTGACTGAATAGAACTGTGGGTAGTCAGCTAATAATGGATGATATACTGCCAAAACAGAAGACTTGCTCCCGTTTTCTTTTCTTTCTCTTTTCTATCGTCCCTCCCTTGTTTTCACGGGAAACCCCCTCCCGCCCGAGATCTCCCTCAGGTTTCCTAATAAAACCATTTTTTGTTTTTGTTTGCTTTCCCCGAAAAACAAACACTAATTATAAGGGTTGTTCTTCTTAAGGGTATTAATTATAAAAAGGGCGCGCTACCGTCAGCCCTCTTTATGTCGGTCACTCAGGCGCCTTACAAAATAAATCAGTTTACCATTACCCAAAAATTTACTTTTTGCTACCGGTGAAGCGTTTCCTGGTGATGCCGGAGGGGGTGCACCTGACCATAATTCACCCAAAGAATTATTGCTCAGAAACGGTCGCTCTTTTCGCAACGGGAAAAAAATATTGATACATTTTTTTGTACATAATTTTATCCTCTACAATTTTCTAATTTTACGATAAAATTTACCGTTTTGCTTAAAATGAAGAAGAACTATTTTTTTTACCATTTTTTCCCGACATTTTATGTATAATTACACCCCAAATATTATTCTTCGTAATTTATGTAACCTTGAATGTCTAATTTGACTGTATTAATTATTGTTTTTAAAAAAGTATTGTTAACATTTATTTCCTTTGAAATAAAATGAAATATATATTTTATAATTCGGGACAAATTTGTCCCAAACTGACTTTTCACTGCAATTTTTGTATTAGTTGAATGTGATTATGAATTACAGCGGAAGTCTTTTCATTTAGAATTATATAATAAAATAAACTCCATCAGTGCGAAAATTTAAATACGAATGATTATATTATCATCAAGTTGAGTTAGGAAGAAGAAAATATAGAGTGCTAAGATACTTCCAAAGAGTATTAGAGAATGAAGAAGAAACACACCAGAAGAAACTGATAAAAGAGATCAAAAAAACGTAAAAGAAGAAAATTATGTGACCAATATAGAAACCCTGTTATTAAATAAATAAGATTTGAAGAGCAAAGAGAAGAAGAGGCAATAAAGGACCAAGAGGAAAAAGAAAGAGAAGGGAAATGAAAAACGATCGGAAAGATACATTCAAATATTCAAGAAAAAAGCAAGAAAAGTGATGAGGACTTTATGTGGAAAACCCCTAAAGACTTAGAAGGCGAAGGAGCGCTAGCACACGAACGAGAGACTGCCACGGGGCAGAAAAGTGAAGAGAAGAATGGGGGATAAAAAGCTTGAAGGAAAGCTACAACGGAGGAAGCGAGGAAATTAAAAAATTAACTGGTTTACTCAAGAAAATAATGGAGAATGGTTAAAGATGATAATTTTGTCTAAATATTGAAACTATGATTGATCTTATGTAAGATACGTCAAATAAAGAATTTAATTAATAATAATTATCAAGAATACATACTTAAAATTCAGTCATGGCGTATCCACAAAAATTCAAATCCGGAGAAACCATGTAATAAAAATAAATTGTAATCAATATTATGGAAAAAGTTGACAGGAAGATAAAAAGAAAACTCATGGCGATGCCTCGGGGGAAACAAAAGCAGTCACATCTAAATAGTGTTCTTTTAAGGAACAAATAAAGCGATTGAAGGTGATTTTCTCTGTGAAAGAGACGGAGGACAAAAGCACGCAAAAAGAGCATTCATTAGAAAATTTTCTTTCTGACCCAAAAAACAAGTCCGTTTGTCTGAGTGGCCATTCCACGCGACCGTATTTTGACTTGACAATTAATGATAGATGGAGGTGACCCCGAAATTTTCATTTGGGTGGTCATTTGTGTCCCATTGTTGCCCCTTGGGATTTTTTGTTACAATTCATTCTCTTTCCTCGTGGTTTTACATCCTTATTTGTTAGCCTTTCAAGGAAATCTCTGAAAAAGAAGAGCACCACTGCGGTCGAAAACATGCGAGTGGGTGGCAGGAAGTGAGGGTGGGATTCAAAATCACCTGTCAAAGGTCACTTCCGAGGTCGAGGGGTGGGTGTCAAAAAAGAATTCAATTCGCAAATAAGTCATTTCGTTTATGGCCAATCGACAGTCTCAAATTATTTCAAATCTTCATAAAACCAAAGAGACAATAAAAATAATAAGCTGTGTAATGATATGCAAGAAAAATTTAAAAATCCGTAGTTTATTGGCATTGTTTTCCAAACGATGAAGTCCAAATGAAAAATTAAAGACTCCTTATTGTAAAAGCAGAAAATGTACAAATAAAGCCATAAAATTTTCACGGTCAAAATCCGTCAAATTTGTTTTCATTAAATGAACGCCGTTGAAGACCCAAATCCGATTGCCTTTATAATTTTGTCCCCTTGTTCCATTCTTCCCAATTCCTTTGACACTTCTTTTTGTCCCCTTTTCTATTCTTTTATGGGTTTGTTTATTTTTTCTCATTTTCTATGCATTGAATACATTATGTTGTGGCTGTTCAAATTTTGGCGCTAACAATTGTTTCCATCCGAAAAGTCATTCCGGCTCAGTTCAAAAACCCCCAAAGCTTTGGCAGAACGAATCAAAATAAAAATCAGAAAACGCGACGCGCCTTAGGAAACAAATATGAATGAAAAGGAAGAGAAGAAAGCGCTGAGCTTCCGAATGTTGTTTATTGACATCGGAGTCTTCGGCCATGTGTAAAAGCAAACAGTCTTATTAGGGGTGGGTGGACACGTCACTGTTTGGGGTTACCTCCGAACCTTTCATTTCCTGGTGGGTGGCCTTGGCTTTGTTTCTTCACTCTCGAAGAGACCGATCCTCGACAGCAATCCCACTTTCAGTTGATGAAACACAGCTTAATATTAGCAGTCGTCTGAAATGCAACAAGTTTTCGCCGAATTCTCATAAGAGGTCTGGGAAAAAGTTCCCTCTTTGAATTGTAATTACACCCCAAAGTTCAGGGAACACCCCCTTTTGGAAGTACAAAATTATAACCGGAAGTGACGGCTCACTCGTCGGAATCAAATACAAAATTAATGTTCGAATGGGAGGGAAAATTTCGCACTGTTGTGTTGGTTAACCTGTTTGAGATAATTATGGGGCGGTTCCCTATCAATTGGTGGGCGTGTTAATGAGTCTTAGAAAAAGAAAGAAAAATCGGCCAATTTCAGGTACGTTTGCCCTTTTTTATGTTTTTCTTCCTTTTATTTGTCATCTTCCCAAAGAACCGAAAGTTTTTCTTCGGTTAAAAACCAAATCTAATTATATTAAAGTTCATCCAGACTTTCTTATGGGAAGTGAAATTTGTTTCCATCACAAGCGCTTTCTCCTCCATGACGAATGAAATTTAATGATGGATTATAAAAGCCTCGGATTATCTTTCTCTCTCTTTCCTATATCTGCGGGTGTGAATCTTCTATTTTAAGAATAACGACTCATGCTCGAAGGAAAAGAAAAGAACGAAATTGGTGTTTGATTTATAGCAAAGGTTTTACGACGGTCAACTATTTTATTGGTTTTCCTGCAACCCCTCCTTCCATTTTCGTCGTCTCTCTCTCTTCTCCTCGGGGGTAAATGTGTGCACTACGATTTTATTGCTAACAATATGGCGGTTCGGCTTCTCAGTTTCTCCCCGTTTCTGTCTGAATGACCGAAACTTTCAAATAACCGCCTTGATTTGTTTCCTAATCGGCAGAAATGCGGAACAAGGCGTTGAGAGGGCGTGGAAAGGTTTATAATTAGTCGGACGCCAAGCAGGCTGTCGAAGGTAAAAATAAAAAAAATGTAAAGAATCCAAAAAAACGTTAAATTGATGAGAAAGGTTAATCCGCATAGGGGAAGATAAGATAACACCGAAGGTGGCTAAGGGTGGAATGAGAGAAAGGCATCTTTCGAGGGTTGAAAAAGATAAAAATGAGAAAACACCGCACCTGGATCCTTTTGTTCAGAAATGCTTCTCAGAAATAAGAAATTATTAAAAATGACAGTTGTAAACCATTTGTTACAATATCTAATATTTTACAATTCCCCACCCCACTTTTTCTCCCACTCATTCCCTCCCCCTCTCTTTTCTTCCATCTTTCCTCTTTTTTTGTTAAAAATATTTCCCATAATCAATAAAATAAATTGAATTTTTTCTACGGCTCCGTTTCTCCTCTTTAACTCAATTATGCGAGTCAGTGTTTTTATTTTCCTTATATTCAAATCACCTTAATTAATAATAATAAATTGAGGATATTTATTTATTTACTTTTATCGGGGAGAGATCAGGATGTTTGAGATAATTTATGATGGACTGTTTCTATCCAATGCCTCCCGGATATTCCCTTCCCCAATACCTTCAGATTTTGAGACTCGCTTATTTCTGCTGACTCCCCAAGCATTTGCGAACCTGTACGGTGACGTGTGGAAGGGATCCTCTGTGGGAGTGCCACCAAAGGAGCCAACAGCCCTATTTCTCATTTCAGGCTCGTAAATAAGTTTTTACACGACCTTTCGCGTGATGCGACATTATTTTTATCGTCGGTTTCTTTTGCCGTTAGATAAAGAAGGACAAAAAAATGACAAGATAGGTAGGATTGATAACCTTTCCTCCCTGCTCAGGTACGACCCTCTATTGTTCCCTTATTCCGTGAAGGAAGCAAACAAACTGATTGGCTCTTGCCGGGAAATAATAACAACCCTTATCTGGGGGTGGGTTTCTCACCAGAGAATGATACCTGGCCACCCCTGGCCCGAGTGTGGACTCGGTGGCATTTAAGCGGGGGGCGGAGGGGGAGGGGGAGGGGATGGAGAAATTAAATAAATAAAAAAGAAGGAGAAAAGGCAGAAGTTGACGAGTAATAATAAGAACAAACCAAAATATTATGTAAATTATAGCTAATAAAAAATGATGTTAACTGTAAATATAAATAATATTTGAAACTCGACTACCATAAAATGTCACCTGAAATTTCACATCATGTCCCGGCGTTGGAATGAATTTATAAGATGATGCCAGGCCAGTTTTTGACAAAGATGAAAAAGTTGAATGAATGGATGGGTGAATATTAAATTGAGTAATTAATGTTTGGGAAAACTAAAGGAAAAAAATCACAAATGATATTAATTCGTTCCGGTGAAATAAAAACACAAAACACAGAGTACCAACATAATAGATTCTATTATATTATTATGTTGGCAGCAGTATTATGGGATAGCGGTTAATAAACAGAGGAAATAATAATCTCCATTATTTAATGCAAACACCATTAATTCAACAAACGTTATGGATTTTATTTTTGAGTAAAACATTCTTTTACACTTAACTCTTTGCGGTCGTAAGTTTACTCTCAGCCACCACAGCAAGGAACTATACGAATATATACGAATCTTATACTGTATGCATTCCTATATCAGTTTAAACTTTTCTTCAATTTCTATTAAACCTTTTCATCAAATAATACAATTGGAGATAACAAAATTTAACCTAAACAAAGATACATTGTATAATTCCAAAGAATATTTAATAAATTGAATTTAGCAGTAATTATCCTTAAAATATGACTAAATATTACTGAATATTATGTATATGTATCCCTGCTCTTTCGGCAGAAATTAATTCCTACCAATAGATGCCCATCCCTAAATTTTATACGACCGCAAAAGGGTTAAAATCTATAAGGTTAGCATGACCCGTGCAAAATGCATTCAGTGGATGAATATAAGAAAAAAAGTCGGGGCGCCTGTCGTGGACACAAGTGGCACATTGTAAAGAAAAAATAATTTAGGAAAATAGTAAGAATTCCAAAATGAATTCAAGTAGAAAATTCGTAAAAAATGGGATTGACAAGTGTAAAAGAAAGAAAATGGAATTGGGTCGAAGGTGAAACCTGAAAAAAGGTCGAGTTAATAATCCGATTATAATATCAAAAAGATGGAAAAACTGAAAAATGGTTGGCCCATGACGAAAGGAAAATAAAATTGACAAAGAAGAAGGGTGGGGAAGAAGGGACATTGTTTGGTGAGGTCATTTGACTCACTTTTTTCTCATTTTTCACGTCACCAGGTACAGGTATATTACCACGCCCACAAATTTTCCCTTTTCATCTCACAAATTATATTTTACTCTTATTATCCTTTTATTACATGGCTCTTGCCATCAAAAGGTTGCTTTCCGCTTTTCCATTTAACGCCCCATTTCGAGAGCGCTGACTGCAGACAGATCGTCACACATCAACGATAACGAACAGTCTCAAGAGGACTCCAAATAATCGAAGTTGTTATCACGCAAAAATGGGAAAGTGTATTCGCAAAAAGAATATCAAACGTATCCACTGCAAACATTCGCTTGTAAGCATCGCATCCCTGTCTTTCCTCCTAACAGGAAACTTGAAATTCCTAAATAAATAAAGCTGCGTTCAAATAAATAAAAAATTCAAGTATCATTAATAAGCTTTAGGAGGTAGCCTGCAAATGAGAGCGAGAAACATAAAAACGTCCCATAAAGATTGACCTGCAACTAAACCTGGATTTGCTGTTTACTTTTCGAACAACCTGTTTTACTCCTCCTTGTGTATGTTAATTTACGACAGAGAATCCTCCACTCCCTCCCTGCATCCCTCTCTCCCTTAATGAAGAATTTACTACTTTGCAACCTTTATTAGCTCTCTTCATATTCTTTCCTTTTCCCTCAGGACGATCACGATCACGATTACTATTATTTTCCTAATTTACAGCTAAGTTTTCCACTTGTTGTTTCGCTAATAAAAATTTCATCTTTATTCGAGGAATAATTATTATTTATTTATTATATATTTCCCATAATGTCCTCCCAAGATTATTCTCTTCTCTTTTCGAATTCGAATTCAAATTCTAATGTTTAAGTAATCAAACTCAAATTAAATTTTGGATTTAATTCTGATAAAATTCAGAATTGTTTCCTCTAATATGGAAAATAATATATTAATAGTAATTAATAATATTTTTCATATTATTTTCATATTATATTATTATTATCTATTTATTTTCATATTTTCCATATTATTATTGTCTGTATTATTTTCTCTTTTACCGTTTCTGTTGTGCATGTGCTGAACCTCACAGATTTATTTCTTTTTAATTAATTTTGCTTTTTTGATATCTTTTAATATAATTATGAGATTTTCTTTTTTAACCCTTTGCGGTCGTATAAAATTTGTGTATGGGTATCTATTGGTGGGAATTAATTTCTTTGGAAAGAGCAGAGATACATATACATAATATTCACTAATATTCACTAATATTTAGTCATATTTTAACAAGAGAGAATCTCTAATTACTCCTAAATGCAATTTATAAAATACTCTTTGGAATTCTACAAATGTCCAATCGATGGAGCATCGTATTAGTTAATGAGAAGGTTTAACAGAAATTGAGGAAAAGTTTAAACTGATATAGGAATGCATACAGTATAAGATTCGTATAGTTCGTATTCGTACAGTTCCTTGCTGTGGTTACCGAGAGTAGACATACGACCGCAAAGGGTTAATACTGCTTTTATCTTAATTTTTCACTGAAAACCGTTTAAGCACATGAAAAAAGTCCAACTACTCATTATTGGCATTTTAATAGCCCTTTAAAAAGACTTTGGTTACGTTAATGATGTAAATGATGGGAATTGGCAAAGTGCAAGTGAAGCGATACCTGAACCTGGGCTGAGTCCACCTTCTCTGAGGTGGGAGAGCAATTGGCTCCCACTGAGAGCAACCTCATTTTCATTTAAGATTAGAGCCCAGAAATTATGTCTAGAGAAGCTTAATTAGTTTTGTTTACGTCACTGACACGAGACTAATAACGGAGCCGAGGGAAGGAGGAACTCCGCTTGAAAAGAAATGCCTGGAAAGTGGTCCGCACCCCGGACGCGGGGCACAAATAAAAACATGGAGGCTCCACGTCCTGGTGAGGGCACAACAAAAGAAACGATGGTAGACAAATGTGAAGAGGCACTTGTGGATTGTTGGCCTAATCACAAATGAAGTCCTCTTGTAATTAAATCAATTATCTGAATTAGTTATGATCTGGAATGAGCACGTGACCTGTGGACGACCCCGGGAAAGAGTTCCGCCGAAGGAAAACACCCCTCGGGGAAGGGAGGAAGTGGCGGAGGGCAACCTCGATATTCTTTTGTGTAAAATGATAGAATCATTAGCTCTACCTTTTCTCTATTGTGTCCTTTGTCCACCAATAAATGTTTTCTTTTGTCCTCCTCCACACTTTTTCCCTTCGGATTATTTCGTTTTCATTTTTTATTTTTACAACATCAATAACTATTTTTTATTTATCTCTCTTGCACTTTCAGGACCGAAGCCAATCACTTTTCTGCCTCTCATTATTAGTTTTGAGACGATTTGAGCGCTTACAGTCGCTGGAGGAGTTGGAACAAAGTCTGGAAAAACCATTCGCAGCGATCGGAGTAAATTATATTGAATTTGTAACAAAAATATAAGAAAGAAATAAGCTAAAATATAATTAAAAAGAGAAAAAATTTGAAATTTTTCGACAGATTATTTTTCTTTTTAATTCTTCTGCCAATTGCAGTCGACTTCTCTTTTTCATTTTTTATTATTTAATTATATTTTTTTTATTATCTAATTAAGTTGTTTTATTTTTCTTTGCCAAGTTTATACGTCATCTTTTGAATAATACACCAAATGAATAATTAAAGATAAAACAATAAGGAAATAAAAAGAAATCAATCCATTCAAAAGAGATGATGGAAGTGAAAAAAAGGGAAAGGTACTCTCTTTTTTCTCCCGAATGAAATTCTGCTGGAAATCGTAGAAAAGAGAAGAAGGAGAAGGAGAAAAGAAATAGAAAGTCAAAAAGTGGTTCAAACTGTCCACTCCGTTTGGTAAAATTCACCGACAATGACGATGACAAGAAGAGAAAAAAAGGAAGAAAAAAATAATCTGCATTTCTGTTTATTGACATAAACGCGTCAAATAAATTATCATAAACGCCATATTAATGGCGTCTTAAAGATGACATTAAATGGTGACCGAGACGACTAATGCGCGGAGAGGACAACCAGACAGGAAGGAGGGGAGTGTGAACGATGTAAGAATTTTTTTATGAACTAATAACGCGGGCAATAAAGTCGCAACATTAATAACAGATTTAAGCAAAGGGGTGGAGGAGCGAAAGGTTAGCGATGCTCAACAGGACTGTCCCTCAGCAGTGCCAAAGGTCTGAGGTGCAGGCAGCCATTTTCTTTTTGTATAGAATAGTTCGCTTGTCAAGCACTCCTATTGCCGCCATATTTAAACATGCCAATTATCATACTTATTACTTTTGGTCATTCTTCTAATTTCTTCTTCTTTTCAATAACACCACTAATTTATTTACATTTTGTCTTTTATTGTTAATCATGTGATGTTTTTATTAAATTTTTTATAAGACGTCAATTAAACAAAATTTCCTTTTGCTATTTTTTATCATCGAATCCGCAGACATTCAGAGGTTAATTAAGAGATTTCATAAGTGAAACACACAACGGAAAATGAAATAACAGGAAACAACCCTCAAAAGTCGAAAACGAAAAAGAGAGAAACTACCAAAGTTAAAGGGACTTAAAGGTCTTCGACATAAAATAACCCTAAAAATTGCCAAGAAAATTTTTTTTTATATATTAATCTGATAATTATTAAGATTTTCTCAGAAAACAGAATCCATAAATTTTTACAGCTTTTGTTTCTCATTCTGCTATAAATCATCTTTTCTTACTTTATAAAATTATTACTATAAAACTACCTTTTATTAATAAACGGTATCGTCACTTACTTAAATTAGTTTTAATATGTGTTCACGTCATCTTTTTATTTTTAAAACGCTTGAAAACTATAAAAGTTTGCATCAAAATAGTCGTTTAGGATTGGGACTGCAGAATTAACTGCAGAACTTTTTTTCAAAAAGGTCGTAATTAACAAAATTAAAAATATTTGCTATTTTTTCATAAAATGGCTGAAACTCGATAATCAGTGACCGTTACTCTTTCCTCCTCAGGCGAATTCAAAAATTGGTTTTAATCATCACCTTTAAGACGACTTTTCTCTCTCTCTCTCTCTCTCTCTCAGTATTAATTATTTCTATTAGCATAAACAATTGATATTTTACGGGTTTTTGTCAAATGCTCATTAACTCCGGCATGTTTAAATGACCTTAATTTTTTTCTATTTTCGATGTCTGCGTAGGAAACGTATATTCCAGTCATAAAACATTTAAGTTTATTTCTTTCATTTTATCCTCGTCCAGGTATGTCGGATGAAATTGGCAAACTTCACTCGTGACGCAGCTTTATTTGCAAATTTTCATCAAAATTTTTTTTACATTATTTATACACATATAATATTCTCATACTAAATTTATTATATAAATTATAGTTTTCATTTCGTGTCGTACCACAAAAAAACAACGCCATTTCAACGGTTTTTCCACCTCGAACAGAAAAAAAAAATTGATATATAACAATGACATATGATATGACCAATGCTTGAAAGTATAAAATTCAGAAAAATTATATAACTCGATATAAAGTATAAATATTGCATATGATTTGCATTTTCAGATTTTTTTATTAGATTTATTACATTTCAGGTTTGTAATAAAAAAAAAGTTACATTCACTGAGTTGGAATCTGAATACGGTCTTTTAGTATCTCAGCTCAATTGTCATTGATAACATTATTATCTGTGTGATATACTCTCGAATTGAGAAAGGCACTAACATAATTCTGTAGCTCCGGAATTATCAATCTCCGATTTCCATAGGTTTCAGATTACACCAATAAAAAAAAATGAAAATATTTTGCATTTAAAATTAAATTAATAAAAGAAATAATTAAACTTATTAAAAAAAATACAGAGCTGTCAGATTATTATCATTTAATAAAAATAAAATCAAGGTGATTTTGAGTGCAATTTCTGAGAGTTGTTGTCCATTCTATGAATGATCTTTCGCAGCAAACTCAGAAGAAGAGACGATGGAAAAAAGAGAACGAAATATAGAACAACTTTACGAGTTATTCTGAGATCAATGAATCACTGTATTAACATTTTTAATGTTCCACCTTTCACAACACCGTTTTATGACTCTCTTTCAGGTATTTAACGTGGGCTTTTAAACAGAAGGTCTTCTGTTCGGCCGTTTCCTATTTTTATGAGCTGATCATAACAATAACAATAATCATAATAAGTGGACCGATTCCGATGAAACCTAAACTGTGCTCTCATTTGTGCAGCCGCAATTGACTCAACGAAAAGTTACTCAAATTCTTTTTTCGATGAGTTTCGAGAAAGACTCGATTTTTCTTCTTCTAAAAGCTCTACTAAACTTCTCAGCTTCTAAAAGCAGTTTATTCTGCTACAAGAATTTATGACTGATTCATGAAATGAGGTATTTCACATTCGACCCTGATGTGTTTCAAATTTCATCCTCATCAATTTCAATTAATGTTAATCTAACTCGTGTTTGTAAAACACTTAGGGTTACGGTTAGAATGCGGTTAAAATGAGCAGCTTTCTTTGGAAAAAGGAAAGAGGTCTCCAATTAATGACCAATAAGGAAACCGCTTTCTGCTCTTCCAATTTTTTCTGATTTCAGCTAATCCTCTCAAATTTGAGGGTTGATAATAGAAAAAGGCTTAATAAATATAATTTCCTAATATTCTGTTGTATTTCTTAACTATTTCAGATCGTTATCATCGTATTTTTTTAATGATTTACTGTAATGAATTTCTAGGAAAAAAACATTGACAATTTCATACGTTATAAAATTTCTCCATTCGTTTGCAATACTTAGCTTGCTTCATCATCATCATCGTTATACTATATCATCTCGCTGCACTGAAAATTGCAGCAAATTATTTTGCAATTTATTCAAATTAAACTTCAAATGTCAAAAATAAAAAGTAAATATTTATTCATTAAGAGTCAATTTGTTTAATTAATAAAAATACATTTTCTATTTCTGTCAAATTCGTCCGCCCCCGCACTTCTTTGCACGCAATTCGAATGATTATGCGGGCATTAGATTATTTTTTAACTTAATAATAATAAGCCATCTTGAGATTTTTTACATTAATTATAAATATAAACAATCATAACTGAAAGTTAAGTAATGATCAAAAATTCGAGAATGCTTAATTAGTTTTTAGTTTGTATTTCAGTCACTTTTTTTCATTTTAATTTTTTTAGAAAATTTTTAAACTCCTTATTTCATTAAAAAAGGAATAATTGTTATTATAATGAAGTATTCAAATCGTTCCGGCGGTTTTAATTCACCTGTTAGGTGCGGCTCTCAAAAAACCGAAAACGAAAAAAATGTTTGATACATTTGCTCCCAAGGTTATGTAATCCTCACTCAGCAATTTTTCTATCATCCATATCTTCTCGACTTATGCATTCGATTGACTCTTTAACATAAACAAAACTTCCCGCTTTCGTACCTGTCGTCAAATATCATCAAAAGAAAAAAGGTTTCGAAAAGGATTTCGCTTAATTTTTCGTGTTAAAACTCTGATTTAATTTATACACCACGCCTTTCCCCGATCTGCGAATGAGAATCACTCTATTGAATATTTGATAACAAACCCCGCCTCTTTTATTCCGCTCATGCTTAGCTTTTCGTAATGGATAACGAGTAACGAAAATCCTAAAAAGTAACCCAATCGCAAAGACTGACTGATTTGTAACGACTGTTTAGAGTGTCGATAAATAAATTCTACTTTGGGAAAGTAAATTTCTTTTTATTTGGAAAAATTCTGCGAATGAAAATTTTTCTCAAGCTTTCATTTAAGGAACAAAATGAAATTGATAAGAGAAAACGGGAAAAACAGAATAAAATTCACAAAAAACAGCGGATGGTCTTCTTATGTTTTTTAACAAATGTACGGTTTCGTAAATGCTAATTACAAGTATTTTCTATAATTAGCTTATGAGTTGAGTAATTTTTTATGATGAATTATAAGAAGAAGGTTTTCCGAATTGAAAGAAAAAGATGAGGAGGAGTTTCTTAGAATGAGATTGTCTCTTCGTGATAGAATTTTAAATTGAGAGGTGATTTGCAAGGAAATGAATAGTTTACTATGTGTTTTTATATTTGAAGAGCTAATTTGGAAAGGCCTCCAATCACGCAAAACGCGTACACTCCGTAATACTAAACATAAGGCAGAGAAATCAAAATGAAAGTTTTTTTTGTTGGAAGTGTAAAGTTTTATGTTTTTTGTTGGGCACAGCGGACGGTTGCCAGTCCTGCTGCGTTTCTCGAGTTAAATGGTTGGTACTCACTGAGTTTTGAGTGCGTAACTCCGCGGGTTTCCTCGGCTTTTGTATTTTTCTTAATTCGGTTTCTATTTAAGTTTCTCTGTCGGTATTTAGAAAAAATCGCGAGGGGAGTTCGTTCCTAATGCGATCCCGCTGTGACGTTCGCTGCTTTTTTGTCCGTTCGCGTCGTTCACAGTGAGCGCTGCTTTTTTTTTGGTATTTTTCCGAGATGAACCTTTGAAGTGCTGTGTGCCCTAATCGTGATGAGCCTCATGAAAAGGTGCCTCATTATCATTTTTAAATTTAAACCTTAAGATAAGAAACTCAACAGAATGCGGTCATCGATTGTTGAAAAAAACACTACCAAAATGGATAATTGATGAATGGGTAATTAAAATTAAAATATGTATCGGTCATTCGTTGACCGGAATTTTAAAAAACTTGTTCGAATTAATAGATTTAATTAATTGTTGTTTTAAACGGAAACTGTTGAACTGTAATTAATAGTTAACGTCATTAGATTGTCAGTTGCAAGTTCTTTTAGATTAGGCATTAACAAATCGACTGTTATACTATTCCAAAGTTAGTCGCAAAGTAAACCCGAGCTGTTGTTAATAAAACAAAATCTGAATAAACTCGACAGTTCGACATTGTTCTCACCATATAAACATCATTTCTGACATAAGTATATTTTAGTTTTGACTTTAAAATATGAAAAGAATTATTTTCATGTGGTGCCAATAGAATCCACTGAATAAATGAACATTTGTCATTAAGGAGTAGAATTGTTACTAAATACTACATCTCAAAAAAAGGGAAAATTAAAGCCAAATTTAGTTTTTTTGTGTGCTGTAGGCTATTACCAAGCTGTTCCGCCGGTCTCTTATTTTTTCATTAGACACAATTTTCTTATTGTTCTAAAAATCGTCCCATTTGATTTTTCACGTCTTTTTCGAATTTTTAAATTATTTTTGCTCATTTCCCTGAGTATATAAATTTTAGAACTGCATTTAATTATTCTTCATCGGTTTTTATACACTGCTATTTTAGCTTATTTTACGTTATATACTTATTATATTATTATACTTTTTCAATCCATTTTAATGTTTTTCCTCTTCCCATAACCTCCTGAATTTCTCCTTTAACTATGTTTTTTAATTTCTCTATATTCCATTCAATCTTTCTGATTTCTAACCCTTTCATTTCTTTTCGTTGTAACTTTTCTCACAACCGCGGTTCTATCAGTATGACTTTGCTTTTCTTTTTCCTGCTCAATACTGTGTAACATGGCAATACCAAAAGCTCTGACACAATTTCAAAATATTTTCGGCTTATGACATTCCCTAAGAAACAGATAAAGTCTCCGACTTCCTTTTAATAATTGATGGCGTCCTAAACGCAAAAAAACGGGCATAATAAAGAAAAGTAAATAAAATTAAGTACTCGACTTATCACAGATCTAAAACGCGCGTAAATAAAATAAAGTTACTTTGAAATTTAATGGCTTGACCAAACTGTACAGTACTGATCTCACAAACTAAAAAACATAAAAAAAGAGTCAAAAAATGAGTGTTGCCATGAAGACAGGGGTTGGTTATTTAGTTTTTTTTTTTAATTTGTTTTGTTCGTTACTCTTTCCTAAATTCAAACGTAACGATCTTAAAAACCCTGTATTTTTATTTAACATTATAGAAATGGAAAACAAAATCTTTTGCTTTCGGATTAGAAAATACTCCAATTTCTTTTTTAGGAGTATTTAAAAAAAAACAAAGTTCGAAATTGGAAAATTTCCCGAAAAGAGTTATCCGACGGCAAACGGCGAAGCGTATCTCTTTTGCTTTTACTCCGGAAAATTTACTGTTAATTTAAATAAAAATTAAAATTCTAAAAAAGGATAAATTTTAATTAAAAATTTTTAAGGAAAGTGGATATTAAAAACCAAAGCTTTCACAATATCCGCCATTTTTTCCTTTTTTGATTAATTAAAGCAGAAAGCTTTTGTGTTTTCCGGGGCGGACAGAAAGGCGGGAGGGGCAGCGAAATTGACGTTTATGGTTAATGAGCTTTCAGCAGCAACCGCCACGAGAGGATATGACTGTGAAAGAAATTTTGGCTCCCTCTTTTTTTCTGGACAAACTATTTGTTTTAGAATGGAGAATTTTCCGGTACCTGATTTTGTTATTGAGAGAGTGAACTTCAGCATAAAATTACCGACGGGGGAAATCATTTTTGTTTCTCATCCAAATTTTGAATTTTAAACTCCGATTATTTGATAATTAATAATTTCGTTTTGTAATTTGGACTTTTAAATATTTTTTTAGCTTTCAATGGTTATTTTGAAGATTAAATTGTGAAAAATTCATTCGAAATTTAATTTTTATAAAATATTTAAGCTCAATTTCTGTAAATTTAAAAATTGAAAAGTGGGAAAACATTTTGCAAAAACCTGAATGTTTTTAATATTAAGTCGTTCAATATAAATAATATTTAAAATGTGTGCTGTCCTCGAGAGCAGAATTTCTTTCTGAAACTTTTAACACTGAAGTTTCATTAAAATATTCAATGAATGCAAAGGAATTTTATTTTAAATTAACAGTTAAAAAATTTTTCTGTTAATAATTACAGATAAATATTTTTAAGCTGAATGAATTCAAACGCGAATTGAAATAAACAACAAGTAAAACACATTTACATGTAAAATGGCGTTTATATTATGTAATGACGTATAATATGTGCATATATATTAGTGTGTACACGACAAAGTAGGAAAGGATTTAAAGATTTTCAAGAAAAAAGTATTTTTAAAAACTGATTTATATTTATCGAAATGAAAATTCATTTGGTGTAATTATAGTTCGGGTTTCGATGAATCCTAAAATTATATGGGAAATTGTTTTGTTTGTTCCAGATCAAATGAAAATCGTGTGGATTCTAACGTGAACCTCTAATCGAGTCCAAATTTCTAAGATCAAACATGAAAAGAAGAAAAATGGGTGAAAGTTAAATTTGGAAAACCAGTGACAGCGCAAAGTGACAATTATTAATCCGAAAATGCTGAACGCCTTTATGGACTCCTCGACGCTCACGTCACACCACCACCACCTCGCCAGCATGGGCCTCAAAATGTCCCCGCCCCCCACCAGCATGTCCACCACCCCCCAGCCCAACCTCACCCCCACCAACACCGACCAGAACATGAACGGCTTCAACAACGGCTACCACAACATGGGCATGGCCATGGGCCACCTCAACCACCACCCCGGCTACGCCGCCCGGGACTTCCTGCTCCGGAGGGACCACCACGACTTCGGGGCCGCCACGGGCACGGCCCTCAACGCCGCCCCCGACCCCATGCTCTTCCCCTCCTCCCTGCACGAGCAGAACGTGTCCCTCAACCACAACCTCAACCACCACCACCACCACCACCTCACGCACCACACCAACATGAGGATCAACATGGACGTCTACCACCGGGAGCACCACGGCTACACGAACCAGTTCATGCCTCACCACCACCACATGAGTGGGATTCCGCCCCATCACAACCCGACGCACCACGGTGCCTTCTTCCGGTACATGAGACAGCCGATCAAGCAGGAGATGACCTGTCTGTGGATAGAGCCGGAGCAACCTCATCCTAAGAAAATCTGTGGTAAAAATTTTACGACCATGCACGAAATAGTGACTCATTTGACGGTGGAACATGTCGGTGGTCCGGAATGTACAACTCACGCGTGTTTTTGGCAGTCGTGCCCGAGGAACGGTCGGCCCTTTAAGGCGAAATACAAATTAGTGAATCACATAAGAGTTCATACGGGGGAGAAACCTTTTCCGTGCCCTTTTCCGGGCTGCGGGAAGGTCTTTGCCAGGAGCGAAAACCTTAAAATACACAAAAGGACCCACACCGGTAAGTTCATTCATTATTTGATACGTTAACATTTTATTATTATTACATAAGGAGCGCAAAGGGGTGCAATGCTGCACTTTAACCTATTGAAGATTACTGTGCAACGTTTCCCATTCGAGATTAACTAAAAAAGTCCCGTATCTTATCGATACTAATACTATTTTAGAATTATTTTTCCCAAAATAAAAATTAGTGCACAACCCTCGCGGTTTTCGTACGAACAGGAATATTTTGCAAAAGTTTGACCTTTCAAACAAAATGAGTGACAGCTCTTCTTCGTGGGAGGCCAAAGAGAAAACAAACAATAATCGGAGTAAGAAAAACAGTTTTCTTATGAAAAATGGAGGGCACAACTGATAATTGCTGCTTTATTGACACTTTTGTTTGATGAGAATTTCCCAGTCATGTGGATGAATCAAATAAACTGTTCTTCCGGGGAGGACTAAACCCTTTGATAATTTGCACTAACCGTTGGATTCTCTTAAATGAATTTTTCTTCAGTTCAGTTTCGATTCGATCGGCAGTCAAAACATTCATTCCCTCCTAAATTTTCCATGTTTAAAAGTCATTGCACCAAAAAACCAAATGAAAATTTCGAGAGCGAAGACAAGTTTTTTTTTTCAGGCTTTTTGATTAGGTCAAAAAGAAATTTACCTGAGCCCATTACAATAATTCAAAGGAGCCTCGAATCCTTTTAATTTCGTGGATATTTTCTTTTTCGTGTTGATTTGTAGTCAAACGAGTTTCGTGGCGCTTCGGAACACAGTTACGTGAAAACTGCTACAAAAGCTTCGCGCTTTTTAACCCTTTCCCTCTTTGAAATCCAACAGAAATTTTCAGATAATTTCCGACATTCCACCGATCGACCACACTCTAATTAAGATTTTATCCTTTCTTCCCTGGTTTTTTTTCTGTCTTTCTTTTGTATATTCTTTTTCGTTCACACGATTTCCATTCATGATGAGAAAGTATATAAATTTAAAAGATTAAATTGCTTTTCTTTTATGTCGCTTGGCAAGTCATAAATATTTCCCTTGTGTTTCCCCGTCAATATTTTGATACTTTTCAGACTCTCCACTATTGATTTACGATAACTAGACAGACAACAGCAGAAAAATATACACCCTATTCATCAATTTTTGTTTTCATCCCCAACCTCTGCCCCCCCACCCCCTCCCCCCAATTCGTTCCCAATTCGCTTCGCTCGACGCCAAAAACTTCCATCGCTTCAAATATTTTCAATTCATTTTTTTTTCTCCATATATTAAATTAAAATTTGGAGAAGTGGAATCGACGCAAATCCCGCTTTTAATGATTTCTCCCGTTTCCCCTCCCCCCCCCCCACTCCCCCCATCTGCCACCAATATCTGTCCACTAAAACGCTCTTAATGGGTTCCCTTTTGAATTATGGCTTCGACGTTCGCCCGCTTGTTTTTTCCCTTTTAATAAATATTTTATATTAATAATGTGAATAGGTTTTTTGTGATTGTCGGGTACAGAATGTTCCGGCTGAGTTTCCCAGTCAGCGATTGACTCCCCGTCTCGCAAATATTTCGCTGCTCTATTTTTTATTTTATTGTAAACTGTGTAAAAGATGATGTTGAACTATTAAGGAATATTGGGAATTGTGTTTTAAAAAGTCTTAAATTCATTAATTTCGAAATTTGAAAATTTTTGGCAAAGCGAATCTACTTTTATTTTACGTTCGTTTGAAGCAGATGATATTAAACAAAATAAACAAAATGAAAAGGAACACTGATTTTAACATTGGATTTCCGACCAAAAAATCTATTAATGATTGCGAAACATTGCAATTTAGAAAAATTTCTGGAAATGCATTCCAATCGTTAATGGATTCTATAAAGACGGGAAACACCACAGTTAACAAAAATGACCAAAAAAAAATTAATTATCAAATTACGAATTGGGTTTCTCTTTTGAAAGACCAAATAATAAATTCAAATAAAGATGTTCATCCATTTGGAAAGGTTACAAACATATAATGTATTGGAAGAGAAGAGAATTTTTGGAGGTGGATGGCTCCCAATTATGTGACTTTGAATAAAGGAAATACCTTTTTATGTTAAAATACAACTGAGTCAATTATTTCATACAGTTCGACCTTATTTTCTTTTTTTTTTATTTTTTCAACCAGAAAATCTTTTTGGGGATTGGTCACCCCTGAGGGGGGAATAGAAGACACAAGGTATGGTAAGACACAGTAGAAGAACATTGAGAACTCTAAAAAAATATATTAATAATAATCCAGAAAGCTAAAGAAGAATTTTTTAGGGAAATATCCATTAAAAAAAAATAAAGAATACAGAACTATTTTAAAGATGGCCGCTCAGAAAAGCACAAACAACAGGTCTAAGACTCAACTTCATATAAATCTACCTTCCAGACAAAAGTGTAATTTTATATAAATAAATAATGTAAAAAATATCTGGAACTAGACGCCATTTTAATTATTTTCAAAGTACTTCTGCGTTTGATGCGTCAAAATACAAATTGGAATGACCTGAAAGAAAAGGAGCAAAATGAGTGTTGCTGTAGAGTTTAAACGCAACCCCAAAGGCAGACGAAGGCAGATACAGAGATTTATTCAGAGAATACAAAACGACGCTGAGAGCCGGCAAATGGGGGACGAAAAGGAATTGAAGCAAAAGCGGGGCAAAAGGTGCATTTATAGAACTTCGTTGCCGAGTGTTGATAGAAAACATACGGAAGGAAAACAAAAAAGGATACAGCGAAACTCAGGGGTTGGAAAGGAGGGCCGCCAACCCTCGTGAGAGATAATCGCGAGAGGAGACCACCAATGAGAAAAAGGGAAAAAATCTCCCCCTTTCGCATCCAGAGTTTCTTCCCCTGCTTGAACGTTTCATACACTTTTATTTTTCTCCTTTCCTATCATTTCGCGGCAAACCTGAAGGTTTAGGTCGGCGTCTTTCTTCGCACCGTGAAATCGGTTTTCACGCGGCTTTCAAAATTAACTTGGACACAATGAGCAACCTGCCAGGAGACATCACTCCGACCCAAAAAATATTACATTTCACGGCTCCTTTTTTTTACGCTTTTGGAAAATGGAAAGTTTTTTTCTTATTCTTTCTCTGAGGAATGTAAATAACTGAAAAATAAAAGAATCTTTCTTGTGACGTTTTTACCGAAATAGTTTTCTCCCCTGTGAAATACCGACCGATACTTCGGAGTTACTATTTCCAGTCCAGAAAAGACACGAACAAGATAAAGGTTTGCTTTCTCTCCTTAAATTTTTCCCAAAATCGAAACGCCTAAACTGCATCCATCTGCTCGAATATTCCCGACCGCCTAAAATTCCAGTTACGGCACCACAACGAAACCATTAATAATCGAGACAAACCGTCGAGGAGTACTCCACCCACACACTGTTCTCCTTTCCTTGACACCGTGGAAAACTCACATTTTCATATTTAAAAATAAATCCCGCCGAAAATTTTATCTACTTTGGTATTTCGCTTTTGATAGCATTGATTACCAAAAATAAAAACGAAGACTTAATTGGGAATCTTTTGGATTAATTATCTGCTTCGAAATAATATATTATTCATTATTTTATTTATTTATATTATATTCTTTATTATTTATTTATATTATATTCTTTATTTATATTATTATTTATTGTATTATATTTATTATTACTGTATTATATTTATACTATAATATTTAATATTATAATATAACATATTACTATATTTTGCCCACATTAGTCTTAAACTATACTTTTTTTTCTATTTTTAAATTATTAGAATGTATAAATATAAAGTTTTCAAATATGTGAGATATTAAATCTATCAACATTTAATAAATAAAATAAATAATATACAGTAGCGCTCAAAAGTGTATTTTTACAATACAATACGTTTTCTAAAAAGTTAAATAAAAAGTGAAATTTCATTAAAATGCTTTACAACAGTCCTCATATTTATATTTAAAATAAAATATATTAAATCACAGAAGAAACAAAGAGTTTGTTTTTAGAATTATAGAATAGTAATAATAACTAGTAATAATAGACAGAAGAGTATGAATGTTGTTTTGTATATTTTGTAATTTCAATGCGACGAAAATATTATTAATAGTATTGATGAATAAATAATACATAATTAAATCTTACAGTAAAATAATTAAATAAAAAACTATTAAATTTTGTATTGTCAAAATACTTTTGAGCGCTACTGTATATACAACGAAGTTAAAAGGGTTAAAATGGTAAATATGGTAAAATATTAAAGTTAGTATAATAAAATTAGATTTATACTTATAATTTAATATTTATTATTTATTTATAATTATGTTATGGGCCGTGTCGAAGTAATAACTGAACATTCTTTTCGCATGGTTATCTTAAATGAAACTGCCAAACTTCCCCTAATGCACCCCCTCCTGTTAAGGGCGTTAAATTTTCAGTTTTTTATTCAAAACTTTCAAAACTGACCTCTCATATCCAAAATTATTTAAGTGAGGGAAAATAATAAACGATTACTGGAATGCATTTCCTTACCAACTTAAAAGCTGTAGTTTTAAGAGAAAAAGAAAATCATAATTCTCAAGACTTATAAAAAGGGTTGTTCCACTCCCCAAAAAAGAGAGAAAAAAATAAATAAACATTAATTCGGATGATATAATATAGAATAATATCGTAAAATAAATTTTTAGAGTTCGGCGGGTGGAGCAGAATGGAGGCGTCGTGAAGGCGTTCAACTCCCACCCCCCAACAACCCCTTCTCGCAATGAACGGGGTAATAACGGATTATCAATGTTTTAACGTAGTAAATCCAATTTTGTTTTTTCCTTTTTTATTTCCCTTTTCTTCTTTTTTATCCCTTAACGCTCATTAATTAAAATTAAAGCATTTTTTTTTAATATTTACGCGTCACGGGAATTTTAATCTGTTTTTTCCGAAGCATTTAATTTGTTTGTTTCATTATTGTTCCGAAGAGGATGGGGAAGTATGTTTTTAATCTCAGCAGACTTTGCCATAAGTTTCTGCGGCTTTGTCAGATCCGAACGCTGCCCTTTGTATAATCCGTTCGGATATAATTTAATTATGCTTTTCTTTTTTTTTCTTTTCTCAGCTTTTGGTCTCCGACGTCTTTCTCTGATCTAAACGGTTTGAATGAACCTACAAATGAAAGTTCGCCGGTAGCAGAACTTTATTTTAGTTTCCGTCCCGAATGCTTCCTTTTGAGTCATTATTACCTCAAATGAATCTTCCGTGTTTGATTCAATTTCACCGTTTGAATCTTCGACAAATATCGACCTTTGGCCGACAAATGCAAATGACGCACAAACAAAATACAGCCGTTTTTACTTACGTTCACAATTTCTCTCGTTGACGCACAGAGAACAAATTCTGCGATCCAAGCAATTCCAAGAATAAAAGACCTATACAACCATTATATACACTGAAGGCTTATATTATAACTTTCCTGTTTCCGTTGATTGTTTTCTGCCTCCGTCAATGAGTACAAATGGTCAGGGATTTCGGTGCAGTAAAATTTAACAAAAAATAATTAAATTTCGTTTAACCTTTCGGTCGAATGCCTTAAGGCTCTCCCTTCCGATTCAGGTGCGGAATTGTTATTGGCTTCGGCTACTGACACTCAAAAAAAAAGGTATCACCCGAGGGCTGTTGATTTTCAACTCGAGAACCTTCTTTTGTTAAATAAGCCATCTTTCGAAGGCGGAGATCAGTGCCGGAATGAGGTGTTCTCCTCCGTAGAAAAATATTATTAATTCTCTCATTATGAATTCCGAAACAAAAACCTCTCCTATAATTATGGCGGAGAGAAAACCTATTCTCTCCGCCTTCGCTACCTTACGTCCAAATTATAACACTTAATAAAAAAAATGGCGGACATTTTTCTCCTGCCTTCATTTTTTTTCTAAATGTTGCTTGCGTGAGAAACGAACTTTTAAAATTTAACGACAAACCAAGATAGAGTTTAATTACGAAGAACCTAAAATGATACCTCACCCCTTTTCTTCATGATAACCGATTCCGTCTTCTTAGCAATCCGGTAGTTAATACTGATAATTCTTAAGATGATTGAAATTACCATTTGAATTAAACGACCACATTAAGCATTTTACAACTCTTACGTAAGATTTATTATAATATTAGAAATGTATAATTTGCATTTTATTCATTATAACCGAAAGATTTTTTAAAGCGGTGTTTAAGCGATTAATTTTTACAGTAAACACGCAAAGGATAGGCGTAGAAAGAATAAAATCCGTTTAATTTCAACCCCCTTTGGGGGTATTCTTTTTAGATTTCATGGAGAGAACTGCGCATGTGTGGACGGGGGGCGAAAACGCAAAAATTAGATTGAGCTGAGTAAAAGCTCTCTGGGGATGATTTTAAACATATCATCCCTCGGGAAGGGTTGTAAGCAATAATTAAATCAAAAACCATCCCCTTGGGATTCCCGAGATTTGTTGTTTAATAATTTCTTCTTTCTGCCCGGATAATTCAACCGCGCCTCAACGCAAACTCAGTATTGGAATTAATGAACCGTGTATTAATTGATGTTTTGCTTTATTCTTTCATGGGTGTCCAAAGCTGAGGTCCGGAATTAGTCAAAATGAAGAAAGACGTGCCGAGTCTTTTACGATTTTATTTTTTTATTATCGAAAGATTGATCTCTGGGTGTTTTGAGTTTTTTTTAATTCCTAAAAAAGTATTTACCATGAAACGGATAGAAACAATATCTCATTTTGTATTGAGGTTCTCCTTGAAGGTGTAAAATTATATAACTCCACACATTGCAAAAGCATAAAAAAGTAAAGCAATTTATGCACTTATACTCTACGATTTATACCGAAACTCCCTTTAAAAGGCTTAAAATTATGTTATGCGAAATTTTAAGTGTTCTTTTTTTACTTAAATTACAGTTTAGTTTCAAAAACGTTTTTGCCCAATTGAATTTTTAATAAGCAATAAATTATTTTTCATTTTTTTAATCCTTAAGATAACACTTCATTATTATTTTTATTTTCTTGCTTTTTCTCAATAAGTAATTAAAGCGTTTGAGGAATGATTTGTAAAAAGTTTTCGCTTCGTAATTTTATGCTTTCGAAATATAAAAATTTTAACGGAAAACGACTTCACTTTGCTATTTCACACTATGTGGCCGTTTCACTAAGAGTCGTTAAACATCATAGGTTTTTATATTTACACTTTTTTATTAGAATTTCTTGACTGTAACCGACAAATTTAAATGCAGAATATTGCACGAGTTATCAGAATGTGTAAGTTTACGCAATTTAGAAATCACTTAAGTGAAAAACAATAATGTGGGATCAACTTTTGTATCTGGCAGTTGATTACCAATGGAGGAAATTTCTGAGTCTTTGGCAATAGGAAAACTCAACAAAAGAGAGAACCATTATAAGAGCAATCTTTATGGTGAACTAAGAGGGAAGAAGTTAAAAATATAAAAATCGAAACCAACTTCCTCCTGCATTACTTTAGTATTTTTTACGATAGCCTCACAGCCGTAGGACAAATAATCTGCTTCTCTAAAACCGGAAGCTGGATTTTATTTTCACACCCTTGGTTCGGACTCAACCCCCGAGTTCTCATAATCCCTTTTTGGGAGGATGAAAATGATACAAAAAAACAACACCAACAACCGTAATTAAATTTTGTGTCTTTATTGAAAGCCCCAAAAAGAGAGAGAGAAGCTGAGGGGAGGGGAAAATAAAATCCTGGGCTCGGACGACCCCTTTTTGCAACCCCTTTTTATACCAAATTCAAAAATTATTCATACAGTTTGTTATTAAAAAAAGATTTGAAAAAGCCGCCATTTTTGACGAATATGTGGCTCATAAATCTTCATTAAATCCACAATATTTTGGTCCTTCTTTATTATCATCATCATCTTCGGATTAACAGGGAAGTTCTAAAAGTGTTTAAAAGGTTTATCTAAAGTAAGGGCGAGAATTCATTATTTGGCTATCCAATTTCCTTAACTATTATGCGATTATAGTTGGAATAAAAAACGCGAAACCTTTGCTTTTGGATCATTAAAGTCTTTTGGCAGAACTTAAAAGAATTTAATAATAACGAATACATAAAATTTATTTTACGAAATCGAAATGGATAAATTACTCAATTATGAAATTGATTAGTTAAAAATTTAATAATGTTTATTTATAAAACAATGGTAAATCACGCCGTAATTTCTTTAAGCCAACCAAGACATAACAAAAGCCACACTCCAAACCAAAGAATCAGAATCAACCCCCTAACGAAAATGATTGATTTTTATGAATGACGAGATTTAAGGGGTAGATAATCGCCTTCTTGATCGCTTTATATACAACGGAAGATATAAATCGGAAACATGAAAACCATTTATATTATCTGAAAAACACCTTTACGGCAACTCCGCCACTCCAACGCGCCCCAACCTCTGCTGAGTGTTGTTGAGGATCACTTAAGCACCTTAAACAAACCAAACAACGGCAAAACCGAACTTTTATTTCGGCTTTCAACTTCCGATCGAATGAGAATTTCACCGAGCGGAGGGACACCCCATATGCGATTTCAACCCTTAATAAATCATTATTTTTATTGTTTTTAACGGGAGGTTTCTATTATTGAATTAAAGGTTAGGGGATGAGGGGATAAATATCCGCCCTCGGCTGCCTCTCCGATGGTGTGGGATTCATTTCTTTTGTGGATCCGCTTTCGAATTCATTTCTCAAATGAAATCAGGTTTCCGCCACGTGTTCGAAGGATTTGCCTTAAACTGTGGCATTAACATTTCGTTTTTTTTTGGTTTAAAGATTTCGCGAAGAATAACATTTAAGGGCAAAGTTCACAGAGGTTGACATGCGATTAAAGTAATTCTGCATCTATAAAGACCATCGGTCATCACTGCTGAAACAGCGGTGTAAATGTAATTCTGCATCTGATGCAATAAATAAATTAATACGAGCGAAAATGAAAGATAAATAAAAGGTGTTTTTATAAAAATATCGTACTTTCTTTCGGCGAAAGGCTTTAAAGGTCAGAATAAATTATAGAAAAAATAATTTTCATGTTGAAATTATACTGATGCAATTTTCCTTATATTGCCTGATTTTCATGTTAAATTCTCAAACGGCCATAATTCCTCTTGGTGCCAATATCTACCTAAATAGACATAAATGGTCAATAATTAATCATTATTTGCTCTAAATACGTCCCTGAGAGCGAAAAAATTGGTTATGGCAATAGTTTGATTTTTTCATTTGATAACGAAGAAAAAAGCCTCGGAGACAAATCTTAGATTGGTCTCTCCCCTCATAAGAGAAACACGGGTTTAAATTCCAACAATCCTCCAATATGACTTTATTTACACATAAAATTCATTTTGTATAATTTTTCGCAATGTTTGGTCGGGGCACAGATTTCACGAAATGTTAAAATCATAAAAGGTCGGACTTCCGCTCTGTGAGACGGCTTTATTTTGTAATCCACGTCTTTTCCACGTTGCGTAATTCCCGGAGAAGAAAATTGATGGATCGGTAGATTTTGTCAAACACGGGACAACAAGTATGCGGGGGGGGAGGGAAGGGGAGGAGGAAAACATTTGGTTGGGGAGCGGGGTAAAAAGAATTACCTCCGAACGGTTCGTAAGGGACTTTTTTAAAAAATTTTTACTTGGTGGCAGAAATCCGATATTCAATCTGCCCCGATGTCAGTCACAATTGACGTTTACATTATTTCTGTTTGGTTTTTCCTCTCTTCTGCCTCTTCCCTTCCCTCATCTTCTGCCCTCTGTTTTTCCATTATGTTTCTGTTACAAATGTTATTCCATTTTGCTTTGCTTATTTACCGCATGTGTTCGTCTATTTCTTTTGTTCGATGTCGACTTCTCGGAACTCCTTTCATTACAATTCATGGAGCATTAAAATCTCGAGATTAGGTCTTTGCAGAACTCGTTTAGGAAGTGCCAGAAAAGGAGGCGAGTGTTCGGCGTTGTTGGAGTTTATATCTGAGCCGATTATGCTGATTTTATAATAAATTTCCCGACTGAGACTCGCAAATGACTGACAGAGCTCCAAAATGAATTCAAAATGGGAAAACAATCGATAAAGCTTAGGAAAATAAGGGATGGAAAAACATTTAAGCTTTTTATCGTAGCCCCATCCCTCTTTTGGGGGTTGAAGAAGAAGCAGAAGAAAAAAAAAAGCAATTTTCTCTGAGTTTTTAATAAAAGTGTTAGCAATCAGATAATCCTTTTTCCGGGCTAATCATTAAATGTCTATTCTCGCTTAACGAGGATCCGGTGACGGGGGTTAATCAAATGAGGGGTTGGCAATCACTAAATCTCCCGTTTATGCGATGGAAAGCATTCAAGGAGGAATCGATAATATAAAAACAAATCAATTACGATGTAACTGACGCCGCAGTTACGGTCACAGGAAATTTTATTTTTTTCATCTGACAAATGGAGGAAGTGGTGTCCATAATATGTGAGTACTTTTCTGCTGACGATAAATAATACTTCAGACTTTTGTTAAATCCCGTCATACTGAATTTACTTTTTTCGCGGGATTTTTTTTTTAACAAAAGCAGATTAAAAAAATATGATTTATTTCGATTCGGCCAACACAGTCGTCGGCCTATTTAATATATTGTAATAAATTTTGTTAATTTTGCTGAGAAAAAAGGGAGGAAAAGAAATATGATCCCACAATCTCAATTACATCATCCACAACTTATTATTACAGTGTGAGTTTTAAATTAATTATAAAACAAACTATTTACGAGCAAAATATAACTGCTTTTCATTAATATTTGCGATTTTCTCCTGATTCACATCCGAAAAAAGCAAAACGAGAACATCACGCGCCGACAGATAATCGAAAGAAAAGGCAGTTGAAAAGCGAACGAGTATGCAAATCAGAAGCGGATATTAAAACAGAAAAAAATGCAGATTTAAAATTCATTCCCACTCGGAAACGGACAGACAAGCGTTAAAAGCCACCAACGGATCCCTGAAAGAGTGAAATGACAGTCAGAAATTCCAAAAAAACACAGACAACCTGTCCGTGCCTCAGTTGATAAACCTGAACTTAAAGTAGCGGACTAACAGAAAGCCACCGTTAAAACGCGATCCAGGTGCAAAACCGTGAAGGAGGAGAAGAAAGGAAAGAAAAGAGTCGAGAGTGTGTTTAAAGTGTTTATACGGAGGAACAATAGGGGTGGTTAGGGGAGCTTGCTTAAATGGCTATTGATGGGGTGGAAACGTAACGAAATCACAACAACCATATGTCGACCCTCTTTCACCCCCTTTAAACATCTCCGCAATTATTACTCCAGAAGTGATTTCCATCTTGTAGAAGGACAGACAGACAAGCAGACGCTCGGAAAAGAATTCGGATTTGCTTTTTGATAACTTGATTAAAACAAACACTTGGGGGGTGAACATCGGAAGGGTAGTATCCGAATATCGGAGGAGTTGGTCGCGTAGTAAATGAGATGACAAGGAGAGATATAAGAGTCACAAACAGGGGTGAGCGGAGCCTCCAGGGCCTGCCATTGATACTTTAGGAGATATTTATCTGACAACCACTTTTACAGATGAGCCACCAACAAAAAAATTTCCCTCCTTCTCATTCTTACAACTAATCAAACTTTTTTACTGCTTTCGCTTCTTCGGACGCCACAAATCAAATGTCCTCAGTCTCCCCCGGTCTTCGGAGCACCCGTTAGAAGACTAATGGAAGTCGTCAGGCGAACGAAGACCTGAATCCCGTCTCCCTCACAACGAATCTTTCCTTTTTTATTTTATATCATAAAACAATGCCGCTGCAGACCGAAATGCCACAGAACATTTACATTAAAATCAAATTCCCGTCATCGCTACTCGAGATTTTTTTAGACTTTTAACTTTCTTTATATTGTTTAGATATGAGATAAGACCTTCTAATTTTTTTTATTTATATAACACGTTATTGTTTGCCAAAGAAACAATTGTAAAAAAATATCTGTTAACTGATTTTTATTCTATATTTATTTCATTACTAGAGGGCTTCCCCCCCTTAGCGCTTCGCGCTCCAACCCCCTCGCTAAGACTTGGGAATTTCAATCTACCTTTGTACCTTAATAAGAGATACAACAATACATGTCCTAAAAACTGAGTGCACTGAACATCATCCCCTTGCACTTAACTACAAAAATAATGTCGCTTTCTTCTTTACTCAGACATTTGTACTCAAAGTGATTTCCACGGAAACAAATTTGCAGACATATTTTCTGGAGATTTATCAGTTTTTGCTTATTTTCAAAGGATGAGACATAGCGCAGAATCTTCTTTGGAAAAATGCGCGTCTTTGGAAAAAGTCCGGTCCAAATCGGTTCGGTGATTGCTTAAATCTTAGATAACAGAAACGGAGTGCACACACACACAAATTCCTTTGACAGATTTATATATTTGTGTGATTTACGTAAAGATTACAATGATAGAAACAGCCATATGTGAAAGAGAAGAGATCAAAAAAAAGATTTTGGTGACTATTTTTCCGAATTTTTGAATTTTATTTTCTTGGTTTTTATTGATTCCTCTATCAATTATTTTCTAACAATGGCAAATAGTTGACAAATGTCAATTCAAAGTTGTCAAACCTGAATTTAAGATAAATTAATTTCTTTAATCTTTTGGTATTTTGGTGAAAATCTATCAATTTATCACTCAAAGGGTAAATACAATGAAAAACATAGAAATGCTACGCTTCCATGAGAACTAAACAACTTCCCCAGTTTGAGAAGTGCTTTGAAAGGCTTTCTGAATAAAGCTCGGGGGTGAACTATAGGAAGTGAGGTGAATTCACGTATTTGAGAGTGTACTTTCTCGAGATTTTGCATGAAAGGGGGCGGGATGAAAACTCAAGCGCGAGGAGACCACTGCCATGGCGGTTCCGTTACATAAATCTTTATTAATTGCCCGGCCGTCGGTTAATTAAGAGGATTTGATGGATGGAGTTCAAGACTATTTTTCATTCCCCCTTTCGGAACCACACTCGCCCTGGCCGAGGTATAAATCAGGTCTCCGCCATTTGTCAGTAATTTTCCCACTGATTTCCCCGGAGGGGGTGTGAGGAGGGAGAGGGGAGGGAAGGGCGGGGGGCGGGGCAGCTTCATGAAATTCCGGCGGCCAACACCGCGGCTCTATTTGTTTACAGGAGAAGATGTTTAGGTGTCAAGAGGGTGGCCATTGTTATTGGAAGTGGGTTATCGGTTACCCCCGGAATTCCCAAATTCGAGAAGTAGCGGTGAGGTAATCCCCGGATAATCCCGTGTCAAAACTTTTGTTGAACTCACATCTGGGATCCATCAAGAGCTGTCAATAACCTTTTGTCAAGGAGATATTGGTATTTAAGATATCCATCTGCTTCTTCGTCTTTTCCTTTCCTTTTTATTACTTCTTTCATTAGATGACCATTAACAAATGTTCCAATGCTTTCATTCATCCGTTCATGACAATGCGAAAATCATTTCCGGTTTGTTTCCTCTCAGGTTTTATTTTCCTCTATCTTTTTAAACTCGCCGAAGCGGGCTCTAAAGAAATTCATTGCGGAATCGCCCGCCGGTTTTATTCACCAAAATACAGGACGCCATTTATAATAAACACCATCAGAAATTGGCACGCAACAGTTAAGAGGTGGACCTTGGCATTAATTTGCTTGAAATTCCTGCTTGAAAGGGAGTAACTTTTCCGACTTAAAGCAAACACATTCAAACTCTTCTACAAAAATAAAAGGCGTTATCTACTGCCCTTGTGGATTCACTACCACCAGTTCCCACTACACTCTTAAGTTCTCTTCTTTTCCTATAATAACCGAAGGGTTCCCCTTATGGTTGCAACGCTCATCAATTAGGTACCTCCCTCCGCCAATGAAGATGAGAAGGGCATTATCTGGGCGGAACCAAACTGGCCAGTTATATCAACAGTGGGTTAGAAAAAACAACCGAGTTTTTTCCGAGCGCAGACGACCAGGTACGATAATAACTACAACCCACTAAAAAACGTTTAATTTAATTCTCATAAAGTAAAACTAATCAAAAAAAGGACTTGAGATTAAATCAGGTTCTTTAATAATGATTTTTATCTCGGATATCTTAACTCCTCTTTCGATGCGTCACCAAAAAACCTTCACTTTTCCGCCTTTTCGACTTCCCAATTTCAAAATTGGATTCTCCTAAAACAATCAGCCACACCGGTCAAAGTTTTTATTAAATTAAATAGAAAACCTGAAAAGGAGAGGGAACGTTTCGAGAGGATGAAATTCCAATGGATGTGGTTTCACTCAGTCCCAGGTACCAGTACCCGAGGCTGAATGCTTATATATCTATCAGGAATGAGGGCAGGGCGTTATTAATTATAAATCCACGGAGGGTAATTAGGCTTTTATTTATTAATCTATTGTTTGCATTTTTTACTTTGATTCCGATTAATTGTTTAACAACCGAGTTCATCTGCATGTCTGTCCTCATTAATTGCTTTCTATATTTGATGTCTGTGGTGAAAGTTTAACTGAATATCGATTGGATTCTTTTCTTTTTATCTCTATTGTGTGTTTTATGTTTTTATTCCCTGGTTTCATCTGAGTGTGGTTTTTACTTTTTTTTTACGAATTCTAAATCGTAATTTTCTAAACAAACCCCTGAACAACATACGATTCAGTTTAGTTTTTACAACTGAGCACTAAAGTTGATGGAAGTTTAATTTCGAGAAGGTTTTCGCGGCTGCAGACTTTCCTCAACCCTTTTGAAATCATCCCTATCAACATCTTTCAGTGAACCCGCATTCCCCGTACAGAGTTCGCGTTGAAAAGTAAGAAATAATTCTTTGAAAAGTTTATTTTTATGTTGGGCACGCCTTTGAATGGAGAAGAGGAGAAAAAGTTATTTGTGCAAACAAATAATTGAGTTTAATGTATGAAATTCGATGCTTTTATAGTATAATAGAACCATTATTGATTAGTGGGTGAACTGCGGTTTCTAAAAAAGGGAAAGAATCCAAAGAACAATTGTTAAACAAAAGTATCGATTTTCTTGGGTTTTTTATTATTTATTGTTATATATTAAGGTGATCGGTTCCCTTTTCCTTTTGTTGAAAATGCTGGGAGATCATTTTCTTGGAGGAACCCTCTTGGAGGAGGAGATATGTCAACAGCACACTTGTTGTCAATGACAGCCAGCTCAAATCCAAGGTTTTTGCTTCTTTTGCTTTATTAATATACCCAAATGATATTCATGTCGGGAAAGAGCAAATTCCTGAGAGTCTCTACTGTAGCTTTTTTCAAATTTATTAACAGAACTGCGACAATTTTTTACGCTCCATCACTTTGGAAAATGAACGAATGAAGTTCGTAACATAGTTTTTTAATGTCAATTATAAGTATTGATAGTTGGCAGTGATTCCCTTTGGGATCTGACGATCCAAAACGAAGGAATTCAGCCTCGTTTGGGAATTCAAAAGTTTTTTAACCCAAACCAACACTGGTTGGTAACCCCATACCTGACTTCTGGTGTTGGACAGTGTAGAATTACATGAAAATTTAGTCGTTTCCCCAGCATCAGAAGGTCGTTCTGCTCTTCCAGCTTTGTTCTCGAATAAAAACGAAAAAAATGGCACCGTGTAAAAACATTAATCTATACTCAACGATCTTTTATTATTTTTATTTCACATCCACATGAAATAGTGACAAACGATTATAAAGTGGCTGTCCTAAATGTGAGATAAATTCCAGGCATGACCTTTGACTCTGCCTCGTGACTTGTGGACAGGTCCGGACCTGATACCTGCGTCCATACAACCTCACTCATTTAAATTATGTTCATTTGAATATGTTCATCTTTTTTTCCTCCCATGACATCATCCTTCCCCAAAACTCCTTTCTTCTCCCTCGAGGAGCCCTCTCCGTAGGCTCTTCATCAAATTAGCTACGTTTGTCGGGGAGTTTTCAAATTTATTTTAAGCTTCAAAAGACAGGTAGTGAAAATATGGGGAGAGCTAATGCGGCGCTTGTGAACACCAGAGAATTCAATGGCCCCAATGCTACACTATATTTGTTATCCGTCTCAGTCATTTCTGGCCACTTACATTTTTTAATAAACACGCAATATGCTCGGGAATATCATTTAGAAAAAATAAAAAACACATATTATACTTCAACCCTTTACAATTAAGAAAGAGACAAACATTTGAAATTCAATAACCGTCGTTTCTGGGTTAAAGAGAACATTATCTAGATAATTTATATTTAGATAAGTAGTTGAGCCAGTTAAAAGTAAAATGTCGTTTATTCTAGAGTTTACGATATGAGATCAAAACATATTTATAATGCAACAAAAAAATTTCTTAGTCTTTCAAAACCGAAATAGTTTTTGCTGACCAAAACTGCATTAAAAAAAAATTGCAAACGAACGAAGAAGAACAAAATAAATACTGTACTAATTCTTTTAATCCTCAGTAAAATTCTTACAGAGGTTTGCATGAATTTCAAAGTTGAAATCTGATTATTTAGTATTAGTTCAAACGCCATTTCTTAATTTAACAGGTTTTTAACAACATTTGAAATGTTTTAACGAGAATAATGAATGCGTTTAATTTCACCGTATGAGCTGTCATCTTCTTCTGTCACAGAGAGACTTCGCACAGGTTTTGCATTATGTTACAGGCATTTGTAAATAAGGACAGATGCAACACAAATGCATTTACATTCATTTTCTTATTAAGTTGCTTAACAGAAGGATGAATTATTTGCTGAGTTTATGAATTTCTTCTCGTTTTATTAACAAATGAAGTCAGGAGAATAGAGATCTTATTTGTAATCAAATAATTTTTTTGACTGCATTTGGCATTTCTTATTATTTATTATTATCTTATTCTTTATCACTTTTTTGATAAAAAAACAGTTGTTTAAATTATTCCCCATTTATGGAATTTTCTATTAGCAAAGCATGAATAGATCATTGTAAATTTTATTTTTAAAATAACGATACTAAAATTTAAAAAAAAAAATAGCACTATGACTCCAAATATAAGTTTTCCTTAATAAACTTTATGAATTTATAATAATATAGGAAAAATATTCTAAAATAAAATCTGGCAGTTAATGGGTTAACTTAACGGAGAAGTTAACTCATTGATGCATTGCGCTGTTTGGGATTACGTTATTTACTTTTATTAATAGTTTCGGTTCTCTTCTTTTTTATTTATTTGCAAACAAATTTTCATTTAAAGTGACAACACATTATTCATTCGCATTAATTTCTGTAAACAAAATTAATTTTTTACAAGCTCGTGATGGTATTCGCGTTTATAAAAAAAAAATATCAAAAGAAAATATTAAGCAGTTTGAGTTTCTTTTGCTAAACTGTACCTGTTATTATTTGGGAGCGCCACAGGTACAATTAATTTATAATTAACTATAATTCATTTGCATTCTAACTTCTCCTGATCAAATTGAGCTGTCACGTAGTCGTAACTATTTATTATTTATTTCTGAATTTGTCGCTGTAAAAATTTAAATTTTTAATATTTCAGAAGTAAAAAGAACTTTAGAACTTAGCGAAGAATAAGCGATTGGATAATTTTTTCTAAAGTCCTACAAAACGGTGCAAATCTACTATTTAATCTAACGTCGAAATTGGGGCATTTCAGTCTATAACAGATTTCTCTCAGTTTGCAGAGAAAGTACGAAAAGTTGTTTTTTGAGACTGACGGACAGTAAAAACACAAGATACACAACAACGCCGTTAGGGGACAGATAGAAAGACTAATTAGCAGTGACATTCCAAAGATAAGAGAATTAGGAAAGGAGAGAGGGAGAGTAGGTTGGTTCAAAGGTTGACAAATGAGAACGTTGGAGGAGGAAGATCAGGTTAAGGAGCGAAAAGGCAGACGGTGGGTCAAACGTGCTCACACCTGTGACGTGCGAAGCCATGTGCAATGGAAAAGTTGATGATGATTGTTGTTCATTTCCGGCTGGTCATGTCACCACGTAGGGAGATAATTCGAGCGGTAATTTGCACGGTAAATTCATTTGGGAAATTATCTGAAATGGTTACAAGTTTTTGGGTGGCCCCCCCACCTTCCGCCATTCTTCTTCCACGCCCTGGTTCGTTATTCATAAATAAACTCGCCAGATGTGGAAAATGACACACGTCTGTCTTCTAAGACGTGGAATTCGATACTAAATAAATATTTTTAACAAATCGGTTTTGTAAATAACTTAATTATTATTACATCTGTCGATGGAGGTCGGAGGAGGGCCGATATGGGGGCCGTCTCCCAAATCCTCTTTTTCATTTCGTTTAAAGTTTGGCCAATTTTTAACTGGTAGGGCTCATCAGGTGTTTGGCCCATGTTTTCTTTTTTTTTTACTTTGCGGTGGTCTTGAAGGTCTTTCCTATAGTTTGTTAAAACCGAGTCAATCAAAGTCTTTGAGTAATTTGGCCATTCTTTAGCCATGTTTCTCTATTTTAATGAAGAGCAATTCACACATTTTAAAAAATTTTAATTTCAAAAAGAGGTAAATATTTAAAAGATAAAATTCGGAAGTCATTCAAGTGCCAATTAAACACCTTTTCTTCACCCAATCTCATTTTCATCACGCGAATGAGTTAATTACAGTGCAGAAAATTAAAACAAAAATAAACGAAAAAGACAAAAAGCTTTTAAGTCTTTGACGTTTTAGTCTTTTTTAAATAAATGTATTTAAACCCTCAACTCAGGATAACACAGGGGTTGGTCCTCAGATGCAAAGGATAAACATAATTAAAGTAATTATGAGTAAAATAGAGTTGTCAGCAACAAAGCTACAGTTATTACAGCTATGGTTTTTACGGCTGTGAGGGTACAATAAATTCTCGTAGTAAACAATGCCTGGAGGCATTACATTCTAATCGTTTCTATAAAACGTTAAAATTAGTCAAAAAATAAAATTGCTTTTAATAACGTTAATCTAATGGTTATACTTACCGAAAAAGAAATGTGACAATGGCAGATCGCAGCGATGGTCAGGATTCACTCGTAGTCTTTTTCTGCCCTAAAAACAAATTTCGATGAATTATAAATTAATTTGCAACTCAAAAAAGCAATTAAATAGAAAGCCACTAAACACTGTGACTTGCGCTCTTTCACCTCCTTCAACCCCTCTTTTTGCGCCACCTTTTTCTCTCCTCCCGCAACGCAGGGGAGGCGTCAGCTGCTTTTGAAATTGATGGCTTGGTTATGTGTGCGAGGGATTACATGGGTCTCACATATTTCACCCGTTTTTTAAAAGTCTGCTTTCACTTTTCACTGCACTTTTTTGCGTGGTCCCCATCTTCGCCCGCAAGACTTATTTATAACATGGCGCCCGAGGGGGAGGGGCGGGGGAGGGTATAAAATAATTTCGGTAGCACTGCGGACAGACGACGAAGATGTTCTTCTCCGGGAGGTTATTAAGTGGTAGTGGTTTTGTGTATTCAGTAGAAAATAATATCGGGTTACGTTTGGGAATTCCCAAGTCAAGAATGGAAGAAAGAAGGGACGGGATGACCAAAAAACTGGTTCCAGCGTTATTTTTTATTTTTTTCTTATGGTTTATTCGGGTGTAGATTTCGATCAGATTTTAGTCTTCTCTGTTATTTATACTCGCATTTATGTATTTATTTATGGTTATTAATGTTTATGATATTTGTAGAATTTGAAGAATTTTTTGGGCTTCTTTTAGTTTGTGTCTCTTAAATTTTGTCTGCTATTGATCGCTTTATAGGAACTAAAAAAAAATAAAAATATCTTTAAAAGCTACTGCACAATTTTTAGTCTTTGTTTTTTTTTTAGTATATTTTGAAAGTAGTTTTTGTTTTTCTCGCGAAATGACTAATTCTTCCTCTTTATAATGACTTTCCACTGATTTCATTCCCTCCCCTGAAACTTAAAAGCTCTCATTTTTACTTTCTAAAAGCAAATTTTTCTCGCAAATAAGCAAATGGGAAAAGTCATTCTCGAAGAATGAAAAAATTATCATCTTTTTCGCCATTTTTATTTTTTCTTCTCTTTTCGCTGGTGAAATTGAAGAAAAAAAACTAAGATTTATTTTAGGGGAAGAGAACGTTTTTCATTTTTTCATTCAAAAGAATTTCACGTTTTGCTTTCTTCTTCGCCTCCCCCTCTTCTTTCATCTCCTTCCCTCGATGCCGTTTCCCTGCCAATGATTTTTTGTTTCGGGAATGTAACCCAAATACGCGTCTTCTGCTCGTTCCCTTTTTTCTTTTCACCAAAGCTTCCATTAACCAGATTCAAAACATCAAAGCTGACATGAAATCATTTTTAGCCTTCGGGAGAGCGACCGATTCCCGATTTAATTGTCAGAAACCATAATGGAGTGGATTTAAGTAGACTGCATGTAAATTTCGATTATTTTCTTTGTTTTGATGGACGTTTCAATTATATGTGAAAATAATACAGGGGAAAAGGGAGGTTGAGAGGACTGTACAGTAAGAAACTGAAGGAGAAAGAAGAAATGTATCCGTCCGTAAAATGGATTTTCTTAATTTAATATTTTTTAAGCCAATTTAGCCCTCAGAATCAGAACCTATTTTACAAAACTTAATAAGTACAGATTGTCTATTTCTGTTTCTGTTGTCTCTATTGATTATCTCTGCTAATTAGCTGATTTCTCGCTTTTAAATTAAAAGCTCATTTCAATTCCTACCCACTAAATCAAAATCCAGACATTTTTTATTTATTGTCTATATTTTTATTATCTTTGACTTTATTTGGGAATCGTTGGTAAAAAATTCATTTACTATATTTAAGAACTTCTTAACTATTCAACTTCTTCGATTGGGAAAAACCGAAGTACTGGAATAGTACAGTAAGTATTTTCTCGGTAATGAGAGAAGTTTCAGCGAAATCTTAACTGACCAAAAAAACTACTTTGAATGATCGGATTCCTGGTTTTTCCAGAGCCTTTTTATATTTGAAATTTCCCAAATTAAAAGCGAATGAGCGCCTAATTGAATAAGTAAGCAACAACAAAAAGCCAGAAAATTCTAACCCAATTCGAATGGAGCCGTGAAATTTTCCCTTTCGGGTGAAGTCCGCCCAGGTTCTCTTTCTCATTCTAATAAAGTCAAGATAATGATCTGGGCCAGGAATAGAAGGGCTTAGATACGGGGCAGCAGTCGGCCGTCATGGAGTCATTTGTGTGGGTCTCGTGGGAGGGGTGTGTTTGCGGGTAGGGAGGGAGGGAGGAGAGGGGGCAGATGGGGGAACGAAATAAACTCTGAACGATGATCCCAAAACATTTTGACAAATGATCCTTCAAACTTAATCTTAATTCAATCGGTTACGTTCTATTATTTTAAATTTGCTTCGTAATCCAATAGAAGCAGAAGAAAAAAAAAAAGAAAAAATGTCGGTTTCACAGCCACCTCGAAACCTAATTTTCGTTTTTTTCTTCTTTATTGTGTGGAAAATTGCTTTTTTTCATCCATTTACTTCTTTGCTTTCTTTGATTTTTTCGCCAGGCTTTGATCCATGATTTAAGTTTAGATTGTTATACTCGAAGGTATCGTTTCATCCCAATTGCTTCCTTTATTCCTCCTTCATTTATATTTATTTTATACTTTTATATTATAATTATATATTTGTTTCCCTTTGCTTAAATGCAAGCCGTACTTAAATTTTCGTATTTTGAATAAAATTTTTCTGATGTTCCTTCCGATGAAGGAGAAATTTGATATGATTTTTAAAACTCCGTTGATCAGTGACTCCTCATTATAGAGCTGACATCTTTGAATAAATTTTCTCAGTTTAAACTGGGAACGGAATACTACCTTTTGATAAAATAGATACTCGGTTTGAATAGAAATATAGAAAATTCAATAGCAAAAAGTCCACAATAAATTGTTTTAATTTTGAAGTAACTTCTTTCTGATCTCTATGTTGTTCTATCTCAGTTATAAAAAGATTAGTTACGCCATAAATAATTATTCGATTAACAGTGCAAAATATATTTTAGGAAAATCAACGTAATAAACAGGTTTTTTTTCTCGTTTCGTACAAGATAGGGCATAACCATCCTCTGTGTAATAATTGTTTGATCTGTTTCTGTGTATCTTTGCCTTCATTTCTCTTAACCCATTGAAATTTTCCTCACGCACTGTTTTTTAGTTATACTTTTCTGAAAAGTCCGTTACTTTAGTAACACAGAGAAATTTCACATTTTTAGAAAGTATTGTAAAAACTTAACTTCATTCATATAATTTTATTAAATTGGATATATTTTTCAATTTTAATAATATTTACGGACTGGTTTCAGTCGCTCATTTACATGTCTTTTTGAGATTCACAATTTAGTTCAATGTGTTTAAAATGAATTTATTTTGTCCTTGTTGAAAGAATTTATAGGAGGGAGGGGCTGTGAAGTTCTAAACATGCTAATTTTTTGCCGTTTAAAGTCCGTATTAACTCGTTAAATATATTTTTTAAATTATTATTATTCATTTTATTACACCGATTGTGAAGAAAACTGCAAGAGTCGTCAGCAATTAACATTTCCCTTGCAATTCCTGTGAAATTGAGATTTCCACTTCAAAGTAGCACACTGATTTTATATTTCATAGTAATTGGTTTGGAGTTAGATAAGGTCGAGCAATGACAATTGCGACCCATCGGGGTTTTCCTTCACAATGGAATTTCAAAGTAGAAAAGCACTATAACTGTCTTTCGTTGGACAAAAGGAATGACTTCCTCGTGAGATTAATTAAATCAAATAATGTTCACGTTCACACTAACTCTTCACTCTTTGGGGTGCACATGTTAGGACTCGCGCCAAGTGTCTCACTCTCATTTCTTTATAATCACGTCAAAAAACCCTGCCGAGAGCTAATTAATTTTTCTCTGCCGGCACTTCCCACAACAACAACCGTAAAACACATGCATTCACGCAAGATTGGGTCACCTAAAAACCTGTCATGATTTGCAAACTTGTTTCCGACCAATTAATTGAGAAGAGTTCCCCGAAGGAAAACCCGAGGACTTCTTCGGGACAGGAAGGAAAGCCGGGAATGGCAGTTCGCCAGCAGGATGTGCAACACGGGAAGAAGTTCTGGGAAGACGACGCGGAGCTGAAACTGAGAATGACTTCTCCGGTCAGAGAAGATAATGAACAGGTTTTATTTTCTCCTTTCAAGGCTACCTGATGATAAATTAAAAAACGGAATCGGTCATAAAGTCGTGGAGAGCCAGATGACAAAATATCACTGAAAATTATGCATCGCAATTTTTCCCTCTGCAATTTCAAAAGTAGTAAACTAACATGAATTACCGTTGTAGTCTGCAGAAGCTAAGGTGTGTCTGATATGAAACCTGAAAGTTTATTTCGCATCTCAGATTGCTAAATGGCGTCAAAGACAGACGAAAAGAGAAGAGTTACTACTACTTATCAGAACTTATTAATAAATAAAAATAATCCCAAAATTCCGTAAAACGTAACTGATATAACCATCATTTTTAAGTCACACTCTAAATTTAAATAAGTAAACATTTGATAGCAGAAGAGTTTAAGTTTCCATAAAAAAAAATTTATTAAACTAACCAAACATTTTTAAAATTTGTTAATTTTTTTACGTATTAAAAATATAAAGAAATTTGATCACTTCCGGAAATTGAGAGTGGGGAGGCAAACTTTGCCGGCAAACTTTTCCAGAGAGAACCGAATTCCTAAATGTCATTCATCTTATTTAACTCATTTCAAATAAGAAAAAAGAAATTAGCAAAATGACGTCACATCGAAATACCTGAAATTCTTTCCCAATCCGACAGAAGAGGGGAAACCCACACCGTGGACGGCTCGATCCTTTTTTTGTTCATAAGGCCCGGGGCCCCAAAATATTTCAAACCAACAAGAATGAGTCACTGTTTTCCAAGTAATTAATTCGCATTTCTACTCGTGCGAGGGAAGGGATGAGGGGTGGGTGTCACATGGACCCGGAATTTGGGTTCGGGGGCATAGGTTTTGTTAAATAACTTTTGGAGGCTCAGGTTCATTTTTATATTCTCCACTCATCAGACGTAACGTTTCAAATTTATTTTCTTTCTCTTCCAGACATTAGAAATTCTTAAAATTCTTGGGATTCCCTTCTTCCCAGGTTTTTCGTTTCTTTCGCGGTATATGAGTGGTTTATGTTTGGCCAAAGCCGACTTTTGTAAATTTTTTGTCGAATACTTCGTCACAGAATAATCGTCTGCTCTTTCTTTGCACGTAGCTGTGCTTTCTTATCTGCAACCTTTTAATTTCCTTCTTCTCTCCTCCCTCTCTTTCGTCCATCGTGCAATTTTTTGGGTTTTACGTTTTCTTCTCCATTTATTTTTTGTTTCGGCAGTTTCCCACCTTTCTAATTATCTTATGAGCATCACTGCAAAAGAAATTTTTGTTAATCTCAATTGCAAAATTTTCACTGAATGGAACAAAAGAAGACAACTCTGGAATTCTGTTGTCTTCAGATTTCAATGACCCAACTCCAAAAAGATTTTTAAGAGTCACTTTTTAGGTTCTAACACCGACAGATATTTCACAGCAAAACCCCCAATAATACAAGTTTCTCTTCCCTCCATTACATCGTGTCAGACTACGAAACTTTGTTCTCAAACTTATAAGGTGAAAATATTCCAGAAAAATTTAATAAAGTCTGAAGGGCCTTAAGAGCCTTTGATAAACATGGAGTGCCTGCGAGGGTTTCATAAACTCAGGTCGTAAATCATTCCCCTCTCTCTTTTTCCTTTTTCATTTTTCTCTCATTCAGAAATTTTTCCCCAATTTTTTCCTCCCGAGTTTTGATTTGCAAAATACTGTTTATTTCCTACCAGAAATCCATTGCTTATTTTATAGTTAATTTCTTAGATATTCACGTCAGGTGTTGAAAATAAGCATCAAATTTTGAAAACCGAAATTTCTAAAATGCCCTCTCAGGGAAAGGAAAAAACATGACATCACTTTGGACAAGAAAACAATTGTCGCCCCTGACAAATGTCTCCTAAGATATCATTTTATATCTTTAATGATAAAACTCATCGTATTATTAGAACTTCAATTTGCAGAACTATGACTCCTAATATAATAACGTTATTCTTGCTTTAAGAAAAAAAAAATAGCAATGAATATACTTACCATTACAGCATTGGCCAAATACTCTTAGTCAAACATAATCAAAACAACTTTAAGCTTATAAATTGACAAGTGAAAACCTAATTAATTTCTCAAGACATTTAGTTTTCCAATTTTTTATATATTTTATGTTAGAACTTCAGTCAAATTTTACGTATTTATTGCATTTTTGAAAGTCCCCTTTACCTAAGAATTCCCCTTAGCAGAAAAACAATTGACTATAGTGCAGACGATTCCTCTCCCAGGTTTGCCAACTTGCCCCTCTGTTTGGCGGGACTTTCCTTTGGCAGTGTGGCCAACCGTTTTGAATGTACAATCGGTATGCGGTTGATGCTTAATTGATATTTATATTTGTGTATTATAATCAGTGAGTAATTCCCGTAGGCAACGGGTCCTTTTACTCTTCATCCAGAAATACCACCCAAGCAATTTTTATTGTATGCTTTCAGCAAAAATGGCGCTTAAAAACTATGGAATGGGACTTTGCCCGAAGTCCACATCTGTTCCAACCGAATGGCATTGTTTTGCAACAAACAAATTTTTTAAAAACTGTCCCACAGAAAAAATCATTGTTATTGTGTACATTGGGAAACGTTCAAAAGGGGTGCACAAACTCTCTCCCGAGTGCTTACAATCGCGATAATCATATCTTGACTTCGACGATGGTTAGCAAACAAACAAACAAACGGCCGTGCAATAAGTGGCACTTGAAATTCATCCCCAAAAATTTTTGCGAGGGTGGTGAAATCGATGAGGGTGACAGAAATCTTTAAGAAACTGTCAAGAGACTTTTATGGAAGTTTTGAATTTATGTTCCTTTCTTTTGGGTACCTTTTGTTGCAGGAACCCTCCCCCACCCCCTCCCTCCTCCTCCTCCGTGCAATAAGGACAGTCCCTCCAGCTCGATTTTTACGTGTTTATTGCTTTTTTGGAATTCCTCTTCATCAAGAAAAATAAATTAACTTACCTTTTTTCATCCGCGCAGCAGTACTCAGGGACGGATTGGGCCAAAGAGGCTTTTGCCACAGCGAAACTCAGCCAAATTGAATGATTTCGCGGAAAATACGATTTTGATCTTTAACCCTTTCGCTACGGGCAGGTTCGACGACCATATCACCATATGGTAACTTTACAACTGGTTTACATATATGGCACAAAATGAAGAGCCACTGTAGTGCCCGCAGTAGCGAAAGGGTTAAATTCAAATTAACATAACAGAGGTAGTAAAATCAGAATGCATTGCAAAAATACATTCTTAGAAATAGATTCCTAGAAAAAGATGGTTAGGGTTTTGATTAAATCATGGCATTTATTTTTAACCCCTCAGAAATTCTGTATTATTAAGTGCTTTTGAAATTATATTCCAAAGTAAAAATCTTTATGCAGTAGTCAAGTCATAGTCAATAAAATAATTAAAAATTAAAAAGTAAACAAAAGTCAGGGATTTTCGATGCACTGAGACCGCCTCCGATGGATACAAAGTGTGGATCACACGGTTACTTTGCAATAAATTTCCATATTTAGAAACCTGTTTCAATTAATTAACTGAAAAACTTTTTAAAAATATAGAGATGTCATAATAATTATTTATTGTAGGAAAATGCAAAAAAATTAAGTTAAAATAAACATTAAGTTGCACTTTTTTTTTATTTTAAAATGAGGTAAAAGAAGAAAAATAATCTTTTGAACTTTAAAGACCAGGAAAGACTGTGTAAAGGGTTCAAATTGTTTGAAAGAGAACAAACACTATAGCCCCGAATGATAGAGCTTACGTAAGGAAACGTTCCATGTTGTCGTGTGGGAAAAACCGATTCCTTCAATTTTCAGTGGCGTAATCAGTGCACCAATCTGTCCCTGGGAAGAAACCAATTGAAAACCTCGAAAGAAAAAAGACGAAAAACAACAAAGGATTCGAAGTTGGCCGTAAAGTCAATAAAAGTTGGTGTTGATCCCCCTTGTTTGAAATATTTCTATTATCCCTGTGAATTACAGTAGAAAACCGTGACGGGGGATGAAAATACTCACCCTCTGAATATGATATATGCTTAACTCACAGATTATATCTTAAACGGATTCTGGTTAAACATCCATTCTTCTGCTCCGTCCACTTTTGTTCCTCTCCAATTTCCGAGAAAAAATTTACCTTTAATTGTTCCCATCTCGCTCGCTTCTTTTCCATTCTTCTTTTTCTTTCTTCCTCCCTACATGCTTGGCCTTTCAAATTAATCTTTTTCGGAGGTTCCGTTCGCTTTTCTTTGGCAACCTTCTCTTATCCCGAGAGGCCGTCTTCAGTTCTGTGGACGACTACTGACTTTAGCTGACCTCGACAAGTGCGACTGAACGGACCTGGTTTCCTGAAGAAGCGGAAGGTGTTGTGGCCGAAGTGTTGGGCAGAAGACGTTATAGTGATTTGGTGACTTCCAGCTGATCGCTCCACGGGAGATTCCCTCTTTGTGACCCCTCACGAACTGTCTTTGCTCAGGTTTGTTTGTTGCAATTCCATCCGGTGCATTCTCGCGCCATCGTTGATCGAAATGAATGGAATTGGCACTACTCTGTGTTATTCTTCGTCCGGTTTGTTTTAGGCTCTCATTCACAAATTCAATAATGAAATTCTTAAATAAATATTTTCGATTCAGTTAATTGGCACCGAAAATATTATTACTGTTTATCTCACATAAATAATAATTTTCAACTTCGTTTTGACTTGGAAAAAATGATTTTGCTTTCCTAAAAAAGAAACATAATTACTGTTATATTTTACATTTACGCAGAATTTCACCTGTGGTAAAAGGGAAATCTGTCGCAGAAAACTGAGTAACAAATCATAAATTTTAAGACTGAATAAAAGAGAAATGAGTAAGCTGAGTTTAATGACTTGTGAGCATCCCCTCCTTCCCCCGGTTGTCCCATCCCCTGTAGCAAAAGCAAAGGTGTCTACGCAAGCGCGTGGGTGTTAAGGAAGTAATTTGTACCGAATTAACTTTTGTTGTCCATGAAACACAGGTGAAAATCTAAATCTTTGATTAATATGTCCGCCACTGGGGGCGACGTTCTCCTTGGAAGCACCTGAACAACTCCCGCACCTGTAAGCTCCTTCGTGGCCGCCCTCGTTGGGAAATTCTCAGGAACTCTTTCACTCCTGAATGTTTCGCTCTGACCCCGTGACCCCCACAATGGGGCCGCGTTGCTCCCGCGCTTTCCTTCCTTCCGACGTGACCGACATGATAATCCCTGGCTTTTGTCTTTATCAATCGCCTGAATACGGCACTGCGATCGCTCGATATGCAAAATAAGTTTCTTTTATATTTTCAACACGTTTCAGGTGAACTATATTTGCTTGTTTTCTTTTTTAAACTTTTCTTTGATAAAATCACATTTCTTTCTTTCTATGGAACTTAACATTTACACTTTAGACGTCGTCAATATTTGGCTCATCTCACAATCCTCTCTGTTTATTACCCGTTTGGTTTTATATTTTATAGTTTCCTCTGAAAAAATTTGGGGTTCTCGAAACGCATAACTTTTATTTTACCAAACTTAAAAGGATTTTTCTGATTTTTCAGACTGAAACTGACGATAATTTAAAAGTCATTTTGTCGGGACATTCACTCCCTTTTGTTCTTTCAAATATGAATGTTATTTTCCTCCCGTGAGTGCTTATTCGAAAAATTTTAAGGAATTTATTTTGCTTTTATCTGATGATTTCACTTCCTCAACACTCTTAATAAACTCATTGCAAATTTTAAGAATGCAATAAATGAAATCTGCTCTCAATTAGTAACTCTATTTGTATGAGGTTATATAATGGGCGACACTCTCACGGGCTTTTCCAAACAGGATTACTTATCCACCAAGTCGATGTTATTAAAAGCGCGGGGAAAAATAAAAGCATTTGTTGCCTTCTTTCGTTCGAAACGACGAAGATGGGGCGAAAGCCCGGGGAGTGAAATCTATTAATGAAAAAGTAACATGAAATTAATAAGAAATCCAATGCGCAGATGATGTTCATTTCATTTCCGGCGGAACTCATTTCCGGTTTGCCTCTCGGCGTCAAACACACGATTCTTCCTCAGATAAATCCCTCTTGCGGCGGAGGAAAAGAGTTTCCTCCGAGCCAATTAACTGTTGTATGCAAATGACTTGTGGGACTTCCCATGCGTCCCGTATGCTCCCGCGAAATACATGCCGATTGTTAAGTGAATTAAATTTTCAAGAGTTTGACCAGCTGCTGATAACTTTCTTTTTCATTGCAGGAGAAAAACCGTTTAAATGTGAATTTGAAGGCTGTGATCGAAGGTTCGCAAATTCTTCCGACCGGAAGAAACATTCGCATGTCCACACGTCGGATAAACCGTACAACTGTAGGGTTTCGGGCTGCGACAAGTCCTATACTCATCCTAGTTCTTTAAGGAAGCACATGAAGGTAGGTGGATCCCCTCCCAGAGGAAGCCACGTCCTAACCACCACCACTCATTCGAGCGCTCTTCATTCGCAGGTGCACGGTTGTGGGAGTAGCAGTACTAGCGGTGGAAAGTCCCCTAGTCATGGCTACGACAGCGAAGGCGAGGATTCAAACTCTTCGTCGGAGAGGTCGATCAGCGTGTCAGCAATGTCTCCTCACCATAGTAATCAAAGTGATCCTTTAGCTATGTCTGATCATAGGGTAAGATTTTATGCTTAGCTTAGCCATTGTGATTCCTCTTAATCTCTTTTTCTGTTGCTTTACTATTTTATGATTTCAAGTTTTTATTGTTGGTTTTACATTACGGTTTTGTTTTTTGGCCAAACCAAAATTTGTTTTCTTTATTTTCAGCATCTTTCTCAAAACAATCAAACCTCTCTCAACCATAACACATCCCTGTCGGACTGGTACGTGTGTCAAAGTGCCGGAATGGGCGGCATGCCGACGCCCCCGAGCGCGGACCACTCCCCGGTGAGCCACCTGGGGCACCTGGGGCACCTAATGCACCATGGTGCGGCAGCCGCTTACTGAGTTCAGCCCCCCGCTCCTTCGAACAATCTCAACTTTTTCCAAAAGCACGGGAATTTTTCCTGGGACTAGCCCACCGAAAGAAGAACAGCCTTGTGAAAAAGAGAGCCAAAGATAAACTACTGTTTCAATTATTCTTCAGTCGAGAGCGGGGGTAAACACAAATTTAGTTTAAAACGACAGCAGTGAACTCGTCTTGGAAATTGGTGAGTCTGGTGACCGATTCCCCAACACAGTTAAGTATGAGACCTCACCACTGAATAGTTTTTTTCTTTTTTTAGGCGCAACCCGAGAAGCAACCGGAAACAGATTTGTAATGTTTCAGTCTCTTTCCTTCTTAGACAGAACCCAGTGAAAGCTCAATGTAATTTTATTTAAACTGCAGACGACTCTTGCGGACAAAAATCTTATTCGCCTTAAACCGGAGTTTTCAAAAAACGAACTATCAATTGTAAATTGTATATATTTGAGATTTAATTAATATTAAAAATGAACAATAAAAATCTTATGCAGATATGTTTCTTTTCTTTCGCACGCCTTTTTTCAGTTTTCATTTGTTTGGGATTTCTCAGAAGACAAAATCGAAGAATAAATCGACCAATAAAAGCGAAGAATGAAGGTTGAAAGAATTTGGAATGTCACGACCTTTGACATGTTTCAGACAAGTATCTGTGATAGAAAAGCGGAAGACTTAAGAGTGCCCATTCACTCCCACGGGACCAAAAGCGAAGTTTCTGTCGAAATCCCTCAAATTCTAATCCCGGCTCCTTTGAACTCGCAAATATTATGAAGAATTTACGAGAGGAGGATAATTATGTCGTCAAATTCAGTTTCTGACAAGAAAGACTGAAGAGTGGAAGAGAGAAGAAAGAGAGAGAGAGAGGGAGGGAGTGAGAAAGAGAGAGAGAAGTTAGAATTGTGTACTTGCGTCAGCTGCAGACGACAGCAACGCTGATAATTACTCCCTATTATGTCGTCCGCTTCCCAAAATCTCGTTTAAGCCGATTTTCATATTCCCATCCTCCCTCCGCCATCCCTTCTCAACCTCCATATTTCATGTCAGAAAGTGGATTTCTCTTTCTTTAGAAACTAAATTAATGTACGACTATAATTCATATTTGGTTTTGTTATTATATTTTAAATAATAATATAAATAATAAATTAATATATTTAAATTAGACATTTTGCTAGTTTAAAGAAACATTTCCTTTTTAGAAGAGCTCAAATCAAAAATTTAGCGGACCTAAAACGAAAAGTATGTTTTAGAAATATTTTATGTAATCTTTTCTTTCATTTCTATGAATTCGGTGGCTTCTTTCCGTTTTATTTTTTTTTCTTCAGTTTATCTTTCTTCTGCTCTTCTGCCTAATATTATATATCTCAATCTAATAAATAAATCAATATTTAATGCCACATGACATTAATATATTAAACTTTATTTGTAGTTTTTATATAATTCAGTATTAGCTGCTTTATTTATATCTAATATTTTAAAACATATTTATCTCAGTCGGAATTACAACTAATTAATTATTTAAGGCAAGTCAAATGATCTTTGCAAAACTTTGTGTATTATTTTTTATATAAAATTTATTTAAAAAGAGTAAAAATTTTCAAAATCTATTTCTTCTTGTCACTGTCTATTTTTTCCTTTTTTCTTCGTCCTCTACTAATGATTTTATTTGACTAATTCTTCCTCTTTTGATAGCAATGCCTTCGTTGTAACCTAATTTCTAAAAAAAGGGAAACACTTCGAATTCTATCGCATTCCTATTGGATAATACTTATAAATAAACGTTATGAAATTAGATTTCGGTGTGAAGGCAAAAACGTGATAAGTCTTTTTTTGGAAGTTTTACTTTTATTATTACAAAGCAAAGAAATTATTAAAAAATTGAAAGGGTTATTATCAATCAGGAGGTTAAAGGTCAACCATCTTAATCGATGACAGCGACAAGCCGCCACTGTCATATCCTCCATAGAAGGTACCAGCAGAGAGGTGACATTGCTGCCCTTTCAATTCCACTTTGCCATCATTAATAACAATGCCGATATTTTACCCATCAATGCCAGCACATTCCATTCATTACCTTCGTTTGTTCGTTCATTCATTCAATGCGTGAGTTTTCTTCCTACAAACTCCGACTTCACACGCTTTTCCCAACTCCCAATTCAATAAAGAAACGTTGTTTGCTGGCGTGAACGCGTTCGCCGTTGGTTTTGACGGAACTCACTTAACCCGCGAAAAATGATTTCGATCGGAAATGACGTCAACGGAGGGGTTTCATCCAAACAAATCCGTAACCGTCAGCAAGAAACAAAAGAAAACGGGGGAATTCTGCGTATAAATCAAAATAAATATTAATTTGACCGCGGGATCATGAATATCAAAATGGCGGAAATCGGACCAGACAGATTGAAAACAATAAACAATTCAACGAACGGGTGCAGAAAAAATTCCTGTATTTTTAGGCTCTAGGTTCGCCGTTAGAAGATTTCTTTTGGATTTTCACATTATTTCGCATTAATAAATCCCAAGGAAAGACGCTGAGAGCTTTGGCCGCTGCGGATTTTTCGTTAAAAATTATATGTATTACGATTAATGCGCGCCACGTGGCCATTATTGAAAGTCAATCGGGTGAGTCAAGTGTTTTGGGACGCGTGTTGAGGCTGTTGGGCCGTCATCAATGGGGTTGTTTTCACACCCCCTCCCCGGTGGAAATTCTTAATGGCGTACGCCCGTCATTTCCCATATTTTTTTCTTTTCCTCTTCCTTTCTTTTATAATAATAGCTTCAAGACAAAAGCGGAGATTTATTTATTTTCAGAATCATTCGGAGGAGGGCTGAAGATTTGTGACTGGAAAGTGCCTCTGACTTGTGAAATTTTTTTTAATCAAATTTATGTTTTTCAATTTATTTATAAGGGATTTTACAAAAAACGACCGAATCGATGCGAATTGTTGAAAAAAATGATGAGATTTCAATAATATAACTTAATACCTTTTTCATTTCCAGCTAAACTGCAGAAGAGATTATTTTTACAAAAATGTGAAATTATAGAGCAATAGAAATGACTATAGGGTATAGTCATAGCAGATCAAAAGCAGTCGAATTGCCCTTTTGAAAGAGATAAGAGTGCGTTGATAAACAAAACCTTATTCGCTTAATATAAATCTGAGTTATAAATAAACTATAATCCTAATTCTGAATGTCCTCAAAATCACTCTCAGAAATTCTTGGGAATTTAAATTTATGAATTTCGTTAACCAGAGCTTTCTTGATTGAAGACAAAAAGGAAAAGTAATTATATAAATGGTTGTTAAAACCAAATATTTGAATTTATGGTACTCGATCGAGTATACAAAGGCAAACGCAGAAAAGACAATTACACATCAAACTTTTTAATTAATTTTTACGGATTTTTCCTGGAAAATGAGGCTGGGCTTTCCCGGATTTCTAACTTGAGAAAATCACGAAGGAGCCAACTCCAGGAAGAGGCTTTGCCTGGATTATGGCCAAAGATCTGAAGAAGATAATAAATTCCAATAACTTCCACTAGACTTCGGAGAAAGAAGGAATGCGAAGCTCAACAACTTCCTTTAAAGCTGGAAGCAATAAGTCAGGAGTTAATAAAGCACCGCGAATTAGGATGTCACGACCTTTCTTCATCCGCAGTTATCATTTCTGGAAATTATTTTGCTCCAGGCTAAGATATTTGGGAACCGTGGAGGAATTCACGTCGCCACCTGTTTTAGGTAAACTTTGCAGATCATTTACGGTTCGAGAAAAAAAAAAACGTTATATCGAAGGAACAATCAATCTTTTGTAAATCCCTTTATAACTGACATATGCTCTTATCTAATCAAGTTGTGTCGTGTCATTAACCGCACATTGATCGTGGCTGTAGAATTATAAGAGATTTGTTAAATGAAAATGTCAAATAAAATGCTTCTCTGATTTGATTCATTATGCCGGATGAAGATTTGCTCTCCACGGTCAGTACCGGTTCTACGGTCCTTTGACTGCTTTTCAACCATTATTGTATTTCAAAGAAAATAAACTTATCCTAAAAGAAGTTCGAAACGCCTCCTCAGTTTCAGGTTTTCGAGAAGGTGCCTAAATCTCGATCGAATTAAAAGAATTTACATTCGCATCGTTTTTGGCCAATATCCATTCCTCCTTGGCAAAGGTTCTCTCTCCCTGTTTTTATAGATTTTCGATTCGCCATGTTTGCGACTTTTGCTAGAAATGTAATTCATTTTAAAAAAATGGTCGCCAAAAAAAGATAAAACCGAAGCGAGGGAAGAGAGAAATAAATTGTGAGGAAGGTGGAGAGGAGTTTCGAGAAGGGGCGGGGGTTGATCGGAGCTATGGACGTCGACAAAAAATACAGTTACTTCTGGAGTACAAGGAAAGCTGTAGTATTGTTATCGATTGCCACGCCCCCTGCTGCGGGTTTCCATGGAAACTTTGAGTGTTTCCTTCCGATGTTCCTCACTTTGTAACTTCCACTGCAACATGTCCCACAAAATCGTAAAATATTTTCAAACTGAGCAAAATCTCAAAATGAGTCCTTTCGGTTTTTCTCTTTTCGAAGGGAATGCACTCGGCCTGTCCTCCAACAGGAGAACATTGTTTCCCAGAAATTGTTTCTGAAAAAACCATTCACACTGAGCGAGAGATGAAATCCTATGGAAGCTCAACGGCGAACTTTTATGGGGGGAAAGGATAGCCTCCTGCTTTTTTATAACAGCATTTTAAACGAGTAAGGAATGTTTCATTTTGTAAACGATAGTATGAATATTCTTATGCTGAAACTGCGACCAGAAATCAAATGAAAGACAAATACTACGCACATATGAATTTTATATAATTTATTGATGACGGCGGAATATAATTTTCGGGCCGGTTTTCATTCTTCTATGCAATAATTCTTATTTGCGGAGGGGAGACGGATTTTCCGTGAACCTGACTGGATTGTTTTAGAGGTTTTAACTTAATTATTATGACGGAAATCTGTTCAATTAGACTATAATGCAGTAATATTAGTTTAAATTCCAACGGGAAATGCATTAAATTCGTTTTTAGTTTTCTCTAACAAGGTTGAGCCAAAGGTTACTCGCTTAATCTGTCGCTTAATATCCAGTTTATTTGAGATACTTATCAAAATACTCACTTTATAATAAATTTTGTTCAATAAAATCAGCCGTCCCAGAATTCAGTCCTCAATGATTTTCCGCAACGATTTTCTTTCTTATCTGGATCGTTACCTTAAACAAAAAAACAAAAGTAATAAAAATGGAAAAAAGAAACTGACATATAAAGATCATATGAGATTATTTGTCCTTCTTGTTTCTTATCTGTTTAAATATTTATTTATTTGTTTATTACATCATATATGTCTATATCTTCGTAAAACTGAAAATTTGCTGAATGTTTATCACGAAAAATTGTAAATTTTAATACTCTCGATGGCAATTGTAATTAGAAGACACTAATGACTCTTGGAAAAGTCTAACAGAACTCAACCTAATTCATCGAAGCAATTAGAAAGAGGAATTAAAGTGCTGAGCAGAAAATGAAAAACATATTGATTGTATTTCGGTTGAAGATGGCCACAAATTTTAAGAGAAAACAAAGTATGAAAATGAGAAAGGAACAATTGATTGATGGGCAAAGCAGCCCCGTCTTATATAGGTAATTAAGCAGAAAGAATGTCTGTGGGGTCCATTAAAGTAAAAAACGAATTTCAGAAAGCAAGAAAACAAGTGGTTGAATGCGGAGGTCGCGGGGGCATGTTTTAGAAGGCTCCAATGGACCCCCGACGGGTTTTACATATTAAAAAACTGAATTCATCTGAGCAAGAGTAAATAAATTTGAGGGGTGAAGGGAAAGGGAAGGGAGACCCGCAATCGATTCACATAATAAATAACCCAAAACCCGGATATTAAAAAAATTTTCATCCCTTAATCATTCTCCGACAGCCGAGCGAACGGGTTAAAGTTGAAAATTTCTGTTTGGGAATTTTCGTTAAAAGAAGGGATGCCGGGACGGCGGTGGACATTTTTTCTTCTTTCGGCTTACAAGAGCCAGTATTAAGACTTTACTTTCTGGGCATTTAATTCGGCGAAACACTCCTTCATCTCCTCGCACACTTCCTTCAGGTGGCATTAGGAAAATGATTAACTGGAAGAAAAACCGGAGGGGAAGCCTTTTGTTTAGAACAGTTTCTGGATGTCAGTTCCAGACATTTCGAGGGAGGAGGAAGAACAAGAGGGAACTCCGCTAGGGGGGAAGAGCCAGAACGCCCCAATAATTACAGAAAGATCCGATCGGCGAGTTCGTGCCGCTGACGTTTCCCACGCCCCATTTTTCATCCACTCAATCGCGTGCTCAAAACGGGAGAGCCACTTTCGAGGCAGCATCGTCCTGTTGGATTCGGCCTTTCAGGTTCCGCAAGTTTTGGTGAAAACGAAAGCAAGAAACGTGACGGGTTGTAAAAATGGCAGCGTATACCCACTCAGCGGGGGCTTAATCTAACCAGAACCCCGCGGAGGAGGCTTGAATATTACCATTCCTTCGGGGTAATCAATGGTTTGCGTGTTGACGAAGACGGTGGAGACGGCCCTCAGGCTGCCCCGGACCTCGGAGCGCTTCTTCTAGTAGTCGCCATTTATCAGAGCGTGAACTAAACTCAACAGGTTCCTCTCTTTGTCCGCCCCCTCCCACCTGCTCCCGAGATTACCCTCGAGGATTCAAGAATTCATCGAACGGCAGGAGACCACCCGTTTGTCGTCTCTGCACTTCCCCATCCGTTAGAGTCAGCACTTTTAAGTTTTTCCCCAAGATATTTGCCAACCTGAACATGGTTCCCTCTCTTTACCTATCAACTCACTTCTTCTTGCTTTTTCTTCTATTTATTTTTTTCCTTTCTCTTTCCCTGTTCCTTAATTATTCGCTTACCGAATAAAATTGCATCTTATTTTCTTTCCTTTCTCAGGTCTTCCTTCATTATTATTTGGTATTTTATTTGGTACCTGACCACTGAAGAGAAATAATATTTTGGATGCAAAATCAATAAACTCAGAATAAAACAGTAATTAGGAAATTAAGCCAACTTGTCGATTACAACCCCAATCAAAAAACTGCAGTATAATAAGTATATTTTATAAGAAATATTTTTATAATAATACGACATACGAGAGTGAAGAAAATTGTTTTTAAAATATAAGTGCTGGATAACCCCCCGACCCCCGATTCAATTCAGTTCTCTGTGGGAGCCGAGTGCTTCATTTTATCATTATTGTCTTCTGTTTTGCAGGCTTTTGTGTTTCAACCTCAGCTGGATCAGAACTCACCCCCGCCCGACAAACAATTCTCTCTCACCGCACTCATGATTGATGTTTTCACGGGGAATCATTTTAATATTTATACTTCGGCTCCTTTGCATCCCTTTTGTCTTCTTTATCGGTCCTAGATAATCAGGGACCGATCGCAGAGAGAGTAACTGTTGGGTTGTTAATACTATATTCAAATTTTTTGCCCACTGCAAAGGCATTCTGCCCTTTCAAGAACAGATACATTTTCTTGGTACAGCTGTTGCAATTAGAAAACCAGTGAAGAATAAATAAATGGAGCAGACGAAATGAACTATTAGTGAATAGTTTGTCTGACTGAGAGTGCTTTTGTTTATGCCCCCCGGTGCGCCGGGTTTGGGGCAGAAATAATAACCGTAAGGGCTCAGTTCGAGTCTGATGCCCTCCGGGCACAAGGCGGAGGTCCATTGCTCCCCTCCTCTAACCACCACAACCCATGATCACCTTGAAAGAATGCACTGCACTGCACCATACTGCATAATTCATTATTTTATTCCCGATATTTCCTTCCATTAGGAAGATTTTCCTTTGGTTTTATTTTAGAAATATCAGAACTTCAAAATGATGACACTTAGTTCAGTTCAAAAGTAAGTAATGCAAACTCTGATGGAGGATTTTGTGTGTGGGAATATTCCAATTTTGGTCCAGTATTTGATAAAGGCAGAAGTGTCCACAAGCAGAAGGAATTTTATGTCAAATAATGGAAGAATAATAGGGAGCAAGGAAAAGAAAAATCAGACAGCGAGAAGATCTATAAGGACTTGCTTACAATGATGATTTTCTGTATAATTCGAGGCATTTACAGTTGGGTGCAGAGCTGTGACGGATGGCAGAAACGGAAAAGGGATGATCCAAAGATAAGGAAAAGAGGTTCAGGAGGGCGTAGGGCAAAGTCAACGTCGGATGCAATTTAAAGAGAATCAAAGGAAAATCCCATGAAAGATAAGTAGAAAGGATTAAGAGAATGGAGGGAAAAAAGAAAGTCAAAGAACATCCCCTGGTGGGCTTCATTTTCGTCCGCGACAGTTACGGAGTGATTTTGTCCCTTTCACAATATTAGGACACACAAAAGTTCTTTTGCACTTGACATCTAATAATCATCCACCGAAATTTTTTTTTTCCTTCTTTCTTGAATAAATACATTTTATTTGTGAACAGTCGCGTCGCCCCCGCGCCTAGCCCCGTCCCTGGTTTCCTTTCGTTTTTTAAGGCGCGATCACTCTTTGGTTTTTTATTACTCGACCGGAGAATTTAGGGTGTTAGTGGCCACCTGTCACACTAAACTATGATTTTATCAGTCATGTTGGTTATTCACAAAGCGCCTGCCTGCAGAGGCGTTTCTTACAGGTTGAATTGTTTTTTGATTCATTGTTTCTCCTTGGAATGACAAACCCGAGGTTTTGTTTGCATGGCATGTCAGTTATGTAAGAGTGCCTTAAACATTTTAAATTTGTGAGCGTTTTCATACTCACCTAACTTTGTAACGGGTTTTTATGTTTTTAACGCCTCATTGACTATGTTTTTAATTAAATTACCGTTGCACTAAAAATCATTATTTACAACTTAATCGTTTATATATTATGTCGATTGATGAGAAATTAGCATAATACTATTTTTTTACTTATCTAATAAAAGTTTACTGTAACTTATGCAGTTATAACATACGCGTAAAAGTGATAAAAAATTTTTAGAAAACAAAATTTCAGGATATTACTCAGAGAAAGATGCGAATACGACTGAAAATAAATTATGATTATATGTAATTGGATGTGAATAATTCCAACGAAAAACTCTTTAATAAATAATGCGTAATTAGTTTTTCCTTCAAATAATATACAATGTGTAAATGATCTTTAAATTTTATATTATAAAATTCGCATTCTTCCCTATTGAATTTGCAGATTCGTTGAAAAATGATATTTAGGAGTTTCCTTACTTGAACATATCTAAAAGATCTATTAAATTTCGCAATAAAGAAATTTCTAAATTCTAAAATTATTCTTCCAAAATTTGCAAAAAAAACTTAGAGCGTTAAGTTTTCCCGCGAAGCAAAATATCAATTATAATGAAACATATAAAAGGGTATTTAACATATAAAGAACTGCCCTTAAAATAATGTCTTGAGAAAAGTGTTAGGTGACATTTTTAAAAGCTAATAAAATCATACTTGGAAAAATAAAAATAATAAAAAGTAGGGGAATTTCAACGGAAACATTTACGCAAACAAAATCCCAGTCTATGTGGTTGTTCAATTTTCCGTGAGATGGCGACACTTGCTAGCAAACTGTGTTTCAATTTAATGAAATAGAGATATATAATTTATTGAATCTTTACCTTCATTTTGGTTAGGCAGCGTTTGTTTTAATATGAAAAGTAAAAAGGAAATAATATTGGCAGGCAAATTTAAGAATTGCTTTTAAACGAAAGTAATTCTTGAAACAATTTTCCATAAATTTTAATAACTAATTATTTAATGAAATAATTTCTTTCTATAACTGTTAAGTTATAATTGTTTCAATAACTTTCTATAACTGTTAACTTTTTCGGCTTTCGATTTTCATTTTTTCCTTTTTACGTTTATTTTTTTTTAATTTCATTTATTTGGAGAAACCTAATTTGTGTATCACATACTTACGTAAATCTATATATACATAATTATTAAAATTGGAATTTTATTTTTATTAATTTAAAAAGAAATATAAATTTAAGTTTTTATTCAAATTATTATATTATTTTCAACGATCACTTTATTAACATCACTTTCAAAAGTTGGTATATTTTCGTTTAAAAATCAAAACTGGAATCGCGCAAGTTTTAAAAGGCGTATTACAGCGCAATTTTTTGTAAAACTTATGGCGAATGTTTTGAAACAAACTTGAAATCATATGCACTTTGTTATGCCGCCAGCACAGAAATGGTACTCAGAATATGGTATTCATGGAACATAAATAATGGTTATTTGATGTTAACCCGCAAGATATTTAATTTAATTATTGTTACTTTGAAGTTTTTTAAAATAAATTAAGAAGAAAATCACTATGCTTTTCTTTTATTTCAGTTGCACTTTATGGAGCTTGGAGGCTTATTTCTGAAGTTACCCCCCAGTTGAAGGTGAAAAACTTAAACTAAGTTTCAGATATTTTTTCATAAGGTAGAGATTTAATTTATTACCCTTACAGTCATGACCTGCTTTACATTTCAGTTTGGAAAATCATACTTTTTAAATGTTCCCCATAAAAAAAAGTTTTAATCACTGTTTTAGATGTAAGGGTTCAGTATTTTAAAAACCAGTATTATACAACTGCCTGTTGTTGCATCAGTAAATTTGTAGGCATTTAAAATATGGATCATTGAAAAGTGTGTTTACTTATGGTCATTATAAAGTGTTTATTTTAAATTCGACAAGTATTTAAAAATTTAATCATGTAGTTAAACACTTGTTAAAATTACCCTAATTATGAAATTTGACAAAATCAGAAAAAAGTTAAGTATTTGAGAGGCATCACTTGGCTCATCACATCACATACCATATAAAACTTGTATTAAGGATGAACTAAATGAGAACCTCTGTGAAGGAATCCCCTTTCATCTTCTCAAAAATCCTTTAAATTCAGCTATGCAGACCAAAGCAGGCACTCAAGCCCAAACCAGGGAATTCTTAAATTGAAAGATTGGACTAAATGGCCTTAAATTAAAGACATGTTTTCTACTTTGGTTTACTTTTCAGAGCTGAAATATTGTGTTGTGAGAACAATCAATGGCTGCAAAGAAAGATAAAAGTAAGTAATCCACCTCAAAGAGATGGTTTCAGTTAGCCATCCAAAATAAATCAGTAAAAAAGATTTCTTTCAAAATAAATCAAAATAAATGCTGAGCAGATAAACAACATTGGGATATATAAACTTGGGAAATGGGAAAATCCTGGGCATTCACCATGTTGCCTGAATCTTACCCTTTGAATTTCCATTTGGTACATTCTCAGCAAAATAATTTGAGTGTCAAATTAATTTTCAAAATGATAAAAAACTCAGCAGATAAATGTAGAAAACCATGCAGTGTAAAAAAAATTTTAACTCAAAACATGGAAAAAAGTTTTGAAAACTGATTTGGAGTTAATTATTAATCAAAAACTGTAATTTTATATAAATTATGTAGCATTATTTCATTAATACTTCCGTTAGTAAAATTGAGCGTAGCGCTCGCATTCAACGTTGTGCAATGTGGGCACGAATATTCAACACCAAAATTTACCAATTGGCCCTTTGTGAAAATAAACATCTACATTAAAATTAACTAACATGTGAGAAAGTTTTGACTAGGGTCACTGAACTAAAAATATTTTACCGTTTTGGTTTTTTAAGATTTTACATCCAAATACTTTTATTTAAAATTTATTCATAAACATTATGGATGCACTTGAAGTTTTTTTTTGAGCAAGATATCCCCATTTTAATAAAAAAAAATAACAGCGGAAGGAGCATAGGATTCCAAATGTCTACATATAAATTATTTATTTACAGATGAGTGAAAATAATTCATAAAACGATGTTTTCCATAAACTGTCAAATTTGAGGCAGTCATAATTTAATGGCTCCACCAAATGCATGAATTGATGCAGCCTAAAAATTCTGAGCTGACTTTCTTCGGTCAAAATTAACTCTTAAAAATGCTACTAATCATTAGAATTAATTCGAATGCAATGTAAAATACAGAAGTAAATAAACTGTCTTTGTTTAGTAAACAACTTGTTCAATTCTTAAATAAATAATTAAGTACATTTTTTAAGTGTTTTGCACAAGGTCGTTATTGTTTTTCGAGCCGTAAATATTACAAATAAAAAATTCAAGTTCAAAAGACAAATCAAAAGACAAACTGATTTCACCGACTTAATATTCACATTACAGAGGGATAAGAAGGTTTTATCTGTAATTTTTGCTTTAGTAAATTCCCTCCAACGGTTTTCATAACTAAAAATTTTTTTTTTGTAAAACAAGCCATCCGATCTGAGAGGCAAATTTTCGTTTTCCCGACTGTTTACGTGAGCTCTAATAATCCGGGAAGTAATTTCAGAATTAAAAAAGTAAATCCTCAATTGAAATTTTTAATATTCCCTCCTCGTTTTCACATTGCCTGGGAAATCGCATTCAAGTCAACACACTCATCAAGATAGTTCAGTTACCAGAGCAACAAAATCATTTTCATTGTTTCGCCGATTCCCATCGGTGGGACCATCCATTATTTTAAAACAAAAAAACACCAGAGGCAGCTATCATTAACCCAGTTTCAGGTTCATTTTGGAAATTAATTGTTAAGGTTCATGATGAGTACGGAGAAAGCAAAAATTTGGCAGTGGAACTTTTGAATATTCTCCAATTAAAAATTTGGAGGAGAAAACCTAATACTGTCAGTCGACGGTTTTGGAAATAGGAATAAGTGAGATTACTTAAAATGTAGATTAATCCAAAAATCGTTTGTTTCCATTTTCAGGGGGATAAACATTACGAAAACAACCAACCTAAAGAAGTTAAATATATATGGAAAAAGAATTGAAGAAAGAAACTCGTAGTGGAGACATTTCATGTCTTCATTGATGAAACTCCCGCTTATGGAATTTTTTATAGCAGTGATGGCCAACCTATGATAATGTGGGGGCCAAACTTGGGTTTGGTGTAATTTCGCGGGCCACAAAATGGATTTTTAAAATTAGTTTTTACTCTTTCTACTCATTTTTCCTTTTCTCTTTTTCTCTTCTCCTTTTCTCTTTCTTCTCATTTTTTCCTTTTCTCATTTTCTCTTCTTTTCATTTCCTCCTTTTCTCTTTCTTTTCATTTTCTTCTTTTCTCTACGTTCCTGCTCTCACGGCTATTGCCTTTACCTCTTTTTTCCGGCTTTACCCTTTTTACATTTTTATGCAAGCTCCTCTTGAATACCCATTGATTGATTGAAATGACCGAATGGATTCGAAAGCGTTCGCGTAAATTTAAAACCTTGCTGAAAGGTAAGAAAGAATTTCAAATTGAAAGTTATTCCAATATTAGCGTACAGTTATAATCACTTATTTAAAAATTAAAATGGAGTAAAATCACCAAATACGTATGCGAATATAGGAATAAAAGAGCGGACCACATGTAACACCTTCAAGGGCCGTAGGTTGGCCATCACTGGTTTATAGGATTTTGGTGACATACAGTTCTTTTAACCCGTTGAGTGCCAACTATGAGATATCTCGCATTAAACATGTGTAACAAAACTGTCAGTTATGAGATATTTCGTAGTAGAATTTTCGATACAAGAATTTCATACAGAAATTTCGGCACAGGAATTTTATTCAGTTATGCCGGCTACGAGTTATGTTGTGGTGTTTTTTTGTAATAAAAATTGCAGTAAATGCTATTACAATATTGTATGATATTTTGTAAACTTTGATGTATTCTTCAAAATAAAACCTCGGCACCCAGGGCAACACGCTCTAAACTTGCCTGTCACTCAATGGGTTAATCCCTTTTGATCTGCCGAAAGGCATTGAATCCCAAAAATCATATAAATGGAACTTTATGACAAACGCTCCATCGGCAGATGAACAAAAAAGCCTCTTTATTTATATAACCGGACACGGTCCTGCCTCAAACCCTTTTTGGTTTTGAATGGAAGGACGAGTCGGAAATAAGTCTGCCAAAAAGAGACCAATACGATCCTGAGTGAATATTAATGAAAACGTAACACATAATTAATAATTCGGTTCCGAGAAAAAAGAAATTTTGTTTTTATTTTTAATAACTATGCTTTGAGCTTATGCTTAGCTTTCTAACAATTTAAACGGCTTCTGGTCTACATTCCATCAATGGATGTTACTTAATTTTATTTCCCAGTCCCCGTTAAATTAATCTCCGTTGACGACTCAGTACTTTTCTTCGCTTTAATCGTATAACATGTGCGATGCTCATTTTATGTTTATAATTAAACCGAATCATGGAAGGTGTTTATTGGTTTTATTAATGATTTTATGACTTTTTGTGTGACGGGTTGTTCGGGTAAAATTATATAAAAAAAAAGATTTCACATTTGATTTAGTAATTAAAAAACATGCTCATTTCGTAAATGAGTTAAAATTAAAAATTAATTAAAATCAATGAAAAGTTAAGGAGTCTGTCAATTGATTCATTCAAACATTCAATGATTCAACTGTGATTGGTCGGTTTTCGCATTTAAATGAATGAAAAGTTCAAATTGGATTTTTTGCTTCTTGTTTTGCATAATGTCTGTTAAAGGCTGTCATTCTCGGAACTTTGACGGCGACCAACGATTTTTTCTGTCTTGTCTTTGTGTTTAAATTTACTTTCCAAGAAATCGATATGATAATTTGGTTGGGGACCGCGTGCGTTGCGCCAAATCTATTTTAAAGCTTTAATCACGATTTTTTTCGTGCTTTATGGTTTGAATCACTTCTCCGCCATTTTAACCTTTGGAAAGCAAATTTAATTATTAGCAAACTTATACGCACTCATTAATGTTCCCATATTTATGATTTTTGAATTTCTCTTTGAAAAAGTCTCGATGAGGCCATCAAATCCGGTGAGCGTGGGGGCTCCGGATGTGTACGAAACAAGGACGTCATCTTTCCTCTTAATCTTCCCTATTTGGTGTACACCTCTGGGAACTACAACTGTAGTAAATTATTTAGCTCTGATTAGGCTCTTCGTCCTAGAAATATAATTAACGAAAAGTCCAAATTTCACGTAAAACTCCGCATTCGTATATATATAGGCTTAATTATCTTCTTTTTTGTCTGCATCTGTCTTTTACTTTTACAAAAACATAAAACTCCTGATTTTCAATGGAACCAAAAACAAATATGAAAAGAAATCATCAATGAAAGAAAACTCAAGGAAGTACGCAAGTTCTGATTCATTCATAAATGGGAATCAGTTTGACAAGAACGGGCAAACAGAAGAGAAGGAAAAATCACGATAAAAATTATCGGTGTTAAAATCTTCAAAATCGAGTGCGGATGTAAGAGGTGTGGTATGCATCCGACATTTCTTTTCCGTTCCGAGTTCCCTCTTCGAAGGGAAGTTGGATGTTGCAGCGAATTCTTTTGCGGTGTTCCTGCGAGAAGGCTCTAAACAGCAGTTCGGCAGTGTTTTAATGTTAATGTTGGTTGAATTGTGAATTAAACACGCATGAATGGATCCTAATTGCGGATATGTGATTCATGGTGGATTCTTGTGAAGTAATGATCTGCTCGCAGGTGACAGATTTTAGGGATTTTCAAAGGATAATAAAATTTTGAGGATTTAATCTGTTTTAAATTGTCTGTTAAGAAGCAGGAAGTAGGGTGTTAGCAGTAAAATGGACTATTATTGGGACAGAACTTGTAAACAGAAGACTGTTTCAGAGGAGAGCGGAATAATGTTGGTTTTAAAAATCACCGCTAGGTGTTTTCATTCATGAAAAAAGAAAGGAATACAAGATGGCGGACCAAAAACGTGAGGTTCGTGTGGAGGAAAGATTGAAAATAAAAATCGGTAAGTAAACGATTACGACTACTAATTGCGATTAATTCAAGAAATTTTCGCGATTACTAATTGTAATAATTACCACTTCTCGCATTGATATTGGCGGAGAGGTGCTCGCAATTAGCATTTAAACCTACCCCATACACGAATCTAGTATTATGATCAATGAACAGGTGTTGACGAAAACTAATTACATTAACTTTGTTGACTTATGAAGGACAATGAATATTTAGATTGATTGATTATGCTTATCAATGACTGTGCAATCGGTTTTAGTTCTTAACAGAACGCGGGGAAAATGAATAAAGAAGCGCGGCTTGTGTGATTCCCCCTCTTCCTCCCTTCTTTCCTTTTTTTAGATTGACAATGTATGCGTGTATGGTTGATTCAATATTTCCTTTCTTATTTTCGTTTCATTCATTTTGTTGAGTTTTAATAACTGTGGCCTTGTTAAAATTACTAGGAGGGTTTTCACCCCTTATTCTATATACTTATTTTCTAATAAATTAATTGTCATATTGGTATTGTATAATAACATTATGGTTAATTAAGAAAGCATTTTTGTTGTTATTTACAGCCTTTTTCAATTCAAACATATTAAAGAAGATAGTTTGTTCATAAAATCCCACCCCTTTCCTTATAATTATTTTTTCATCATTCTGCTTCCTTTTTTTATTTGCTAAAATAATTATTGCTTTACCTTTTACATGTATTTTTTGCAACACAGTAAATATTTAACAAACACTCAGTTTCACTTTCAGTGCAGTTGGTAATGTATTTTCAACCTGTGCTAAAAATATAAACTGTTAATTGGATTTGAAATCTTCCTTTGTTTAAAACAGGCTCATTTATAGGACATGATTCACCCTACCATAAACCAGTCATTTCAAAAAGTGAAGTTGCATTGTTTTACATGAAAAATAGTTAAAGTCAAATCAGATTGAATTTTTTCCCCCCAAAAGGTATTTAACAGGGCTCTTAATTGTTACTGTGTCAGTTTACAGATGATTTTATAAATATTTTACATAATACAAGAGTATTTTTCAATATAGACTTATAAGGGTGTCATATATATTTTAAAAAAGCATAAAATAATTGTTTTAATACAGAGATGCTTTTTGTAAATGATATGATAGATCAAAGTTGAACTGAAATCATGTTTTCAGTTTGTGCTAATTGCAGTAATGCACAGAATTTTGTTGAGTAATATTAAGTGTAAGGTTTTTAATACTTCTTGGCACCACTTTACTATGTCACTATTTTGTTTAGTTGGCCAACTTTATGTTCTGGCCTAATATCACTGTGAGTGACGAGGGCTGAATTTTTGAGTGAAGATTTACATAGACCAGCTCAGTCATTCAATGATCGAATGGTTATCAGATGCAGAACTATACTGCTTAATTATGGCAGCACTTCTGAAAATGTTTGATATATAAAAGGTTATTCAGAGCAAGAATCCGAACATGTTTCCTGAAAGGATATTAATTAATAATATTTACAATTAGTTGGATTTTGTTTAGTGTTATTAATTTTACCCTTATATTTTTCTTCATTTGCTCTCTGCCCAATTAATGAGAAAGTTAACCAATAATTCATCTAACTTACACACAGCAATTTTTCTATCAAACCTATTGAAACAGCATATGGTGTAATCATAGTCCTGGCCATGATGTCAGATTCATGAACGGTAGGTCCCGGGAAATACAAATGATTTATCTCAAAATCAAAAATTTCCGAATGAATGAAGTTGTTGGACACAATCCATGCGTTTGTTTTTCTTCCCCCCTAAAGGCAAAGTCCGTGACATTTGAAATATTGAAAGCGACAATGAAAATAAATGCTTTTTCAATCCAAATGAGGCTGCTTTTTAATAAGCCCCACGTTGGAGCTTTAAACTTCTGATTGCGGAGGAGGAGCGGGGGCCAGACGTTGATGAGTCATGCGGGTGCGACGCTTATGCTTATGCGAACCAGAACTTGTCGCATTGAGCATTCATTTTTGTTACAGGTGAAGCCAAAAATCTTCCTGGACGACACCCCGGAGGTCCCGGGGGATATCGAGATGTATTCTGTGCGTTGACGTTAGACCAAGAAGAAATATTCAGAACGACGACGGTCGAAAGAACACTCAAGTATGAATAGTTTCTTCTTTGAATTTGCGAACCCCAAGGAGACGCTTTTTATAACGAGACAATTTTATTTTTAGCCCTTTTTTCGGAGAAGAATTTCAGTTCGAAATTCCAAGAAGATTTCGATATTTGTCAGTATATGTTTACGACAGAGACAAGACAGAGAAGGTTATCGGGAAAGTAGCAATAAAAAGGGAAGACTTGACTTCCTATAATAACAAGGACCATTGGTTTCCTTTGAAAAATGTCGATTGCGACAGCGAGGTTCAGGGAAAATGTCAAATAGGTGTAAAGCTGGAGAACAATATGGAAAATTCTGGGGACGATAAGGTTATTGTAAGGTATGTTTAATGATGGCAGTTTTATTTTTCAGCTGCATTTATTTCCAAATTTCTTTTTACTTAAATCCGTCTCTTGTTTGGAGCGGCGACGTGTTTTTTTCGGGGAAGGCCAAAATGGTCTTTCAGGCTGGAACGTTGTGCATATGTTTCTGAAAGTCATTCATTGAGGAATACTTTACTTTATCTAATATTCATTGAGTGGAACGCGAGGTTTATCAATCGTGCAGATACGCTGCAAGAGAGATAACTGTTACTGTCTGAATGACTCAGCTCTGCCCATTTCAGGTTGTTAGAATGTAGCGATTTAACCCTGAAAGGAGGTTCCTGCGACCCATTCGCCATTGTTACTATGGTATATTCAAATGGGAAGCAAGACTCAAAGCGGACCAAAGTTAAGAAAAAAACAAATTCTCCCAAATTCGATGAAACTTTTACATTCGAGGTAAGCGTTGCTGTCGCCAAAGATAAATTTTGGGAGTCGAGAGTTTAATTCGTATTTTACTTTATTTGCAGTTGTCAAACGTTAACGGGAAGCAGGGGCAGAATCACGATAGGGATTCCTATCATGTGCACAACAGCGAGAGAGACGTAGAGTTCAGCGAAGTGTTAGTCACTCTGTGGCACGATTCTCCCGGGATGAGCGACAATTTGTTTTTGGGAGAGGTTCGCATCCCCCTTCAGTTTCACATGATGCAACAGTATGAAGTGAACAATGCTTGGTGAGTGTTCTAACCTTTGACTGACTGAATTGTTTTGACTATATGAAACTGAGGTTTTGACAGTCTCAATTACAAACACCAGGATTCTGCCTTTGACAGCTTTTTCCTAAATTACAGTAATTTTCTGACTTATAATTTTGATCTGTTCAAATGAAAAGTTATCTTATTCAAATCTGATCTGTTATATGTGATGATATTATCTGATCTGTTCAAATGAAAAGTTATCTTATTCGCTCTCAGTTTGTGCTAAATGAGTGTTTTTCTTTGAATTTGTTAGGTATTATTTACAACCACGGGCAAACAAGAGTAGGAGTTCGACAAAGTCTCACTCACTCAACTCAACCTTAAAAAGTACAAATAATTTAAATGAACTCGGTTCAATTAGATTAAAAATGAATTATGAAGCCGATCATGTGTTTCCTAGTCAATATTATCAGCCTTTGAGGAAAATCCTGTTGGAGAGTAGTAACATGAAGGTAAGGCATTGGTAAAGTCCTCCAAAGTCCTCTGAAAGTGGACTTTACTGTACAGCAAACCCCTCCCGAAAGTGGCGAATGAGTTAAAAATCGCAAATTTATTTTTGCAGCCAATAACCTCAAGTGCGGCGTACATTCTCGGTGAAATAGTCACTAGCAAGATGGAGGCTGCTCAGCCTTTGGTCCGCATTATGACTCATCATGGACAAATTGTGTCCATCATAAAAGCTTTAGCTAAATGGGAGATTTCAAAAGTGACGTAAGTGACTTTTATTTCTTGAGATTGTCGTCGTTATGATATTTCTTTATAAAGATGCTAAGATTTTATTGGAACTATAAAGCTGATAGCCTTTGTTATAAGATTATTATATAATTTAAATAAATATTTTCAGTGATGCGAATACCATATTCCGGGGAAACACCCTGGTGAGCAAAATGATGGACGAAGTAATGCAACTGGCTGGATCTCATTATTTAAGAAGCACTCTCAAGCCTTCTTTGGAGGTGATTTTATCGGAGAAAAAAAATTGCGAAATTGATCCGACGCGGGTCAAAGACACCGGTCAGGTCGAGAGCAATTTGGCTAACCTTAAGGTTCGTTGAAAGCCTCAAATCCCCCAAAAAACAGGGAAGCAGGTCGGATATTAAATTTTTATTTATTTTCGTAGGACTACGTAGAAAAAGTATTCAAATCAATAGTGAACTCGGCACTCTCCTGTCCCACATTAATGTGTGAATTGTTCCAAGTCCTCAAGGAATTGGCCGTGGAGAGGTTCCCCAACAACAATGAAATCCGCTACTCCGTTATATCAGGATTCATATTCTTGCGGTTCTTCGCTCCCGCTATTCTAGGACCCAAGTTATTTGATCTAACGACAGCTCCCATTGTATGTTGTTTCGTTTTTAGAAGCTTCCGTTAAAAATATAACTCGTGCAGTTTGATTTTGACTTTTTTTAATTTATAGGACCAGCAAACAAACAGAACTCTCACGCTGATATCGAAAACAATGCAGTCCCTTGGGAATTTAGTTTCTTGTAAATATAGAAGCCCGGTGGAACAACACAAAGAAAAATATATGAGTCGACTGCTGGAGTCCTTTCAAAAGCCGGCTCAAATACAAGCGATTCGACAGTTCCTGGAAATAATATCGGCTACTTCGAGACCAAACGGCCAGTCCTTTACGACATTCTCTCCCGTCGTACTTAAAGAAGGGTAAGAAATTTATGCAATTATATGGTTTTTTATTCCTACTCATATCAGTTTCTGATTGCCTTTGCGCTCTTTTCTTTTACGCTTGCGGACAAACAGAAAGAGGTAAAGCGCTTACCGTATCAAATGTACTGTGTGCAGTAGTTATTCGTGGAAATTTAGTTCACTAAAAAATTTTTTTGTGCAGGATAATGGTTAAACGTGCCCAAGGACGGAAAAGATTCGGGAGAAAAAATTTCAAGCAAAGATATTTCAGACTCACGACTCAAGATTTGAGTTACTCAAAAGCGAAAGGAAAGGAACCATTGTGTTGCATTCCTTTAAATCAGATCTTGGCGGTGGAGAGACTCAACGAGGATAGTTTTAAAATGAAAAATATGTTTCAAATAATCCAATCGGAGCGGCGAATGCTTTACGTACAGGTAATTCGCTTAATTGTATGCTAGTGGTGGGCAGGAAGAAAGGTTTTCACCGGAGGAGCGATGACTAAATTATGATTTTTCTTAGGCAAATAATTGCGTGGAAGAGAAGGAGTGGATAGACATTTTAACAAAAATCTGTCAGACTAACAGCAATAGGTTGGAAAGGTTTCATCCCTCGGCGTTTATCAACGGGAAGTGGTTGTGGTAAGTGCGAGTTTTCCTCGGTAATAATTACTCAAAAACACCGTAATCTTATATTGATTGAAATTACAGCTGCAACGCATTACAAGAGTCGGCCCAAGGCTGTCAAGAAGTTACTAGACGTGAAAGACTAGAAATGACTTTGGATCCTGATCGAGAACTTCAGAGGATTCACGCGATTATTATTTCTCATATAAGTCGTTTAGAGAGTTTAATAAGTAAGTATTAAAAGATAGTGAGAGTTATTCTTATAAATTCTTTTGAATTTGAATTTCCTTTCACTGTCTTCTTATGATGAAGCAATTCGAAAATTGCCACAGGTTTCGATGGTATTTTGAAAATTTTATTTAGTAGCGCTGTTTCTCTTAATGCGGTTTTTGTTTAATAGATGAATGTTACTTTTACAATCCGGAGTCTAGTTCAGCTGCTCAATTCATGATAGAAGATGTCGGGTCATATTTAAATACTTTAAACGAATTAAGAAGTATGTCGTTCACGTTAGAACACGAACACAGGATATATCAGAGGCAGTTGGCAAGAGAAACCAAATACGGAAGCAAGTGAGTAAAATGCTGTCAAGTGAAGCTTCTGGGAAAATGAAATGTCTAATTAAATTATGTATCACAGGCAAGCGCCCATTGGCGACAACAATTACCTGCTCCTGGCTACAAGATCTCGTCTCGACCCTACGGTCACGTTGCGAAGCTACGACTCATGGAAACTGGGCAGTTCGCCTTCCATGTCCGCCATGATGCCTGTGCGAGGATCCTCCTTCCGGGGGCCCAAGTCTTCCGGCCAAGAGAGCAACGTCTACACAATCCTCAAGTACGATGACCCGCCTGCAAGCCCCTACAACTCCAAGACGGAGGACTCATTCGGGAAAAGACATTTCGAGAGCAAAGACATTCGGGAGAAAAAGGGATTGAGTCAAATGAATGAAAAAGTCTGGAGTTCCTGATTGAGTGATTTTCTTCGGAATATTTTCCGCAAGTTGAATTTGAGTTATTCCAGCCGAAATCATTTTGAAAAGACATCTTTCGTGTTCCACGCGAAAAAATTGCAAAGCACTTCGGAGATGTTTTTATAAAGGAAAAGAATTATTTTTATACTCTTATTGGGGTTTTTGAAAAGTATTTTATTCTAGAAAACAGGGTAGTTGAGTGATTGTCCACTACAGTGCGGAAGATCGGGTGATACTCTCCTCCGCATTCCGGTTCGCCCAACACATTGGGCATTTCGCCTAAATAACCATGGGAACAAAAACGACGAGCTGCAAAGATGGCCTCGCCGAAGACTGGGAACGCTTCGCCTTCACACGTGAAGGGTTCTTTTTATTTTATTATTATTATTTTTTTTTTAATTCTGACTATACAGTATGATTCATTATTTTTTCTGAATCACCCTGTATTCGAGGTTTAAAGCAATAAGTAGCCCATTAAAATGTACAAAAGTGTAAATTTATATAACGAGTTTTTTTGTTTTAACTTAACGAAAGTAAAATTCGGTGATGATGATGAGGAGAAGAGAGTGGACGGTGGAGAAACGTTTAGAAAAACTTTTCTCCTTTTGTTCGCTCGCGTTTCTCTCATTTGCCCCGAAATTGTTTGAAATCCAGCCGCTCCGATATCAAAAGCATACATTTATACATATATATACATATATATGTTTATATATTTCGTTTAACTCTTACTGAAAAACACTAATTTTTTAATTAGACATATTAACCTCATGATTGCAATAAAAAAACGGGAAGAAATCTCGAGGCTAGATCGTGGGCCTGAATTCGGGAGATAAAAGCAATGGAATTAGATGTTAAGGTGATTATGAGGTCGGTCTCATGATTTTATAAATTAAGCAGATGGACGATGACAAAGTCCATTATTTTGGGAAAATCGTTTGGCATCAAGGGTAACACAAAGGCAGGCTTTAGATTATGCAAAACTATCTGTTCCTAAAGTTGTGTGAAACTAATGAAAATTTGAAGACGTGTTTCTGTTTTGACTTTTCATAATTTAACTGCCGGGTTATTTGATCACTGCGAAAGCTTCTTACTGATCAAAAGAGTTGTATTGAGATCTAAATATTCTGAACTCAAAAACTTGGCTTTATTAGTTTTTGGAAGCGTACAACGCGTGCAAGTCCAGTAACAATAAAACAAAAGTTTCAAATTAAAAACCTCAGGATCCACATAACTCTTTGCCTTAACGTTATAACGAAACCTTTTCTTGTTCATTCACCATTATTTGCTACAAAATAAAGCAGATTTTTTACAATTTTAAAATTGTCAGCAGTTTTACAAAAATTAATTTCAAAGCAGGCATTCCGTTAATATTCTTTTTTTGTTAATTTTAACACTCATTCCTAATACCGGCGTTCGCTGCTTTTGACCTTTTTTGGTTTTGGTAATCCGGGCGAAGGTCATTCAAAGAAAAGTCCCGGTGAAGTATTAATAATCCTTTCTTGTCCTTTCTAAAAAATAGCAACTATTATTATTAAGTTAATTTCGAGTTATTTGAAGTTTTTTAAAGTTTTTGGAAATTCTAAGCTTTTATTCCATTTATAACTTTTTTCGCCATTTTGCGCAAAAGTTTTTCTTTTGTGCATGTCAAAACCTGCATTGCGTTGGTACTTTTCCCGAGTGATGTTTTGTCTGGGTTTTTTCTTTTGCCGACTTCGTTAAGATTCTTGCCAAACGAATATCAGTTTCGGTTTTTTGGTCCGGTGGTGTTACGCAGAAACTTTGGAAAGAAATTGGGATATACGTTATGATTGCAGTAGCTTTTCATTGCCTTTTTATAATTTATCCGTAATGCTACGAAATAAGTAGAACACCAAAGGGAAGAGAAAGACAGAGTAAAGGGTTGAGGGAGGGTTCCGGTTGCGAGTTTGACAGTTTTTATAAACCGCTGAAGAGTTCTTAATCTCAAAATTCGGCTCTTTTCACGAAAATTTGTATTATGAGAAGGAAAAACTTTTTAAATGTTCACAGGACAAAGAATGAGAAAACAAAGTCACAGGTGCCAAAAAGGAAATAAATTTATAACAAATGAACTGGCAATAATCATTTGGTTGTGTTTAAGTTTAATGTTTTAACTTTAGTACTTCTACAATGGCCAAGGTTGCTTGTACTTTCGTTATATAAACATATAAAATATTTTTTATAAAGATCTTTTCTGGTTGAAGTTCACCAAACCAATTATGTATAACGAAATCAGGTTTCAAGTCTTTAATATTGCTGCGGTCTGTCAGGGAAAACCCATTTACAACTGTCACTGGAATTCGAGCTTTTATTAAATTTGGGTTATGATTTTGATTATTATAGAATACAATAAAAAATTACTTTCAAATAAAACCTTAAGGATAACCTAACGCAAATCGTTGGCGGAAACTTGTAATTCACTTATTTTATTACATATACTGTTATTATTGTGCGGTGTTTTTGGTTCGTTGGCCGAATAAAAACTGCTGTTAGATCATTGGATAAGCAACCTGTAGTTCACTTTGTCTCCTCTTTATCACAGCAGTGTTAAAAGACAATAAGTGTTTTTAAAAAGTGGTAATTTAGCAGATCAGATTTTCCCACCTTTACCAAATCCGACTTCTAAGACCTCAACTAGAATTAACTAATTTTGTTTCGAAACAGGTACGATCGTTGTTATGCGAAATGGAAACCTTCCTCAAATTATTCGTACGTTTGTACTTATGTACATTTTCTTTTTTAAATTTATTTATCAAGTTTTGGTAAGTGTTTTTGCGCGATCATGCTTTTTTTTTGTAAAACAGTCTTTTTTTCGTGCAAGTTACTTTTCTCTTGTTATTACTATTAAGGAAGTGAACAAAATTTAAAAAAAGTGTTTTATATTCTTTTTTTATTGTTTAGCCAGTGTCGGTTCTTACACCAAATTCTTTCATCTTATTTATATAAAAAGAAGAAAATTGATAATTTAACATGTATTATAATAAATGAATGACTTTTTTTACCTAAATCTAAAAATTTAATTAAATAAATTGATTTTTTTACCAATTCCTTTTATTTTTCTCCAACAAAAACAATTTTTTAAAGTAGAGTTTTAAGGGAATATCTCTAATTTTACATGCAGTTAAACTATAAGTCGTCTGAAGTTTTAACATTTTCGCAGTGAAGCATAGTATTTGGGTAACAAGGGAAGAATGAAGTCTCGATTAGGATGGATTCAAATACGAGAAAACAAAGTATACATAATAAATTGGAATCCAAAAAATTAAATCTGATAAGGCGTTTGAAATGACTGAACTGAGATTTGTGGGGGGAAAAGAAGAGCATCGGATAAAATAAGATAGATAATTCACTGAGGGTGGTTTTTGAGTGTTTTCACTTTTTCAGTTATTTTTTTGAAATAACATTCATAATTCAAAATTTTTAAATTTGAATATAGCGGAAATGGCGCGTAAAATATTTGAAACAATGGAGTGCATTGAAAGGATGTCGAATAACCGGAAATAGTTTGGTCAAACATGGCGTCGTTTCATGTTTCCTATTAAATTGTTCGTGATTCATGAATATTTCAAATATGTAAAGCTTTATTTAAAGCGAATTAATTATGACATCCTTACATTTTGTAGTTCACCCAATACCGGGTACAGAAGATCAGTTAAATGACAGGTATGGAAGCGTTTTATTTGAGGAAATTAATAAATGGACGACCATTTGTACATATTTTATTGGTGTGGCTTCTGTTTAAATATTTTCGCAACATATATTCCTAGAAAATTGTCCCAGCATCCTGACACTGTGTGGCTAGATTTCATTTCAGATGAATCTTAAGTGCTACTACAGCTTTTTTTGGAGATGTTGGATGAATTACGTCAAGGTCGATGCCTAAATATTATTATTCCCTTTGGACCAAGCCCGGCCACCATTTTGTTTTCTACGATCTTGTACCTATTTTTCGAATCCAAAAAGGCCTTAATCTGTCATGGCCTGTATACTTAGTTGCAAAAAAATACAAAATATTTCAATTATCCTCAGATACCTTCATTATTGCAAGTTTCAACATTAATTACTTAATATTCCAATATAAAATATTTTTACCTTTTATAACTCCAATGAAATAATTACGAAATTAAAAAGTCAGAAAATGGGTTCGAAAAGGGGCATTTTATTTATTATTATTCCATGATGGAAGTTTTTTGACCATCCGTTAAGATTGACGGTTAAAGTAGCCGATTATTAGTTTGTAGCATCATTTAGGCTAATGGATATTATTATCAATGCATTAGTTTTTTTCCTTATAACATCAAAATGACTTTTCTATTATTCATTTATTTAGGCTTGAGGAAATCATATTGGAATTTTTTAGGAAAATTTTCAGTTTTATAATTTTTTTTGTTTGTAATTTCTGATGCAATTTAAAAAAGCTGTCACAAAAGTGTGGTGTATGTGCAGGAATTTTATTTTATTAAATTATATATCTGTTTTATACTCATTGAAAAGTAAAATATCCCCTTTCATCTGGTCTGCTTTGGATATATCAATTGAAACTTTAATTTTTACATGGATATTCTGTGACTGTGGCCACATCAATAATAAACAAGTTGAAGATGCAAGAAAAAAGCACAAAATGTCAATTTTTTACAATTGCTGATCAACAATTGTCATCATTAAATGTATTTTTCTTATTTTTAATTCATCCAATATTGCAACATTACTGTAAATCATTTTACTGACTAAATTTCTGAATATGGGGAGAAAATGTGTTGTAAATGTTTGACCAATATATTTTTGTGTGAGCAACTTAAGCTTCTTATTATTGGTCTTGAGCCATATGAGCACTTGTGGTAATAAAATTGGTGTAAATCCTGGTTTTGAAAGTAATAAACACTTTGAGCTGTCTTTTAATACCATCTAAAGTGAAAAGCCAAACTGATGGTTGCCAAATACTGACTGTCAGCCATTAAATGCATCTTAAAATTATAAACAATATTTGCATTAAGGAATCAATTGACATCAGTTTTCAGCTTTACTGAAATGGTGTAATAGTATTATTTCAGGAAAATCAATTTATTGAATTAACAAGGGTACAAATTAAATTTATGTTTCATGTAATTAATGACCCATACATGCAGAACATAAAAGATATTTTTAGACAGGGAATGATGAAAACAGAAAGCTTAATTTTTTAAATACATGAAATTGAAATAGGCAATAGAAGCTATAATAAATAAGACTGGGAAAAATTATTATAATCAACTGCATATAAAAGTTATTTATAATATCAATTTATTCATTAAATGCCTAATGCTAAGCTACTGGTGCAGTTTTTTTTTGCATAAGATTGCTTTTTGCTAAACTCTTGCTTAATATTGCATTAGATTTCACATATATTTGGGAGGAATAGGTGATTGAATTTAGAGTTCTGAGCAGTAAAAGTTTGTGAGAGACCCCACAAATGATAAAAGTATTACATCACAGATTGGTATTACTTTTTTCCATTTATTGTCTTATTACATATTTTATTTCACATATATTAATAAAAAATAGAAAGCCAGAACAAACATATATATAGAACAGTTATTATTAGAAGCATTCTGCATTTGAGGGTTTTTATATTTCATTTTTACTTTTGATTATCATTATTTTGTAGTCTTTTAAAGGCATTTTATTTGACTTTTAAGGCATTTATAAGGCATTGAATTCTTTTGACATTTAGTGACTCAAAGGAAAATAATTTTTTTTTTGTAAGGAAAGAAATTTTGAATAATTTTTCTTCCAAAGCCACAGTAATATGTTTATATTATTTCAGAAAGTTGAAAGAATTGTGATGAGATACTAAAAATGACACTTCAGTCCAATTAGGGGAGAAACTTTTTTACATTGAATTCATTAAATAATTTGGTAAAATGGCCCAACAGTTGCTTCAGTATAATTTTAAATTCACATATTGGGATTTCTGTTGTTGAGATACAAAAGTTTATTCTGTTCATGGTGTCATTGACACCTTGCATTGATTTTTTTTACGACCTGACTGTCACCTTGTCTTGTGTGTTCGTTTTTCTTCATTTCAAAGGCATTCGATGGTTGATTTCGGTAAACAATTTTTCGATCCATGACCGTTGACGTCAAAAAAGGAATGACTTGGCTTTTGGTACATGAATTGTTTGAGAGGAATTTTCGTTTCAACATATATTGATTTTTTTTATTTATTTCAACTTTCAGATTGAAACAAGTTTCAGACAAACTCAACAGGTTCGGGTCAGCAATTCCATCAGCGCTTGGCAACCTTCGAACACCAGTCAAGGCGATTGCTGTCGGTCCTACACATTTTGCCCTTTTACTGGAGGATGGACGCATATGTAGAGTCAACTTTTCTATCATCACTGACCGTTTGGATTTGACGAAGAAGGATCCAAGTAAAAAGTGAGCTCAAATTCTGGTGGTGTGCATCAGGAGAAATTGAATATATTGCTAATCGATTACTTTTATCGGTAATCATAGGTCAAACGTTGGAAATGGGGGAAGTGGAAGACAATTGAATCGAAACAGGACGGCTCGAATGCGAACGGGACCCATCAGAGGGTCGGGGTCGAGGTCGACCTCCGCTAGTTCCATAATGGCCACGAGACCCATCGTTCCGGCCACCTATGTCCCCGAAGAATTAGTCGCACAAGCTCAAGTCGTACTTCAGGGAAAGACGCGTAATTTAATTATTAGGGAATTACAGGTTAGATAAAGACGCGCTTATGGCAACAGAGTAATTTCCTTAATTTTTGGAAACGATTTGACGATTTGTTTCGTTTTTTTTTCCTGCAAAACAGAGGACGAATTTAGATGTGAATCTTGCGGTTAACAACCTTTTGTCTCGAGATGAAGAAGAGGGAGATGACACTGAAGAAGCTCAAGATTCCTATGTGCCGGAAGATTTGATTTCGTTACTTGATGGCGGATTCCATGATCAACATTCGGTTATTATAGATGCAGAGGCAATGTTTTCTGAAGATACTTTCGGATATTCTTCAATTAGAAGGTAACAATGCAATTTGATATATGATTTCACTCAATATTTAACACATTAACTGTGCGATGCATTTAAAAAAAGATTCAGCTGTCTTCGAAATTAAAAACTTTGGGTTTTATTTTAGGGGAGGACCTTCCTCTAGACGTCAGAATTCCACTTCTGATCGCGATGGCGACGATTCGTCTCGCCGACATTCTAATAGAGACAGTTTCCCATCATGGAGAGAACGACAGTATTTAGGACCTAGGAGATGGCTTGAAAGTGCTCTTAGAGATTCATCGTGGGATAAGGATCCAGGTACGCAGCTGTTTCATGGTTTGCTTTTCGTTAGGAAACCAATTCAAGTGATCGAGCCGTTATTAGAAACTAACAAACTTAAGAGTACCTGGAAAATTTGGTTTTGTGATAATTTGAGGGGTTTATGTGATTTGCTTTTCTTGGGGTTGAGTGCCCAAGGTAATAATGCCTCCGACAGTTTTACGATAACAACTTTGAGGTTTCACTTTTATAGATTCAAAGAAAAAGGAGTATGCACAACAAAGCCCTCTGTGGACTTCGGACGAATTGGAGTATTGGCCCGATAGTAACGTAAAGTTTACTATGATAGCGGCTTTGCACAGTGAACTGATCGCCATTTCCAGCACCGGACAATTGTACCAGTGGAAGTGGAGCGATCCTGAACCTTACCGACATCCAGACGTAAGTTTTTAGTTTTTTTGTTTTTTTTCTTATTCCCAGGGTGTAAACAGCAATGGTTTGGTTTTTCAGAATCCTTATATTCGACACCCGAAAGCTGTTCAACTTGGACTTCTCTATGAAAAGATTACTATGATTTCGGCGACGACCATAAGAGCTTCCGCCGTCACCGAAAGCAATAAAGTTTGCAGCTGGGTGGACGACCTTTTAACTCCCGTCGCTACGAAACTCGAACATCCATGCCAGACGTTTTCCGAATTCGGAATGGAAAAAATAATTTCCCTATATACATGCACATTGTACACTTTAGTCAAACTGGAAAACGGGGCTCTTTACTGGTGGTGAGTGACTCGTTTTTCTCCTGAGTTTTTGCTCTTGCTAAGTTCTCGCCATGCATTATGGTAAATTTCAGGGGCGTCATGCCGTTCTCCCAGCGCCGTAAACTGTGGGAGAAATTCAGGGCGAAAAGTAGAAAACATCGACCCTCTTCGAATAACCAAGAAATCGTCGTCGGGAGTCAGGTGTGCATGAAAAATTCCCCCGTATGGCAGCCGGGAGCTTTGGGGTTCACTGTCTCGTACGGCGTTCCAAAAGTGGGACAACTCCAAAACTCAGCTTGGAATTTGACAGACGTTTGCCGATTTAAACTAGTACCTTATGTTAGCGAAACTCAAAAAAGTTCTCTTAGTCAAGTCGGTGAGTTATCAGGATGATGTCAGACTGGCAGGAGGAATGGCCCGGCTTAATAAATAATATTGATTGATTTCAGGCATATCCGGGCTCCCGGGTAAAACCAGTAGCCATAAAGAAACAGCCGATCGATTGGACATGCCTCCTCCTCCGTCGCCCGCTTCCAGCACTTGCTCTGACACAGGTTCGAGTTCTCATAAACGAGCCAAAAGACCTGCGACCAAAAATGAAGATCACGAGAAGAAGGACGAGGAAGAGTGGCCCTTGAAAGACGTTATTTTCGTTGAGGACGTGAAGAGTGTCCCTGTTGGTGAGTCCGAAAACTTAGTATCTGTTACTTGTCCTTCATTGGTATTATAATAAATTGGGTGAGGAGGCATGGATCAATACATTTTTCGGTTTAGTAATATTAGTTTTATTCGTTTCAGGTCGCGTTTTGAAAGTGGATGGAGCTTACGCTGCTGTGAAATTCCCTACCGTGAAAGATAGTAATGCTGGGAAAGATTCCAAAGAAACCGACGATTCTACTAGTCTTCTCCAGGATTGCAGGTTAATGCGAACTGATGACCTGCAAGTTCTCAAATCGAATTCTACATCTAGATCGCCTGACTGCTTTCAAAGGGTTCCTAAGAAAGTTAACATCCCCGAGAGCGCAGGTCAGATGTTAAGCTTGACCATCGATGGTCAGGGAATACACGCTATCGTCAAAAACGGCAGGAAACTCAGTTACGTCATATACAATTTATCGAGTGGAAGAGCCGAGCAAGACAGTCCGTTTCCAATGGATTGCACTTCCTCCTTTCTCGGGTTGGAACCCAAAAACATAATGATAACGAGCACTGGAGAGAGCAGCGAGAACGTGCTTCTCGTTCGCGACGGAAACTCGACCATTTTCCCAATGGCCAAAGATTGTTTGAATTCTATAAGGGATCCCCAGTGGTTGGATTTGCCTCCGATCCGCTGCATAGGCGCCGGCACACACGCCTTGTCTTCCATCCCTAATAAGAATCTGAAGAATCAGGTCGCTGTCATTGTGATGGCTGTGGAGACGCAAATTTTGATGTCGAAGATACTCAGATGCGATTTAGAGGGAATTAAGGCTGTTCTTAGTCAGCTGGAGAACGAAATGAAACCCGGGGTAAATGTGGTCAATTCCACCCTGTCCAGTATTTTGGCGGAGAGGTGCGACGGGAACAGAAATATATTTCACGCGTGCGTGACGATGTGCGTTCCATCCAGCAACAAGGAAGAACAAAGTAAATAATCTCTACGCCTCTCTTTACGGATTTAAAGCGATCAAATTATTTTCAATACCTGTTTTCGCAGTTCCAGCTTTGGAAGCTTACGGAAACCCTCCTCCGGTTGGAATAGAGTCGATCAACGTAATATCCAACGCTTTAGGTTCCCGTTCTGTAAATCTGCGAGAAATGATGAGACGAGCGACTGCTGCGGTTCGTTCCGGCACCGGGATCGGGTCCAGTCATGCCTCCAGAGCTCCCGGAGACCCTTCCAGTGAGGGCGACACTCCTCCACTGGCTTCGGACGAACCCATACCTACCCTCAGTTGGCCTCCTGATACCTTAAATCCCAGCGGAGATGAGGACAGTTACATTGATTTGGCTTCCAGTCAAAAACCCAATACAAGTAAGTTACTCAGGGAGTCGGGGAATTTTTTAGATGACGAATTTTCAAATGTCAGTTTTATCTTCCCCTACAGAAAGGAAGAATAATGCTTTAATGGCGCTGAAATTACTCTGTGAAAGTCCCGCGTTGGAGCCCCATTTATTGGAGCTTTTGTCCGCCAAAGATTCTCAAGGACAGACTCCCTTCATGCTCGGGGTGTCTTATAGAGCGTATCCCGCTGCTTCTGTCATATTGGACGCAATTCAAATGGTGGCAGGAAAGCAATCCGAAGCAGAAGGTACGTATTTTCTCTCCTACTCTAAACCTCCTTTTCTTCACACATAACATTGACGATCACTTTGGATTTTAGTGAAAAATTCCATGAACGCCATGATCTACCCACGGGGCTCTAATCCTGATCACAATCCTCTCCACGTTCTTTGCTGCAATGACACTTGTTCATTCACCTGGACCGGTGCCGAGCACATAAATCAAGACATATTCGAATGCAGGACTTGTGGACTGACTGAATCGCTCTGCTGCTGCACTGAGTGCGCCAGAGTTTGCCATAAGGTATATAATCTTTATGAACTCGGTTTAAAATATAATCGTTCGAGAACTCTAAATTTTTTTTTCGTTAGGGTCACGACTGCAAACTGAAAAAGACTTCTCCAACCGCTTATTGCGACTGCTGGGAAAAATGTAAATGCAAAGCTCTTATAATGGGTCAGCAAGTTCCTCGATTCCAACTTCTGTGCTACCTCGTCTTGACCACTGATTTGGTAGTTTACCCCAACACACGGTGAGATAATTGCTCTTATATCTAATTCAAAGTTTTTCTTAATAAGATAATTTGATAACCTTTTTCCTTTTCTTTTCAGGGGCGAAAACATATTACTATTTCTAGTTCAAACTGTAGGAAGACAAAGCGTGGAGCAACGTCAGTATCGAGCCTCCAGACCGCGAAGCACATCAAACAATTCCAGGAAAACACCATCCTCGGACATGGAGCAAGACATGCCTGACCATGACCTCGAGCCGCCAAGGTGAGTGCCCAAAAAGGTTTTCTCTGCTCAAACGGTGCGGTTGCCTCAAATAAAATAAATTATTTCGACCTAAAGGTTCAGTCGGAGAGCCCTGCAGAGGCTTTTAAAGGATTGGAATGCTGTTCGAGCTATGCTCATGTCGGGAATGCGCGAGCCTAGCCCAGGTTCCCCCTTCGAGGAGGATGCTTACCTCCAGGCTCAAAGCGGCAGCGCTTTGCTGGACAAGTTCACTCATTGCCTTCTCGTGAAATGCGGGACAGAAATGCTCGATGCTCTGTTGACAACTTTGATAAGGGAGCTGCAAAATACCAGCGAACCCGGAAGGCAAACCGAGGCGAAGGTAGTCGCTAGGCGTTTTATTCGCTCAGTGGCTCGAATTTTCGTCATCTTTTCAATTGAAATGGTTCCGAATTCGTCCAAAAAAAGAGGGTAAGATTTTCGCTCAGGTAGTAATTGCTTTTTTTTGGTAATGGATTGTAAGGGTTGTTTTTCGCGCAGGCTCAACACTCACAATCAACACCTTCTTAAATGTCGACGTGCCTTCCAAGCCTTGATCAAGATCGCGATTGAAGAGGTTTGCGAAATTGCCGACTCGTTAATAACTCCCGTCAGATTGGGGGTAGTACGTCCTACAGCTCCTTTTACTCTGGCCAGCACGACAATGGATGTCATCAAGGTGGGTGCTCCGTGAGTGGTGTGCCCCGGCACAATTTTATCATGATCAAGAAGGGAAGTCCAAAATGACTTTTTCTCTTAAAGGGCTCAGAAGAATTATTCTCGGTGGAACCTCTTGCGCCCAATTCGGCAAGCAACTCGAGGCAGTCAGTCACCTCTGTGAGCATACATGTTCCCCCAGCTGCTTCCACCCAGTCTCAGTCGAATGGCATGGAAATAGATGACGTAGACACGAACGAAGGTGAGTTTGTCGAGAAGGTTCGTTGTTTGCTGTGAGTACCATAAAGAACTAAAAAATATTTTTATTTAAGGGATGGTAGCCGATGATGACAACAGCGAGCAGGAGGATAGCGCCGACAGAGCCGCCGATAGAGGTTTATATTGTTATTAAGCTACAGCTTAAGGCTTGAGTTCCAGTCTTGTAATAAAATTAATTTTGCAGGTGAACCATTGGAAAGGGACAATGCCGATCTGGGAAACAGTCAGATGGACGATAACGATCAGAGAGATGATCAAAGTGACACTACCGAATTGGACTTGTTGGCGGAGTCAGAAAGTGATTCAGATGACAATCAAAGCAATCAGGATCCGACCTCCGCACAGAGCCGCAGCGAACAGACAGGAGCCACACTCGTGTCTGACACCGGTAAGAACTCATGATTTGACGATCACCTGGGCTCTCCTCCTACAATCCATCCCCCATCAGGCCGCCCGTTTAATTTTTTCACTTTAACGCCAGTAGGCGGAGAGCCAGAAAAGCAAAGTATGAAGTTGTCTTTCTTTAGGAATAGCATCATTGTTGCTTTATCCAGATGACGAATCGGGTGATTCGAGTCAGCAAGAGGAGGAAGAGAGCGAGGCAGGAGAAACGGACGAGCATGACGGAACGGAAGATCTGGCTTTGCCAGAGGAGCAGCTGGAAAGGAGAACAACACAATCCGGCCATGGAAATCGGAGTAATTTAGCACCGCAGACAATGCAGTGGGCCATCAGGACTAGAGAAACCAGAGGCGGGAACAGAGCTTCTGGCGTTAGAGTCACAAGCGGGAATTCTCTGGTTTTCATCGATCCGACATCGTTGAGGAGGTCGACATCAGCTGCTGTCGCGGCTGCTGCCACACAAGTACATACTTCTTAATTTGCATTCTCCCGAAAAGGCTTCACTCACGTATTTTGAATTTTACAAATTTCACTTTTTTAGGAGCCCGCAACAATGGCAACCACAGCTAGCTGTTTAGCCCGAGCTTTCGCAATTGTTGTTCGCCAAATTACAGACTTACTGACTATGTTGCAAGACTATCACGCTCTCCCTCCGTCTTTGCCACGAACTTTAGATGTGTCTTACCAAGATTCAGTCGATTTGCAGGTAAGAGAACGTAGTCTTTTTTAGTTGTTGATAGATAAATTCCATCAGCAGATTTTTCACAGCTTCTGTTTTCCTTTCAGCTGTACGTGGATTACTGCTTGAAACCAACCTGGGATTGGTTGTTGATGGTGATGGATTCCACTGAAGCCCAGCTGCGATTCGGGGCGGCACTCACTCATTCGTCGGATCCCAACCATCCAGGTGAGTGCGAGCAAAGAATTAACTGCGCTTAGCCCGAGGGATTTCATCATTAATTAACCAAACCGCTTAATTCATTGGGATGTTAATGGGGATGCGTGTTCATGGAAGCTTTTATTGTTTTTTGCAGGGCATCCCCTTCATCATGCAACAGGTATGGGCTATAATTCGGGGACTGCGCCTGGTCTCTCGGGCTTGCTTGGTTCCGCAGCTCCTTTTCCGCTTTCCGCTCTTGGTGAGTGGTTTTACTAATTCTCTGCCCTCGTCATATAACAAAACAGCATTCCACATCTCGCTCACATATCCCTGTAATCCTATATTGTTTGGAATGCTTAATTTCAAGTGCTTAAGCTTTTCATTCAAGCTTCAGTTTGTGTTTTAATTGGTGTGACTTTACACTCGAATTGATTTTATTAGACCTTATCAATTTCAGTGAATTCAGAAAAGATTCATTGTGAATAAATTTCTAAGATTAAGGACAGTGCAGAAAACATGTCGGTTCTTTCTAACCTTTTCATTTTTTATCTCATGTAATTCTTTTAATTCTCAAAATGTGGAAGCGAAAATTTTGAGTGCCTATGACGGACTTTTCGTCGATGATAAAATTATTTGAAATGTCATCCTTCGTTTCAGGCAATCACGCAACCACGACAACTCAAGGAAATGTCGTCAACACCAGCGGAAGTACTGCGCGGCAGCCGTCCTCCAGCACTCATCGCCCCGTTGCTTCCGGCGGATCGGCCACAACTGCCACGAGAATGGTCGGTTTCGGAGGCACAGGAGGCGGCAGCGATCAGCCGAGAACCACCCGCGAACGGGACGATAACAGTAAGCAATCATCATTTCTATGCTTTAGAAATAAGGCTGTGGTCGGATTCCGCCCCTCAAACTTAAAATTACTCCACAGACGTGCACTTATCTCGCCGAGAAATGCTGTCTTATTGTTTATCCTTGATGAGAGCTCACAATGCGGAACACCTTGACTCTCTGCCAGTTTTGGACGTGTCAGCACTGAAACATATCGCCTACGTATTGGATGCTCTTATTTATTACATGAGGTCCGGTGTCAGTCAGGATTGCTTCACTTCTAATAAGAACTATAACAACATAGTCGATATTTGGAATACTGATCAGGTAATGGTATTTTAGAAAAAGGCCTATAATTTATTTTAAGCGAAAGACTCCTAACGGTGGCATAATTTCTTTTCAGGATGAAAATGAAAATGACGAAAATGACGATGATTTGACTCGTTCCATCGCTCTGTCTACGGATTCCCTCGACGACAATGATTTATCCACTGGTGCCGGAAGGGGTAGAAAGCACCCATTCTTGCAGCGCTCTGATTCGACACTTTGCCTCGGCTGTCCACCGCCGGACCCATTCGAAACACCTTTGGCCGAAGCTCTTCCGCTCGCCGATCAGCCACATCTCTTACAACCGAATGCCGAACGAGAAGATTTGTTCGGCATTCCGAAACAACCGATCACCATACCTCCCTCTTGTGAGTAGAGTGACACTTGGGAAGAATCCAGTGAAGAAAGAAAGTGTTGCCAGACGGTTTCCTTTGTTTCAGCTCATCCCCCCGGATGGCGGCCGTTGGAAACACTGCCGACTCGCCTCGGTTTGAGCTTGGGGGCGCAGGATCGGGACGTGGCTTCTGGAAGCTCAGCGGCGTATAATTCGAGTGCTCCCGGCTCAGGATGCGGGAACCCCAGCGAAAAGCCCAGACCCCCTCCTATGGAGCAGTCGTCCGGTGGAAAAACGCAGACGACAACGACGAGCTCAAACACTCCGTTGGGGCCATTTTTGGAAATGTATGGTCATTTAATGCGAGCCATGGAAGACGACGGAGGAGCCACAAGCGGAGGGAACGCTCCGGAAGAACCGCAGGATTTGTCACTGCATCAGATACCGTCAGGTAAGCGGTGATTGGACGTTTTCCCCGCCACACGAGGAATGTGTTTTCATATGTGACTTATTTTTATAGAAAATACTAAAATGGATGTGGACTACTCCGACTATTCGGATTCGGACTACGAAGCATCGAGAAGTTCTGTCGCGAAACTGGTGACCGATACCAATGGGTCGATACCCAGCGAAAACAAAGAAGTCCAGCAAGAACCCGGCAAAGAAGGAAAACTGTCAGCCACCAATCTGAAAACAGACCCGGAATCGCAAGAGCCAGGTTTGCAGTCTAAACATTTTACGCACTTTCCGCATAAAAACATCCGTCAAAGTGCTTCAATATTTCAGATGGAGATGGACCTCCGAAAAAAATCAAAAAACCGAATTCTCCTTTAAACGCTCCGCTCCTAAATCTTTTCCTCACGTCCCCGCACACAGAGCGAACTGCCACTCCACCCTCTTCACCCTCCGGCATAATGTTTGCCAATTCCTCCCCGCCATTGCCTCCCAGAACTCCCACTCCTCCGAGTCGAGCTCCCATCATAGTCACCTCCAAAAACGTGGCCACCGCCATCGCAATGGCTATGGAGCAGACGTCCAACGGAAAGCCCGGCGGCGGGAAGGAAGTCAACACAGCTCCCGAAAATATATCCCTCGATAATCTCAACCTGAGTACCCTGGTACCAAATACCTCTCAGCCTTCTGGCGGTGCCTCCTCGGGTAGCGCTTCCACCGGTGTTAAAAGCGTCATTGTCAGAGCAGGGCCCAGCACCCAGAACACGGTATTGTTATCTCCGATTCAACCGCCACTCACACTAGGTTTGTGGTTATACTTACTGTTTTTCTTCTGCAGCTGTCGACTGAAGCTCCCGACGTGCTGGTCGTGCCGACGACGTCTCGAACAAATGGCGGTGCAGTCGAAAACCCGACTGAAATCAACGATATCTCAACTCAGGTGACGGTCGAGACGACGCCTTCCACTTCGGTTCACAGGTGCGTAGCTGATCTTTCAACTTTCACCAAGCGAAGCACAGAGAAGTCTGACTCTCGTGCCTTCTTTTGTAGGCTGCAGCAAACAGTCGGCCAGGGAGTTTCCCACAACTTATTACTCCGACGGTGGAAATATTCGTTAGATCTCTTCGGGCGCGTGTTTATGGAAGACGTAGGACTGGAGCCTGGCTCGGTGGTGGCTGAACTCGGAGGTTTTTCCGTGAAGGAGGCGAGGTTCAGGCGGGAAATGGAAAGGCTTAGAAACTCTCAGCAGAGAGATTTAACACTGACTAAGGTAAAATTATAATCGGGATTCGATCTCGGGCGGAATGTTTTTATGCGTAAACCGAAACGTTGAATGTTTCAGATGGAAAGAGACCGAAACCAGTTAATCCTGTCGACTTTCAAAGAACTGAACACTCAGTATAACAACTACCACAGGAGGTTGTCGCCTCCGCCTCTGGCTGTGAGTCGAGTGAAGGTGTTTTTCAAGGACGAGCCGGGAGAGGGGAGCGGGGTCACGAGGAGCTTTTACACGGCCATAGCAGAAGCTTTATTAGCCAACGAAAAGCTTCCCAATATGGATTCTTGTCAGATCAGCGTTTTAGAAAGAATAAGGACGGGAGATATGTTGCCCAGATCGGTGCGTATCTCCGCAAAAAGAAAAAGCGACGGCGTTTCCGGTTTGTCATGATAACATTTTCCGTTTCAGTCTCCGAGAAGTTCCTCAGCTTTAAGACTGATGCCCGATCCTCGAGCCAGAAGATCTTTGTCGCTGGAAGCGAGACCTTTCAATCCGGCGGCAACGGGCTCGGAAGCGAGTCAACCAAATAGGAATGAACATTTGTCCCACCACCAAAAACAGTTAGGAGACAGGCTTTATCCAAAGGTATGCTCGAACACTGGAGATTCTTGCGAGTGTTCGAATCGGTGGAGACTCATTGCTTGTTAATCCTTTCAGGTTTACGCTTTAAAGCCGGCCTACGCTGGTAAAATCACGGGGATGCTTTTAGAGCTTTCATCCGGGCAACTTCTCATGTTGCTCGCGAGTGAGGACGCCCTGCGGCAGAAAGTCGATCAGGCATTCCAGATGATTTTGAGTTACCAGCGAGACGATGACGACGACTCCCCGAGTCATTTCGGTGAGTGACCGCCTGAGGAATGACCGAAGAGACTTTCCATGAATGACGCCGATGACCGCCGCTTTCTTTCAGATATGGTTTCATTCAACGGAGGCGACAGAAGTGACAAAAAGGGTATATCGAATAATGTGACGGATACGGAACTGTCCGAAAATCAGGAAGACAATGCGCCCCTTTTCTACTCCCCTGGGAAGAGGGGGTTCCATTCCCCTCGGCAAGGAAGAGGCACTTATCAAAGACTAAACGCTTTTAGGAACGTAGGACGGTGAGTGGGGCTCTCTGAACACTCTCTTCGGGAGTATTCGGCTCAGGAACCTAATTTGAGTTTTCGTTACAGGTTATTAGGATTATGCTTATTACAAAATGAATTATGTCCAATATTTTTAAGTCGCCATGTCTTAAAGTACATTTTAGGAAGACCGATTAGGTTTCACGATCTTGCATTTTTCGATCCCGTGATCTATGAAAGCCTGAGACAGTTGGTCGTCGACGCAGAGTCTAAGGATGGGCCAGCCATGTTTAGCGCATTAGATTTAACATTTAGGTTGGTGTTTGTGTCCGGGGCGCGTTAAGCATCCGCGACATCTCAGAATCATTAACCGCGTTTGTGTTGCAGCATCGATTTAAGCACAGAAGAAGGCGGAGGAACCGTCGATCTGGTGGCGGGCGGCAGAGATCTCCAAGTGACTGTTCATAATGTATACGATTATGTACGAAAATACGCAGAATATAGGATGATTAAAGCCCAGGAAAAAGCTTTGGAGGTAAGGAAATGGCGTCTCGTGTTGGAGGTCCTTTACAGGCCTCTGTATTTGTACATATAGCACATGTATAAATTTTGATAGAATTTGTTAAAAATTATGTCAAATATGAATATATTGTTGTTGTGTTGGGGGTCGGCAGGAGATTAATGAGGAAATGTTTTTTTTCCAGGCTTTGAGGACAGGAGTTTTTGACGTGCTTCCGGTGGGCTCACTAGATGGCCTCACAGCCGAAGACATCCGCCTCCTCCTGAACGGAGTCGGAGACATAAACGTGGCCGTTTTAATCAGCTACACATCCTTCGACGACGAATCCGGTGAACCCAGCGAGAGATTGGTCAAATTCAAACGTTGGCTTTGGTCGATAGTCGATAAAATGACGCACATCGAAAGACAAGATCTTGTGAGTGGACGCATTTGACCCCATCCTTCGGACATTCTCCTCTGCACACCTCACTAATTTCGATGTTTCCTTCCTCAGGTGTACTTCTGGACGGGAAGCCCGGCTTTGCCCGCCAGCGAAGCGGGATTTCAGCCAATGCCATCCGTGACTATTAGGCCGGCGGACGACTCGCATCTCCCCACAGCAAACACCTGCGTATCCCGCCTGTATATCCCCCTGTATTCGTGCCGACAGGTGGGTCACCTAAGCATTTATCTCCCTTAACTCCCCTCATTTTTCATTAACATTGCATTATAAGTTTATTTGCTTAATATCTCTCTTCTCTGTTGTGGTTTTCATTATTATCCCATTGAGTGTCAAATTGTAGTAATGCCATTTACTACAATTTATATTTAAGGGTAAACACTACCATACGTATAAAATTTCTGTTTCAAATTCATATTCTGAAATTTCTGTAGCGAAAATTCCACAAAGAGATATCGTTGCTGACACTCAATGAGTCAAAAGAAAGAGGAAATGAACGCAAAAATGATTTATTCTACAATTAATTGAAAATTATAAATAGAATTTTCAAATGTCAGTGATTTTATTAAAAACGATATAAATGTTATATTTTGAGAATTTTTCAATTGGTAAATATACATTGATTTTGTTTTTCCTTTTCCAGGTCCTTCGTCACAAACTTCTAATGGCCATTAAAACCAAATTGTTCGGATTCGTTTAGAAAAGGGAATGAGCGACAGAGAGTGATGGAAGGAGTCGAACGAGAAGATGACGGAAAGAGTGATCGAAAGAACGAAGGAAAGGAACTGAGAGAAACCGTTGCCCTTAATCAAAAAGTGTTTGATGATTTTCTCACATTGGTCATTGTTCTCATCTTTTCTTCTGCTCCTCCTTTGTCTTCTATTTTTATTAAATTTAATATTAAGAGTTATTTTTTTGCGCTCGGATTGAAAGCGAATTTGGGATATAAATGAATTTGTTTCCCATTTTTTGTGATCAACGGAAGACCCATTTTTTATCAATTATATTACTGTACATGTCCATTTTTCTTTTAAAGTATATATTATAAAGAAAGAAAACAGATATTTAAGAATTGGCTCTGTCTGTAAGACTTCGTTGATAAATGTATATAACTTAAGCGGTATAAAACGGTTATGTTTGTGGATTTTGTTTTTTTTTCTTTTTTTTCTAAAGGTTGCGCGTATAAAAACAATGTTAATGGTCATATAAGGCGGTGGACCTTCTGGGTTTTATTTATCATGTCCATACTTGAAAATAATAGTATATCAGTCTAAGTAAATAAAGTAAATTTAAAAAATGATTTTTATTTTATTTACATCCAGAACTTGTGATTGCGTTCCTTGAATGAGTCATCCCGCAGCAAAAGATATGAAACGAAGACGGCTGACCATGTTGGCGTGGTGGCTGTATGGCGTCGCGAATATGAGTCCGCAGATCCTGAAGGAGAACGTCGGTTTATGTGATAGGTATGTCCTTGTGAATGAAGTCTTCCGGCAGGCGAAGTTCCTGTCCGTAAGTGAGGAGAGCTGACGGAAATGTCCGTTGAATAAGCTTCAGGACAATGTGAAGTCCTGTCGATCACTATGATTTGTATATGAGCGAATCGTAACGTTGGTGTAATGCGTCCCGGAGCTGACTGGCGCGTTGACGGTTGACACGAACGAATCCAAGAGCATATTAGGCCAGACGAATCGACGAGTGAGTTATCGGGTCATAGTGTGAAAGGTTATGTACGGCGTCGAAGACTTACGGACGATAAGGTAAAGGAACAAAAGCACGGGGTGTTCCTACGAAGAGCTCTAACAGGAAAGGTCGCAATCGGAGTCAGGGAATGGTGAGATTTGCAGAATCTTGGAGTCTACTGAAGACTACTGGAGAATGTCTTGGAGTCTGTCCAGCAGACTCCAGCACTGTCTTGGAGTCTGGGGAATCTCTTGGAGTCTCTCCAGTAAACCCATCAGACTCCAAGACAGTGCTGGAGTCCACTGGAGAATGTCTTGGAGAATGCCGAGGTCTAATGGAGGATGTTTTGGAGTCTCTCCAGCAGACTCCAGCACTGTCTTGGAGTCTGCTGGAGTCTAGTGATGAATGCCGGAATATAATGGAGAACTTCTTGGAGTCTAATGGAGAACTTCTTGGAGTCTAATGGAGAACTTCTTGGAGTCTAATGGAGAATCTCTTGGAGTCTGTCCCGTAAACTCCAGCAGACTCCAAGACAGTGCTGGAGGTAATTGGAGAATGCTGGAGACTACTGGAGATTGTCTTGGAATCTGCTGGAGTCTAATGATGAATGCTGGAGTATAATGGAGAACTTCTTGGAGTCTAATGGAGAACTTCTTGGAGTCTGTCCCGTAAACTCCAGCAGACTCCAAGACAGTGCTGGAGGTAATTGGAGAATGCTGGAGACTACTGGAGATTGTCTTGGAATCTGCTGGAGTCTAATGAGGAATGCCGGAGTATAATGGAGAACTTCTTGGAGTCTATTGGAGAACTTCTTGGAGTCTAGTGGAGAACTTCTTGGAGTCTAGTGGAGAACTTCTTGGAGTCTAATGGAGAACTTCTTGGAGTCTAATGGAGAACTTCTTGGAGTCTAATGGAGAACTTCTTGGAGTCTAATGGAGAACTTCTTGGAGTCTGTCCCGTAAACTCCAGCAGACTCCAAGACAGTGCTGGAGGTAATTGGAGAATGCTGGAGACTACTGGAGATTGTCTTGGAATCTGCTGGAGTCTAATGAGGAATGCCGGAGTATAATGGAGAACTTCTTGGAGTCTATTGGAGAACTTCTTGGAGTCTAATAGAGAACTTCTTGGAGTCTAATAGAGAACTTCTTGGAGTCTAATGGAGAACTTCTTGGAGTCTAATGGAGAACTTCATGGAGTCTAATGGAGAATCTCTTGGAGTCTGTCCCGTAAACTCCAGCAGACTCCAAGACAGTGCTGGAGGTAATTGGAGAATGCTGGAGACTACTGGAGATTGTCTTGGAATCTGCTGGAGTCTAATGAGGAATGCCGGAGTATAATGGAGAACTTCTTGGAGTCTATTGGAGAACTTCTTGGAGTCTAATGGAGAACTTCTTGGAGTCTAGTGGAGAACTTCTTGGAGTCTAATGGAGAACTTCTTGGAGTCTAATGGAGAACTTCTTGGAGTCTAATGGAGAACTTCTTGGAGTCTAATGGAGAACTTCTTGGAGTCTGTCCCGTAAACTCCAGCAGACTCCAAGACAGTGCTGGAGGTAATTGGAGAATGCTGGAGACTACTGGAGATTGTCTTGGAATCTGCTGGAGTCTAATGAGGAATGCCGGAGTATAATGGAGAACTTCTTGGAGTCTATTGGAGAACTTCTTGGAGTCTAATAGAGAACTTCTTGGAGTCTATTGGAGAACTTCTTGGAGTCTAATAGAGAACTTCTTGGAGTCTGTCCCGTAAACTCCAGCAGACTCCAAGACAGTGCTGGAGGTAATTGGAGAATGCTGGAGACTACTGGAGATTGTCTTGGAATCTGCTGGAGTCTAATGAGGAATGCCGGAGTATAATGGAGAACTTCTTGGAGTCTATTGGAGAACTTCTTGGAGTCTAGTGGAGAACTTCTTGGAGTCTAATGGAGAACTTCTTGGAGTCTAATGGAGAACTTCTTGGAGTCTAATGGAGAACTTCTTGGAGTCTAATGGAGAACTTCTTGGAGTCTAATGGAGAACTTCTTGGAGTCTAATGGAGAACTTCTTGGAGTCTGTCCCGTAAACTCCAGCAGACTCCAAGACAGTGCTGGAGGTAATTGGAGAATGCTGGAGACTACTGGAGATTGTCTTGGAATCTGCTGGAGTCTAATGAGGAATGCCGGAGTATAATGGAGAACTTCTTGGAGTCTATTGGAGAACTTCTTGGAGTCTAATAGAGAACTTCTTGGAGTCTAATGGAGAACTTCTTGGAGTCTAATGGAGAACTTCTTGGAGTCTGTCCCGTAAACTCCAGCAGACTCCAAGACAGTGCTGGAGGTAATTGGAGAATGCTGGAGACTACTGGAGATTGTCTTGGAATCTGCTGGAGTCTAATGAGGAATGCCGGAGTATAATGGAGAACTTCTTGGAGTCTAATGGAGAACTTCTTGGAGTCTAATGGAGAACTTCTTGGAGTCTAATGGAGAACTTCTTGGAGTCTAATGGAGAACTTCTTGGAGTCTAATGGAGAACTTCTTGGAGTCTGTCCCGTAAACTCCAGCAGACTCCAAGACAGTGCTGGAGGTAATTGGAGAATGCTGGAGACTACTGGAGATTGTCTTGGAATCTGCTGGAGTCTAATGAGGAATGCCGGAGTATAATGGAGAACTTCTTGGAGTCTATTGGAGAACTTCTTGGAGTCTAATAGAGAACTTCTTGGAGTCTATTGGAGAACTTCTTGGAGTCTAATAGAGAACTTCTTGGAGTCTGTCCCGTAAACTCCAGCAGACTCCAAGACAGTGCTGGAGGTAATTGGAGAATGCTGGAGACTACTGGAGATTGTCTTGGAATCTGCTGGAGTCTAATGAGGAATGCCGGAGTATAATGGAGAACTTCTTGGAGTCTATTGGAGAACTTCTTGGAGTCTAGTGGAGAACTTCTTGGAGTCTAATGGAGAACTTCTTGGAGTCTAATGGAGAACTTCTTGGAGTCTAATGGAGAACTTCTTGGAGTCTAATGGAGAACTTCTTGGAGTCTAATGGAGAACTTCTTGGAGTCTAATGGAGAACTTCTTGGAGTCTGTCCCGTAAACTCCAGCAGACTCCAAGACAGTGCTGGAGGTAATTGGAGAATGCTGGAGACTACTGGAGATTGTCTTGGAATCTGCTGGAGTCTAATGAGGAATGCCGGAGTATAATGGAGAACTTCTTGGAGTCTATTGGAGAACTTCTTGGAGTCTAATAGAGAACTTCTTGGAGTCTAATGGAGAACTTCTTGGAGTCTAATAGAGAACTTCTTGGAGTCTAATGGAGAACTTCTTGGAGTCTAATGGAGAACTTCTTGGAGTCTAATGGAGAACTTCTTGGAGTCTAATGGAGGATGTCTTGGAGTCTCTCCAGCAGACTCCAGCACTGTCTTGGAGTCTGCTGGAGTCTAATGAGGAATCTCTTGGTGTCTACTGGAGAATGTTGTGGAGATTGCTGGAGATCGGTTTTTTTCTGAGTTGCTGGATGTTTCTTTTTGGGCCCCCGAGGTCGGCAGACTGCCTCGGGGGTGTTTCGGGAGGTTCTTGGATGATGGGAAAGCCAAGGAGGTTTTCTGGTGGGAGCTTGATTATTATACATGGATGGGGTGGAGTTTCGCTGTCATCTGTGCTGTAGCGATGTTCCGCGGGAGTCAACTTCCAAGAATAATAAGCCAGAGGTTCGCTGTAGGAGAACGGCAACAGTTCCTTCATGTGCGCGAGGACAGGATCAAGGAAACTCTGTGACCTGGATGGGCCAAGGTTAGTTGGTTGGTTATTCAGTTAGTTAGCTAGCTAGATAGTTGGTTGGTTAGTTAGTTAGTTAGTTAGTTTGTTAGTTAGCTAGCTAGCTAGTTAATTAGTTAGTTAGTTAGCCAAGGACAACCTTATTGAGAGCTTCGTTGACCGACTGGAGAGCAACTTCTTCAAGTGGACGATTATCGTTGTTCTTCGCAGTGCGAATTATGTCGAACAGGAGGCGTTGAGTGTGCATGGTGCGTGGCAGTCAGTTTCTGTAGAAGTTCACCATGCGAAGAAATCGGCGGAGTTGTTTGACGGCTTCTTGAAGTGTTGGATCGCTTCGAAGAGGCGGGGACAGTCGGTATCCAAAAAACGTCGTCGTTTGAGCGAACTTTCACTCGGAGGTGTTGAGTCGAATTCCAGGAGGATGTAGTTGCTCACGTTGCTCACGCTGCTCACGTTGCTCACGTTGCTCACAGGAGTGCGATATTCGTCTGCGCTCTTGGAAGCGATCAGGATGTCTTCGACGTATGCGCAGACGTCGTCGAATTCGCGTAGAAGATTATCGATGAATCGCTGGAAGGTTTGTGCAGCGTTGCGTAGGCCAAATGGCATACGTATGTACTCAAAGAGACCGAATGGCGTTGTATGTCTTCGGTGTGTCCTCTTCTGCCACCGGAATTTGGTGGGACGCTGGAACGATGTCCATGGAGGGGAGCGTTGAAGTATAGTACGTTGGGTACTGGATAGCGGTCCGGTGGCGAATTCGTGGTGACTAATGTGCACTAAATACCCGCACGCTAAGAGCCGTCTGGTGTGTATGGGAGATGACCAAGGACTTGGCGTGAAATGTTGTCTTAGCAATGTTGCCAAATGGGGCGTATTTCTCCGGTGTGAGACGTCGAGCTTTGGGGGAGACAGAAGGTCCCGTGGTGATAATGGAATGAGTTGTGGAGTGGTGGGCATTACTCGGAAAGGGTGCTGTGGGGTGGGCTATGGCTGGGAATTGGGCCAGGAGTCGTGATGTTGTTTCAAAGGCGAACTCTCTCGATGACTGAAGAATAACTCGGTGAGCTAAGGCACAAGAACCTTTGCACGGGCGCCACGATTCTAAAAAACTTACCCTTTTTCGTTGAATTCAATGTGCTGGATATTTCTTCGCTGGTTCCACTTACTTGCAGTCGCTGGCATAATTCATGTTCTGATGTACCTGAAAACTATATTAACGACATTTGAGTACTGCTGAAAATTATACTCCAAAAAATTTTTTTTATGATGATTCACGTATAGAGCCTCCTCCCCCCAAAAAATCAAATATATACTAATGGGGACTTCTTCATAAAACTCAATAAATATAACATAGATAAATTAAAAGAAATACACTCACCGCCATTTGGAGATTCTCCGGTGAAACCGTGGTTTCGTCTCCGTCTCCTCGCTGATCCCATACTGTAGTTCCCGTTGTGTTGTGCCTGAAAATATACCAACAGTATTTAAAGTATCTGTAATATCAGCTTAAGTAATTAATATTCACAGTGAAACACCGTTTAGGGCCCACCAACAAAAATTCAAATAACTCATTGGCCTAATTTATAAAAACTAAACTAAATATCAAAAAAAGTAAACTAAAAAAAATACACTCACCCTTTGCAAAGCATCTCGACGTCCAGTGTTCCTTCGCATAATTCTGGTGACACACCGAAGAGCAGCATCATTACAAAATTACTATTTTCAAATATGGTGTCCCACTGAGGGGTTTCGCCGAAACTATGTAGAATATTTAAAATATCGGTGCTCCACTGGAGCTCATTTAAAACTTATGTAGTACAGTCGATTCCGTTTAATTGGGACATATCGGGGGCCCAGACTTTTTGTCCCAATTAAGCAAATTTCACTTCTTTGGGTCAAGTTATTTTCTGTCAACTGTATTTTTCACTGTTCACGTTCGAGGTGTATGTATGGTGAGAGAATTGAGACAGTTCTCACAGATAACTGAGTACGAAAAGACTGAAGCAAATGTCAATGTCGAAAAGCCTCTTTGGTTTTCCCGGGATTTAGGAGGTTAAACTGGAACTCAAATTTAGAGTCCTGATAAAACTAAGATTTTAGTACAGTACTGTCCCAATTAACCCTAAGATGCATTTTCATACAATTTTTCTGGAATTGCATAAATGCCTTCTCTGAAATGTTGTTAATACACTTAAATAATATTTTTACCAAAGATTACAATATTAACGAATTATTAAAAATTTACCTTGCTTATAGTTTTTTACATAACGTGGGTATTTTTTATCCGCTCAAATAAATCTTATCGCTATTCGCAGTTAATTCGGTTTTTTTTCGTTTTCAAGTCCTGACTTGCTTTAACTTTTCTTTTTTACTTTTTATTCATTTTTTTGAACTTTAAAGGTTAAATGAGGAAATGAAACGGTAGTGTTTGTGGGAGGAGGTATTGAAGTTTATATTTTGCAATTAGTTTTTGTTAATGCACTTTTATCCAAAGCAGTGTCTTCCATTAGTAAAAGAAGCAACAGAATTACAAACTGTGCAAATTCAGAATTTCCAAAATTTCCGTCAGATGAATGTTACGCCAAAGAAGAAAAAAGCGAAGATTCAGAAACTGAGGATTTCTTAATGGTAAGCGATGATACCAATGATCCTGACTACACTTAAATATCTGAAGAACCCAGTATAAGTGACAATGATGTGCCCAGTTTACCGACAATGAGTATATGATCGCTCCGAATGGGAAAAAATGTCAGAAAAAATCTCCAACTGGTGGGGCAGTAATAGTTTCTCAGCATAACATCAATTCGCGGCACACAGTGCCTATCTTATATTTTTAGAAGAATATACTGACTTTAATGAAAACCGAACAGACAAGAGATGGTTATTTATGAAAGAATTGGCCATGCAAATGATTTTGCCAAAAATCCGAATCTGCCACAATCTATTCCGGAAGATATCGAACAATTTGTACCGGCAGGGGAAGTGGAGGAACTCACAGCTAAAAAAACACCAACGAAGAAAAGGTGCTCTATGTGTCCAACAGAGAAAGATAGGAAGTGTGACCGATATTGCGCTTTCTGCCTTGACCCTATCTGTAAAGTCTAAAACAATATATGTACATAAAATATTTTGATTAATTCATAATGAAAATAGATTATTATTTTAAAAAAATTAAAATTATTTAATCGGGTATTTTTCACTCACGCTATGTTAATCCCGAAATCCAAACAGTTATGCATCAAAGGGTTAAGCGGAATGTTGTCCCAATTAAATAATAGAAATTTATGATTGAATTCTTAGTTTGGTTTCCGTTCTTTGAGATTTGTCCCAATTAAGCGGAATCAACTATATATTATTAATGTTCAAGTGTGAGCTTTCACACAAATTACCTAACACCAATTTGGCAATACAAAATCACCCTCGACGAGGGATTATTTTAGATGACGCGTATAAATATTAATATTGTAACAAAACTTACCTTTTTGGTCGGTTTGAAATACCTGTATGTTTTCCCGCTGCTGTCTCTCAGTCGCGCAGATAATTCGCAATCTGTTGTACCTGAAAATTTCATAAAAGAAATTTGTGAATACTAAAATAATCACTGTAAGTAACCCATTTTATAATATGTATGATGTCCTTACCAAGGCTCCCATAAAAAATATTATTCGATTGTTGGGTCCACTTCGAGGTCTTCTTCTTAAGCTTTTGTTAAGGAATGTCCACTCGCAGTCTCCCTTCGCTGATTCCCTCCTAGCGTAATCCTTGTGCCCCACAAAGGGGCTCTTCCACAGGCGTGAAGATAAATATGAAAAAAAAATTAAAAAAAAATTAACCCCTTTCCCTGAATCTCTACTCTGTTCAATCTGTACAACATCGCTCCAATTTTTAAATATCTAAATACAATCGACTATATCGAAATTATTGTACTGTTAAAAATGTAATGAATAACAATATTATTGTATTGTCGTAATATTGAAAATGATATTACTGAACGAATAAGTCATATATATAGTTAATAAGTATTATAATAGTTATTATATAAATAGTTAATAACCGTTAATAAAAATAATAAAATTTATGTGATAATGAAAATGTGAGTTAGAACACATTTATAATAACGTAAAACAGAGATTGAATAAAAAATTAAAAAATATTATTAATAATAATTGAATCAAAATGAGAATAAAAATAAATAAAAAAAATAATAGAGAACAAAATAATAAATTAAAATAATTTCAAAATTTAAAAAATAAAAAAAAAATAAATGCAAAATATTATTAAATGAATTTAAATTATAAAAATAAACAATAAAATAATAAAATAAATCAAAATATCAAATAAAATAAACATTAAATGATAAATACTAATAAAGTTAAAAGAAAAATAAGAACTAAAAATAAAAACAAACACATAAGAAGATAAAAGAACATAAATTTGAAACCAAAGAAAAAAGAAAAACTGGTCAAAGTGGACCACAGAAAGAAGATTAAAACACAATGGGGCCAAAATGAAGGCTATGAAGAAAGAATAAAAACGGCAGTTGAAATAATTGTAGTCTAAAGTAAGACCAAAACGAAAAAAAAAACAATAAAAAAGATAATAATAAAAGTAAAATAACAAATTGAAACAATAATTTCAAACTTATAAATATAATGAATAAATAAATAAAAATATTATTAAATGAGTTTAAAATCTAAAAATAAACAATAGAAAAATAAATGCCAAAAATGATAAATCAAAAAATAATAACGTTAAATAATAAATATTAGTATTGTTAAATAAATAAAAAAATATGAAATGAATAATGGAAATGAATAGGGATATACTGAACTATTCAAAAGTTATATCCGGAATAAATTTTCTCAACTGCTGAATTATTGCTTTATAAATAAATGAAAAAACCATTACTCACTTCTTACATCTTAGGCATACCGCATATCCATATACTGCGTAGATAATATCCAAATATCCAATGCGTAGGGCATATCCAAATACGAACTCACTGAAACCGGCACTCTTAACACACTTCACACATTCACACCTGTGATGAATGAACCCCGAAATTATTCAGATAAAAAATTTTAAAATAGTTATCCATATGAGGCTTAAGTCGCATAAGAAACCTCTCATCACGACAGAAATGATAATTAAATAACGGTAAAAAAATACTTAAAAAGGGGAACTAATTATAATGTAAAAGCAAAAATTTATTTTAAAAAGCTTTTCGAGGTTCAATCATCACTTACTATCACTTACCACACAGTCACTATCATTAATTGTCACCTGTACTGTTATACTTTGAGACCTTCACTCGATGAAAACTCGAACCAGAATGAGTGCAAACTGTGTCTGCAGCGATTTATATAGCCCACTTGATGTGGGGAAAAATGGCGGCCATTTCGGTGAGGGAAATTGAGAAAAATGCAGGGGAAAAATTCCCGCTATTTTCAGTGACGACGAATTACACACAAAGAGTTAATGATATATATTTGATTTAATGATTAATTTATTGCAAAAATGACAGTGATCATTGCTGACTCAATGGTCATCTCGTCCAGAGGATGTCTGGAGTGGGGGAGGAGCTAAGGTATTCCCGAAGGAAGCAAAGGAATCAATGCAGGTGAGAAATGATTTCCGCCATTAATCTCTCGTAAAGAGTTGCGCCGGAGTCTGAAAATATCTTCTCGAACAAATCCTTAATGCATTCCTCGACTTTTCCGGTAATCAGTTCATTTTTAATGCAGAGAACGATGCCATTGACAAGTTCATCAATGACGGGCATTAAAAGTTGCAAAATGGGTGGAGTGAGCATGGTGACAACGTCGGGGATGAGGTTGCTTATCAGCTTATTGAGAAAGTCAGCGAGAGAAGTGTCGTTCATCAGATTATCGAATTGGACCTGTAATAAAAGAGAATTCCATACAGAGATTAACTCCTTTCTTTTGACGTTAACAAAAGACCCGATTCTACGAATTCATTTTGCTGCTTTTTCAAATAATCAGTGCTTTCGAAGCTTCAGAATTCAATGTTTAATTTATTCTCTTTATAAGCGTTACTGCAGTTAAACAGTGTGTGGCCAATTCAAAACTGTTAAACTGAGGTCCCAACCAATTGTAGCCTTTAATCAAAGACAAAATGGTGGCACCCACCTTGGAGTTTCGCACGACAATCTCCAGTTTGGGAATTTCCACGTCAAATCTATGAGTAGTGTAATTCTGCTTGATTTTCATCTCCAGGGCGAGGCTTACCTCTCCCAAGGCAATGCTGTAAGGATGTCACATTCAAATAATGAGTTCACATCTGAGGATTAAAACTTTTACAAATTCAAACAGGGAACGTTAGTACAGAAAGGAAATTTATGCAATTACAGCAGAAGACACACTGCAAACCTGTTATTCACCTTTTCCTTCAGCGATGCCCAACCTTTCGTAATGTCTGGGACAAAGTTGAGTTTGGTGTAATTTCGTGGGCCACAATTAAATATGGATATTTAAAATTAGTTTTTACTCTTTCTTCTCATTTTCCCCTTTTCTCTTTTTATCATTTCCTTCTTTTCTCTACGTTCCTTCTCTCACGGCTGTTTTTTCCGGCTTTACCCCTTTTTACATTTTTATGCAAGCAGTCCTTTTGACTTATATGACCGAATGGATTCGAAAGCGTTCGCGTAAATTTAAAATTTTCCCGAAAGGTAAGAAAGAATTTCAAATTGAAGTTATTCTAATATCAGAATAACCCTTTATTTAAAAATTAAAATGAACTAAAATCACCAAATACGTAAGTGAATATAGGAATAAAAGAACGGGCCACATGCAACACCTCCATAGGTTGGACACCACTGTTTTACTTGATTGTAAGGAAAGTCTCTAATAGTTGTCTATCTACTTACGAGAAAGGTCCTTTCCCAAAAAAAGGGAACAGCATAGGGACGTCCAGGTTTATGAGGTCATAATTCCCGTCGACAAAAATGTCCGTCACGTTCGCATCCAGTTTGAATCCCCAACTGCCAATGCCGTCCATCTTCTTAGTCAGATTGCCCAGGACGATTTCTACGTCAAAAAACCTTAGCAGAGCACATCAAACTCTCTCATCAGCTCATATTATATTTTACCTTCCGACGTCTGCCCCCAAGTCCACCTCCGGGATGGATAAGTTGCTCGTGGAAATTTCCTCGAAGACTTTGTCCAGTAATTTATCCAGGTTCTTTGATATCAAGTTGTTCCTTCGGGGCTCCACTTCCATTTCCTCAGCCAGACTTTGGCAGAAAAGGAGGGAGAGAATGAGGAGGGTGAGTTTTCTCATTTGGGCGATTCCTGTCAAAGAAAATCTGTTCATTATACCCGGCTAATTACTAGCAATAGTGCGTTTATTTATGGAAGTAGACTTTTAGGATTTTCTACAGTTCGTTCTGTTCCATCCAGAACAGAAAACTGTTCCTCAGCAAAGAAAGTGGCGCTGACGGTTGACTTATTTACTCTTATTACTCACCTTATTTGAGACGTATTAAAACTTTAAAAATTTAATTTCTACAATTTGAGAATCGCAAAATAACTTTTTTCTGCTTTTTATCAAAAAAATTTTGCCAGATAAGATTTGGATTTTATCTGATAATAAGTCTTTCGTTTCTCTTCTGAAACAATGAAAATATTTCGATTGGTTTTTATAGGGCAATTGGCGATGGCGTCACTGTTTGTCGGAGCAGAAGAGGTACTTTTCAGCAAAGCTTTTAAGCTTTCAATTTCCACAGAAAAAACAGAAGAGAACTAAAAAACGATGAGGTATTTCTTATAACGCTTATATGAAATTTACACTGAGTTATCACTGTAGATAATATTGTTAACAAACGATAATAGCGCGTTAAAAAATGAAACAAAACATTCAGCTGTAGAATTTGTAAAGGGTTGAAGTGGGGTTTAACAGGAGAAAAATTTTTCTTCGCAAAGGGAAATGTTAATTATTATTTTTGCGTTTTTACTTTTAAGAATGTGGAGTTTAAAGAATTTAATTTTTAACCGAAAAAAGTTTCAAAATGAAAGTATTTATCTCCGGGTTTTATTTTTCTTATTATACTGCCCGTCTGTGCGGTTCTTTTTACAGAAAAATATTTTACCCTTAAACTGAACAACTGACATATTTTCATAATAATAAGGGAAACCCAAACTGAAACCAAATATTTTAGAGGCGATTTTGTCTTTACGAAGGTTAAATAAAAGGGATTACTTTGAATATAGTTTTCCACTCTTGGGCGTTAGTGGGTTAATTTTTGGAAAATTTAACCCTTTGTGGTCGTATTAAATTTGGGGATGGGTATCTATTGGTCGGAATTAATTTCCGTCGAAAATGCAAGGATACATAAAACAACATTTAGTAATTCTTTTGAGAATTTTTAGATATGTTTATTAAATACAGGTATCTAACGATATGTTTTTGTATAAAAATTATGTATTATAACTCTCCATCATGTGGTGTTTTCAAAGCACTCTATAACATTTAGGCCTGGTGACAACTTTTGTTTAGTTATCTCCAGTATTTCGTTATCTCCAATCGATGGAGCATCGTATTAGTTCTTTGGGCATTGAGGTTCCCTCAGGAAAAGTTTAAACTGATATAGGAATGCATACAGTATAAGATTCGTATATATTCGTACAGTTCCTTGCTGTGCTGACTGAGAGTAGACATCGACCGGAACGGTAAAAAAGCTTTTGTTTCTGAGAGTACACATACGGCAGCAAAGGGTTAAACTGATATAGGAATGCATACAGTATAAGATTCGTATATATTCGTATAGTTCCTTGCTGTAGTGGCTGACAGCAGACATACGACCGCAAAGGGTTAATGTTCGAAATTAAACTGAGGTCAGAAATGTGAGCTGAACAAATTCTTCCCAAACGGAATCTGGAAAAGCACAACCGTTGACTCCAAAATGAGCACAGGTGGAAATGAATGAGAATAGAATTCGAATCCAAATTTAAGGAAAACTCCCCAAAAATGAAAATATTTTTCTAACGGATTAATTTGCCCACATGTCAGCAATCGACCACTGAGAATCCCATTTGAACGAACTGCAGGGGGTGCACGAAGGGAAACGAACGCAGATTGGACCCGGGAGTGGAGGTGGAGGGAAGAAACCATTTGGGAAAATATTCGGTCCTTGAACCCCGAGACGACCCAAAAATGTGTCAATTATTGGGGAAAGGGTATGAGTGAGATAATTAGGTCGAAAGGGGCAACAGTTTAAGATGAAGGAACAAATCTGTCATTCAAAGCAGAGTTTCCGAGGGAGTCGGTCCAGAGGTTTTCATGTTTCCTGCAACGATCGATTTCTCACCCCCATTCTTCTTTTATTTTCCTTCTACTGTCCTTGCAAAAAACGTTTTCCATTCTATCCCTTATTCAAAACATTCATTTCTCATTTTCCAATATGGCAGATTTCGGAAAATCTTATTTATAAATTACGTGGATTTATATTTCCAGCAAAAAAACGTTTCCAACAGTGAGGGGATGAACCTTTGAAAGTGTTTGAGTCACTTTGGGAAAGAGGTGAAATTATTATCTTTGATTTAAATCGCACAGCTTTCGGTGAAACAAACAAAAAAAGACGTTCGGATCAAAATGGGTATCTCATCCTTTTGAAAAGGAACCAAAATGGCGAAAAGAGAAGGCGTGAAAAGGCCGAATGTTTTCACGTCGGACCATAACAGCGGCCGATATATAGCTCACCCAGCAAACTCTATATTTGGACTCGAAAGGTTATGCAATTGCATCATCCCTTACAGCCAAATGTACGATGGAATAAACTCGGAAAAGTTACGGCATTTCAGTCGACTCAAAATGGCGGCCGTGAATTTTCACGTTGGCGACACATTCGCCCCGTGAAAAGAACGCGAAAAATCCGGTTTCCGTTCATCCCCGGGGTTGTTTTAGTCGGACCAACGATTTTCCGTTCGTTTTGTGGTCGAATTCCGGGCGAAAAGTCCTCCTCGTGACGGACGGGTCGAATGTCTCGCGTGAGAGCAACGTGGGCCTGAAAATGTGTTGAAAAGTGAGGTTCACTGTCGGGTGTCGCTCATGTTTTTTCTGTCGGGGTGTGCGGTGGTGTTGGGAAAGGCGATTTCGGGGGTGAGGGTTAATCGAACAAAAGCGGAGGTTATCGGTGCAGTTTAATAACTTGGTGAGATTTTTCTTTGGAAAATGAAAATGTACGCAAGCGTACCTTAATAAGATTTTTCATAGCGTTGAGTTCGGTGCGGAGAAGTGAGTGTTTCGAATTCTGTGGGATAAAAAAATTGAAAGATTTTCACATTTTCTATATTGGTGGGGGTGGAGATGCAGTGTTAGGGTTGGGAATTGAACGAAATTTGCAGTTTTCGCTTTTCCGGCATTGACTTATTCCAGTTTAGTTGAAATAACTTTAATGTTTTTGATCGAAATGTTGTGAACGTGTAAATCTGAATCTTGGATTGTATCTCAGTGAGGGTCTCTGCAGAAAAGTATTTTCTGCAGTTTTTAGAGAAAATCATCGAATGCCTTACTTAATTGTCCGTATAAACCACAAAGGCGACATTACAGTGCAGTAGGCATTGGGAAGTCGTTAAGGCCATTTGGAAAAAACGGGAAAGCGGCAAATGCTGAGAAGTTATCAACCAACCTATCAGTAAAATATAAACATCTCCTTTAAGGTAAGTCGCTAAGGGTTAATATATGTCACGTTCCTATGCCGGTAACAGTGGCAGTAACAGAGCAAAAGCCCGAAACCTTTGAAGACAAACTCCAAAATGGCCAACAATAAACAAAAGCCTGAAAGCCACCTTCATCCCTTCAAACAAGCGAAATTAAAAAAAATGAAACCCTCCCACTGACAGATTTCACTCCCCGTCTTCTGCAAACATAAATTGACCTTAATTTCCTCAGCGCTCAAAAACCATCCCATTCTTCCGTTTGCAAAAAGCCATCGCCAAAAACTTCAGAGCCTTTTTTCATACTGTTTTTCTTTTCATAAAAATAAAATATCATTAATTAACCCTTTTGCTGTCGTATAAATTTGTGTATGGGTATCTATTGGTCGGAATTAATTTCTGTGGAAACAGCAGGGATACATATACATAATATTCACTAATATTTAGTTATATTTTAATTTCATATCATAATTTAATTTATAATTACTCCTAATTACAATTTAGAAAATATTCTTTTGTTTATATAAAATTTAGTTATCTCCAATTGTATTAGTTGATGAAAAGGTTTAATAGAAATTGTGGAAAAGTTTAAACTGATATAGGAATGCATACAGTATAAAATTCGTATATATTCGTATAGTTCCTTGCTGTGGTGGCTGAGAGTATACATACGACAGCAAAAGGGTTAATAAATTGCAATTTGCTTATATAACATTCGGGAAAGGGTTCCAAATAATTTAAAAAACATCAAATCACAAATTTATACAAAGAGATGTAAAAACTGTAAATTAATCAAAAGCTGTAAAATGATTACAAAAATTTGTTAGTGTCAATTCCATAAGATTAAAAACATTATCTGTTGTAAAAAAAAAACAAATAGCCTGTAAACACAATAAAGTAAATCTTACTCCCTTTATTAGTTTTCCTATCTCTTCCAGATAATTTTGCCAATTTGTATATTTTTAACCTCAAACCCAACAATTGGGTTTATTCTAAACAAAAGTTTAGAACTTTTATTTATTTTTATTACTTTTTTAGCTGTCCTTTATATTTAAATAAAACTAAATATTTTAAATTATTAACTAACAATTTAAAAAAAAAAAAAAAATTAGGATTTCCGAAAATATCCCAAATTTTCCTCTCTTTCATTGTTTATTAATAGCTTAAGCTTTATTCGCAGATAATTTCCTCTGATTTTAACTCCCGCTGATTCCCTAAAGCTTTTCTTACAATTTACTGTCCCCTGAGCACTTTTGAGATTCTCTCCCCATGAGAACCTACCACAGTTTCTTGAGGGTGTCCGAATCAAATAGAAAAACTGTAAGAAAGGCCAATCCTCGAGTGGCAGATGATAAATATAAAAAAAAGAAAATATAAAGAAGGCGAGAAGGCTTAAAGTCCCGAAAATCCATTAGCAGAAATCTTTTCTGTCGTTGGAAGAGGAAATTTTCATTTCGCGTCAAAAGAAAAACATAAAATGATAGTCAGTGAAGAAAACTTCTCTGAGAAGTTCGTCAGACTCATTTTTTATTGCTCTTTTAATTCATTCAAAATGGTGGAAGACCTTTCTTGGCGGGGATTTTTGCAAAAGAAAATCTTATTTTTCTCCCGCGTCCGGCAGATCGCTGCACTTGTCATGTTTCTTTCAAAGAAAGGGACTTTGCTTTACGACAGCAATCGAAACTTTGAGAAACTGTGCCAAGAAGGGGTGGGAGGACTCAGCAACCCCTCAGTGGTGGCCTCTCACTCCCGTAATTTTCTACAACAAATTGAAATTTTTCTCTCGAATGTACGACTCTCAGGAAATAAAGGGCGAGATTTTTGATCTCGTTCCAAAATCTGAAAACTTGTTCGGGTCATCGACTGCAAAACCCTTTTCCACTTTCTTGGAAGTTTATCCATTATTTCGAGAATTATTTTTTAAGGGTTTTAAATTAAAAGATTCTTGGAAGGAGATGAAGGGAGTGAAAGAGATTATAACTTTTCATAAAAAATTGCAAAAGGAAATCGCTCATAAATTAGTCTTTTCAGTGATTAGCTTCTTTAACCCTTTGCGGTCTTATGTAAACTCTCAGCCACGAAAGCCTATTTACCGTTACGGTCGTATGTGTTGGCAACACTGCAAAAAAGATGGCCGAGCGCTCCAATAGAAACTTAATGTGTGAATAATGTTTTTATTTATTGTTTTACATATATTTATCCTTAGTGTTCCAAATGAGTGTAATAAATATAAGTTAATGTATGTCTGCTCTCAGCCACCACAGAAAGGAACTGTACGAATCTTATACTGTATGCATTCCTATATCAGTTTAAACTTTTCCTGAGGGAACCTTTACTAATACAATGCTCCATCGATTGGAGATAACGAAGAGGTGTTGTCTTTTGAAGGTAACAAAATCGACAAAGAATATATAATAAATAGTATTTATGAGTAATTAGAGATTCTCTCTTGTTAAAATATGACTAAATATTAGTGAATATTATGTATATGTATCCCTGCTCTTTCCAAAGAAATTAATTTCTACCAATAGATACCCATACACAAATTTTACACGACCGCAAAGGGTTAATTAACGAAAAGAGAGATTTCTCTCTGCCTAAATAAAACATGAATCTTTAAAAACTTCCCATCCACTCTTACTTTATGTTCTGTTTTCAAAGCTTCTTCGCGCCAAAGTGGTCGAAAACTTATACGTATTTGGTCATTAGCAAAGGTTAGACGGTTGGTCATTGCTGACAGAAGGCAGAATTTGAGAGTGGAAGGATGAAGTACAGCGAATGAGGGTCGTGAGTGGTGACGCAAATTCATATTCGGTGGAGGTGGTGAAGGAGGGGAGGGATGGGTTAATGGGTTAGGGGTGGATGTCGTATGGCTGGAACTGACATCTGGAGAATTCAAATTTGTTAGGTTTACGTTAAAGCATTTTAAGAATTCGTTTGGGCTCATTCCTTTCTCAAAAAGGATGAGAATGAATAATATGGCTTAAAGCCAACTTTGCTCATTTTGCCCTCAAAAGAGTTTATAACGGCCATAAACAGCGTCTACTCAATTCAGTATCCTCTTTTTTACAGCCTTCGGACATTTTATCATAATACTCAGATAATGCGTATTTCATTGAAAAAGACGGGAAAGCAAATTAAAAGTTTATTCCGATATTAAACTTTTAATTTGTTTTTAATTTCAACAATTCAACATTTAACCCTTAACTAATGCAAATTAAGTTTTTCAAGTTAATTTTTTAAATTGATTAAGGAAAAGAGGGTTTCCAATTAAAATGACGTCTAAATTTAAATATCCCCTTCGACCTGAATATGTCTTCTGCTGTCGTGACCCAACTGTTTGCTCGAAACAAAGAAGTGAAAGCTGTCGTTCTATTTTCAGAACCATCCGGACACCGAATGAATTTGCTTTCAAGCGGAAATAAATTAGGGAGAAAATGGCGGCGGGAGATATAAAACAAAATGATTGACAGATAAAAAAGAGGAGGAAAGGTGGAGTGGTCGGGCAAAGATGTCGGATAAGCGATTGGCGGGCCGATCGCCGACCAACGGGACAATTTAGTCGTTTACTCCATGTCCACGGCAAAACGACTGGTGGCGACACTTCGAGGTCGGAAAAACTCTTCGCCGTGCGGGGAAGGGATCGGGTGCAATTCGTCGTCGAGCACAAGGCTCTTCAGTTCGAATCAGAGGTGCTCCGTCTTCAACAATAACAATTCCAACAACGAGTTGGACGAAATAGCCATTGTGTCCAACGCGGAACCCTGCCAGGTCAAGTATGGAAGTGGGCCCCTGCAGGCCTCTGCCAATGGGCCCAGGTTGGTGCCAGGTGAGTGGCCCCGAATGATGCTCACCTTTAGGAGGAGAAATTGTTCACTTTGGGGAAGCGGAAGTCTATTTTATTTATTTTCGTTATACTCGCTTCAGAGGAGCTTATTTGTTCCGGGAGAAAATGTTGGAAATTGAGGGTTTATACTCGTTTTGAACCCCCTCAGGGATCATCACCAACCAGGGACGTATGATAGGAGAAAGACTGAGTGCATCGGGCACGCGGCTTAATTCAGCAAGTCCTGTTCAATATTCGGACACACATAGACGGTCCTCGAGGTCTGTGTCCAGGCAGAGTCTGTTCGATCTGGTCAACAGTCGGTTGGGAAGGAATAAGCAGAATCAGGTGAGTGCACCCCCTCGCCCCCCCGCGCCGTTCACCCCTCCAATGGCCGTCTGTTTCAGCGGTATTTCTCCACGTCGAGAGACAGTCTGTCGACACCGTACAGGACGACGGCCGTCAGCTCAGCAGCGAGCGAAATTGATTTGACAAAGAAAGCACGAAAAAGGGATTTGAGAGGGAGACTAAAGCTGCCGCCCAGTGTCGTTCTTCTTCCTTCTTGTGGAAGTGAGCCTCTGTTGAAGGGGCGGAATTGGGGAGAAAAAGGAAATTCTGGAGGTGGAACTATCGGTATGTTTCTCTCATATTTTACGCCATTAAATATGAATTTAAGAAAATTTTAAACTATATAAATCACAGCGGAAAAACAGTGTTTGACAAATTGAAACTCCTCAAAACGATTAATTTAAATAAAACGTTGGGGTGATATACGCTATTCGTTTTGTTTTTGTAACGCTTCTAATTCTCCCTAATTATACACCCTTAGGGAAGTTTCAACTCGTTATATCACAGCTGCAAAGGATTTGTATATTTTTCACCCCTATTTAAGTAAGCAGTCTCACCGAATATTATTTTCATTTCCCCTTTCTTTTTTGATTTGTTTGCCGCAATTAAAATAAATCCAACCTCTGATATGTCTTCTTCGGTATTTTTCTTTTCAGGTGCAACGAAAACTGACAGCGGAAATTTCACTTCGACAGACAGCGACAGATTTTTGAGGTCCCAAATGAGGCTTCATGTGGCTAAGCCCAATTGGTCCTTCATTTTCGACCCCGCGGGTCGACTGTGTTACTATTGGTCCATTATAGTGTCATTAGCATTTTTATACAACTTCTGGGTCATTATTTATAGATTCGCGTTCCAAGAAATCAATCGTAAGTCTCTCTTTTATTTGTTTTTCTATAGGAAAATCAACGGAAGACTTTGAATATATGTAAACGAGCTTTCCACTTTGAATTGTCTCTTTCGGACTCAGAAACTCAGATGTAAAGTAACCCAACTAATGTATTTTCTTCTTTTCATGTCCCACATTATTTTTTCTTTCCCATTCGATGTAAAAGTCGGTCAAACTCATTCCCGCTTTCCCAACTCGTATTTCGCGTTATTTCATTAATTCATTTTAGAGTTCCTTTTGCATTTAATTTCCCTCTAATTTGTCAATCTTTTTTTTGCTAACGCTCATCTCTGAATCGATTTTTACCCCTTTTTCGTATTTGCACAAATGCGTTGCCGTGATAATGAAATATTTTATAACTCCAATTTGCATTTAATTATTAATAAAAGGAAATTTAATGCGCTCTAAGGCATTTTAACGGCCGTAAAATATGAAATCTCGATGGGGTCAGTTTGAGAGAAATTTTATTTGGTAAATAAATTAAAAAAAGGCTGTGCGAATTTATGAATCTATTAATTATTTATTATAAATAAGAATAAATGACAGATTATAAATATTTCTGTCCTTTTTTTGGGTTCATTTTGAATGAGAGTTTTTTGAGGTGAATAGTTTTTTTTTGTTTCCAGGTGAGACAATAGTTCTATGGTTCTGTTTGGATTACATGTCAGACCTGTTGTACCTCATAGACATTGTGTTTCACTTCCGAACGGGGTATTTGGAAGACGGAGTCCTCCAGACAGACGCCGTCAAGCTGAGGAACCACTACATGAACTCCACCACCTTCTACATAGACTGCTTGTGTTTGCTTCCGCTGGACTTTTTGTACCTCTCGATTGGCTTCAATTCCATCTTGCGAACGTTTCGTTTGGTTAAGATTTACCGGTTCTGGGCGTTCATGGACCGCACGGAAAGACACACTAATTATCCGAATTTATTCCGATCGATCAGTTTAATCCATTACCTCCTGGTGATTTTCCACTGGAATGGATGCCTCCACCACATCATTTACAAAAACAACGGCTTCGGCTCCAAGAACTGGGTCTTCAACGACAACGACAACACGGACGTCGTCAAGCAGTACCTGCAGAGCTACTACTGGTGCACGCTGTCGCTGACGACCATCGGCGACCTCCCGAGGCCTCGCTCCAAGGGAGAGTACCTCTACGTCATCCTGCAGCTTCTCTTCGGTCTCATGCTCTTCGCCACAGTGCTCGGCCACGTGGCCAACATAGTGACCAACGTGAGCGCCGCCAGGAAAGAGTTTCAGGGTGAGTTTTTTCTCTTGGCCGTCGCCTCTGCTGCGGAGACGAATTGAGGGCGTCTTTTGGTTATTAAGAATTCATATGCTCGCCTCCACGTAAGTAATTAATATAATTTTATTTTGTTGTCGCTTCGACCAATTAGGACCACTGTTGCTGCAGCATGTTGAAATGGGCTTCTTCACTGTAATGAAATATAAGACAGACTTTCCATTCTCTGTACTTATTGTCAGGGTAATTAACTCTGAAGAAATAGCTTTTGCGAGCTCTTAACCCCATATGAGTGGGAAGGATAATTTGGGTTGAGGTGAATATCTCATAATAAAAAAAAAGAACCAAGCGAATTTAAATATAACGTCCCCTAAACATGAAAATTTGACTCGGAAGAAGAAAGGGAAACAAAAATTTCTCCCCTAAAAGAGTTTTTCCTCGAAAATGTCTTTTGTAATTGATTATGTTTTCTCATTCTTTGAACCTGTCAAATATCTTCAAAAAACTTTTACCATAAACTTTTAATCGACACACGGGAATTTTATTAAAAAATACCAATTTCGGCTGCACCTCATCCCCGTCCCGACAAAAATTCTCTCGATTTATCCAATACAGATAAAAGACTTGAAAAGCAGAAACTTCAAACTTTTTCCTTTCATTTTCGAACCTTTGGGATTCTCTGTCGTATTTTGAGCCCAAATGTTTATTATAGTTCGAAGTTAGGGGTTTCATATTTTGGAAATCTTATCCAATGTCGCGGGAAGTGTTTTGTAAAGTGCAAAATTTGTATTTGTTCGTAGAAGCTGGAACGCTAAACTCACGCTAACTAATTTCTATCAATTCTACAAAAAAATTCTGTGAAAATCTGAAAAACGCTCTGAAAAACCACTACCACTAAATCCACACGAACTAATTACTATCAGATCTAAAAACAATTCGCTGAAAATTGGGTGAAAATTAATACACAAAGAATATAACCGCAACGTGGATGCATTCAGTATTTCAGGCAAATGATATCCATTTGGCAATCGAATGTGGAACCCCGAATTCCTAGATCCCAAATCCCAAATTCCCTTAATTCCCTTTGCCACTGTACTCAAAGTGGCCCCGAACGCAAAAAAAAGAACATCAACCCTTTAACATGAGAAAGGAATGCGCAAAAGTTATCTGGTTTTTCCCGAAACCTAAACAGGTTTTCTGCAGATTTCTCGGCTGTTGCTGATTTTCCAGAAATGAGACATAGCGCAGAACCTTCTCTGGAAAAATGCGCGTCTTTTGGAAAAAGTCCGGTTAAAATCGGTTCAGTGGTTCTTTAGATCTCAGGTAACAAATTCCTTTAACAGATTTATATATTAGTATAGTATGATTATCCATATGGATGTTCAGTATACTTAAAAGCCTCGTGGAACCTCCAAAGCAAACATAAATTATCCATTCTGTAATTAATGCAAAGGCTATGCATCAGAACAGGCCTCTCTCTTCCACACAGTGGCAACAGAATGAGTCTTTGGCCACACTCCAGCCCTTATGAGTTATAATAAGAAAGAAATCCAGTCGAACGAGTACAAGGGGGAGTAAAATCTCCACTGCGGCAGAACGATAGAGTTTCCCCACCCCAGACGCCTCCGCAGCTTAAAATGTCTCCCCATTCCTTAACATTTTGCATTTTGAATCCGCAATGCAGGTTCTGACACCAACTGGAAGTTATGACGACCCCCATCCATTCCCCGCCATAATGCGCTTTGCTCCGCGGCAGTGACGTAACCCATGTTTGCTACAAAGATTGCTCGTCCTGTTCAACTCGAAAGAAACTCATGTCAGAATGTGGCAAGAATATTCGGGGGGGTGAGAAAGAAGTCTCGAAATAATTAAACGGGCGCTCCTTTTCCGAAAAAGCATAAGTCCTACACAAACTCTGCTATTGGATTAATAACCGTGTTAACGATGTTTTAGTTGCCGGAGGGTTTTTCTCCTTAAACTTTTCTGCTAAGGAATGAACTTTTGGCATTATTTCGTTGAACAAAATTTTAATAATTTCCGATGGAAAGCAGATATTCCGGCCATGCGCTCACAAAAGGTTAAGCAAACATGGGGGAAAAACCTTCCGGGAAATCGCTGGGGAGGAGGTGCAGGTGTTCAAAATCTCAGTGGCGGAAGAGATAAGATTTAAATAAAGTCTTAAGTCCTAAAAATCAAATCTTTTTAAAACATACTCTCCCAACCCCTATCCAAAGGAAAAATGCTTGTACATAAATCATTTTTTTTTATCCCCTGAAAGGGAGAATTTTCAATTTTTTTATTTCTCTTTGATTTTCTCGAGGAAATAGAGCTTTAATGCGGTGATTTGTGGATAAGCGTTGAGGAATAGCTCTTTTTCTCTCTGGTCTTGATTTTACTTTAAAAATAATCTTAATCCGACCGCTTCCGGTTTGAAACCTAAATGAAAGGGTTGCTTTTGAGTTTTCAAAAGTCGACCTGACCGACCGTTTCAGGTTTGAAACAAACCAAACTTGGGCGCAACGGCGATTTGAACATTCTAAATTTGTAGAAAAGGATTAAAAAAAGGGTTTCCTTTACTACAATAGAAGTCCGACGCTTTCTAAATCTGGAAAATTTGTCAGTCCGTTTTTGTCCCCATTAATGCCAACTCTCGTCCAATGTTTTTCTATTTCACTCCCCAATTATAAAATTATAATTTTGAGGGAAATTTGTGCAGTTTGTCGTGCTGAATTTGAGTAAGGGAGTCAGGGAAAGAGTCAGCATTGGGGTTAGTGTAGATAAAAGGGGTTTTAATGAGGGTTGGAATGGCTCTCGAAAGATTGTGCGGGATGGCGCCAGGAAAAGGCAGATAACATCTCCCGGTTACAGGGGCTTTTGTTAATTTGTTAATGGGTTTAATTATCTTTAGGAGGCGATAAAGCTCAGGTGATGGAGAGTTTCTTTCTAAATTTTATTTTCTTTTTCCAGATAGCTCCGGGTCAAGTGAGTAAAATATTGTACACCTTTTCTCGCCTGGTTATTCTCAGAGTGGCCGAGGCGCTTTGTTAGTGCCACCATGCCTGGGTGCGGCAATCGGCCACTTCGGGGCCTTTAGGTTGTTCAGTAGAAAAAGTTTTCTCTTGGAGGAATCCGCCTTCTTTCGGGAACAGATACATTCTTTTCCTTCTCTAAAAGAAGGACCTCATGGGGTGGGCTTAGTTGGCAAGAGTTAACGCATAATTTACCCTCTTTTTGTGTCTTTTAAATTGTTACATTTCCTCTTTTACAGTTTTTCTAACACCTCAACATGTCTAATTTTCCTCTCTTTTTCTTTTATTTTTCGTATTCATACATTTACTCTTTGTTTAAACTCGTGTTTTCTTTATTTTCTCACTTTTCTTGTATCCTCTTTTTATCTAGTTCTTCCATGATTTTTCCCTTCTGGTTAAAAAATTGGAAATTCACACTTTCTTCCTTTTACATTTTTATACTTTTTTTTATAATTTCTTCTTTTGGATTTTATACTTTCTCATGGCTGTTCTTATTTTTCGCTGTCATCTTTCTTGCCTTTTCATTTCTATTAAGCAAATTCTCTTGCCAAAACATCAAACAACTCAAAAGTGAATCAGATTTTATGCTCAGAATTCGCTTAAATATTTTCTTCTTCGTCAAATCCCAATTTCGGAATTTATCCCGGACGAGAATAATTTTAGACCTGTTTTTGTTTCTTGCGTTAATCCCCTTCTTTTAGAACATTTTTTGTATCACAACCTCCAGCCATCAGTTTAGAGAAATTATAAACAATAGTGTTGGAAACGAGGCGGCGGCCCAGATTTTCTTAGCAAATCCCTCGAATTAGACGGATTCCTCTTTTGTTAATGTTTTACTCGCTTGCCTTACGAAAGCTTTTCACGTAGAAATCACTCTTTCCTCGCTTCTTTCTCTCTCTTTGTCTTTGTCTTTCCCCTCACCCTCACTTTTCTTAGGACTGACTTTCCCTTTTGCCGAACCTAAATTCAGCGCTCATTATTTCTTTAGAGTTGAATCCTAGCATGGTTGTAGGGGTGTTCGTCTCTCGAAGTCTCTCTGAGGGGAGACTCCTTCGCCCCCTGTGCTATGCCCCTTTGCATTTTACATATTACGTGGCGATCTATACTTTTATAGGCCTCCAATTCATTTTCTGGGTTCCGCCAGAGCTATATCTTTCGAGTTTTTATACAAAATAATGAAGAAAAGTTAAAAGGATTGTGAAAAGCCTTGAATAGTTTAGCCTAAAACAAACAGTGAAAGAAAAAACGTTAATTACTGACTTAAGTGTTGTTTAAAAGCTTTCTCAAGCAATCAGGGCTCATTAAAAATGATCTTTTATCGAAAAGTCAGCGAGGAAGAGAAGGAGATGGGGGAGGGGAGGGGAGGGGATGAAAGCAGCAGAGAACCCTTTTGTCTCATCCCTGTTATTGTTTATGTTTTAATACATGACGGCGGACGATAGGAGGGAATGCGGGGATGTATCGGAATTGATAATCATTAAGATTTATCCACGATCATTTGTGGTTCTTTTCGATTTCAGCCAAGCTGGACGGTGTGAAAACATACATGAGGATGAGAAGGGTTCCCAACCATCTCCAAGTGAAAGTCATCAAATGGTTTGACTATCTTTGGCTGACTCAGAAATGTTCAGACGAAGAAAAAGCCGTCAGCTGCCTGCCAGGTAAGACAAAAATATATTTTTTATAGCTCTTTCGGCGTAAAATTAAAATTTTAATTTGGGAGGGGTGGGATGAGCCGCGAGGCAAAGCTCAGCATCTTCCGGTCCTCGGCAGGGGTGGCTGACCGGGTTAACCGCCTGGTTAACCCCCTCATCCCCTTTCTCACCCCTCACCCTGACGGATAAGCGGGTTTGAAGATGATGATAATTTAAACTTTTTGCATTTTTTCATAGTGTTTTTCGCACAGTGCTCAACCCTTTTCTTTTTTCTCATTACGAGGAGAGATGGGTAACCTCAAGAAAAAAAAATGGTCTTTGAGCTGAATAGCTCTCGCCTCATTTATTTTCTATTTTCCAGGACTTGAAACATTCGGATGCATGGGAGGGAACTCAGATGTTCTAACCAATTCTCGACCAAATGAGATTTTCCCACTTGAAATGTACAATCCCATTTATTGGTTGTTAACACTTATATAATTACTTTACTTCTCTTTTGACCGTTCGGGTAGACAGGCAATCATTACTCGATTAGGATTCAGTTATGGCGATTTTTTTTAGTCTTCTGCAGCAAGAACCTCTTTTTGGAACGCAATTCTTTTTTTTAATTCCTCCCACTTTCAATTGTTTGTCTTTTCAGATAAGCTGAAAGCGGAAATAGCCATCAACGTTCATCTGGACACACTCAAAAGGGTGGAAATATTTCAGAACACAGAAGCCGGGTTCCTTTGCGAATTGGTTCTCAGGCTGCGACCCGTTTTGTTTTCGCCGGGTGACTATATTTGTCGGAAGGGTGAGTTGTTGTGATGAGAAACGAAAAGAAGGGGTGAATGGGGGAGAAGATCAACGTTTGTCTGTAAAATGGAGGAAGATAAAGCTCGAGAAAGCTCACACTGCATCGGACTGCCCTTTTTACAGGAGAAGTCGGCAAAGAAATGTATATAGTGAACCGAGGGAGGCTCCAAGTGGTCGCCGACAATGGGAAAACAGTGCTGGCAACATTGAAGGCCGGGAGTTACTTCGGCGAAATAAGCATTCTAAACATGGGTACAGCAGGTAAAAATCTTGGTAAATATCATTGCCTCACTCATCAAATTCCTTTACTTACCTTATTAGAGTTTCATACAGCATGAGCTTTGCATCGTTTCTTCTTCCTTTCTTCCACCCGCATCCTGTTATTACCAAAAATGGATTCAGCATTTCACAAGTTTTCCTCTGAATATATTGCTTTACATTTTTTGAGGCTTGTGGCAATGTTTTAGAGTATTCATTTTGATAGTGTATGGCGTATGATTTTCGTTCTGGATAATCGTCGGCCGGTTTTGCACAGGAAATCGCAGGACGGCTTCCGTTCGCTCCGTAGGCTACAGCGATCTCTTCGTCCTGTCGAAGAAGGACATGTGGGATGTCCTGAAGGAATATCCTGCAGCTAGGGTTCGCCTGGAAGCGATAGCCGTGAAAAGATTGGAGAAATACAAAAGAGCTCCGCTTGAAAAAGGTAAAGAGACGACTAAAAGGGAAAGTGAAAGGCGATATTGTATCTCTGACAATAAAAGTGAAATTTCAGCGGCGATGGGAAGAAGTCATTCTACTCCGGGTTTGGTGGAATCCAGGGGTCGAGTGGGCCTGGAGGAGATGTGGATATCCCCAGTGGCTCTGCCCTCCGACTTGAATGCTCACAACTCCCCGACTCCAACCTCAAGGTTCGTTTCATTGTTCTGCACACAAAATGCGGGCCAAACACTGACCACTAAAAGCGACTGTCATTTTCAGAAGTGCACCGAGTGTGACCCAACACGTGAGAAGCACAGATTCGCCTTTATCAGCATCGTCCAGCGTCCATTCCTCCGAAGCCCAACATCAATCTCATACGCATAGTCAGCCCACTTCGCAGAGACTTTCAGCAGGTAGGATCAGCAATGGGGGGGAAAGAAGGGGAACAAAACAATCCGAGAAAGCCCGAATTGAATAACCTTTAATGTCTTACCGGACTATTTTTGAGGAACTGACTGTATCCTGTGGGTTTTCAGTTCAAATGGGAGCAAGTTTCAACAGCATGACTCATCTCGTCGACGGAGAATCAAATTGTCTCATCTGTCAGGATTCACTGCTGGCAGAAATCAAAAGGCTTCGTCAAAGACTTATCACTCTCGAAACGGAAAATGCTGCAATGAGCGTAAAACTGAGCCAACAGCAATGGGAGGTCATTATTTTTCTCTCATGCTTTTTTGCGCTTTTTCACGGTTTTTCCGACTCACGAGAACACGCGAAAGTATGCTGAAAATCATTGTCTCCTTATGAAAAAAAAGGAATATGTTTTCAGGTTGAACATCGATTGGCAGAAATCGAAATGCAGATTTGCGGAGGAAGTAGTGCGGAATCGAGCACCGAAGATAACGAACGAAATAAAGAATCAATCATTTAACAGGAGATAGTGCTGACGGCAGCAAAAGGAGCTGACGGCAGCAAACATTCTAAAGATGGCAGCACGTCGATCAGCATTTCAGGTTACCTCAGCGTTATGTCGAGGTCTTCACAGTTCCTGAAATTTTTGAGCTTTTAATTGTGTTTTGAATTGGTTTTCATTGTGACACATTTGATTTTAGCATTTTATGTGATGCGCCCATGCAAAAGGTTTAAATCACTATAATTAAAAGGAAAACCATTTCCATTTTCATTCAGTTTTATCTGATGGCAGAAAATACCTGAAATAAATTTTATTCTTTGAAAAATCCAACTGTGGTCCAATTTCGCTTTTTCCAAAAAGAATGGCGTTTAAGTTAGCAGCTTTTACTGCAACAGAAGGGTGATTATTACCGTAGAAAAGGGCAGTAAATTTAATACGAAAGTGAAATACAACAGCGTAAAAGCATAAGAAAAGATGTCGGCCAAATTATTTTTTAATTCGGTACGTCTCTCTAATTAATTATTTCATAAAACAGAAATTAATTTTTATCTACATCGGGATTTAATAAAAATGCAGCTTTTTTAATAAATTGATTTAAGAATAATATTAATTTTTCTTAAGGATTTTTAAATGAAATTCAGGAGCTGTTATCAGAAATTACCTTTTAATTGAATAATTTGAAATTAAGAATGAAAATTAGTAAAGCATTTCCAAATTTGACTTTCTATAATGAATTTATGCATAGAATGATATTAAACATAAAAATTTTTGAAATTTGTATTTTTTAGATAATTGCAAATTAAAACGAATTATATAATTAATGAGACAGCCTTTCAAAACATAGCCAAATTTAATTAATTTTCTTTTCAAAAAAGATAATCTGAAAAGTTTGTAAAATTTTTTGTGGTGCTGATTCTAAAAAAAGATAATTTTTATTTATTGTAAATAACTTTTATTTAATGTTAATAATTTATGTGTTGATTAATGAGATTTTTATAGAAATTAAAGAGGTTGATTTATCTTTTTTCTTTTGATGTAAATAATAAAAATTAATTGTAAAGGGGGAATTTGGAAGGCAGGTTTGACTCTTGTATAGCATATTTTTCTCTTTAATTTTTTCATTATTACTCTATTGAGATTTGTTATTTTTCAGATTTTTTAAAAATCTTTGATTGCTTGAAAGTTGAGTAAAGTTTTTCTCAAGTTTAAAAGTTCACTGCTCAAACTTGTTTTGAGCAATAAAAATAAAAAGAAGGTGAGGCCAAGCCAATCTTCTTTTTAATTAACTTTTAATTATTCATTAACGGTTTCGATGTTTCAAGTATTAAAGTTCGCATGTTGGCAATGAAAACTTGCAACCTCTACTTCCACTACTGACTTTGATATTTTAATGGTTCACCATCTTTTTCTTCTTCAGTATTTCTTTGCTTATTATATACTTCCATGGCATTTTGCCAATGTTGGGATCAGGGTCCATCAATGTATTTTTTTATAAGTTTGAAATTTAATTGTGAACACTTCAGGTTGCACATTCTAACAGTTAATAACAAAAATAACTGCTCCACAACATTATTTAAGTTGACATAAATTTTTTAATTGAAATTTACTTGCGAAGATTTACTTTTAACCCTTAATTATCAATTATGTCTTCTCCACTGCTGTCAGTGGTTAATTAAATATGAATAAATGGGCTCCAATAAAGACATGATGTGATATTAGAGCAGTGTGAGGTTGGAACCACCATTTAATGCTTACCTCACTGAATCTCAGTTCTCATTTTCACATTCTTTTGGTCTTCTCTATTGGTACAGATTTGGTATTCTTCGGTCATTTAATTCCCAAAATATCATTGTATTGCAATGGATACCTCCTAGATTATAAAACGAAAAGAAATAAATTCCACTGGCATAAGGCAAAAGTTTAATGAGATGTTTCCCATTGCTGGCTAATTTTAATTTCCTTCATCAAAGAAGGCGCTGACGTAAACTGGACAGTGGTTCTCGATTTTCTTCATCCCCCTTTTCCATTTTTAACTTATTTCAAAGAAAGCCTCTCGATTGTTAGAATGACATACTAAAATTTCCTCTTCGATATTCCTGTGGGCATTTTCCTTTTTATTTAATACTGACAGAAGTTATAAAAAACGGGATTTCATTGATTTGAGGCGTTCCTTTGCTCGTGCAAATGGTGTCTTATTTATTTAGTTAACGAAATTCATTGCCTTAATCACTCACATGTTACTCTTTTTTATGGTATTGTTCCATCGAGAACCACTGGATTTAGTTTAGTTCTGAATGGTTATAATGTTTATTTCAACAATTGCCAAAAGTTAAATTAAAAATTTTTTCTCCAAAAATAAATAATAATTGAAAAACATTTTTAAAATCTTTTTAAAGTCAATTGTAAATGTTTGACGGATAAATAATGTAAATACTTAGATGAAAGGGTTAATTTAATAGAATAATTAGTCGGAAAAGGAGGAGAGGTTGTCCTTTAGTCGAAGTTACTTCTTTTCTTCCCTCATTTCCCCCAAAAGTGCTTCTAAAAGCAAAGGCCATTTTTTCTGTGCCAAAAGCAACCTGCAGGTCGGTCTTTTAAAAACATTTTTATGAAAAAAAAGTTTTAGTTTCGCGAGCATTGCTTTGATGGAGGCGAATTACCGAAGCTTAAGTACACGCTTTGAATTAATTTTTCTGAAAAGATTGGTCTTCCCCTTCACTTGAGTGTCTTTGTTTTAAAACGAATTGACAGAAGTAGCTGCGAAATTTCCAAAAGCGGGACCAATTTCAGGTTTTACCTCCTCCTTAGATTTTATATTAATAAATGGTTTACTAATTTGTAATCATTTAAATAATTAAAGTGAAAATAAATTTACACACGTGTTCGGAGTTATCATTTTTATTCCTTCTTGAGGTTGTTACGTTCAATTTTCCCAAAGTATCCAAAGGGTTCTAATGGAGAAAGAATGATTTTTTTCTTAAAAAATTGACGATTTTTTACGGCAAATTATAAAAATATATTAATAATAAAATATATACAAAAAGGAATACATTTTAGATATAATTTACTTAACAAAAAACACTGAAAAGATTTTTTGTTAAGTATTGTAGCTCAGCTACTAAAGCACTTTTACCTCCAATGTTCGATTTGCCAACAAGTTTTAAAGTTTGCCCAAAAATATCTCCGAAAATGGATAAAAAATTATCGTCTGTTACAGAGGCGCTAAGGGCTAGAGGACTTTTATTTTCTAAACCTCCTAATACAAGATGGCATCGAACCAGTGAGTATATTTTTCCATTTTTCGGAAACTTTCTATTGTGGCAGTGTTCATGTGACAAAGTGTTATATCAGTCAGCATGACTGCGGTTCATATGACCAAATTTTAATACTATTATCTACGATCACATCTGCTCTGCAAGGAATGCCATTCACGTCCTCATCAAGAGGCGAAGGAAGATGTCGCTGACCAGAAGAACTCGCAAACAAAGAAAGACTTGGATGAAACTGTACACCATTCACACAATCTTCATGTGCTTTAAAACAGCAAATTGGCTTTAAAACTTTATCATTTTGTGTTTTTATGTTGTACATTTTAATGTTGCAGTCTGTAGTTCCTGCAATAAGAAATCAAGGATCAGTATTTGATATACTGATGAAACATTCAAACAGTATTTGATATAAGATGAAACATTCATTTATACCTGTTATTAAATATGTTTGATCAGATGATGGAGACAAATCAAAGAGCATCTTTTGTTGAGTGTCTACTTTCCTGTCTATTGAGAAGACCACCTTACCAGGGTTTCTTACATCCCAGCATAGAATTTCATTGTCCTTCCTCCCACCAGAGAACAAATAATTTCCATCAACTGAGAACATAACCTGTGTGACGCCACCTGAATGTCCTTTTAGTATACAAAGCAGTTCACCAGCAGGCTCAGTGTAAATACCTGAAAGGTCATTAAATTACTCAATCACAAAAATCATGCACTACAGAACTATGTTCTCACCTATTGTTTTGTCATAAGATCCTAAAGCATATAAATTTTGAATAATTGGATTAATACAAATTGATGATATTATGTTACTCTGAAAAGGATTTCCTTTGTTCTTCAGATTCCTAGTTTCGGAAACTCTTCCAGGTTGGCTAATATCAAATATCCTCAGGCATTTCTTAAAGCCTGAGTATAACTTGACACCATCTGGAGTGAATGCCAAGCTGTATGCAGATGTTACTTCATCATACCTAAATAATACAAGAAAGAAATAAGCTTGAATGCTTATATATGAATTATGGAAGTGTTTCTGTATTGGGAGGACATTCGTATTGCACATAATGTAGAGTTTGTCAACTTACTGATTAATGGGCTGATAAGTTGCTCGTAATTGACCTGTGTAAGCATCCCACAAATGAATGGGAGAATCCTGACTTGTACTGGCAAACCTAAGCATGAAAAAATAAAATGAATATAAATTATAAAACATGAGCAAGCTGCCCTAAAAATGCAATAACTTACACACAAGAAACTGGATCAGAGCTGTTCATTCTGGGATACCACACATAGTCATACACTAACCCACCTTCTTTCATCTGTAAAACAGGTTCCAAATCCTGTTGTGGTTCTTTTATAATGTTACTATTAATTTCAAACAATCTTAAAATATGATCTTCACTGTTTGACAGCAAACATAAACCATCACCTGACCATTTACATCCTTTTAAAAAGCAATTATCCTTTAATTTTGTTTTCTGAAAGACCTTTTTAACTTGCAAAATTTCTGTGACCTGAATTTCTTCATAACTGCGTCCCGAGTTTGAATCTATGAAAGGACCATTTTCTGATTTTGGGGTGCTACTGACTATATTACAATTTTCTACCAATGGAGTTAATGTTGTTTCATTCGATAGGTTCTCGTTGGATGCTACCTGATGCAGAGGCTCAATTTCAATGCAACTATTTTCTTCATCAAAGCGAAACTGTTTATTTTTGGGCGGGTACAGTAATATTTTAATAGGTTCGCTCGAACCCGGTTCGGTTGTGCTTTCAGAAGTGCAAAAATCGGCGGTTTGAGAAGAGTTATTTACTGTTTTTAAATCATATTTTTTTAAATGATACATTTTATTTGGTAACATTTATCACTGTAAATCGTTCGCAGTAAAAGCTGACCGGAGTCATAAGCAGAAATTACATTTTTATTGTAAAAAATATAATTAAAGAAATCGTAGAACGTTTATTTAGAATTGCCGTGGAACTAGAATCAGAGGCACCTTGAGACAAGTTAAATTTTTAAAGTTATTCTTTTAATTTGGGTTTCTAATTAATGTGCGAGTAATAATTAAAGAATTCAATTTTTTGAAATGGATATTTCAAAAAAAATTTATTTTTTTCAGGTTCAATCAGAAACAAGCCATTCGTTAAATGAAAAATTAATTCGCGCCTGTGCTGTTGCCGCATTTCCGGTGTCTCTAAAATTTCGGCGTTTTAAGTACACCTTGGGGCCGTTTTTATAGTTTGTGTGTAAAAATTAGGGAGCACAGAATAGAAATCATCAGTTTATTCAAAAGTAAGTCGTGCTTTATTTATAAGGCTTAATTTGCTGTTGCCTTTACGCCTTTGATTTGATCATTCCGGGGATATAACGGTTCTTTGCTTTCCCTGTGCCTTCGAGAGATAGAAAATGGCTTCCCACGTGCAAACCTTTATTGATTTTTTGTTCTTTAATTATTTTACATTGTACTTCGTTTGTTAAATTGTGCTGTTTATTAATAGAACCTAGGAACAAAACCGATTGCCGTGGTATATGAAAATTATTAATATTGGACAGGAATAATGTTGCTGATCACTTAGCTTGTTGCATCATTTACACAACGTTACTATTACGAATTACAATAAAACGAAAATCCATTTGTACAAGGAGCTTTATTGTAATTTCGTCTTGAGTTGCAGTTTACTGCAGTTTGCACTCTAATCGGGTTTTGCCAATACAGTAGTTATTGAAGTTTGCTCGTCTTCGAAGACATTGAATGCCTTTTCTTTTACCATTCAGGCTGGGGAATTTTTTACATTTAAAGAACTAATTAAGATTTCTTATTATTTGATATATATAAAACTAAAATATTTTTTACAATTTTGTCATTTAAATGCATTTTGACTATTCTTTTTTATTTATAACATTAAATGGGTTATTGCATTATTAATATTAACAGTGTAATTTAGGACTTCTATTTAAAAAAAATTCTAATGAAGTCAAAATTAATTCGAACAATAATTTGTGCTTTTTCAGAGCCTATTAATATTCATATATAATTGATTATGTTTGTTTCCAGATTTCTGTTACCATATTTTACTTACCTTCTAACATTTTACAATGTAATGTGCATGCATTCATATTAAATTTCTTTTGATTAATGACAGTTTGCTTTTAAAAAAGTAATGGGCATCAATGCTTTTTAGAATATCCAAATTATGACTAAATTCCATCATAAGCATTGTTTTTCAAAATTTTCATTTATATTTAATTTTAGAAACTATTAATGATTAGATCAATTGAGTAAAAACAATTTTATTAGAGGTCATGTTTTAGTTTTGGCTTTTAGTTGCACATGTGCCGGTGTGCAATCAGCACTGTATCAAATTAAAAGAATTTTGGTTTATCATGCACAAAATAAGTTACCTACTTTTGAGAATTTTTAGAATTATGTAAAAAGCTTTCATTTTTTTCAATTTGGAACTCAGTAAATCTGGAACTCTCTTTTGGAATGAAAAATCCAATAGCCCACATAAAACTAATTTTAAAAAAGTATTTTATTAAAGAAAACTCATTCAAATCAATGGGTACTGCTGCAACTCTCTTGGTTTTTTCTCATATTCAGTAATTACTTGGGTCAACTCACAAAACTCAGTTTTGTTACAGCCCCTTCATACTTTTTCATGTACTGTATCATTGTTTTATTTTTGAACTGCTCTATGTTTCATCCTGCGGCGAGTGTTGCCATCGACTGATTGTTGGCATCCGTACAGTGGTTTTACGATGACTGAGGGTTGAGTAGGGAACTTATAAATAATTGCCATTGAAGTGCAAAACCTACGCCATAAAAAATTACTTCCCGGTATTGCAGTGCAATGATAGGAAAATCCTGAGAGATGCAACAATCTTTTGAATGATATACTGTTGATGTCAACAATTCCATTTGGCTTTGCATACGTTACTGTTAATGTCTTGGCACGGCCAAACAATTAATTAAGAAACATAATATTATATATTCCTTGTTAAACTTCAAGAACTCTTGGCGTTTTCCATGGTTCTCTTGCGTCATAATTATCTGGCGTTATCTTCCGTTTAACTTATGGTGGGTTTCTCCAGCCATCCATTTGATGGCAGTGTTCTCCATTTGTACCAAACTAAAAATGAGCCGGTAAAAGGAAAATGGGATAAAACGTCGGCCGCCGAAATGCAGGCAGGGGTCAGTGCCTCGTTCAATTGTTCGCAGGGGGCAAAGTCCTGGTGGCCTGAGGAGGTTCACAAGGACTCTTGCACCGAGTGGGTCCGGGTTTATTGGCATCTGTGACCGCCTTCACCTCAACCTTTTTTGCGGAGGAGGCGGTCGAAGGCCTGTTCAAAGTGTCGCAGTTGATAATAATCGCTGATAGAATTTGCTTTCATATTCTGCGATACATAATGCGCCACTGTTACTCATGAAGACAATTGATAGCATTACTCGGTCTCTTAAGATAAAATTTATAAGCTGCGCAGATAAGTTCAGTTACATTTCTTTGTTGGGGTTCACTTATGCATTAATTGATAGATTATTTGTAATTATCAAAATTACACTTGAGATTATGTAAAAGTTATAATCAGAGTAAAGTATCTTCCGAAATTAGATTTCCTATAAAATTGAAAGCTTTTTCCTGTATTTTTTTTCCAAAGGTGGGGGAAGACTTCCCAAGATGCTGCCTTCGCCGTCGTCTGGTTTGGATAAGGCGAGGCGTCGTCGTTTCTTGACCCTTTGATGAATCACTATCGTTCATTTCATAATCTTTCGTCGGGAATGGAATGCAATGCAAAATTTGACTAACAGTGCAATTTCTTTTTTCCTTTAATTTCACAGAACTGATGTTATATTTTTACGATAAAAACCTTCAGGCATGTTCTCGTTAAGCGTCGAAAGCAGTTTCGGGAAGGGTTGACACCCTCTTCCTTGTGAGACTTACATTTCCTCAGAAATGCCGATTCCGATTCCATCGTATGGACCGTGTTTTTGTTAATATGCATGAAAACAATAAGATTTTGTTTTCCTTCTCTCACGTTCTTTCCATTTATTCTTCTATAATTCATCGACCCAAAAGGGTCTTTGGAATTGTGAAATTTTTGTGTCGTGAATTTAAAATACTTTCGTATGAAGTTAAAAAAAGCAAAATTCGGTGTAAGCACTGAATTCGGGAGGCGAGCCTAATAGAAACTGATTTTGAGTTTTTCGTATTTTCAGAACGACGCTGGCGATAAAAAATATTGATGAGGATATCAAATAAAAACAAAAGCGTAAAATAAAAGTAGTAAAAATGTTAAAAGGCATGGTGGCTTTGGTGACGGGCGCCGCAGGAAGCTTAGGCTCGGCGACGACCAAAAAATTGATCTCAGAAGGCTGTAAGGTAGTCATGATTGACTTGCCCAGATCCAACGGGAAAGAGTTGGCCGAATCTTTCGGAGAAAACGCCTTGTTTTGTGCCGCAGATGTCACGTCGGAAACAGAGATAACAAATGCGGTGCAGACCATAAAAGACCAATACGGACAATTGAATGTGCTCGTGAATTGCGCAAGCCTCGTCATGACGAAGATGCTGTATAACATCAACTCGAAGCAATCGTGCGACTTTGAACGGATGATGACGAGCTTGAGCACCAACATCGGGGGAACCCTGAACGTGATTAAGATGGCACTCGATTTGATGGTGGAGAGTCCTCTGGACGAAGACAGTTTGCGCGGAGTCATAATCAACACATCGGGATTCGGGGCTTACGACGGCCAGATGGGGCAATCGATCATGTCGGCATCTTGGGGGGCCATCTCGAGCCTGACCCTGCCCCTCTGCCGGGAGTTGGGGCCGGCAGGGATCCGAGTCATGGGGATCGCTCCGGGACTGATAGAGTCGAATCTGACGAATTTCATCAAGCGGCGAGCACTGGTCGGGCTAAAGATGTTTATACCGGCCCCAAAGAGGCTCGGTCACCCCGAAGAGTATGCCGATCTGGTGTTGAACATCATCCAAAATAAATACTTAAACGGCGAAGTGATTCGACTGGACGGGGGGCTAAGACTGAACCTCACGTGAAGGATTAGCAAGTTTTTACGAAGACTATTAAGCAGTAAAAGTTAGCAATTTATGAGTAGTTTTGTAAAAGAAAGTCCAATACAGTTTTTTTATACAGCGGCGGAACTTTTGTTCTTGTTTCCATGATTTCGCCGGTCTTTGGAAAGGTTGCATTTTGGATTGCGAGCTTCACTAAAATTCTAGATACTTTGGGCCAACTGTGTCCTCGATGTTCTTCGGCAGCAAAGCTGCGTCACTCATAGCCGGTGCTATGAAGGTTAGAAACTTTGTTTATTTGAGTGGCACGGCTCTTTCCTTCGGTAGTTTTCCATTTTGTCTAACAGAAGCGTTGTTCCCCCCACCCCTTATTTCCTCCCCCCCCCCCCATTGAAGGATCTAATCAATGTTAACCTGCTGATTGGCTTCAAAGTGACGGAGGTGCTGGGCAGGGGGACTGATGGGGCTTCGGTGTGTGCTGTATGTCTGATCACGTGACTCCGTTATATATTAAAGGTTGTTATTGAAAGATAATTAATCTTGTTTGTGGGGGTCTTGTTTGACCCCAATGTACCTTTGCAGATGTTTAATCAGGGTGGACTAGGAGGAACCACGTTCGGTTTACCCGGAGCCAAAGTCGGTCAGACAACACACAACCCGATGCAAGATTTCGAAGTGACATCACCGCCGGACGATTCGGTCTCTTCTCTTAGGTTCAGCCCTCCGACATTGCCCCAGAATTTTTTAATAGCCGGCAGCTGGGATAACAACGTCAGGTGCTGGGAAGTCGAGCAGTCCGGGAAAACTATCCCCAAGTCCATACAGTCGATGGATGGACCTATCCTCGACGTTTGCTGGCACGGCGACGGCACCAAAGTGTTCATGGCGTCCTGCGATAAACAGGTCAAAGCGTGGGATTTGGCTTCCAACCAAACAATGCAGGTCGCCGCCCACGACGCCCCCGTCAAAACATGTCACTGGGTCCAGGGAGGGGGTTACTCTTGCCTCATGACCGGCTCCTGGGATAAGACACTCAAGTTCTGGGACACGCGGACTCCCAACCCCATAATGACCATTAACCTCCCGGAGAGGGTGTACTGCGCGGATGTCGACTACCCCATGGCCGTCGTGGGCACCGCCGGCCGCACCATCATCGTCTACCAGCTCGAGGTCAAACCCCAGGAATTCAAAAGGATCGAATCCCCGTTGAAATACCAGCACAGATGCATCGCCATATTCCGGGACAAAAAGAAACAGCCGACGGGGTTCGCTCTGGGCAGCGTGGAGGGTCGCGTGGCCATTCAGTACGTGAACCAGGCCTCGCCCAAGGATAGTTTCTCCTTCAAGTGCCACAGGGTCTCCAATAACGCGACCAAGGGCTACCATGACATCTACGCAGTGAACGACTTGAAGTTCCACCCAGTGCACGGAACACTCGCCACTGTGGGCTCCGATGGCTCCATTAGCTTTTGGGACAAAGACGCGAGGACGAAGCTGAAACCTTTCGAACCACTGGATCAGCCCATAGTCGCATGTGCGTTTAATCACACGGGGCACATATTCGCGTACGCGGCCTCCTACGATTGGTCGAAAGGTCACGAGTACTACAACCCGGCCAAAAAGAGTGCGATATTCCTCAGATCAGTTTTTGACGAGATGAAGTCTCGGGCGTCCTCTTAAGTGGCTTGAAAGAGTGAATGCTGGCGACAGTTCTGCGTTCCGAGGGACATCCGCACACTGACTGAGCAGTGAGGCCCTTCAGGGCCCGAAAGTGTACATTAAGGAACTGATAATTAATTGTAAAATTTGCTTTTAAATACAGTTTGTTCTTTAAAATTTACTGTTGTCGTTGGTTGATGTCTATTAAGAGGCCTTAGCCACGTGAAGCATGAAGGCGAATTTTAATGTTTCCCAAAAATATCCTTCAGGACCATTTTCAGAAAGGATTCGGTTGACTTATGAACTGTCAGTAGGGAGGTTTTGTCGAATTACTTTTCATTAGCTTACATCAATATTTTATATTTATAGGCTTTTTGTGTAAAAACTTTATCAGATAATGGGCTTTCCCTATTGATCGACAACGTTTGATCTTCGCGATTTTAAACTCGGGGGATTAAGAAAAAATTTCTTTATATATTGGGTGATTTACCCCCGCGACTACATAAAGTGGAAGAATCTGCAAATAATAAAGGATGAAATCGTGATTGGGCGAAAGCAATCGAGTGACGGTTTTTCGGAAAAATAACCAAAGCGCGGCGCAAATTTCGATATTCATTTCGTGAAACGTTTACTAAAACTTAGTTGGGTACTAAGTTAGTAACTAGTTACTAAACTAGTTTGGGTAAAGATGTTGAGTACACTCGAGCACACTGCACTATTAAAATACCGTGGCAGTTGATTGTCGCATCTTAAAAACAAAACTGATTGCGATATGATTACAATGATCTAACCACGTGATTGAGGGCCAACTCGTGGAGCGTTTTTTGTTTGAGGAACTCGGAGTTAAGCATTAATGAGATTAGTATTAATTACTAGTCCTATTCCGATAGTCCTGCCAGATAAATTTAGTTTTACTATAAAAGGGAAGGGGTCATGGGGCGGCCCATTAGTGAACAACACCGCAGCTCATTTTAGTTGTAAGTTTCTCAATTAATTTCGATTAGGTCTTCCCTCGAAAATTTATATATATTAAAATCGGGTGAGTAGTTACCCTTTTTTGGTTTTTTGAAAGGGGTGCGGATTTCCGAATAATTTTCTGAGTGTCTACCTTTGAATTTCTCGTTTGGAATTTTGTAAAGTTTGCGAAGGGGATGGAATCCCTCTCTTTGGACAGGCTGGCGATAGCCAACACAATTTCATTTTGAAATAAAATTTTATTACTTATTTACAATAATGATATCATGAGTGGACTTAAAAATTAAATTCTTTTTCAATCTAATGGACTCTATTGTATTTTTCCGTTGTACCTTCTGCAACGATAAAAGTTTTTGACCGAAGTTGGCCGGTGAGTGATTCTAATGAAGATTTTACTCAAGTAGAGGTTCTTGAAAAAAACATGGCAATTGATGCTACTATATTTTACATTTATTTTTATGATGAGATTTATGAGCAACTTAGCATTGATCTCTGAGTCTTCAGACACACATGAACCTTTTACTCTTTTAAATGGCGGAAGATGACCGATTGTTTTGACTAAAACAAGTCTTATTGAAACCTGAAACGAGTCCATACAAAGCATGTTTTATGCCACGGCTGCTCCTCAATACCCATTAACTTTTCGCCTTGAACGAGAGAAGGAAGTGAGTTTATCCGGAGTGGCGGAATATTCTACCCCAGGCGATAATTATTTTAAAATTTGCCAGGAAATTGATTCCGTGATTTACGGCCAAATTTAGATTGTGTTTTGCATAAAGGGGGCTCGATGAGAAAAATTTTATGTTCTCGTAGGAGACAGGGATTGGGACGTCCCCATCCCTGAATTCCTCTTGCGCAACCTGGCGAAATAATTAGATCGGGTTCGGTTATCTTTATTGTGTTTGCTTTTAAGTGTGGCGGAGGGAATGGCCTTGAGATAGTAAGGTACGATTCGAAAGAGCGAGCACTCACGAAATGCATGCAAGTTCTCAATTGAAGACGGTCGGGCAAGGTCATCGAATACCTGGTATCAAATGCAATGTAATTACCTTCCATCGCCTGCCATAAATTTTTTAGCCGACTAAGCAAGCCGGGGTGAAGAAAACGCTGGTCACAGGACTTTACTACCTGGAAACGATTTCTCGCTAATTGCTTTTATTTTTGGGCCCGAAGGAAAACACGTAAAAATCAGTGGGTAGGGGGGCATGAACTCGCGATTCATAAACTTATGATGAATCAATGTGAATGTGAACACATCGTAGCGCGGCTCGCGATGTCGCTCTTTTCACGCGACTCTGCCCCCGCGAGTTAAGCGGCCGACGGTTGCTCAATCGCTGTGACTTTTATTTGCTTTTCACCTGAGACACCGCTTGCTTAATTCACATTAAATACAGTGGGCGGGTTCTCCCATTGAATTTGTTTTTTGATATGCGAAAACCCGGAAAGGGAAACTGCTTAATTAAAGAAAGACCTGTTGAAGAACTAGCGCTGATGTGGCTAATTTTGTGAATTTTTTGGAAAACACGCCACCCGCAAGGTCATTATAATTACCGCAAAAGTGTTTCCCGAATTATAAGCGCTAATAATCGTGTATTTCGGTGACATCACCTGAAATAGCGATAATTAACTTAAAATTTAAGTTGACGTGGAGCTCTACAAAGGCACGACATCGGCTGCCCCTCGCAGTCATTTATGTATAAATGTCATTCCTTCAAAAAAAATGGTATTCCTTCTGCCGTCCGATGGTTCCGTCCTGCCCTTTTCTTCCTTATTTATTTTTATTTTCATGTTTCCGCAAAAGTTATCCCTTTGGAATTCCGTTTTAGCTAAATTTCATTTTCAAATACAAGCAAAGTATGTATTACTGTTATAATTACAGTTAGTAAACCAATTGAGATTAAAAAAAGAGGTACTAAAGAGAGCAAGACAGGTATCCTTTACTTTAGGTAAAAGATCAAGCATTTAATGAATTATATTAAGGCACTGAGAGAGGCGCTATTATTTATTTATTTTTTTTTTTTTCATAAAAAAAGGAAAAATGTTAGAGAAACATTGCGTTGATGTCATTCTGTCTCTTTTTTTATGTACTAATTTCGTAGGCAAATTTAGGCAGATATAATCTCAGGCTTTATTTTATCAGGGAGATGTGTTCTTATTAGTGCTTTTTGTTTGTTATTATCAAATTATTAAATTCCAACTTTCAGTGCTTAAAATGAAAAAAAAAAAATATAGTGTTCCTATTAACTTCAGAGATGCATCAACACTCCCCCAGACAGAGGCATAAAATGAATCAGTGGCCCTGATTGCGAAAATCTGACAGAAATCCCAAAAGATATGATAAGAAAGTTTAGAGATTAGGTTCCTGGGACTCCCCACCCAGATTGACCTTTTCTCGATTCGGCCTCCGATTCTTTGTTGTTGAGAGTTCTCTGATTGTCAGCGAGGTCGCTGAAAAACCTCCGATTTAAATGGAGGTTTTATGATCGGCATGAGTAGTGCCAGATGATGGAATTTTCTCCGGTAATAACAGCAGTAAGCAGGTGTAGAGGGAAAAGCCCAGTGAAGAACTTCCCTGGTGGAATGGCCATCTGACCGGGAAAAACAAAACCTGAACAGGTACCTGAATTCGGTGCAGGAAACGGCAAACACGGTCATCCTGGCCGCAGGTTCCGACACGCAAAAAATCGGATTCGGGCGTTCGCTCCGGAGGCCCCCCCGGGGGGCGGGCTCCCAATCGGCGTCGTCTGCTTCCTTCGCCGAATTCTCCAACGGACTCGACCTTGCTGATCGTTAATGTCAAGTTCATCCAGAAGCGGCAGCGGCGGGCCCGGGCGGAGGGGAAGGAAGTCTTGATCTTGACAAACATTCTTCAAACGACGAAGTGTTTGGTTGATCGTTTAAAAAAACACGTTACGTGGTTTGCATGGAGGGGGGGAGGGGGAGGGGGGAGAGGGAGGGGGAGGGGCCGCAAGAGAAAGAAAAAAGTGAAAACCGCGAATCAGTCTCGAACCGACTTCTCGCAGCCTCGTTTCATTCGTGAGAGCGACTCAATTTTTTTTTCATTTTATTTTAAATAGAGTTTATTCACATCGGAAGCGACTCGAGTGGTGAGTGAGGCCTTTTTTTTTATATTCGTTCCCCAGAGATGGGGGCTCGACCAGGGGGTGTTTGACACCGTTCACACTCACGCGGTCCCCAACCAGAGCGTAACGATTAAATTTATTTTTAAAAATTTTGCAAGTCCCCTTTATGCAAGCCAAGTTTGAGCGGTGGTCGGAATTTCGCGATGGTTTTCGAAAGGCGGCCGAGGGAGGGGAGAACGAGTCCCATTTCGAATTGGATTGACTCTGGGGCGGGGTTTGTGGGCAGTTGCGGAAGGTGGAGGAGGTCGTGTCGAAAGGGTTTTTTCTGCTGTCGCGCAGTGGACATGCGGGTGTGCAGGCAGTCACTCATCTGTGGCTTCCGTCATATTTGAATAATTAATTTGAGTGGAGTGTCGAAGCGAAAGGGGAAAAGTGAATTAATTAATATTTGGGATGATTGAAAATTGAAACTTTTTGTGCTGTCACTGTCTGAGCGGTTTAAGTTGACCCATCTTTTGATTCACACACGATGAGTAAACGCAAATGGTTTTTATGGACGGAGAATGAATGAAAACTGAAAAAGAGTGGGGATTTGTAATACACATCGCTGCTGCGTGGAATGAGAGGATTTCGTAAAGTTTCCTCCGTTCTTGACTCTTAATGTAAGCATTGTAAATCCCCGAAGACTTTAAGAGCCCTGAGAATGGTTAAGAGAAACGTTTTATCAGCACAGGTTTGCCGCTGCATTGTTGCAAAAAGTCCCGTCGTTTGCGGGTTCCCGAAAACGTTTTAATCAGAGCAAAAATAGGTTAATCCCCTCATTGCCACATGTGCTGTCGTCTCTGCAGGTGCGACACATGCCACGGCTTCAATTTCATTCTTATGCTAATGTTGTTCTTTGTTTTTCGTCAGCACGGGAGAAACCCGCCCGGGAAAATAGAGGATCCTCCGCCCCTTCGACAAATGGCTTACGGTTAGTGACTTTTGAAATGCAGAAGACCTTGACCTTGAGCAAGGTCCGGAGGTGGACACCCCTGACCAAAATATTGGCGAATGCCGCGACAGTTTGACATTCTCGACCGTCAGGTTTCGAAACTGAGAAATATTCTTTTGAGGACGTAATGGAAAAGTGTTAATAATTCATTTGCCAAAAATTCCTCGTAAGGCCCCCGACTCGGTTTCTCTGCTGCGGTTTCCCTCAGCCGAGAGAAGGAAAAATGGCGTCGCTTAACAAGGGGTGGGGGTGTTAAGGGTCGTCATACTTGAATTAAAAAATTAGAAACGGTTTTGCCACTGAAGTAAATCATTTTAAATTTGACGTCGAGCAGAACGAGAGTTAGAGGTTTTTCGATCCTCAAGGTAAAATTAAGAAGTTCAATAAGATTGCGACAAATTGATGTAATTGCGTACTTCACGAAGGGATAAACTTCAATGAAAATGATTATTGTACGGTAATTAATGTCCAAAAGGATTCTTAATCTGGAAACCACTTTTCTCTATGTTTTTCTTAGCAGTTTTTCTTTGGTCCCCGAAGGAACCCGATCGCGCCTATCCACCAAACCAAGAAAATTCATCTTCATCTGCATTGAAATAAATCCAATCCTCAATTGGAAAGTTGTCAAGAAAACGGTTTTTGGGGTCAAGACTAATATTAAAGGATTAAATCGTGTCAGATGTGCGACGAAATTGGACATTTCCAATCCCCCTCTCTCCCCCGCCCCCTTCCACACAATGAGAACTGACCTTGGAAAGTTTTCCACTTGCTGGGGGAAATCCTTCGGCACTGGAAACAACCACCCCTGCCATGCTGGCAACCCCTGAAGAGTAACTGCGGGCACTGAGTGAGGGCAAGGGCCGGTCATGTCGTCCGGTGGGAGAGCGCAGAGGGCCAACCGCTACATTAATCCTTAACCTGGTTTTTTTTTTCTTTTTCAGGAGTCAACATTTTCCGAAAAAAAGGAGAGACCGCCTTCCCACCCGAATCACTTTCGAGTCAAACAGATAGCTAACGCCTAATCAATAAATAAATATAAAAAAACAGAAAAGGGAATCCAAGAGAGGCGTTATCTGAATGAAAATCGAATGAAATAAACAGAGATCGGGGTCGAACCGCGAGAGCTATAATTAATGAGAAAAAGATGTTGAGATAACGAGGCTCCAATTTTTCAATTGAAGGATTTAAAAAAATAAGCCCCAACAGAGGGGGGCATGAATAGTAGGCCTAATGTTTTAGGCCTACCCAAAAACAACAGCCATTCAATGAATCCAATTGATCGTTCAGTTAAATTTCTTTTCACTTTAGTCGTTTTTTAAGTTTTCTTTTTTTAAAATCCAAAAAATTTTATTAATTGATTAAAAGTTGTTGAATATTTGTTGAAGAGAAAAAATTATTTTTTAAAACCCAATTTGTTACCCGACAGCGGGAATCAGTTAAAGCTTAGTTCGTAGATGAATCGTTTAATTTAATTATATATATATATATTCTGTGATATTTTTTTAGAATCTTTTTAAATCGTGTACTTAACTCTTTCTCGTCATCAAAATACCGCAACGATGACCCTCTTGTAGCAAATCTTGGTCTCCTTTATTTGTTTTTATTTTGTTTTTATGTATTTCGTTCCCCGCCCCCCACCGCCCTCTCTCTAAAGAACGATATGGACGAAGTGTCCTTTGCCCTCGAAAAGTACTCTCCGGAGGTCCTCTGGATCGTCATCGTCGGCTTCCTCGTCGCCTTCATCCTCGCCTTCGGCATCGGGGCCAATGACGTCGCCAACAGCTTTGGGACGAGCGTCGGCTCCAAAGTGCTGTCCATCCGACAGGCGTGCATACTGGCGACCATATTCGAGATCCTCGGAGCCATTTTGATTGGTGAGTGGAACATTCATTTTCCATGCAGAAACGAAGAGATATAGGGAGGCGCTTGAGTATAACTCGCAGAGCATTGACCATTCTGTATTCATTCTAAACTGAAGTTACAAAATACGGATGGCATAAAAACTGT